>CAWTZC010000020.1:0-600000 GCA_963919715.1 Microtus obscurus | reverse complement strand
GGCAAAAACCAGGCACAGCGGCCGAGGAAATAAAGACAAGCCAGTCCCTTAAGAAAAAGGAAACTGAGGCCAGGCAGGGGTGGCGCAAGCCTTTAATCCCAGGACTCAGAGGCAGATGGATCTCTGGGAGTTCGAGGACAGTCTGCCTCCACTGGATTAAAGATATCAGGCACCACGTCCAGCAGTCTCACGATTACCCTTGAACACCTAGCACACACAATTTCAGACTCTGAGAAGATGGAGAGGATGAGGAAGCCTGGCACACGCCAGTGTCTACCATGCTCCCAGCATTAGGGGAAGGATATACCTCTAGGAAGCGAGAGTGCAGAGCCTGCTCTGTGATGTCAAGCACTTCTGGGTTGTAAATGCTGCCATTGTCAAACACCTGCTGGATGATCAGCCCAAAGGAGAAGGGGGAGATGTTCAGCATGTTCAGCAGTGTGGCTTCACTGGCTCCTACTTTGTCTCCAGTTTTTATCAGCTGCACATCACTCTAAGGAATGAGAAAGCCAGACCATTTACCATCTGGACATACAACAAACAGGCCCGCAGCCTCCAAGTCAATGCCAAGCTACCACTTCAAGCCTGTCTACTCACCAGAATTTCAATGGTGCCCCTGGAGATTTTAGTGGTGATGCCTAAAGCCTGGAAAAAAGAGGTCTTCTCGGGCCCCAGACCAGTGTTCTGGGCTGGCACAGTGACCTCACATGGGGCGATGGCACCAGCACGGGCAGCAGCTGGCACCTGCACGGAAAAAAAGGTATTGAATAGTCAAAGTCTCTCCACTGATAAACATGGCTAAATTCTGCCTTCATTCGTCATGCAGTGTGAGTCTCCTCCTCACCTTATTGGCCAGCAACATGTCCCTAATCTCAGTGAGGTCCTCCTTGGTGAACACAAAGCCCACATTGCCCCGGATATGAGGCAGCAGTTTCTCCAGAGCTGGGTTGTTCTCCAGGTGCCCCCGGATGGCCTTCCGCATCATGGTGTTCTTGCCCATCAGCACCACAGCCTTCCCTCGCAGGGACATGCGGATCTGCTGCATCTGCTTGGAGCCCACATTGTCTGCTCCCACAATGAAGCATTTTGGATAATCATCCAAAAGTTGCTATTAAAACAAGACAGAAAAACCAAGATGAGAAACCAAACCAGCAGAAACCAAACCTCATGACCACTAGGTTCACGCTTCCAGAGTTAAGCTAGGAGCCAGTCATCGGAGCTTAATTTAATTTGATGCTAACTTACTTGCTGGTTATGAATGGTACAAACTAAATTTCTGAGAGGTAGTCAAAAATTACCTTCTAGCTGGGTGTGGTAGCATACCTGCCATGCCGGTTGAAGCCTAATGCTAATTACAGGCCAGCCTGAGTTACAAGGGTACCGACCTCAAAAAATTCCATTTTCATCTTTTAAGTAAGGTATGCTGGTGGACTAAAATGACACCGACCAGGGGAAGAGACAGGCAGGGCACACTACTGCAGAGCTGACCAGGGAACTTAATTTGTGAACATAAACGTTACCGTAGCCAAAAATCTCTTGTGTCTAAAACTCATATGGTAAGTAGAGGCTAACGCCTACAAAAGCTGGTAGCCGATCTTAGGAACCGCTTCAGACGCCTTTTGTAGTAAGTCACCAGACACCTGCACCAACATGCCTAACCGTTGAGTCACTCCTCGGCTCAGCCTTTCCCACAGACGGCAAAGGTTCTACAGGTGAAGGAGCTAGCTCGGCAACAGAAGCTGGGACTACAGAATTTCTCTAGAAAGCCTAACTCTGTGAAAGCGCCGGGCAGGTGACTGCCCCATGAGAGCCCGGGCCGGAAGCGGCCCGTCCACGGCGCGCTCGGAACTTACGATGATCTTAAGGAAGTAGTTGGACTTCCAGGTCGCCCTGTCTTCCCTGGGCATCACGGCGGTGCGTCAGGGATTGCCACGCAGGGTTTAAAGACGTTGTCACTGGGGAGGAGAAGATCAGCGTGAGCCCGGCCACCCCGACCCCAGTCCCCGGCCCGAGGCCTAGGCCGAGCCGGCCACGCGGGAACTGGGCCCGGGAGGGTGGGGGTCCGCCGCCAACAGCGCAGGCGGGACAGGGCAGCCCGGTCCTGGGCCTCCCTAGCTGCATCCCGAGCCCACCGCTCCCAACCCCCAAGTCCCCGTGCTCCTGCCACCCTCCCACAGAGTCACAGAGTAAACCACAACCTCCAACGAGGACGCCTGGCGAAAGAGGGCCGCGCGCCCGTGCGCGCCTTTTATATGGGCACCGGGAGCCGTCGTTAGCCGACAGCGACGTACGTATCTATTGGCTGGCGCCATCAACTGTCCCGCCTCACCAAATTAATCTAGGCAGCCATTGGGTGATACCGCTGCCACGCCAGTGGGTAGGTGACTAAGGACTGCTCCCCGTTGTGTTAGAGGAGCGCTCCCGGAGCTGCTGCCCTCTGCCGGGCTGGAGCCGCCTTGCAGCGTCTCCGAATCAGTACAGTAAACCGAGTGCTGAGAAATGTCCCCTTATGATTTTTTTCCAAAGCCAACGTCCTTATCCGCACAAAACTCATCCAGGGTTCCTCTTTTCTCTGAGTAAAAACCTAGAACCTAGACTATGTACAAGGTCCTACACGACCGCTTCCACCTTCACCCTGCAATCTCCTCTTTGACTTTCCTACAGAAGCGTTTGTCTCTAGCTGGTCTCGGCTGTTGGTCAAGAGCGCGCCCTTATTTCAGGGCTTTTGCCCAACTTTTCCATCTTCCTGGAATGGTGCCTGTTAGAATCTGCCAGAGAAACTCATTACCTTCTCCAAGTCCTGCTGCAAACGCCATCTACTCAATGAGACTTGCCCTGACTCTTGATATTAAACTTTAAGAAGGGGGGGTTGGGAATCAAAACTCCCCTGCCTTTCTCAGCACAGCATTTACGCCGGCTAACCCACTGTATAATTTATCACGTTATATTCGTCAGCCTCTCCCTGCAGGAACGTAAGCTCCACACAGGCAGATAGTTCGTTCTGTGCCTCCAGACAACAGGCATATACGTATTTGTTGAATGGGAGAATGCAGGGTGGCCCAGATGAGCTGGTTCTGCCACTTTCTGTGCTGTCTGAGGAAGTACCGACCATCTTGCCTTCCCTCCTCATTTCTAACAGGAGGTTGTTATACCGTTTCTGGGATATAGGAGAAAATCAATTCATTAGCTTCTTTTATTAAATATGATCGTTCAGCATTTGGATAATTGTTTGGCTTTGGCTTTGAAACAGTCTGTCGCCTGACCCAGCCTTCCACTGATATTCCCGCCTCAAGCTCCCCAGTCACCGCATGTCCCACCACAGAAAGCTCAAGGGATAGGAGGGCTTTTCTTCCCATCTCCACGACTTTCCTCAGCAAGTCGGAAATCCCCAGTGAGGGCATCTAGAGTATGCATGACCAACACTCATCTGTCACAACCGTGGACCCCAGTTCTGCTTCTTGAAATGTTCCCCTAGGCTAGCGAGGGTGGGGTTTGGGGCTCTGATATCCAGTCCTGCCAGCTGAGTGCTGCTTTCCTAGGCATAAAGCTACCTTTTCACCCTGCAGTTCCCAAACCTGACAACCCGGCCCAGGTGCGTCACAAACACCTGCACTCCCAGTCCCTAAGCAGGCAGAGTCTACTGGAGTAGGACCCGGGAATGTGTAGTTTTTCTTAAAGGTTTTATGTGTTTATGTGTTTGTGTATGAGTCAGTGCAAATGTAAGCCGCATGGGTGAAGATACCCAAGGGGATCAGGGCCTCTAGGGCTGGTGTTCCGGGTGTTTGGGAACTGAACTCAAGGCCTTCAGAAGAGCATTCCTTGTTCTTAACTGCTGAGCCAGCTCTCCAGACCCATGAATAAATAAGTATATAAATATAGACATAAACGAATGTGTGTGTATGGGGGAGACTGGTATTGGGCCTAGGGCCTTGTTCATGCTAGGCAAGCAGTCTCCTGGTTTAAGCTCCCTGGTGCCTTTGAAGGTCAGTCCAGTTTGAGAACCGCTGGAGCTGCTCTTTGGTGACGGTGTTTCTGCACGCCTGGCACTGTGCTAAGCACTGGTGCACATTCCTGATGCTCCCAGCTCCCTCAGTCCTGCGGTGCAATATTTTAATGAGAAACTCTTGAGTTAAACCATCTAGGAACAGGTTCAAAGCCCATGGGCCTCACTGTGCTAGTCAGCCAAACCCTACATCTGTTTTTCTCTAAATGCAGTTTTCCAAGTGTATACATATGATTTCGGCACATCTCCAAGGACATGCTGGCCCTGACAATATAAATGCCACCTCTAATTGTAGCGTACCAGTAGAATATCATGGCATGAAGCCATTAGAAATGATACAAATACAAATCTATATCCAGTGGCATGGGAAAGCATCCACAAAGCATTACCGAGAAAGCCAATCATATTTTTATAAGGATGAATCCAGTGAGGGTTGGGAAAATAAACCAAGTCATTATCACTGAGTGGATGTTGAAGGTCACATCCAAAGCTCACTGTGAGAGTCAACATTCAGAATAACATTCACTATGCCACCTGAAAACCTAACCTAAAGGGCAGGGGAAACTGTAAAGCCACATCTTAGGGTGGAATGAACCGGACCAGTTTGGCTTCCAGAGATCTGACAAGAGAAAACATGCAAATATGGACATGACCACAAGGAGGCAGTAGAGACTGACCAGCAGCAGGAAGCCTATAGCAGGCCAGAGAAGTGAGTGGACCAAGGTATTGCCTGGGTGGGGCTTTGTGTTTTCATTTTTCTTTCTTTCTTTCTTTCTTTCTTTCTTTCTTTCTTTCTTTCTTTCTTTCTTTCTTTCTTTCTTTCTATCTTTCTTCCTTCCTTCCTTTCTTTTTGTTCTTTTTTTCCTTTTTTGGTTTTTCAAGACAGGGTTTCTCTGTGTAGCTTTGGAGCCTGTTCTGGAACTATCTCTTGTAGACCAAGCTGGCCTCAAATTCAGAGATCCGCCTGCCTCTGCCTTCCGAATACTGGGATTAAAGTCATGCGCCACCACCCCCCAGCCTCCATTTTCTCCTTTCTCCTTGATCAGTGAGTGGACAGCTACCCACACGCCAAAGGCAGACACCCTCAGTGAATCCACATGACAGCCCGGAGCAGGAAGTGCCCCATGGGCCCAGGCAAGCTCCCAGGATCCCGTTCTCTTGCTTTTGGCCCTCCACGAAGGGGATGTCAATGACTTGCCTTCTTTCTATGACTCTTCTGAGTTTAGAGAGACTTTGATTTCTCTACTGTAGCAACTACATCAAACGTCCAAGAAATAGCACTAACACGGGTGAAAATAATGGCAAACTTTATTGGCATAAATCACAGGAATTGAAATGGAAAAAGCCAGGTTAGAAGTTTATAGGAAAAAAAGTCAAATATCACATATCCATTGACCCAGAGAATGGCCCTCCAGATACCCCATCTCTTCTCGGATAGGGGCCTGGGGCGGGTCACTGTAAACAGAGCAGTAAGGCCTGTGGGTGGAAGTGCCGTGTCAGACCTCCGGAGCCAAGCTCATCTTCCCAGACCTGGGGCGCTGCTAGTCCAGCCCCAATAGAGAATCCTTGTTGATGATCCCATCATACTGAGCCTCTACTAGGAAGCTGATGTAATGTCTGGATCCCTGCCTATGGACCAGTCTGGCATCTCTGGTCCAGGACTGGCTGCTCCCGTCCCATCCTTTGGAATGGGAGCTATGGAGCCTCCCATAGCTCTAACAGAGTCTTGTCCCTCTGCCCCAAATCCTACTAGGATCCCTTCACCAACTTAGGGTATTCTTCCCAGAACCCCTCCCCGCAAAGCATGAATCCCACCTGAGAGAGGGAACAGCAAACTTTGCCCCAGTCACTGGGAAGTTTAAGGGAGCGATGCGCCCAGTAGAATCGAGACCAGAGACCCTTATGTATGATCTTCCTGGTCAAAATCAGACACCAGCTTTTTCTTCCTGGTCAAAATCAGACACCAGCTTTCCTGAGAAGGCAGAAGAAAGAGCCCCAGAGAAGCAATGAGGCGGCTGAGAGTGTTCAGTGGGTTCTCCTTGTCACCAGAAAGTTCACGGGGAGCAGAGTGGCTCCTGATGGCTTACTCGAGCAGGAAGCAGACCCCCAAATATATACTTTCCCCTTCGCCTCCCTTGGGAACAGGACACATGAGGTTCAAAATTCCAGGTCCAAAAGGGCTGAGCACCCTTAGACCATTTCTTACTGGAGAGTCTGCTGGCCTGGGCAGTAAGGGAGCGTCTGAAAATACAGCAGTTTGCAAACAGTCCTGGGACTGTGACATTGCAGAAGGAGTCTTAACTCACTTGTGCTAAGAAACAAAATAAAACACAGATTGTTCCCCCATCCCAAGCCCTCAGTACAAAGCCAAGGCCACTGGCAGCACCAGTGACGGTGGACAAAGACAAGAATACAAAAGGGGGCCTTCTTTAAATCTCTTCAAAATCATCTTGTGGAGAGGAGTAAAAGCAAGTTGAGCAATACGAAGTTGAACCTCAGTGTAGAAATCTATCAAAATCGGTACAGTGTTGAGGCACGGGTGACCCTCCCCACCTCACGATGTCCCCAGAGATAAAGATGTGGCTATATAAAACATTATTGCTGGAGAAGCCTCTCTTGGTAAACCCAGGGCAGTAACCTAGACCCTGGGAGACTGGGCAGTGGACCCCAAAGTGCCTTTGGTGGCCCACGGGTGAGTTTATGCTGGCATTGTGTTAAGGGGGCCCGGTGTCCCCAGTATGCTCAGGGTAACTGAGAGAAATAAGGGTAAAAGAGCCCCTACCTGACCCTCTCTGCCTGCCCACTCTGACCCCACTGCTGAGAGGTGTGTGAGGCTCCGCTGTGGGTGCTGGCTCATGAGGACACGCCTGCGGACCTCTGGTGAAGATAGTGCACGGAGCCTGGGAGAGCCAGAGAAGCTCTGGTGGGGGGTGAGAAACAAGCACGACCTCCACAGTTCTGTCCTGCATCTGCACCTGCCAAGACAAGGTTCCAGTTTCTGTTGGATTGGCCCGTCATCCCTGGGCGAGGTCCCTGGGTCACAGTAGCAGTGGGGGGCGCTGGCCGGGGAGGGTGGTGGGGACGGCCTAGCAGAAGAGCTTCACAAAGCAACTCTGACAGTAAGGCTTGTCGTTCTGCTCCTTGAAGGTGCCCTTGTTGAGCTGCTTGAGGCAAAAGGCACAGACAAAGTGCTCGGGGTGAAACTTCTTGGCCATGGCGGTGATACAGCGACCGGTGATGGGCTTCTGGCAGCCAGAGCACAGAGAGCCGCGGCGCTCATGGTAGTGCACCTCACAGTACGGCTGCCCATCGTGCTCAAAGAAGCTGCCATTGACAAACGGCGTGAAGCATTCCTGTCGGGGACAAGAGGGAAAAGGCTCAGGAACTGTCCCTGGTGGATGGTGCACAGAGGACTGTCACCTCCATAAGACTGTCACCTCTGTGGTGGCCCCTACTTGCTTGTCATTTCCTATGTGCTAGGCTAAATGCTTAATTTTCCCCTGGAGGAAGAAGAGGAATTAAGTGAGGTGACCCAACCATGATCCTACTAAACTGTATGGCCTGTATTCACAAGGCTGAGAGCTCTGGATTTAAGCAGGTGGCCAGAAACTGACACGAAAGAAAGAGAGAAAGAAAGAAAGGAAGGGAGGGAGGGAGGGAGGGAGGGAGGGAGGGAGGGAGGGAGGGAGGGAGGGAGGGAGGGAGGGAGGGAAAGAAAAGAAACCTGAGCTTAAATTCTGCATCCTGCATTTCCATCTGGAGACTGGAGTGCGTGGGCAGGTGTGCAAGGCAAAGGCCGCAACTGTTCCCCAGGCGTACTTGTCGAAAAGCCTTTGCTGGGCCCCAGTCACACCTGCAGGGCTCCCTGACCACGGGTCACCCTGGAAACGCTGCCCACTTCTGAGCCCCAGGGTTTGCGGCATCTTATTGATCCTCCCGTGCTCTGCTCAGGATGACCGGCTGAGGCCCAGTAGGATCTCTAACTCGCTCCTTGTCGTGAAGTGCATGCACACACACACACACACACACACACACACACACACACACACACACCCCCAACTCACTCTCCAAGAGCCCGCCTTCTCCCGCTGCCTGTTCCCAGACCCACTGGCTGCAGTAGAAACGCCTTACCCTGCACACAAAGCATTCCGGGTGCCAGAGGGTGTTGAGGGCTGAAATGTAGTTCTCCAGGATGGCACGGGCACAGCCGCCACACTTGGGCGCAAACATGTCAAAATAATCTTTCCGACAGTAGGCTTTGCCATCCTTCTCGTGGAACCCTGAGGATTGGGGGTAGTGTAGGGGTAGATTAGGGCATCTAGATGTGGAGCCACCCTGATTCCACCATAAGTGAGGTCATCCCAGAGGGTGACAGGCACGTCTGCTTTCCAGCCTAGCCATACCTTCTGGACCGAAGAAGGCTCCACACTGGGCACAGAAGAAGTGCTCCGGGTGCCACGTCCGGTCAAGAGCTGTTACTACTTTCTGTGAAAGCAGAAAAAGGGATGGATCATGGGCAAGGTTCATGGCCAAAGAGCAGGGTACTTCCAAAGGGGTCTCTGCTAACTGCAAATGTGAAGTATCGAGAGGTGCTCAAGTCTATACCTGTGCTTTTCACTGTGATTCATGGAAGTAGAGGAGCAGACTCCGGGCATCTCCTTATCATTACACTGGGAACAGTGAGACAGCTGACCCCCAGCCCCTTGTCTATTGGGCTCCTAATCCCCAGGGCCTCAGCAGCAGAACCCCAGGTTGGGAGGTAGAAGGGAGCTAGAGCTACCGAATGTGCACCAGGGCTGCTGTGACTCACCAGGGCCAGGCTCAGTCCTGTCACTTCCTGTCTGGGAGAGCCCTGGGGCTGAGGGCCCTGCTGTGTCCCCCAGTGCCCCCATGTGTGCACTCACATCCAGGATGGGTCCATTACAGTAGTAACAGCGTGGGGAGAAGAGGCTGTGGTAGTCCTTTTCACAGTACGGCTGTCCATCCCGCTCGAAGAAGTTCCGGGACCCAATCTCCTCCTGGCAGTGGGTGCAGACAAAGTGCTCGGGGTGCCATGTCTTCCCCATGGCAGTCACAACCTGAGAGGACAGACACAAAGTGACTCGGGGTGAAGACAGAAGCCAAAATCCCAGAGCTTACCTCCCTCCCCTCTTCTTACCTGCCCAGCAATGGGCTTCTTGCAGGCCCCACAGACCCCTTTGGCAACCGTGGCAACCCCCAGCTTGTTCAGGTCAGACTGCAGACTTCCCAGCATGCTGTCTAGCTGGCTCCCAGGCTTTGAGAGTCCCCCAGGGGGTGGGCTGCTCCCGGTTTTCCCCTGGGCCATAAACTGTGGGCACAGACAAGGCAGTCAGATTTCTAAGGCCTGGGGTGGGCAACTCACAGCAGAACACCCATGAGCCTTTGCATGGGCTGACTGAGACAAAAGGTAGTATCCTCTGGGGTGGGGGTGGGGGGTGGTTACATCAGCAGGCAGTCCTGGGGTTAAGGAGGCCTTCCAGTACCCAGCTGTATGACCAAGCCCAGGAAAACATGCCAACCAAGAACTCAGTCCCCAGCCCAAGCACTGACCCCTCCTCGTCCTGCCCTTCAGGGCTGCTCTGCCTGCTGCTGGGGGGCCAGCCGGCTGCCCACTGCCGCTCTCCATCCACTCTCTGCTCCAGGCCGTGCATCTTAGATGGGAAAGAAAGGAGAAGACATTGTTTAAAGACTAAGACCGAGGCCTCGTCACCGGGTTATTCCACACAGGAAGCGCAGGTTCAGAGGATCTCTCACTGCTGGCAAGTATCAAAAATGAGAGTGGGAGGAGGGGAGAGACAGAGAGAAGGCACGGGGCAGGAGAAGGGATCAGTGTTTGTAAGTGCCCCAGGGAAGAGACAGGGGAGGGGATCTCCTGATGTCAGGCCTAGATACCAGGCTCAGGAAGCCCCGGGTCAGCTTCACCAAGGACTCAGCCACCCTGACACAGCTGAGGACGAGCCCTCTGTGCTTCCACAACATCCTCAGTCTGAGGTGGCTCAGGGATGACACACGGTACAGGTAGGGCAGAGGCTGGGACCCCTGGGAGGCCTGCCTGCATCGGGTGGAAGAGTGGGTCCTCGCTGGTCTGGCAGCCCACAGACCTCACGGTGTGGGGCACAGGAGTGAGGCCAGGAGGCCCATGCCTGTCCTCCTCCTGGGGCTTTCTCCCTGCACTCTGGACCCCAGGAGAAGCACAGGTACCAGTTATGGGCCTTGGACAGGAGGGAGTGGGCAGGCTGGGCCGGAGAGGTGAGCTGCTGGCCAAGGTGTCGGGGTGATGCTGGAGAAAAGGGTCAGGAGGAGGAGCCACGACAGAGAGGGTTCTTCTCAGGGGAATGGGAGAGTCAGGAGGGTAGATGACCTGGGAGAAGAGAGGGGAGAGAGATAGGAAGGCAAGAACTCAACAGCAGACAGCAGAGGGCAGAGTCGTGTGACCAGCCTTATCATAAGGCCATGAAATGCAGAAACCAACCCACCACCCCAAAATCTTTTTCAGCCAGCACTGGAGCTGAGGAAACCTCCAGACCCCACTTCCCAGACCTTGGCTCCAGCATTTGCTGGCTACCTTCTCCACCAGCTGCCCCCCGGCCCGCCTCCCACGTGGCTGCACAGTGATGACAACGCCTTCAGTTAGCCAGTCCTGGGCAGAGGCCCCTGCCACCTCCTCTGCCTCTAGCTGGATGCCCAGCCGGCCCTGCAGCTCTGCAATGAGCTGTTCTTGGGATGGGGTTCTGCTCAGGGTGGCAGGGTCCAGCCGGCGGCGAGGGGAGGGCTCTCGGGACATGGGGTGGACGTGGCCTGTCTCCCGGCTCCTCCTGATCACAGAGCGGATCTGGGGGTGGAGGGCAAAGCTGTCACCATCCCATCCCAGGCAAAGCATGATGGTTTGGGCCATACTAGGGTGTCAGAGGGGAAGCGAGAGCAGCAGAGCTGAGGGAGGAAGCAGGAGGCGGGTAGGGCTGGCTCGGGCACAGCAGCTCTCAGAGTCCTGTGGCCCAGCATTCACACCCAAGTCAGCCTCTAACTTGGGACACAGTACTCAACTTCCAGGGACCCCGTCTCTCTGCCATTAAAATGGGATAGCAGCATTTTCCCGGCTAACCTCATGGGGTTATCACCCTTCCCTCTTTCCTTACAACTCAAATAGAAAAGTAGAGCGCTCTCTCTCTCTCTCTCTCTCTGTTTTTGTTTGTTTTTTCAAGAAAGGGTTTCTCTGTAGCTTTGGATCCTGTCCAGAACTCACTCTGTAGACCAAACTGGCCTCGAACTCACAGAGAGCTGCCTGTTTCTGCCTCCTGGCTGAGTGCTGGGACTAAAGGTGTGCGCCACCAGTGCCTGGCTTCTTTCCAACTTCTAACCAGTGTTTTCCTAGTTTATATTGTAACCTGCTCATCTGCAGTGTTGGGGGGCACTGGAGAGACGGTATGGAGTTTGAATCATACAAGAATCAAGGAAGAGCCAGGCAAGAAGGAACACAACTATAATCCAAGCACTCAGGAGGCTGAGGCAGGACCAACAGCCAGGAGTGGAGGAAGGAAAGCCAGGCACTGTTTCATCTACTTTTCAGGAATTAACTCATCCAATTTTCTGGATGACTTTAGAAAATGCGCTATTATTACTCCCATTTTAAAGAGAAAGTTGAGCCTCTGGATGGGTCCCCCAGGTCCCATGTTTAACAGGTGTTGCCAGAGTTGTATGTGGGTCTGTGTGGTTCCCAAAGTCATGGCTGTATCCTTCTGTACAGTGAAACTGGGACAGCTCTCCTGAAGGCAGTCTTAGGCAAGCAGGAGGCAGAGCATCACTGCTACTCTGCAGGGCCCGGAACAACACTGGCCTCACAGGATCACTGCTGAACACGTACTTAGGGCCACCGTCCTCGGCACTTTCTACCCAGGCAGACATTTGTCAGGGCTGCATGCAGTTAGCAAGGAGTGGCCCACACTCAAGTCCTGCCAGGGTCATGCCTAGTGGTTGCTCAAGCTGGTGCCTGCCTGGCCAGCGGTGGAAATCCTCTCCGAGGTGGTGGGTGTGCCCATGACCACAGCATGAGGAAACTCCGGCTCTTCCTTCCTGGCCTCCAGAGCGGCTTTGGTGGCACCTCCTGGGTTCTGGAGTGGCTGGGTTGGTTCCCCCAGGCTTCCCCTCCAGGGAATCTTCCCACCTAACTGCTCCTTGTCAGCTGGGGCAAGGTAACTGCTTTCCGGGCTCCCTGGTTCTGACTGTGCTTGCTCATGCTGGCCATATTCCTTGGTGAGACTCCAGGTGTCTGGGAGCACAGCCTGCCGGTCCACTGCCATAATAGCTGGCTCAGTTCCTTCCTGAAAGCTGTAAGGCCCGGATGCTGACATAGCCTGTGGCCATCTCCAAACGGGAGCCACAGTCTCCTCTGAACACACACAGTTGGCCAGTGGCCCTTGGGATCCTGTGCTGGCAGCAGGGTGTAGAGTGTGGCCGAGGGGAGTCCTAAAGGGCTCATTCATGGACTCTATGAGGTCATTCCTAGCTTCAGCCTGACTCTTAGCACCAAATGATTGCTGAGAACCTTCCACAGAAGGACACCTTGAGTTCTGAGTGACAGGTGTCCCCTCGAGATTGACCAAATCAAGCCTTCTGGGAGCCACCAAAGGTAGAAAGACCTGACTATTTCCTTCCCTACTGAGGACCTCAGGGGTGTGGCCTTCAGGGGAGGATTTAGTAGGGGGAGGAGGATCGAGGGTGAGGGGTGGAGATGGAGGAGAGCTGGGCACCAGCCCTTGGGAGCTCAGCACCACGGGAGAAGAACTAGTCTGGAGGAGAAAGACAAAGGGAAAGAGAGAGACATGGGGAGAGGTGAGGCAACAGGCGGCATGGCCTGAGTGTTCAGAGAGCCACCATCTAAGCTGGCTGCAATACTCAGATCAGAGTCTTCAGAAAGAGTCCAGCCCTAGAAATGCTTGCCTGAGCTTCATGTCCTTGCACCTTAGGAGGCCCAGGCAACAGAAAGCAGGCACAAAGTCACCCAGAGTAAGCACCAAGGAGACTTACGATGTGGGAGAGGGCTCCAGAGGTGGTTCCAGGTGCCCCAGCTCCATGCTCCACCCACCCCACTCTATCTCCCAGCTTTCCTATATCCTCAAGGCCGTTCTCTAGGGCTCCAAGAGAAAGCTTGCCTTCATGCGGCACTGGGCTAGAGGTCTAAGGAAGCAACTGCAGCCTTAGGGGATAGGCACCAGCACAGCCAGTGCCTAGACCCCATCTTGCTTCTCAATGGCGGCTCATCACCTACTAACAAGGCCTACCAACCCGGACTCTACCTGCCACCCAATCTCCCACCTTCTTGTGAGCTCCAAGTATGAGTTCAGCTTGAAGAGAGGCAGGAGGTACCTTCTGGGCCAAGAATGGACAGACTGCCTGGCTCCCTTCTCATATTCCCTAAGCTGTGCCCCACAGATCTCTCTGGCTGGTCCATGTGGAGCTGAAGTCAGCAACTACTGGAGAGCTGTCAGCATTAATCCCTAACAAGGCACTACATCTTCTAAATAAAACGGTGTGGACTGGCAGGCCTGGAGAGCCTGGGAGGGGAAGGTGGGACACCTCATGCTGACCAGTCAGGGGCTTGGCAGGTTAGGTTTTCCACAGACAGGGCTCTGAGGACTCAGGCCCTTAAAGAACGTGGAGGGTAGAAGGGCTGAAGACGCTGGTAAACCCCATCCTCACAGGCAGAAAGAAAGCGGTGTTCTCAGGACAGCTAGCGTGGGAGATATAGCGCTGGGGCAAGTGACCTCTCAGGCACGGGATCCTGATCCCACAAGGCCCAACAGGACACAACCTCCCCCACCAAGGGCAGCTATCAACAGAGGGCTCTTTGTCACTAGGCCCCAGCCTCCTGATCCCCTTGACTTAGTGGCTGGGATCACCAGGAGAAGGAGGAAATGTCCCAGCTAAAAGCATTTCTGGTTTCTCTGCCTTCACTGGCTGCTAAGGAGCTCAGTCTCATGTCCTGCCTAGCCCACCTTCCCCAGGGTCCTGAGGAGCTGGAGGCCATACTGAGGTAAGGTAACGGATGGGGGCAGAGAAGACAGAGGGATCACAGTGCACCTTAAAATCTGAGAGTGAAGCCATGAGCTCATCCAGCTCCCTGGTGGCAGAGGAGGCCGAGATGCGTGTCTGCTGCTGGCTGGAGGTGACTCGCTGTGGGCTGCTCATCTCACCCTGGTTCACAGTGATGGCTGGGCTGCAGGACAGGCAAGGTGTCAGTATGGAGCCCAAGGGCTAGCTAGCCCCAGGCTCCACAGGGTAGCAGATCAACAACACCTCTGACTCCAGAGAAGACCACCAGCACCCTGCACCCTAGGGATCTCCAGCCCTGGGAAAGAGCAACTAAGGAACAGTGCTGAGGTGAGGTGACCAGAAGGCAGGTGGCTGAAATAGCGCCACTGGCAGGAAGACAGGGGCAAGCTTACCCAGTGAACAAAGTCCCACTATGTACCCTCTACAACACTCTATACATGACATCAATAAACACCAACATTAACATAGGCAGGTGCAGTGGCTCTTACCTGTACACACAGCACTTGGGAGGCTAAGGCAGGAGGATTACTACATAGTGAGATCCAGAACAGTCTACATAGTGAGATCCAGAACAGTCTGGGCTATAGAGAGAGACCCTACCTCAAAATAAACAAACAAGACCTGATGTTATTAGTGCTTCCTACGAGTGCCACAGTTGCGAGCCAAGTCTCCCAAACATTATATACCATTTGGTCTCACTCTGTTCACTATGTGGGACCATCCTCATTATCCTTGTCTGCCTAACCAGTCTTACAGTTTACAGCATAGTTTGTGCCATGGTTTCATGTAGTCCAGAACTCACTTATGTAGCCCAGATTGTCCTGGAACTCTATCTGGTTCCTGGTTCTATCTATTGTCCTGGAGCCTATCTGGTTAAGATTTTCAAGAGTTTCCCCAGCCTGGGAAGAGCTCGGTGGATACTCACACAGGGCTGGGCACAGAACTCTCCAGTTCATCCAAGAGGCTCTCCACGCTGGGCCGAACATCCTCCAGGCCCCGGCCTCCATTTCGTTTTGGCTTCTCTTTCATCAGAGGCCCAGCTTTTCCTCCCAGAGAACTGTTATTTTCTGGGAAGCCATAAAGGGGGCTCAAGGCTCCAGGCAGTGGGGGGCTCGAATTGGACTCATCTCGGAGATAAGGAGACAAAATGGTTGCTCATTCCTCAGTCCTCCAGGAACCCAAAGGCCCCCAAGTAGCCTAGAGACCCACTCATACCTGCAGGGAAGCCTGGAGGATTATGCTGCACGGCATTCAGCTCTAGTAACAGCCGGTCCAGCTCCGAGAGGTTGCTGCCCAGGGAGGAGCTCATCACAGTGGGTGAAGGCTCTGCCGACTTCTGCTTGTTGGGGAAGCTTTGAGAAGCAGAGGAGAGAAGTGAGGCTTGCCCGCCTGCCCAGCAGCCTGGCACTGGAGGTGGCAGGCCTCAGATTCTCGAGGCCCAGGGTGTGGAATGTCACAAAGCTTCCTCAGTAAGAAGGCGGAGGGTAGAGAAGGAATGTGGGGAGGGAGGAGGAAGGAAACTGCTTCAGTTCCTCAACTGCAGATGCTGCAACAGTGGAGCCGGTCCTATCAGAGATGCAGGGACAGGGCAGAGGAGAGCCAGTAGACAGGCACGAGGCCTTGGGGCCCTCTGCAGTTAAACCAGTGGGCCTAGAGTTGCCCAGAAGTGGGGCTGATGTGGGGTGCTGGGTCTGTACCTGTAGACGTGCTCTTCCTCGCCTGCTCGGGAACACAGAGAGCCGTCCTGAGGGTTGGAGGCACCACAAGTTTTAGCACTGGAGCTGTACACGGGTGACGGGGATGGAGGCTGGAGAAGAAAGAGTACTCAGGAAAGAGGGGAACAGGAGACAGGAGCAGCCGGCCACCCCCAGGCAGTGACTGCTCACAGCCTGTCTCACCAGGGAATTTCCACAGCTAGTCGGGTGATTAATACGTGGTCATTGGCCCCTCACATGGTGGGTGGGAAGGGCAGAGTATGGCTGGGACAGCCCAGGACCCCAGTCCTCCCCAGTGGTTCACTATGTCCTTAGCAGATCAGCTCCTGTTTCCCCTTAGCCCTGAGGGCTTCTCAGACCCCACCTTACCTGCTGGTGAGTGTACCGGGAACCACTAGGCTGCCACTGGTCTAAGGGGTCAAGGATCGTGCCATTGAGGGCCTCGCTAGATGGGGGTGGTGGGACAGGAGGTGGCACTGTAATCTCCTGGTAGGTGTGGTTTCCAGTTGGGTATGAGTAGGGGGGCTCCTCTGACAAGAACACTGGTCGTTTGGAGATATGGGAGGTGGTAGATTCCAAGTCCGCCAGCAGGGCGTCTGCAAAGAGAAGCATCAACCAGTGAGAGCTGACCCTGCTGGGCACTGTCCCTGGGAACCTGAACCTGAAGAGGTCCTATCTGGCAGGCATCTGCCGCATCAACAGAAGTGACCTGGGGTTCCCACAGGAGTTAGGGGCGGGCTGGGCTCTGCAGTCCTCCTGATAAGGCTAGGCTGCAGCCTGGTGTAAGCAAGAAATGTCTGCTGGAACTCTATTCCTCAGGGCAACTGGGAGAACCAGGCGGGAGGAGCCCCAAGTCACATCATGGCACAGGGAGGGGCTGGGTAGAGAGAGCCAGGCATTCTCTGAACTTCTAAGAACCTCGCTTCCTCAGTCTGAAGACAGGAAGTGGCCCTAGGGAGCACCTGTCCTCCAGGTGGGAGCAGAATTCCTGCTCTAAGCTCCTCCCTAGGCCTCAGGCTATGAGTAAGGTATGTGCTGGTGCGGGAGTGGGGCTGGCAGGAAGCCAGCTCAGCAGTTGCCACCCTCTCAAACAAGCTGGGGGCAAGACTGCTCTGCTGAATGCTTCTGCCAAAACCTGGCTATCAGCCCAGCCCTAGAAACTCCAGGGCCCTAGGACTTTGCTTTTAAGTGCGGGGTTGAGGGGGCAGGGTCAGCCCTCAAAGACAAACTGCCATTACCCTGTTGGCATGTGGTAGCCAACAAGGGGCCCAGGCTCTTGACAGGAAGGGACAGCTAGAGGGGCAGGCAGGAGTTGGAGGTATTGGCCTTCCCACTGTGTGCCTCCCGTCTTGGGACCCTCCACAGCGCCACGGCCTGGGTAGAGTCCAGCCCCAAACGCCACACCCTCCTTCCTGCACTGCTCAGTGACTTGTTCACTCTCGGCTTCTCAGGCCCTCGTGTGTGACAATCAAGAGCAATGGCCACACTGATCACCACTGACTAGGCACCACACGAGGCATCGACACACGTGGTCACAACTGCCCCTTCTGGTGACTTACAGGCTGAGGAGAGTAGGCTTGGAAGCCCACACCAGGTAAGGAAGCAGGAAAAGGCAGGATCACATGACAAGCCTCAGCCACCAAGCCTGCAGGAGCTGCTCTGACTGCAAGGTGACAAGACCAAACCGAAGGAGCTCAACTTCCTACAAGCCAGGGGCTGTCACTCTGGTCCCGCTGACCCTTGCTGGCCGCCCTGTCCCCGCCCCATTCCCTCGCAGAGAGCAGAGAAGAGGGAAGCAAAGCCCTTGGCGAGGCCTATGAGGACATGCCCTTGCCTAGCAGCCCTGAATGCTAAGGTGGGCACACCTACCCCTGGCTCCAGTTGTGTGGCTGGGTGAGAAGCAGGTCCAAGGTCAAGGCCCTGGGTCGCAGTCTCCTGAAGAAATTCTGCTCCTGTAGCCCCACCCCCTCAAGGTCCCCTGGAGGAGCTCTGACTTCCTGCCTTCCACAAACCGGAACTACAGGGATCTCTGTGTGTCTAGGTAAGGACACCTGCTGTCCATTTCCTCTGGGCCCAACCCAAAGTAGGCGGAACCCCTCTTCCTCCACCAGGGACTAAGCCTGCAAGGGAAACCCTGCAGGACTCCATAAAGCAGGCCACAAATACAGCCCTGATGGGGTTGGCAAGAGCCATGGCCAGTCCTGGACACCAACCAGGGCCAGGAACTTGCCATCCTCCTTAACAACACTACCATAGAGGGCCAAGCTGAGGTTCCCACTGCCCCCCAGTTCCAAACACTCCAAGGAAGACAACAACCTTCCCTGCTAGACAGTGAGTCAGCGGTTCACTGCCCGCTCACCAAGTTCCCGTGCCCTGCACCATGGTGTGATGCTCTATCTGGCTCTATTGGTTTATGGGCTGAATTCTAGTTTGATTTCATTTTTTTTCTATTCTGTTTTTAGCTGTTTGAAGCTGGAGCCTTGTGCACAGCAATGTCTACCACTGAACTACACTCCTTGGGGTCTGAGACACGGCCCTGTCATATAAACCAGGTGGCCACAAACTCTCAATTTTCCTGCCTCCATCACTACACGCAGATTCCATTAATGTTTTTCATTTGTATTCTTTCGTGTGTGTTTACGCGTGCGTGTGTGCATGCGTGTGTGTGTGTGTGTGTGTGTGTGTGTGTGTGAAGGAGAAAGCACACTATTTCCCAATTTCCTCCGAATGTTTGCTTACCTGAGAGAGAGGAACTTCAGCAAGTACTTAAACAGGCACAAGCTCTGACAAGGCTTCCTCTCCACTCTGCACCCTTAGTCCTGCCTGGTGGCTTAACTAGATTTGGAGTCCCAAAGCTCCCCACAAGTTGCTATAGGAATATAGGAAGCAGTCAAAACACAAACCCTGGGGCTATGGATTCCCACTGTAAAGGCTGGCATTTCCCATAACCAGCAAACTGGTTAAAGGCTAAAGTCCCCTCCTCGAGCTCAACAAGCTCCTCCCCTAGATTGAGTAAACACAGCCAAGATGTCTACCTGCCAGGAACTGCCCCCAGATTTCAGCCATGGCGACAACCTTTGCCTAGCTCTAAATATACAGGGGGTACTGGAAACCCCTTCACCTCACGCACAAAGATCAGAACAGACCCACCACTACCTGCATCCTTCTCACAAGCTAGAGAGGCCTCAAAGTTCTTCAGCATAACATTGCTAAGGCCTGAAGCTTGAGCCCACAGAAGAGGGAAAGCAGGTCACTGAGCAAGATCATGCAACCCTGCGTACAGAAGGGCAAAGAGAAGGTAGGCAGGGTGCAAAGTGCCCAGCTGGCCAGGGGCAAAAATCACTGTGCTATGCACTTTGAATAAGGGTGTGGACCATCTGCTGCTGACCACAAGAGGGAGCCATTGGTCCATCACCTTTCTGCCATCCCGCATAACCTCAAGCAACCACAGAATTTTCTTGCTGAGCTGGGGAAAGACTAGGGAGTCCCCAGCTGCAGTGAGAGGTTTCAGTACCAAGACAAGCAGGCACACACAGCTGGCATGTAAAGTGGCTTGCGTGCCAAGACCCTGGACATGCAAACCAGAACATATGGAGGTGCAACTGAAGGGTGGCATGAAGTTCAAGGGCTCCATAGGCACAGAGGAACACACCAAGTCACTTCTACTCTCTCTGCAAATGTAGGGTACAAGTACCCCCTTTCTATTTTATAGCTATGCCTGGCTCAAGCAAGAGCTGGATAACACCGTGCGCAGGTGACCAGGCCACAAAGAGGTCTTCGGTAGGCTGAGGCAGGAGGACTGCTGCAACCACAGGCCAGCAGCCAGGCCCTGTCTCAAAACAAACTAACAACAATCTTTTCTTTGTTTTGTTTTTGTTTGTTTGTTTGTTTGTTTTTCGAGACAGGGTTTCTCAGTAGCTTTGGAGCCTGTCTTGGAACTCACTCTGTAAACCAGGCTGGCCTCAAACTCACAGGGATCCACCTGCCTCTGCCTCCCGAGTGCTGGGATTAAAGCATGCGCCACCACCTCCTGGCATCAATGAAACAATGATAATAATTAAAGCAGGAAGGACCCTTCTAGGCTCTGGTAACTAACCAAGATAGAAACATACAGGCCTGCAGCCCTTAGGGGTTCACATGAAGGCAAGGGAGGCACACCTTGGCCCAAAGCCTACCTGAGGGGGAGCTAATACGGCTCACCAGACTGCTCTGACCACATTCCTCAGCAAATGCTACAGCTGGGTCCCTCAAGATCCTTTGCCAGCAGAGGCATAGGTGCCAGTACCCAGAGTCCCCTCAAGTCCCCAACAAGAGGAGTGTCTACCAGACTATCCTCTGAGGACTGAGCTGATCAACAGATATACAGCACCCAACAATGGATGAAAGAAAATCAGTGGGACTGAGAAACAGAGCTCAGTAGCAGAATCCCCCCCCCCCCCCCCGCCCCTCTCTGTTTTTAAATTCATTTATGGAGGAGGAAGAGCCCTCATTCAAATGCCTAGGTGTGGGTGAGCAGGCCAGAAGAAAACTTCCGGAGAGTCAGTTCTCTCCTCTACTACATGGACCCCAAGAACTTAGGTTGTCAAACACCTCAGAACTTGGTAGCAAAGACCTCAGAACTCTTGTCTGGCAATCCAGGGTTCAGTCTCTAGCACCTCCTCCCTCCTCCCCATCACACACACACACACACACACACACACACACACACACACACACACACACACACACACCGGCTCCAGCTCAGAGCAGAGAAGCCAGGGCTCTTTCACATGCTGGCCCCTTTTTCCTGACAGTCCTAACCACACTTTGGGTATGTGGTCAAGACTGTCAAAAAAGCAGAGTCTGGATGCTGGCCAGGTGCCAAGGAGGTGAGTTAAAGGTCCAATGAAGATGGTTCGAGTTATGTGGGAGATGGAGCTGGGCCTCGAGCTACTCCTCTCACACCCTTCAGGCGCGGATGTTACAGCTGGCATGCAGGGATTTGGAGACAGACGGCCTGCTCGCTAGCTGAACAGGTGTTTCAGAAAGCTGAACACCTACATACCCCATTTCAAACACACAATTAGGGTCAAACAAGAAAGCAGGCACTCCTTGGCCTTGGGCAGCCAGTGAATGGGAAGCTCCTACCAGAAGGAAGGACATCTAGTGCTGGGCCGGCAGGCAGACATCATTCTGGCCAACACAAGGCCCTGGAGGGAAACCTGTGATGGCTGCTCTTGGTTGTCCACTTGACTGCGTTTGGAATTAACACCCAAGGGGCCGGGAATACCTGTGAGGGGCTTTTCCTTATTTAAACCACTTGAAGTGGGGAAATCCACTTTCAATCTGATTTTTTTTTCCCCTGAACTAGCACCCTCTGTAAGAGCAGTTATTAACCACTGGGCCTCTCCAGCCTCTCATCTGGGTCTTCTAAGGGGAGAAGGTCTGCCTCTAATCTGGACCACACCTTCTGCTGGCAGCCAGTATAAAGGAGTGGGGGAAGAAGCTCTCCCTTCTTGCTCTTGCTGGCAAGCCCATTCTTTCACTGGCATTAGAACCGAGGTGGGGACTCTTGTGTGCAGAAGACATGAGGTCCTTGTGCTCACAGATAAGCACTAGGGAAGCTAAGAATGTTGAAGTGCAGGCGGCTTGCTTCAACGGAAGGAAGGGATGGATACCTGTTTTATGTAATTAATAGCCTAATGATCTACGCTACCTGTACGGCCAGGCCACACCAAATCCCCCAGACTCTTCCCAGACTAAATTTGATCACTGTTTTTCAGTAAACAAAACCCACCCCGCTGGGCGGTGGTGTCACACACCTTTAATCACAGCAGAAGCAGGCAGATTTCTGTGAGTTTGAGGACAGCCTGGGCTACAGAGCAAATACCAGGAGAGGCTCCAAAGCTACACAGAGAAACCCTGTCTCAAAAAAAACCAAAAAGAAAAACAACAACAACAACAGAACCAGCCCATCCCTATGGGAGATGTCTCGGGTACTTCGTGGCTTGGTGACCTCTACAATTCTACAATGACCAGATCTTCCCCTTGGCCCTTAAGTTCGTGGAAAAGGCCACAAGTACTTTGTGAGTCTCAACGTAGTTTAAGCTTTATTGTGGTAACTGTCACCAGGAACTTTTTTTCCAAAGTGGTACTGTACTAAAATATGTCTAAAATAAACCGCCTGGAGGAGGGGGGGTCAGACTCTCGAAGTTTGAACCAACACTGGCTAACTAAGTTGTGAACCAGATTTCCTTCGAGCCTCGTACAGACAGTTAGGATAGTTACTCTGCCGGCTGGGGCATTGGCAGGGATCCCCACACTGGTACACACTTAAGACCAGCTGAGACAGCCAACCTTGTGAACTAAACAATTTCTGCACTTGGTAGACAGTCACTGTTGGACTAGCAGGACCACAGCCTGTAAGCCACTTTGTATACGGCCTTGACTATGTGACTATACATTCACCAATTAGGTTCTGTTATCTAGAGAACCTTGACTAATAGACCTCCCAACAGGTCTCTACTTCCCATCCCTTCCCAGTTGCACGCTGCTCTACCTGGTCCTCAGGTTCTCAGGAAGGCCCACTTTACCATGCCATGTACCCCTGAGGCCTGGCCCACAACAGTTCTTCCCAACACCCTTCTGCAATCTGACTTAACTCACAGCCTGGGTAAAGCCTGGCACAACTAACTCCCTTAGAACCTGCAAGAGCAGTCACACGCCTGAGGACTGCCCCACCTGAGGACTTTCCCGGTCTCAGCTGTCTATGCCTTTCTCAGACAGGCAGCACTAGACTCACAAGCACTGGCTATCCAGTCGGATCTAGCTTTGTCTAAGCAGCAAAGCAGCCTGTCTACCATGTTATGCCCAGAAAAGGGCTCAGTCCTCTGCGGGTCACCGGGGTAACCCAGGTGACCAAAGTGTCCCAGGGCTGCCAGACAGAGGTATGTAAGCAGGGAGTGGGACTCAGCCTTCCCAAGGAAGGAGTCATGTAAACAGCAAGCCCAGCTCAGGGAGGACCCATCTTCTCGATTAGAAAAGAGAGAGGAGTAGGAAGGCAGATCTGCCCCTCCCCCTCGGTGGCTCCCAGCTGCTGTCCTCAGTTGCTGAGCTGAGAGCAGAGAGCTAGAGTAGAGGTAATCTAACCCACAGCGGGGTACTTTTGTTCAGTGAGTAACTCCCCAGGAATGGGGATCTGGGTATATTTATCCTCAGGGAAGGCAGCTGTAGCCAGCAAGGGCCAATCCACAATGAAGATATCTGCCCTTACCTTGCCCTAAGGCCTCAATACTCACAAGAAACTCAACCTTCTAGAGGGGTTTCCCTCACAATTTGGGTTCTACCCCCTCATCAACTATCTCTCCTCCAAGAATTAAGCTCTAGAGATTGGCAGCCTTATTCTATCTTGTGGAAGAGGACAGAAAAAAAGTGCCAGTATAAAGGAGGAACTGGGGTACCACGCTGTGGGCCAGTCTGCGGAGGAGGGTCCAGCTATGGAGCAGACTGTCTTCCCTATCGTGTAAAAGGGGCACAATCTGATTTCTCCCCATTTCTGAGAACGTTCTAAGGAGTGAAAACAGGGTCATAGATGAAGTCAAGGCACTGTGAGCTCTTCAGGACTCTGTCTAAATCTAAGACACTGCTATTATCTGAATTCCAGACAGGAGCTGCTCTCCCCTTGGGACAGAGGAGATGGGATCAATACCATACTGTCACTTCAATATTTAATAGCCATGCCTGCAGGTTATGAAGACTCAGCCACCAAGCTTCCCTAGCTGACTCATGCCTCACTCAACAGGAACTGCCCTGAAGGAAGTGTGGGCCGGAGTGACATACAGGAAACCAGGGGAGAAGGCTCTAGAGTTTTCCAGCCTGCAGCAGAAAGGAGCCAGCTGGTACGGTGGCTCCTTCCCAGCTCCCACATGCCAGAGGCTTATACAACTTGAGTGTGCAAGCAGGTCCCCTTTCTTTATTGGATGCCTGGCTTTGTACCCAAGGTCACGGGGCACAGCTGAGCTGAGACAGAAGAAAATAAAGGCTGGAAGGCTACTGTGAAGTCATCCGAAGCTCCAGGCAGAAGCCCAACCTTGCCAGGTCTCCCCTCTGTATTAGGTACTCAGCACCCACATAGGAGCCACTCCAGCAGGTCCCAGCTGAGTGGCCTTCCCTCCTGAGCGGGTTCCAAAACTTATACAGCAGTACTGAGAAGTAGAAGGTGCCTGGGCTCACCTGATATGAGATCTGGCAACTCACCCAAGTGAGAAAGCAGGAACTTCATACTTTAAGAACTCATCATCAGAGCCCCTCCCCCACAGGCCCCAGAATACCATGGATACATTTCCTTCCTCACATCTTAAGCACTGCTTCATCTCACCCAGGCACTCTAAACCCTTTTTCTTTTGTTTTTCAAGACAGGGTTTCTTTGTAGCTCTGACTGTCCTGGAACTCACTCTGCAGACCAGGCTGGCCTCGAACTCAGATCCACCTGCCTTTGCCTCTCAATGCTGAGATTAAAAGTGTCTGGCTAACACTAACCTTTTAAGGTCAGTCCAGGGAGCTCCCGAAGGCCCAGCCCACAGTTCCTTCAGTGGGTAACGCTGATTCATACATGTAAAGAGCCCTGGAGCCCAGAGAATCCTGCCCAGTAAACGTCCCGGTCTGTCCCGGCACGACTCCGGGCCTTTCCTGCAATCTGGGCTCTTCCAAGCACATGAGTCTGCAGCAGAGCAGGGCGGGTCCCCCGGTGCTCCCCCTGCTAATCACCACCAGAGCTTAGGAGGGGCTCGGCAGTGAGTCATCTCTGGCCCCACAGAGACCTGAACAAAAAGTTCAAAAGTTTGCCTGTTCCTGGGATGAGCTGTAATCTTTCCAGTGTTTATGGAGTTACAGGCACCAGTTACACTACTCCTTACTAGTCAAATTCTGACTGAGGAACACAGCCCACAACAACTGGAGAAAGGCCTAGTCCTCCTCCTGTGTTAAACAGCAGGCGTCTGCTCCCCTGACTGCCCTCCTCCAGCTCCTCCGTGTAACTGTCCCCCGGTCACATCAACTCTTCCTTCACTCGGCCTCCCCATGTCACACATATCTTTGTTTTCATCGCTCACAGCAAACAATATGGTCTAGCATCTGAAACCAAGCTCAGGCCTTCTCACAGTCCCATCCCCTCCCTGGTTCTCCTAACCCCCCTTCCAGCAGATAAAAATGGTTTGAGCTTCCTGAAATACCCTCTGCCCCTCCCCCGCCACACTCTTTTAAAGCGGTGGCTCCTTGTGCAGCTCAGGCTGGCCCCAGCCTCTAATCACTGGGCTTTGCCTCCAGCACTAGGCTATCTACCAGTCCCCCTAAAAGCCACCTCTTCTGCTCCGCCCCTCCCACCAGATGGCAGGCTCTCTGTAGGAACTTCCCCCTACTCCTGGATCCCCACAGCAGACAGCCTTTCAGGTGTCTCACTGGAATGGATGTGTGCTGAGAAAGGAGCAGAGTCACAGTACAGTCCTCAGATGCTTGGTCCCCACACATTTGCATATGTCCTGTGTACATCTTCCTATATACACATCTTTGTTCTGATTTTCGCCCTGAGACACTGTTTCACTATATTACTCAGGCTGGTACCAATTTTCAATCCTGACTGGGTGTCCTGGAGAGCCAGGATTATAAGCACAAACCATCATGCATAGTATACTTGTATACTATTTCTCCTTGTACACTCTTGAAGGGCTGTAGAGATAGTTCCACAGCTAAGAGTGTGCACTGCTTTTGCAGGGGACTCGGGTTCAGTTCCCAGCGCTCACATGGGGCCCACAAACACCTGTAACTTCAGTTCCAGGAGACCCGAGTCCCTCTTCTGGCTTCCTCGGGCACCAGGCATGTACACGGTGCACACATAGACATGTATGCAAAATAGTCATACACATAAAAACAAATCTTTTTAAAATTATCCAATACATTTTATTTGTGTGTGTGCACACACACATGCACATATTAAAACCAGAGGACAGCCGGGCGATGGTGGTGCACACCTTTAATCCCAGCACTCGGGAGGCAGAGGCAGGTGGATCTCTGTTAGTTCGAGACCAGCCTGGTCTACAGAGCTAGTTCCAGGACAGGCTCCAAAGCCACAGAGAAACCCTGTCTCGAAAAACCAAAAAAAAAAAAAAAACAGAGGACAACTGGTGGAGTCCTTCTGCCTTTTCACTATGTGGGTCCCAGGGGCGAAACTTAGTAAGCAGTCTTGGTCACAAGTGTCTTTCTTTACCTGCTAAGCTGCCCCACTTGCCACTGGAGGTAAGGTTTAGAAAAGATTTATCTTTAATAATGTGTGTGTCGGGTCTGTGTGTAGGTGTGCCAATGTGAGGGCCAGTGCCTGGAGATCGGCAGAGGAGAGCAGAGCCCCTGGGCTGCAGTTACAGGGGTTGTGAGC
Organism: Microtus obscurus; assembly: GCA_963919715.1. Classification (NCBI taxonomy): domain Eukaryota; kingdom Metazoa; phylum Chordata; class Mammalia; order Rodentia; family Cricetidae; genus Microtus; species Microtus obscurus. The sequence continues at coordinate 573,806 of CAWTZC010000020.1, read as the reverse complement.
AAGAACAGTACATTTACACTTAACCGCTAAGCCATCTCTCCAGTAGACGTAATTTTAAAATAAATTTTCCCCCGGTGCTAGACTTAGGGTCTCACACAATGCAAGAACTATAGCCTGAGCTGTGTTTTCTGGCCCCAAATATTTTTAAAGCCACAAGTATAAACCCACACAGATAAAGAGGGACAAACACTCCCACTAATGGCCTTCTTTGACTTAAGTGTCGAAAGGCAGAACTCTTGAGCCTCTTAGAGCGTGAAGCCAAACCAGCCTTCACTCCCCGCTTAAGCGCTTGACCAAAACCTTCCTCTCTAGCAAGACTAGGACACCCCCACTTCATCCCACCCCCATTCCCTCACCCAGCTGTGTATCTCTCTCTACCAACAATATCATTTCACCCCAAACCTCTCCCTCCTCCATCTGCTTATTTCCAGGGTGCTCACATCTCCAGAAGACAAAGGAGCCCAAGAAACCTTAGGGGAAACCCAGAAAGCCTTCTGAGGACCAAACTGACCAGAAGCAAGAAGTTTAAATCCCTGCCTTGAATCTGAAACAAGCAAGGCTGAACTCTGGAGGCAGAGAGACGGCGAGGGACACAGAAGAACAGAGAGGGTTCCAAGAGTCTTTTGAACAGGCACTCAGGGACTTCGGGGGACAATTTTACACAGCACCACAAAGCCCCCACTGTCCACACATAAAGCCACCCTGTCCATATCACAGATTTGGCTGCTCTGGTGTCACTGGGGGCTGGGATAGTCACATAGCTCTTTGTACACCCTTCTGGTATTCCACCCCCAGGGCACTGTCCTACAGTGGAAATGGCAGCCTTCCCAATAGAGAAGCGGATGACTTCAAATCCACTGCTCAGCAGCCTTGTGAGAATTTACTAGATTGTTATGAGCTTCCGCTTATCCTGACACCTCACAGAGCTCACTGAGCGATGGGAGGAAAAGCACAGAGAAAGCCATCATGGTGGCTGGCGATAAAGTAAGTGTGGGCCTCCCACTCTAACACAGAGGAGGCATCCTGTGTTCGAGTGGGATAAATCTGCATCACTGATTTTCATGTCCAAGGGAACAGGACAGGAAAGAAGTTTGAGCCAGGGACTGCAGCCAGGGATCCTGGGAGCTATGACAGGTCGTCACTAACTCGAGCCTTCTCACTGAGCAAACCACTGACCTCATCCCTCTCCTCCTCAGAGAATATCAGCTGAGCCGAGCAGCCTCCAACTCAGAGGTGAGACAGAAAAGCTGAAGGGCACTGTCACTCCCCATCTCCCCTGCAGATGGGCCCTGTGACTTTGAACTAGCGGGGCCCAAGTTTCAGCAAAGATCCCAGAGAAACAAGGCCAGGACAGAGTAGCTACTGCCCGTCACAGGGAGAGTGCAGAGTGCCACAGAGGGACCAAAGATAGGACTACATGGCAAGACGGCTGCTCGGGAAGGGAGAAACAGCTTTCCAGAGCAACCAAGCTTCCTGGACCACAGCCTGGAGGCCGAGGCCCAGGAAGTGAACTCTGCAGCCCCGGGAGGAACCAAGAAGGCAGTCACTGGAGTACAGTGCTACCACTGCCTACCCTACCCTAACCCATGGCCTCTTTCCTATCCTTCTCTTCCGGAAGGTTCTGTGTTCTAATCTATTGTACTCTAAGTCAACTTGTACAAGTGTTTTCCTCCTGGCCTCTAATCATACCACAGCTGCTCCCACCTGAGCACTGCCAAGCAAAGCAAGGATCCCCCAGGCACAGACCTGCAGCCTGCAGACCAGGCCACAGGCAAGCGGATGAGCTCTCCTATGTACACCAAACCCGTCAAACAAGGATGAGACAGACAGCTGTCCCAGGTCACTATGCCAACCTGGATGTTCCCAATGGAAGTCAAGTGCATCCTCCAAGCACTTGGTCTCCTACACATACACACACATCCCCCAAAGAAGTAGTTCCAGGTTTGTCCTCTGTAAATGCTGTTTCCACCTGCCCCAGAGGCCAAGGGCACAAGCATGCTAGGGTACCCGAGGACTCAGCCAAGAGCTATCCTTGGCCCCTAGTCTCTAGCCTGATATGCAATCAATCATGAGATGTAGCACCACCCAACACTGGCCAGCGGAGATGATGAGTAATGATCTGCTTTTACTTTGAGAAAAGCAACTGAAGTGGGTTCGAGATGACTCCACGAGGGTTAGTCTCATCCACACGAGCCTCAGTGTGGAAGGCAGAGAGCTCGAAGCCCACAGGACCCACACGCACCCTTGGCATCATCTCGAATGACCAGAAGTTCTAAAAACAAGGAAGCCGTGAAAGGAGCAGCCAGCTGCCCACAGCACGCCCCTCATCGGCCTTCAGTGACACTTGTGCTTCCCTAGAAGCACTGATGCCATCCAGGCCTGGGCCTCCTCAGTCTCACAATTTTAGGAAGCCATCTGCTGAGTACAGAGCTCCAGGAAACGCTGGGGCCCCTTGACAGCTGGTGTCACTGCAGACAGTTGGCACCTCCTGGAAAGGAACCCATCCCACGCACGGAAGCTCTTGGTCCCATCCCAGTCCCCTGCCCACAATCACTCCACACTTGCTCACAGGTAACCCTCAAATTCAGCAGGAAGCCTTGGTGGGATAACGATGCCTCCCTACTAAGGGACACCTCCAGCCCCTGTCCTGAAGGGGCAAAGCAAATTTCACCAGAATTGAAGATCCTCTGCAATTCTCACAGTGGGAAATCTGCCTCTTCCTGGACAGGGAGGAAGCAGATGGTGGCTGCAGAGTCACAGAGGGAAACCACAACAGGAGAAAACAGAAAATATAGTTTCCTGAAACAAAATGTGCCCGGGTAACACTGGGCTCAGTCTGGCTGACAGGGCTCACATGCTGGGGCAACAGGGGAGGATAAAATAGAATACAACCATAAAAGACCATGTGAACAGCCTGCAAGAAGCCCACCAATCCCAGAGCCGCTAGCCAAGCAGATGCCAGTCCTCATGGTCACACAACTGAGGGAGTCTGCACTGGGCATGGAGGCACAGTGGACCCAAGGCTGCCTGGATTGGTACAGGAGACCAACGTGGGCAGAGCAGGGTGGGACCCACCACATCCCCAGTTCAGATTTTATTGCAGGAGACAGTCTGGAGCTCGGGAGATCCAACCCAGCAGAATGGGGACAGATGGTGACAGAAGCGCCTGGTCACAACGCCAGAAATATCACACAGGAAGTCCCCATGTACACACAGGGAGCATTCCAAAGCTTGCTCAGAAGTTGGACTTTGAACTATAGAGACAGTCTTCTAAAAGTCACATTCTGGAGGGAGGTTGACCACCTGATTGACAGGTTCTAGGTTCCGCAGTGTGCTTTTCAGAAAGAAATATGGAAGAGGCAGACAACGCACCTGCAGTGGGGCAGCTGGAGTAAATCTAGAGCACCTGAATTACCTGTCGTTCATGCTCTTCAGCACGTATGGAGCACAGCTGTCTAGGGAACACCTGAGTAACTTCCCAAAGACAAATGGGACAGCTGTGTGAATCAGAGAACCTAGTGGTTAAACAAGTAACCTCTGTTGGAACAAAACCGTCAGCCAATCTTGGTGTCCAGACAGGAAATGGTCACCGCAGAAGCCAGTGAACTGACCTGTCTCACTACTGACCTGTCTGATGCAATTCATTCGTCCTTTATGAAGAAGGGAAGGCTTTGTCCTCTTTGCTTCTTGCGGCATTGTGATACCTGTGTCCATGGATGCTATTCCTTGGTGAAGGGCCCACTCCATTTTTTGAGACATACCTAGATGAAGCCTGAGCTGGGAGAAGATCAGTCCAATCTCCCTGACCGTAAGCAAGATTTCCTGTTCTACATGAGGATAAATCTCAGACCAAGACACAAAAAGCAACCATAACACTAGCCTAGCATCCAGGTCCTCTGCAAAAGTGGGAAGGGCAGGGAGAACTCATGCTCCCCTGAGGATCTATATGGTTAGGAAAGGGAAAGACATTCTCTTCTATGGTAAAGCTGCTAATAAGGTGCCCATACTCCAGCAAATAACCTCTTACGCAAGGTCCTGGAAGCAACCCTAAAGAACTCATTAGCTCACCAAAATAGTAACAAAAAACAGAAGGGGGAAGATGAGTGGAAGTGGGCAAAAGGGGAATAATAGAGAATAAATATGGTAAGATTAAGCCGGGCGGTGGTGGCGCACGCCTTTAATCCCAGCACTCGGGAGGCAGAGGCAGGCGGATCTCTGTGAGTTCGAGACCAGCCTGGTCTACAGAGCTAGTTCCAGGACAGGCTCCAAAGCCACAGAGAAACCCTGTCTCGAAAAACCAAAAAAAAAATATGGTAAGATTATATACATGTATGAAAATGTCATAATGAAACATTATTGTGTATGTAATATGCGCTTTTAAAAAAATGAAAAAGGCCAGGCAGTAGTGGCGCAGGCCTTTAATCCCAGCACTGAGGAGGCAGAAGCAGACGAATCTCTGTAAGTTTGAGGTCATCCTGGTCTGCAGAGTCAGTTCCAGGACAGCTAGGGCCGTTACACAAAAAGACCCTGCAAAGCAACAAAACAAAGTAAAGAAAATGAAAAAGAAGTCACAGTGACAATGGTGTCTGTTATCCTAAGAGCCAAGGGCAGCGGAGTGGGCATGTGTGGTGGGGAGGGGGCGGTGGAGTGGGAGGCAGGAAGTTCCAGCTGCTGTTGGGACAGCCAGAGCCTAGAGAGTTGGTGGAAGGGCCGGCCAGAGGTGAGGCCTGAGTCCAGACCGCTCTAACTCAACACTGCAGGCTTCAGAGCGCATTTGTCCTCAACACTACGGCCCCTCACCTCTCCGAGTCTGTTCACCTTTCTACCTTCTTGGTGGACTAACGACACAGGGCCACTGTTTGAATAGACTTCCAGGACCTCTTTCAGCAGTGAACTCTGATCCTCCTCCTGGGGATTCCAGAGGCAGCAGAGACAGATTCACAAGCGGAATAGGGGGAAGCAGAGAGCCCAGTCTAAAGTCTGCACGGGAATAACTGTGTTTGTGCTTAAGAAATCCGAAGAGGGCTAATGAGATGGTTCAGCAGTAACAGCTCTTGCCACTAGGCCTGATGATCTGAGTTCAAGCCCTAGAGCCACACGGCAGGAGGAGAGAACAGGAACAGACTAGTGCAAGTTGTTCTCTCTCTTTTCCTTTCTTCTTCTTCTTTTTTTTTTTTTTTTCCCGAGACAGGGTTTCTCTGTAGCTTTGGAGCCTGTCCTGGAACCCACTCTGTAGACCAGACTGGCCTCAAACTCACCTACCTCTGCCTCTGCCTCCCACATGCTGAGATTAAAGGCGTGTGCCACCACCGCCCAGCTCGCAAGTATGTGCCATGACACGCAAACACTCCCCCCCACACACAATCTAGGCATGGTCCCAGCATTTAAGAGATAAAGGTGGGCAGAGCTCTACGAGTTCGAGGCCAACCAGGATTACATAGTGAGCTCCAGGACGCCAGAGCTAAATTTTTTGAGACTTTGTCTCAAAAAGGGGGGGAGGAGGGGCGGGGCTGGAGGAATGGCACCAGATGCTCTTCCAGAGGACCCGGGTTCAATTCCCAGCACCCCCATGGCAGCTCACAATTATCTGTAACTCCTGTTCCAGGGGCTCAACACCCTCATACAGATATAGGTGCAGGCCAAACACCAATGCACATAATATATAAATAAGTAAGCTTAAAAAAGAAAGATGAGTCGGGCAGTGGTGGCGCACGCCTTTAATCCCAGCACTTGGGAGGCAGAGGCAGGCGGATCTCTGTGAGTTCGAGACCAGCCTGGTCTACAAGAGCTAGTTCCAGGACAGGCTCCAAAACCACAGAGAAACCCTGTCTCGAAAAACCAAAAAAAAAAAAAAAAAAGAAAGATGAGAGAACTACAAGATTTCACATGAAAACCAAGGCTTTGGGCTTCCTAGGAGCTGATAACACAGATGGGCCCTGACACATGGTGGCTGCACTGACAGTTTTCAACCTCATGTGGAGCAAAGGCAACCCTACACACTCAGTAGCCATGTTTGCGTTCTGCAGGTCACTTCTCCTGCGCTGATGGCATGTGGTATGACATCCTCCTGAACTGTTAGGCAGCAGCAACGACCCCGCCCAGTCATGAGAGTAAACAGGGGCACCCTGTTGGGTGCCGGGTGCTAAACTGCAGTGTTCAGTAGACTGACTGCATTAAGGTGTTCTCGGCTTAACTGGGATGTAAGTCTGTCACTCAGGAACGTCTGAGCTGGTCAGCTCTCCTCCTTTGGATGCAGCACCTTTGTTTACTTAGCCATTCACATCACCTGCTGGCCATGGCAAGTGTGTGCGTCTGTGACAAAATGCAGTGTGGATTTGGAATCACTCAACAGTGGGCCCTCAAGTCCCAGCTCCACCATTTGCCTGCACAGCACTCTGAGCTCAGTTTCCTCCTGTGCTGGTCCCTTAAATCCCGCAGACTCCCGAGCCCTCCACAGCCACCTAAGGAACACAAAGCGGAGCTGGAGTGCCCAAAGCCCTCAGTCGGCTGGGGAGATGGGAGGCCATGAAAGTGCTTGCTCCCGAGCTTGACAACTTGAGTCCACTCCTTGGGACTTACGTGGTAGAAGGAGAGAACCAACTCCCTCAATCTGTCCTCTGACACGCGCACGCACACACACGTAAATAAATAAAGGGTAATAAAATCTAAAGCACACAGTCCTTATACAGTCTCAGTGCCAGTCTCACTAGGTGATGCCAGGTGATGGGTGGAACCTGAAGAGCTGCCCCACCCACAAAGCTGACATCCCTGACTACCCACCTGAGCAGGTGTGACCGAATGCCTCGCACTGCAAGAATGACTGCAGAGAAGGCTCTCTGATAGGTGCCAGCTAGGCAGCTGGGCTCTCCACACTGTCACCAGTATTATTTGTTAAGACACAGTAGCAGGACACTGGTCTCTGTCAAAAAATTTTTAGCAGGACAATGTGGCTATCATCCCAGAGTTTGAGGGGGTGGAAGCAGAAAGATTAAGAGTTCAAGGCCAGCCTGAGCTGCGTGAGACCTTGTCTGGGTAAAAGGAGACTAAAGTTTGTAAGACCCAGTTAAAAATCCAATTTCTCGGGGGCTGGAGAGATGGCTCAGTGGTTAAGAGCACTGACTGCTCTTCCAGAGGACCCAGGTTCAATTCCCAGCAACCACATGGCAGCTCACAGCTGTCTGAAGATCCAGTTGCAAGGGATCTGAAACCTTCACACCAATGCACATAAAATAAGTTAAATAAACCATAAAAATTAAAAAAAATCCAATTTCTCTCCCTGACAGTAAAGCCATTCCCAAATTAGAAAGATCACCAAGTACAAGTAACCAAGCGCCCGGTGTTCAGGATGTGGAAGCTTGGTGCAACGTAGCCAAGAGGAAGAAAGATGCCACTGGTTGCACTGGGCATCTGGTTCAAGGCCAGCCTCCTAGCCCAACACACTCCCCAAACACATCTTCTCCCAAGAGTGCTGACACCAAGGAAGGTGTCTAGGGATGGATCTAAGCCCCCCAGTTCCTGGCTCCAAAGTTCAGCCTTTGAGGGGCCTCAAGACACAGCTCACTCAGGACTCACTCCAGAGGCCATGGACCTTCTGAGCGTGGCCTAGCCCTGGCCCTGCCGTCCTTCTCCTCCTCCTGATTCAGCTCAACTCCCATCCTGGGCAGGACTGGCCATTCCTCTTCAGAGAAAGGATGGAGATCCTCCTCCAATCCCCCGCTGAACATAGCGGACAATGAGGACTACTGAGAACTCAAGAACAATGGCAATGGGTTTTTGATCCTACTGCACGGATTGGCTTTGTGAGAGCCTAGGCAGTGTGGATGCTCACCTTACTAGACCTGGGTGGAGGTGGGTGGTCCTTGGATTTCCCACAGGACAGGGAACCCTGATTGCTCTTTTGGCTGACGAAGGAAGGGGACTTGATTGGGGGAGGGGGAGGGAAAGGGGAGGCAGTGGTGGGGAAGAGACAGAAATCTTTAATAAATAAATAAATTAATTAATTAATAAAAAAAAAGATGACTTTTACACCATCAACTGGCATCCGTGAATGGCCTCCAGGAGATCTGTGAAACACATTGGATCTGGGTCCTTACTACATTACTCTGGGGAGAAAGCTCCCAACAGTCCCAGCGCAAAGGGGATGGAGAACTGATGAAGGGCAAACCGTTGGCCCGGGTCAGAGCTGACAGCACGGCCAGCAATATATACTCCACAGAGCTACCACAGGTCAAAGGGTACAAAATGAACCCCGTCTCACCTTGTCTTTAAAATGATGTTTTTATTTTATATGCACTGGTGTTGTGCCTGCACGTGTGTCTATGTGAAGGTGTCAGAACTCCCAGAGCTGGAGTTACAGAAAATGATGAGCTGCCATGTGGGTGCTGGGACTTGAACCTGGGCTCCCTGGAAGAGCAGCCAGTACTCTTACCACCGAGCCATCTCTCCAGCCCCCTTCCCCTGTCTCACTTTGTACCCAGCTTTCCTGCCTGCTCTAGGTCTAACCATCCCTCACAAGAGGTAGCTTCAATACTGCGATACCCTACCGCCTCAATACTGGAGGCCGCAGAGACACAGACTCTGCAGCAGAGAGCACTAACTAGTGAGAGTCTATTATGAGCAGGGAGGAGCAGAGGGCCAAGACAAGGATTCCCAGGAGAGGTTAAGGACAACCTGGGAGCCAGGGAGTAATGGCACATGCCTTAAATCCCAGCACCCAGGAAGCAAGGGCAGGTAGATCTCTGTGAGTTCAAGGTCATCCTGGTCTACAAAGCGAGTTTCAGGTCAGTTATGGTTGTTACACAGAGAAACTCTGTCTTTAAAAAAAAAAAAAAAACTGAGAAAGGGCCAGGACAGAGAATGGAGCTCAGAGTGCAAGTCCCAGCTTGGTAGAGGGGAGTCGAGGGCCCAGGGCCTATAGGGGAGTCTGGACTTACAAGGGCTTCTACAGAGAGTGGTTGTCAGGGGAGTACAAGACCAGGCTTGCCTTTAGATTGCTCAGTCAGTGTATTCAGGCAGGATGGGAGGGAGGCAGAGCTCAACTGGAGTAAAGAACAAAAGTTGCGATGCTGTAAATAAAACAAGGGAGAAAAAAAAATCAACAAGACCTGGTAGTTGAGTAGACGCATAAGGAGGAGGATGCCTCCCACATGTGTCCTGTAGGAGGACAGAACAGCCACTAGCTAAGACAGGAAGATAGGAGGAAGCAGGTCCGGGGAGGGGTCAGAGTCAAGGTAGCAGGGACCAGAGAGAGATGAAGGACAAGCAGGGACACAGTGAGACAAGAAAGGGGAAGAAGTTCGGTGGGGCAAGGGCCTTTCTTTCACGACCCAACTCTATGAATCTCTCAGGGCCCTGGAAAGTAGCGGTTTGAAAAATGATATGGTACCCTACCTCCAGTGTTCCCCCAGCTGAAAACAAGTCATTCTACTGCCAAGACTTGGAAAATGCTAGAGGCTGCATATGTCCTGCTTCAGGGACTCTCAGCAGTTCTCAGGCAGTCAGAGCCACGTATGACGCCATGTATGACAGCTCTCTTCCAGGAAGGGCTCAGACAAACATGTTATCAGAGGAGCCGGGTCCTTCCTGCTATAGAAGCTTGAGACTGACCCCTGGGGCCCTCCCAGGATGTCATCTCAGGTCCCCTGCTCTCATGGAAATATCATCAGAACTGGCCTGGGATATCAGGTACATTTGAGCCTACAGAGTTTTTGCCTGGACAAAACTCAGTATCACACTGGAGGTTGGCAGACACCCATGTCCCAGCCTCAACTCTGCTGCAATATCAAGGCTACCCCAAAAAGGTCGCTCTATGGAGGAAGCAAACTGGTGACGTCCTCAACCTTGTGGTTCAGGCTGAAAGACCCAATTAGGAGAAACATGAGCACATACATGTACATACATGTGCCTCCTCCCTCCAGGTCTCTGCACCTACCATCCCTCTCCACAGACCACCCTCCAATCTTCTTTACTGGGTTAAACCTTGTCTTATCCATTGAAATTCACACACCTTGGTCTCTTCAGCAACACAGGATCAAAAGGGTTTCCTTTAGCCTGGCGGTGGTTATGCCTTTAATCCCAGCACTTTTCACCTTCTCTACCTAGCAAAAAGCAATGTGTTGGCTTTACACTGGGGCCTCTTCCGTGAGAGGCTCACAAACATTATTCCAGAATAGGCTGTCTACTTCAAAGACAAAGCCTTTCTACACGCCCATGTTTGTCTATGGCAATGCCACCCCAAGGCACCGTATCTCTTCTAAATGTCCATGCTCTAAGTAAAATAAACTTAACGGGGCTGAAATGATGGCTCGGAGGTTAAGAGTACTAACTGCTCTTCCAGAGGTCCTGTGTTCAATTCCCAGCAACCACATGGTGGTTCGCAACCATCTGTAATGAGATCCGGAGCCCTCTTCTGGCCTGCAGGCATTCATGCAGACAGAACAATGGACACACAACAAATAAATAAACCTTTAAAAAATAAATAAATAAATAAACAAACAAGCTTACTTAACAACAGTCTAAAGCACCATTTCCTGTGACCTCACTCTGGACTGGGGCTTAAGGGTCCCTTCTTTTGCGTTCCCACAGCACCATGCTCTTCCCTGATGAGAGCACATGTCAATCTAGCAGGGACTGTCAACATCCCACAGCTCCTGAACAGCGCGGGGAGGGCAGGGAACAGCACACTCGTACCCATCAGCCTCTGTGAGCACGGGATAGAGCCTAGTACAAACAGATGCTCAGAAGGAGCTAAAGACCCTGGATACCCCTCCACGCAGAGCCACCTCCTGGTCCTCCGTGAGCACAAGGTGGAGACTGACACCAGAGTATGCTCCATTTACTATGACCTAGTTACTGCCTCCTCCCTCTAACCACACTACCCCTAACTCTAAAATATGAGAAAGGAAAAGGAATACTTCACAGACTTTGTGGCCGGAGCGTAGCCCGCTGTGGGCCCCAAGGCTTCAGCTCACAGTGTGGCCTACCTGTTTTCCTTCTAAGTGGAAGAGGGGAGCTCACTGCTCAGGAGGGAACGCACCAGGCAGGGTCAGGACCTGCACTGGGCAGCACCTTGGATAGTGCTGTGGGGTTGGGGTGGCTCACTACCCAGCAGTAGCCTGAGTCCTGAGGAGCTGGTCACACCTTTCCCAATAGAGCAGAGGAGCCAAATACCATGAGCTGTGATTTTTTTTTCCAATTTATTTTTATTTTTATGTGCACTGGTGTTTTTGCTATGGATGTCAGGTTCCCTGTAACTGAAATTACAGACAGTTATGAGCTGTCATGTGGGTGCTGGGAATTGAACCCAGGTCCTGCGCCATCACTTCCAGCCCTCAATGAGCTGTGTGACATATGCAAGGCTGGAATGTGTGAGCAACATCAACTCTGCAGCTCAGAGTCTGGGAGTACCGCTGGTTAGTAGCTTGCCCCAGGAAGAGATGAACTACAAATGCAGGTGAGCACTATGACGAGGACACCAGCCAGGGAGGAGGAAAAAAAATGTCATTCTCACATTTTTGTTAAATTCTCCAGAATGTTGTTGTTGCTTACGTATTTGTTTTTGGTGCTGAGGACGAGATTCACAAAGTCTAAGCGTGCACACTCCCACTGAACTACACTCCCACCCAGCCATCATCATGCGTCAGCACACATATATGTGCTTCTTTTCTGTGTGATGGAGACAGATCTGCCTGCTTCTGTCTCACAAGCGTTGGGATTAAAGATGTGGGCCTCCACCACTAGGGACTGATAACCAGTTTCAAAAGGCAGACAACACTGTGTTGAGTTTTATAATTTATGCAGGGGTAGAATTATGACAACAAAAAGCATAGGAGGGAAAAATCAAATTTTACTATATTAAGAGATTTTTTTATATTAAACATGAATAGTAAAATTTGAAATCAACTGAGGTTAAGCCTGCAAAACCATTAAAATAATAAACCAATGAATTACAGTTAAATAAGACAAGAGAAAACAGAATCCTAAAACTAATGACTCCAAAAGGAAAAAACAAAAAAACAACAACAAAAAAACCATGTTGCAAGCCAAGACAAAAGACAAGACAGGGGACTTAAACCCGCTGTACTAACAGTTATTTAAATGTTAAAGCCTACAGGCTCTAATTTAAAGATGGATGTTGTCCAACTAATTAAAATGAGATTTTAATTATGCAGGCTATAAGGAACAAACTCTGAATATAAAGGCAGACTCAAAAGCAATAGGTGAAGATGTGTCATAAAAACACTAACACTAGGGCTGGAGAGATGGCTCAGTGGTTAAGAGCATTGCCTGCTCTTCCAAAGGTCCTGAGTTCAATTCCCAGCAACCACATGGTGGCTCACAACCATCTGTAATGAGGTCTGGTGCCCTCTTCAGACAGAATATTGTATGCAAAATAAATAAATAAATAAATAAATAACCACTAACGCTAAAAAGGCCAAAGGCCTGGAAGTAACTTCAGTGGTAGAAAGCACTGCCCCTCCCCCAAAGTCAAAGTGCGGCTGGCATGACCTATGCCCACCACTTGACTTGACACTTGAGAGACTGATATTCAGGGTCCCTTGAACCTAGGACTCCAAGACCAGCCTGAGCAACACAGGGAGACCCTGTCTTTTCAAAAGAAAAAGTGAAAGTGACCCTTTGAAGTCAACCAAGTGGCAGCTGCCAGAGTTAGACTGTCCTCGCCTGCTCCTGCCTGCTCATTCACTGACACCCTGGAACAAGTCAATCAGGAAGCCAGGCCACGCAACACTGGGAAACAGAAGCAGGCAGATCTTTGAGATCGAGGCCAGCCTGCTCTACAGAGTGAGTTCCAGGACAGTCAGGGCTTACAGTTAAATCCTGTCTGGGGGAGACAGGATGGGAGCAGGAATGGCAATTCACCCAATGAGATTGTCTTTCTTTTTTATTTTTTTAAAGGCGTGCACCACCACTGCCCCAGTAGAATGTCTTTATGGGTCACAATGCAAACCCTGGAGAAGATGTGGGCTAATTCATTCAGAGATTCAGAAGAAAGGCCTCAAGTTCAAGGACCAGTTTGGAAGCCTACCACATCACAAGAAACTTCCTCTGAGAAAGGCTGTAAGATGTGGAACTGTTTCCAGGTGAGGGTCAGCAATCAAGGCCCTGCCCACTGTCCTCAAGGCTGTGGGACACATCATGCCCATCTGCACTGCACAGTCAGGCATCCATGCAGTGGGGTCACCTCTGCAGGAGCCAGACATCCGTCCAGTGTGGTCACCACTGCAGGAGCCAGGCGTCCATACAGTGGGGTCACCTCTGCAGGAGCCAAGCGCCCGTGCAGAGAGGTCACCACTGCAGGAGTCAGGCGTCCGTTCAGTGTGGTCACCTCTGCAGGAGCTCCCAGCTACCTTATTTAACTGGACAGCCAGAAGGGGTGGGAGAAGGGTGGAAAAGTTTAAATTGTTTCTATTGGTTACACACAAAGTAAGACTCCACAGCAAAAGGGACATTTTGTTTTGTTTTGGGTTTTTTGTTGTTTAATGTAATTTATTTTAACTTTATTTTATGTTCATTGGTTTGAAGGTGTCAGATCCCTGGGAATTGGAATTACAGACAGTTGTGAGCTGCTGTGCTAGGAATTGAACCCAGGACCTCTGGAAGAGCAGCAGTGCTCTTAACCGCTGAGACATCTGTCCAGTCCCCAAAAGGGACATTTTGTAATTATAAAAGGGCATCATCTTGAAGAAGTAAGCATCCTCTAAGAGTACGTGAGTCAATAAAAGGGCTTCAAGCAGAGGAAGCAAAACCTGGCGGAACTGAAAGGGAAAGAGAATGAAAGCTTAGCCACGGCGAGAGCCAGAGAGAAAAAGTAATTCCAGAACTGGCTGTTGTTAGTGTGGGGTACAGGAGGCCGTGCCTTCCTCACTGAGGTATGGGGTGGGGTGAAGAATGGGCACATGGCAGGAAACACCCCTCCCCTCCACACACTTGACTGTTCACACCTGACTTTCACACTTGACTCTCTCATGTCCATCCGTCCGTCCCCTCCCCGCCCCGCACACATAGAGGCAGAGAAGCACTGCCAAGCAAGCTCCAATATGACTTCTGCATACAGAAAATAGACATATACATCAACACTCACCTCACACTGTGCTCCCCCAGTGCCTGCCACCCAACACACTTTGTATCAACCTCATGACGAACAAGAATCAGAGTCCAGTGCGACCAGAGGGCTGTGCGGGCCAGCAGGCTGAAACACAATCTCTAGCCAGGCGGTGATGGCACACGCCTTTAATCCCAGCACTCGGGAGGCAGGGGCAGACGGATCTCTGTGAGTTCGAGGCCAGCCTACCTGGTCTACAGAGCAAGTGCCAGAATAGGCTCCAAAGCTACAGAGAAACCCTGTCTCAGAAAAAAAAAAAAAAAAAAAGGAAGGCAGAGGCAGGTGGATTTCTGAGTTTGGGGCCAGCCTGGTCTACAGAGTGAGTTCCAGGAACTGCCATGGCTACACAGAGAAACCTTGTCTCAAAACGCCTAAGAAAACAGAAAAGTTAGAAAGAGCAAACCTGTGAATATATTAGATGCCACTGTGTATTATAGGTTTTTTTTTTAAATTATAGCTTTAAAATAGTAAATTTTATACTATATATACTTCATCTAAATAAGAAACACCCCAGCTCTTGGGGTCAGAGATCCAGGCAGAAGTTCAAGTCAGCCTGATCTACAGAGCCGAGTTCCAGGTCAGCTAGAGCTACAGAGACCCTGTCTGAAAAGGAGTGCAGGGAGGGAAGTTGAAGATTTAGCTCAGTTACAGAATGCTTTGCTAGTTCAGGGTAGGTGTTTGGTCCCACGTACAGACAAGAATGAAAGCAACGAAAGGTGCCAGGACATGCCCCAGCACCAGCTTAGCGCCAGTGAGGCCATGGGTTCAATTCTCAGCACTGCCAAGAACAATATAAACCAGCTGTGGTGGCACAAGTCCGTAGTAGGAGAGTCAGAAATTCAAGGTCACCCTCGTCTACACTGCAAGCTCTAGACTACCCTGTGCTGTACATAAGACCCCGTCAAAATAAATGAATAAATAAAAATAAAAGGTGTGTCTGATACGTATGCTAATACGGCTTTTAAATCTATAGAAAATTATTGGAAAAGACACACCAAACTGCTAGCAGTGGTAAGCAGGAACATCTGTGTACAGGTATTTTTTCGAAAATGCTAGTCTTCTTTCTTTTATGTGTATTGGTGTTTTGCCTGCATGTATGTCTACATAAATGTGCTGGGTCCCCTGGAACAGGGGCTACAGACAGGTGTGAGCTGGGAATTGAACCTGGTCCTCTGGAAGAGCAGCCATTGCTCTTAACCACTGAGACATCTCTCCAGCCCCCTCTTGGGGTTTTTGTTTTTTATTTTTAGGGAGTTTTGTCTGTTTGTTTTTGTTTTCTCTGTGTAGCTTTGGAGCCTGTCCTGGAACTTGTTCTGTAGACAAGACTGGCTTCGAACTCAGAGCTACCTGCCTCTGCCTCCTAAGTGCTGGGGTCAAAGGTGTGCCCGGCGAATGCTAGTTTTCCATGTGAGCATAAATACAGAGACTTGCACTTCCACACTTTTCCCTTACAGTAAGCACAAATCTTCTTTGACAGAGAAATTAAATAACACTATCATCAGCTCAGTGGCATGGGAAAGGGACCTCGTGGCACATGTGGAGTTCTAGAAAAAGGAAAAGCAGGGCTCCAACCACCCACAGATGAGGGAGAAGATGCTCAGGCCTGCCGTGCTCAGGCAGTATGGGATTGAACTTGATAACCTCTTTTCAAATGTCTTTGCATTTTTATTCTCAAACACTCTGAAAGCCACAGACACACTGGGTATAGCTCAGATGGTAAAGTGCTTGCCTAGTGTGCATGGAACCCTGGGTCCAACCCCAAGCACTGACAAGCACTGGGTGTGGGAGTGGAGGCAGGAAGATCTGAAGTTCAAGGTCATCGTTGGCACAGTAAATTCAAGGCCCTCCTGGAATACTGAAGAACAGAAGGACGACCCCAATAAAACCCCTTCTGAAACCCAACACACACCATAGGCGCAAGCTAAGCAAAGCAGCTCTGACTGAAGGAGGCAAAGGCTGGAGACTCCTGAGATGCCCAGGTCTGGGGCAGGGAGGGGCTGTCAATGTCCAGCTGCAAGAACGTTCAGGGGAAATGCCCCTAGCAGTCAGGCAGAGGAAACTGTACAGAGCCAGGATAGGACATGCTTAAAAGATGCCACCAGCCTTGTCTGCCATAGTCAGAGACAGCAAACCAAGAGCCTTGTGGGCGGATGAACCTTGACACCCCAGCCGCACACTCTGCCTGAGGCTGAGGCAGCGAACAGCTGAACTACCTCCTGGACAATCGCTCTGCTCTAGAGGCACAAACAGGATGTTTGGAAACTAATGACCACAAGTGACCACAGGAAGCCATGACAACCACCTCCAGGTGACACAGGCTTGTTCTTGCCTGGCCCCTTCGGCAGACTGACTTCATGTGCTGATTTCTTTTAAAGGGAAGGGGCAGGAATTCTTGGACAGCTCAGGACGCGGCAGCAGAGGCCATTTGAGGTAGTAGGGCAGGGAGAGAGAGGTCACCAGCTGTCCAGCAGCTGCCTCAACCCAAACATGTAGCAAGGCTGACGTTCAGGACGGTGAAGAGCCACACACCCACTTCTGGGGGCAGAGAACCTTCCAAGACAGGCAGTGTGTGACCAACAGAGCTTAGGCTGACAGCCAAGGAGCGAGTCTAGATGTCCCGGCACCACAGCAGCTCGAGAGGTCAAACCAGCCCAGCTGCCCCGGAGCTCATCTGCAATGACAAGCCCTGACCACATGGCCAGCCCAGGGGCCAGGAGCCCATAGGAAACAGTGTGGGCCATTGGACACTTCCATTTTCCCCCGAGGAAGAGGAATGATCCTGGAAGCTGACAGGAAAAGCCTGCTCAGGATGCTGTGCCACTCCAAACCTGAACAGAGCCCAGGGCAGTCCCAACAAGATCCAAGACCAACTGCCCCGGTGAGGGGCCAGCTTCCATGAAAGAGCTGTATCCACCCCAGCATTCCTGCTGCCCATCCAGGAGAACAGCACAGCTCTCCCTGTCTCTCTGCTGAAATTTATTTTATTTTATTTGTATAAGTATTTTGCCTATATGTATGTACATGCAATACATGCATTCCTAGTGCCCATGGAGGCCAGAAGAGAACACTGGATGCCCCAGACCTGGAGTTATGGATGGTTGTGAGCCACCATGTGGGTTCTGGTAACAGAGTCCTCTGCATGAGCAACAAGTGCTCTAAACTGCTCAGCCATCTCTCCAGACCCTGTTTTGTTTTGTTTGTTTTGAGATAGGGCCTCATTCCGTATTCTGGGCTGGCCTGGAACTCACGGTGATGTTCTGCCTCAGCTACCCAAATGCTAGGGTAATGGGTATATGCCATTACACCCGGCTTTTCCCTACTGATAAAGAAGCCTGAGTAGCCAGCGTCCTCTGGAGCCTCATGGATGCCACAGTGCAACCCTGACAGCCAGGGCTGACTGGGAGTAAGCAGATCTATCTCAGAAGAGCTCAGTGGAGCTCTGGGATGAGAGTGTTGGTAAGTGGTCAGTATAAGCCAAGCTAGGAACAACCTCCTGCCCCTGCTGTCCCGTCTAGGCTACCAAAGAGGAGAACTGAAACACCACACGAGACCCAACCTTATGCTACTAGCACTGAAGTAAGACAATTACCTCCAAAGCAGAGGCTCACAGGGCCATGAAGTGGTCAAATCATGTTCTCTTAGGGAACCACCAGAATCACACTCCCCAGGCAGCTAAACAGTCTAGCAGGCATAGATAAACTGATGCCCACTGCCAAGGTCACAGGCGTGTGGTAAAAGTTTAAACACTGAGGGTGACATGGAGAACCAAACCTTAGAGTAGAGTCTACATGACTCCAAGAGTCACTCTTAATCATTGTCATTGACCCAACACTCCAAGAGTGTTTTAAACCAGGAGGTGGACTATTCAGGGCTTGCTTGAGGCCAGTCAGAGCTACGAAGCAAGACCCTGTCTCCTGAAATTAAAAACAATAAAAAAAAAAAAATGAGGTTGGGCTGTGGTGCTGCACACCTTTAATCCCAGTGCTTAGGAGGCAGAGACAGGCAGATAGAGGTTTGAGATTAGCCTGATCTACAAATCGAGTTCTAGGACAGACAGAGTGGTTACACAGAAAAACCCTGTCTTGAAAAAAAAAAAAGAAACAAACAAGCAAAAATGGGGAGTGGAGAGATGGCTCAGCAATTAAGAACACTGGATGTTCTTCCAGAGGACAAGGGATTGCTTCCCAACATCCACATGATGGCTCACAACCATCTGTAACTCTAGTTTCAGGGAATCAATCCAATGCCCTCTTCTGGCCTCTGCAGGCATGAAGCACACACATACATTCTCACACATTTAAAAAATTAGAAACAGACAGATGGCAGTGGAGCACAACTATAATCCTAGCCAGCACTCAGGAGGCAGAGGTAGGTGGATCTCTGTGAGTTCGAGGCCAGCCTGGTCTACGGAGTGAGTTCCAGGACAGCCAGGGCTACATAGTGAGACCCTGTCTCTGAGAGGAAAAAAAAGATGGCTCACTACATTAACAGGGAGGCAGATAAGGGAAAGAGGCTATTTTCTGCAGCTTGGACAGACATCTGGGCTTAGGGCACAGCCCAGGAATTCGCATACAAGTGGAGAGAAACAACTCCACAAAATCGTCCTCTGACAGCCACAACTATGCCGCAGCACATGTGCCACACACACCACGCACGGGTGCACAAAGTAAATAAATAAAAAGAACCTTCTAGATTTGGTAACCATGTGCTGGTTATAAAACAGAGGCTACAGAGAACCCCTGAAAGCAGAAGCCAGGCAGGAACATGGAGAAATACTAAACTCAGTGCAAGCACAGAGAAGCTCAATTATTAGGGCAGGGACTATGGGGTCACCTAAACTGTTCGAGAGAGAATATGGGTACAGTGTGGCCAAATCTGAGTTTTCAAAAGAAATGAAGTAATGTTTTGAGGCATAATCTCTTATTTTGAACATCAGGAAGGCCAAATAACACAGGTTTATAGGTAAAACCTGGCCTGTGGCTTCCCACCTTTGGGTGTCCAGTATGAAAAATCAAAAACAGCCAGTTACAGTAGCACATGCCAGTAATCCCAGCAGGGGGACAGAGGTAGGGAAATCATAAATTCAAAATCATCCTTGGCTATAGAGCAAGTTTGAAGCTAGCCTGAGCTATATGAATGCCTGTCTCACCCCAACCCCCATCCAGGGAGGGGGGCTGTGGGGGAAGTGGTGGTTCAAGAGGTGGTTGTAGTGAGTACCAGAAGACCGAGGTTAAAGTTCCTTCACTGTGGTCAGCAGTGGCACAGGGTGTGCCCCTTCCCCTAACTCCTGTGAGCTTCTGTTTCACTTCCTCATTTGTAGGCCGGGATAACTGTCTCCTACTCAAAAGTTATGTCCATTATCTAAACACAGACCAAGAAAAGGGAGTGCATACACAGAGATCAGACAATAGCTGAGGCCTCCTAAAGAGAGAGCAAAAAGGAAATGAGCTGGGTCTTTGCTGGCTTGCAAACCGGAAGAATCTGGACAATAGAATCCACGTCAGGGGTGGGGACAGAAACTTGGGAGTTGCCAGCACAAAAGTTCTAAAAGAGGTCATGAAAGTAAATAAACAGGAGAAAAATAGCAAGCCCAGGGAAATCTTCAGGGAAAAGCGGAAGGCGCTCTGACTCGAGGCACCTAGGAGGGAAGCGGGTGGTGTAGGAAAGGACAAGAAAACACACCCACTGGGGTAGGAAGGTGACAGGGTGTGAGCATGTCCCAGGCTGGGTCAAAAACTAAAAACGAAGAACAGAGGGCCAAGATGAATAGCAGCAGACTGGGACCATGAGGTCACAGTGGACCAAACTGATGCAAGTGGGTAGGGGTCAGGGAGGTACGAGTACAAGATGGCTCAGTGGGTAAGGCACTTGTCACCAAGTCTGACAACCTGAGTTCAATCCCCAGGACCCACATGGTAGAAGAAAAGGGAATGTTCAGGCAAGGTATCCTCCCTCAACTCCACACACATGCACACGATAGAGAGAGAGATAGACAGACAAATAAATAAGCGTAATTTTTAAAATTAAAAGCATTTTACTGAGAAGGGGCCAGTAAGAGGTTCAGCAGCTAAAAGCACTGGCTGCTCTTTCAAAGGACACAGGTTCAATTCCCAGCACTTACATTGGGTGGTGGGGATATATTCTCCAGTTCCAAGGGATCTGACCTCCTCTTCTGGCCTGTGTAGGCACTCAGTTACATACAGACAAGCATGTGCACTCGTGTACAGTAAATAAAAATAATGATAAACCTGCTTAAAAGGGGGGAGGGGCTGGCTGTGAGGATGAAGTAAACCAACATCATCCTGAAGGCCTGTCTGCTGTGTGCTCAGCATCTCCACATTCCTCACAGCCTGCTTCCAGCAGGATTTCTGTTGCTAGGCCCAAAGCTCCATGGCTCATTCAAAAGGACACACAGCACTGGGGTAGGCAGCCCAGTGGCAGGGCATGCTTGGCACAGGAGAGACAGGCTGGTCCCCAGCAGAAGACACACTCACTCATGTGCAGGTGAGATGGGGCAGTCTGAATGAAGCTCCCTGTCTACATGAGAAAGGAGCTCTCCAGTGGCTTCCATCCACCTTGTCCACTCACTCAGAGGCCTCTGATTCAAAACAGCTGGAAACGTTATACCCCGAGCTCCTCAACAAGAAAACGGACCAGAACATAGTTGTTTCTGCCAAGCGAGTTCTGAATAAGCTGCATTCCATTTCATTAAAACAATTACCTGAGCTCCAGCCAAGAATTACATAAAGCTTCCTCCAGGCCCCAGCCCCTCCCCCATAAAACACACATCAGACTACTTTTCAGACAGGCAGCATAAGGAGGCCCTGACATACAACTTCCAGACCTCATTAGGAGGCCTGCATGATCCCCTCCCAAGCAGCCATGCTGACGGACAAACCTGAAACTTAAAGATTCTCCCCTCCTGGCACGAAGCACCTACTTCCTGAGGGCCTGCTGACAGCTCAAAACATTTCTGCTAGGCACAGGGCCCTCAGCTCTGCCTGAGCCCAGGACCACCAGAACTAGACTAGTGTCAGTCCCCCCCTCACCAAAGCCAGAGGCCCAAATGGCCCAGTTTGACTCAGCATGCCACTGTGCAAGTGGGGACCAAGGGAATGGCGATTCCAGAAGAGAGCTGAAAGGACTGGGGAGCCGGAAGGGCCCGGTCTGAGCGAGAGCCCTTTAGCCCATGCCCACCGGCTAAAGATGTTGGCCACGGAAAGGAGTTTATGAGATGTGAGGCAAAAGGCAAACTCCCACCCACCCGCTCCAGCCCCCAACTCCCTGGGCTCAAATGCCTGAAGATAGCCATTCCTATTCTGAAACCCACTGGCCCAGACAACCCTTTAATTCTAACCACCTCTCGTGTCCTCACCCTGTCTGATTAATGCCACATCAGCCAAAATAACCCCACTGACTCGACACCTACAGAGTGTGCTGTCTCTCTAATCCTGTTTGTTTTTATCTGCACAGGTCACAGTGCTGTGTTCTACCTCCCCAGCTGACAGTGCACCTCCTCCCATCTGCTTGTCTTCCCATCACCGGCCGTCCCAGGCCAGCACAGGCAGACACTAGCCAACACCCCAACTCTACAGCTTGGAACCCACCATGGAAAAGGAGGGCTTAAACTGTTTTTTCAATACCTACTATCATAAGAGTGTTCAAACATTCAGAGAAACTGAAAACCACAACAATGGTAACGTGTACCTTCCACTTAACACTCTGCCACCCAGTGAAATGTACGGCACCTGCTTCCTAAGGACGCACATATCCATGTATACACTGTATAAATCCACACACAACTGGTCCTCCGCACCCACAGGTTCCACACCTGAAGATTCAGCAGTGGAAGACAGACAGGAGAAACCCCGCCCGCATCGCTCTGAACTGTAAGCGCAGACCCTTTCAGTCCCTGTCGTCCCAGGAACAATGCAAGAGGGCCACAATAACAAGCACTTACATCATACTGTTTGTTTTGTTACTCACTCTGTAGACCAGGCCGGCCTCGAACTCTCAGAGATCCGCCTGCCTCTGCCTTTGGAGTGCTGGGCATACTGGATGTTTTAAGTAGGCTAGGGACACTTTAAATTGGGGGGGGGGGTGTCCATGTATGCACATACATGTTCATATGTGTAAGGGTCAGAGTTTGAAGTGTAGTGTCTTTTGAACTTTAATTCATGGGGAGGGGTACAGAGACACTTGCCAGAGCCTATGAGTTCGGAAAAACGATTTTGAGAGTTTGTTCTCTCCTTGCACCGTGTAAGGCCTGAGATCAAATTCAAGCTGCAGGTCTTGGCAACAAGCACCTTTACCCACAGAGCCATCTCGCCAGCCCCCATCTTTTTATGTTTTGGTTTTTCAAGACAGGGTTTGTATGTGTGTAGTCTTGGCTGTCTTGGAATTCGCTCTGTAGATTAGGCTGGCCTCGAACTCACAAAGATCTACCAACTTATTTTTTGAAACAGGGTCTCTTCACTAAATCTGGAGCTCACTCCATGAGAGTTCTGGTGTCTCGGCACCCCATGTGGGCCACCATACTCTTCTTTGTCACATGGCGGCTGAGAATCCAACAAAGCAGACACTGAGCCATTCCCCAGCCTGAGATGGTTTCAGTTTAAAGTTGACAGGAAGGGCTTGGGCTGTAGCTCAGCTGGCAGAATGCTTGCCTGACTGTACAAAGTTCTAAGTCTGACCCCTCACTGTGTAGGAGCAGGAGTTCAAGGTCGCTGGGGGCTGCGGGGATGAGTCACGTGTTAAGAGTACTGGCTGTCTTGCAGAAGACCCACAAGTCAGCTCACCACCGTCCAAACTCCAGTTCCAGGATGCAGCGTGATACACAGACATACACGTATGCAAAACATTCATACGCATAAAATAAATAAATGCAAAAATGTTATTTTTAGAAGAAGCATCTAGAAAGTTCTGCATGCAGGGAAACAAGTGTGTGAGACTAATATCTAGTGACGGGGAAGTGCTGGACCAGTCAGTTCCTACAGACACTAAGGGATACATCTGACTTTTTGGTTTGAGTTTTGATTTTTCTTTTTTTACTACATTATTTAAAATTAATTTGCAAAGCTATGGTGGTGCACGTCTTTAATCCCAGCACTTGGGAGGCAGAGGCAGGTGGATCTTTATGAGTTCAAGGCCAGTCTGGTTTACAAAGAGAGCCAGAACTCTTTCACAGAGAAACCCTATCTCAAAAAAACAAAAAAAATGAATGAATGAATGAATGAATGAGTGAGTGAATGAATGCTACAGGCTTCGTGACACTTCACTCCTACTTTCCCACGTTCCAGGAGAGATGCTCTTCTCCCATAAACCACAATACCACATCACAGCAGAAAGTAGCATTTAGGGCCATCTTCAAGGGAAGCCTTGGCCACTGGGGCTGTGGTAGGCCTTCCCAACAGCACATCTGCCTGCTACTGGCTCAGTGTTCAAAGCCTCCCAAGGGAGGCCAGTGCTAAGCCCCAGTGGTTAGGCAATCAGTCGGTTAGAAATATATCAGGGTCTGAATGTATACCGAGGCCTGACAGGAGGATGAAAACTTATGCTTGGTGAGGAGATGAACCTTGACCTTTCCTTTTAAGGAGCTGGTTAACCAACACTTCTCGGCTTTTTAACCCCCCTCTTCCTCTCCCTGCCCTTCTCCTACCCCTACAGGGCGCCCTCCATTCTCTTCCTTTCCTTAACATTTTCATTTTCTTTTTGAGGCTGGGTCTCATCACGTTTGAGGCTGGAATTTCCTATGTAAACCAAACTGAGATCTGCCTGCCTCTGCCTCCTGAAATCTATGGCTAGAAGTGTGCACCACCACATGAAGTCTACCCTGACATTTTTAACAGCTTCTCCACTAGAGATGGCATTGTTCAAATGGCAGAAAGTACATATACCCGAATGCAACTAAGGATGCATCCGTGTAGGGCGGCGAAGGGCTGACCAACTCCTGGCAGCTGTGCTATAAGCCTACAGCTGTGTCAAGGGGACAGGTGACTGGATAGGTGGCTGGTGAGAGCAGAACGGAGGCCTCCACTGACCAGCAGGCATGACCACCAATGCCCTTCAGCCCCTCCAGAGCATAGACAGTTCCCAGGAAAGGAGCAGTGGTGGCACACCTTTAATCCCAGCATTCTGGAGGCAGAGGCAGGAGAATCTCTCTGAATTCAAGGGCAGCCTGATCTACAGAGCGAGTTCCAGGATAGCCACAGCTACACAGAGAATCACTGTCTAAATAAATAAATAAACAAATAAATGAATAAATAGTAAAGACCTACAAGAAGCTCCCCCAATGATGAGCACGTGGAAAGGTCACTCAGTGCCTCAACAGTATCTCTTGGTCTTTGTTAGGCCCCCAGCCAATGGTTGGTCCAGTCTCTCCAACACATGGCCATCGCTGAAGAAGCTGAAAGACAGAACACTGCCATGCTCCCTAGGGCCACCACTCACAGCGTGATAAGGCCATGCCCTGCCCAAAGCCCACGACTTTCCATTCCATCCATGTTGAGCTTACCAAAAAGGCACTTGCCTAACAATCAAACACAACCCAGGGTTCAAATCCAAGCTGAAGCCCTTACTAGCATGCACCTTGCAAAACATCCACCAGGATACCACTGCTGCATGGATAGATGCTGCCTCTGCCACAGCCCAGTGACTGGGTGACCTGGCCCAGGCCTGACACACAGAGGTACCACATACAGGCAAGCGCTAAGGCCAGACTCTCCATGGAAACTGGATGGCTCTGCAGCCCAGAATGCCCCAGGCAAATCCCTTACTCCCCCACCCACCCAGTATCGCCCCCCAAACACAAAGCAGCACTGTTTTCCAAAGGGTCAAGACTGCTGAGAAGTTAAAAGGAGACATGAGCAGATTTCAGCAGACTGGACACTGCCAACAGCTGGCTGCGTCCCACATTCGTGGATGAGAAGGCAATGCTATCAAGTCATTTCCTAGGGACCTCCCTGGCTGGCGGAGCAGAAATTTCAAAGGTAACAATCAGTTCCTCGCAGGCCTCTGGGTCCGCCCCATGATTAGTACTAGCTCCCGCGGCTTCATAATTAAGACAATCTGCTCCACAACTGGATCAGTCTAGGTTCAAACCCCAGCTCTGTCACATAACTTCCCAGCTCAGGTTTTTCCATCTGTGAAGCAAGAGATAAAAACACCTTATTCTTAATAGTTGTAGGGGGAAAAAGAGAGAGAGCGAATGCTGCACGTATTGCCTGTCTCCCGTGGAGCACGAGGGACCACAGTCAGGCCTCCCCCAAATACATCAAGGATGTGAACACGGAGAGAAAAGAGCCAGGGCGGAGAGCAGAATCAGTGCATCTGTGTTGTGAGAACTCTGTCCAGGAAACTCCGGCCAGAACGTGAATAGAACGAGCTCCCAGCCAAACCAGCATCTAAGCTCTAATGAGGAAAGCCACCAACCAGCCGCCCGACGGCACAAGGCACAGAGAACACAGAGAAGGGCAGGACACTGTGTTTATGCGTTTTTTTTTTCCAAAGAGCTATAAATTTGTAACTTATTAAACAGCACATGGTGATTCTCTCATTGACCACTATGGGGAGGAGAGGAGTGCTCCAAATTATTTATTTATTTTTTACCCTTAAGCCAAAAACAAAGTTATCATGGAAGCTATGTACCCTGTGGCCTTGCCACAGGGAGCCCACCCTAAACTATCCTCCATGTTCAGTGACCAGGATGGTCACAGTTCAGGTCTCTCTTGGGAAACAAATAAAAACAAGAGGGCTGGCCATCATATCCACCCTAACTTAGGAAAACAGCTGATGGGCAGGGTGCTGAGCAGCCATCCAGACAGCTGACCGCCTGGGCTTAGAAGCAAATTCCTCTGCCCTCCTGAACACCCGTTCCCCCCACCCTAAGCTCTGGTCAGCCAGGCGTGACCGGCCCCCTGAGAGCTCAGACTAAGCAAGTCGGGTAGCATGGATCCAGCAAATGGAGAGTCTGCGGAAGGCAGCAGAAGTCACAGGTGGCAGGCTGGCCCCACTGCCACCCCTCCTGCCAGTGCCTGCTTGCTCCCTTCCTGGGAAGCAATGCACACAGGAGCGGCACAGGGGCTGGGCTCGGATGTGTTTCTTGGCTGTGCAGCCTTGAGTCAGAGAAACAGCCTCTGTTGGGCTCTGCTTCCTCAATTTGCGTGGGGAAAAAGGTGGCCTGGGGTGATTGTGCAGGATGGCCGTCGTGAGGATGGGGCAAATCCAGGCATGGGCAAGCACTCCATAAACAGCACATTTCGATTCCGACAATTCCCGTCTGCCAGACACTCTCTTTCCTTTCAAAGACAACCCAGTGTTCTGGCCCTAAATGGAAGACCGTCAGAAGATGGGAATTCCGGACTCTGTAAACTCTACAAAGGCTTTCTCAGTTCTTCAAACAGCACAGGGACTGTGCAGAACCAAGAGAACCCTCCCCAGCCTGTGAGCCGCTGGGACTCGGCTCAGGCTCCCCAGTTCCCACAGGGAAACACTGAGACTTTCAGGGGCCTCATCAGAAGCACCTCGTCCCAGCCTAGGTATTTTTATGTGGAAAAATAAAAACAAAAAATACCTGCCTGGAAGCTACGCCAACCTTGAGTGCGATGGGAATGCGGATGCCAAGCCTGACCCAAAGGCATAACTATGCCTGGCAGCGATCCCACTCTGAGAAACAAACAGGACCCAACACCATCCCCAGCTCCAGGGTGTTTCAGGGGCTCCCTGATCCCACAAGGCAGCTGCAGGGAGGCCGTGAAGTCCAGTGCCTACAAATAATCCATCTTAACTTCGAGCACTGTGCGGCTTGAGAGAGGCCCCTCAGTCTTATCTACTGAATCTGCTCCCCAGAGCCAGGGACACCGATGGCACCAGTGGTCACACAAGCCGCCCACAGTCCGGAGAGAGAAGACAAGGCTCCTACAGAGAAGGGAACTTACCCACACATGCCTTCTCAACTGAGGGGCCCTAGGAGGAAAGACAGGGCCCGGGGCATTCCTAGAACCCTTGCATCAATCCCCATGGCTTCAGAATCAACTTCCAGGAGAATCTTTCTTCCCTCTGTCCTAACACCAGACCAAGAGTGGACTGAAAAGAACAGCCTCCAGGCTCCAATAACATGAGGACAGTGCAACTCTGTTCTGGGCATCTAGTCCTTACCCGGGAGGCTTCCAGCAGACCTGACGTTGGGGGCGGGGGACCTTGCCAGCTAGGACACGTTCAGGGATGGCCATACCCTGCGGGGCCATTCTCCTCCTCATTCCTCTGGCATTTCACCCGGGTCTGGGGATGGTGGGTGAGGGGCGGGAGCCATAACCCACCCTCAACTTGCCTTTCTAAGTTTAGACTTGAAGGGGAAGGGCTGGTCTGTGAATGAAAGGGCTGGTCCATACTGGTCCATACTGGTCACTAACACGGGGTGACTAGATTTGAAGCGGTTGTGGTTGGGGGGGGGGGGTGTCTATGCAGTAGCCTGGGACACTTGTCATTCGAGTGGGGGTGTGGTCCTCCCAAGCGTTCCTGTGGCTTGTGATGTGAAACGGGTGGGCTCTCGAAAGGGGCTCTGTCCCTGACACCGGGGGAGAGGGGTGTCTGCAAAGTGGGAGGTGGCCTGGAGGGAACAGAAGCGAGCCACACAGAGAGGGAACAGCCTCCGAAACCGAGTCCGGGAGGCAGCCGTGCGGAGGTGGGGGTGGGGAAGTGAAGTGAGGGTCCCGCAGCTGAGGAGGACGTCTGCCCGGGGAGCGAGGCGCCGTCCCCCGTAGCGGACCAGGCGGGTCCCTGAACCCAGTGTGGCATCAGGGTCCTTAGGAGACGCAGCAAAGAGAGGCTCGCGCAAACCCGGGCCGCAGGCACCGCAGCCCAGCCGGGCGCCAGGGTGGGATCGGAAACCCCAGAGCCCGCTCGCGGCCGCCGGGCCCTGGCCGCTCCGCCTTCCGCCTCCCGCACTCACCGAGGTCGTCCATGGCCGGTCCGTAGACGCCGGTCCCCGGCTCGCTGTCGCCCTCGTTGACCGTCCCAGGGCTGCTCCTCTCCGCCCCGCAACTTTTCCGCCTCCAGCCTCGGCCCGGAACGGAACCCGCTGCCGCGCCGCCACCACCACTGCCGCCGCTGCGCGCACCCGCGGCGGGCTGGCCACGCCCCCGCGCGCACGCTGGCCACGCCCCGCCGCCGACCCCGAGCACGCCTAGTCCCGCGGGGGGCAACCCATGGGCGTGGTGGTGGCGCCCCCTTGCGGCCGATTGGACTGGAGGCGTCTCCAGGCCGTAACCCCTGAGTTCAGTCCGACTCTCCGATAGACCTTCAGACCGACGTGCAAAGTGTCGGTGTCGCTCGGTCAGAATCGGATTTGTCCACCTGTGCATCTGAGTCCCGGTTGGCCACCTCCCAGGAGGATTAAATCGGCAAGACCTGGAGCCTTGGGACGTTCCTTGGTTTGCCCTCTGGACGGTGGCGGTGCGGGTCACTACTCTGCTGTGACCCGATGTAGTTTTTCTGAGGCAGGGTCTCTTTGTAGCTCCAGTCGTCCTGGAACTTGTGACCTTTGTACCCGGGCACCCTGACTGCTGAGATTAGAGTTGTCTGCGACAAATTCTGGCTCCAGATTCAGTACCTTGGAGGTTATGAAACCTTTAATTTTACCGTGTTTCCCCCTTAACCCGTCCTAGAAACCGCCCAAATTCTGCATAGGGCAGAGATACCCCAACATTACAGCAAAGCGAAAACCACAAAAAAGCCATCCCCAGAGCGTGGCACAGTTGCCCAGGGGGCTCTGGTCCCCTACACTTAGAAACGGTGATAAAAACTGAACTGGTATCTGGCATGGTAGTCCAGCTTGTAATCTCAACTAGTCAAGAGACTGAGGCAGGATGACAAATTCAAGGTTAGTCTGGACCCCAGACAGCTTTCCAGACCAACCAGGCAATTTATGGAGACCTGTCTCAAAATTAAAAATTGACAAAAAGCCGGGTGGTGGTGGCGCACGCCTTTAATCTCAGCACTCGGGAGGCAGAGGCAGGCGGATCTCTGTGAGTTCGACCAGCCTGGTCTACAAGAGCTAGTTCCAGGACAGGCTCCAAAACCACAGAGAAACCCTGTCTCGAAAAAAAACAAAAAAAAAGCACACACAGAGTGTGGTGACACAAGACTATAATCCCAGGTTTAGCAGGTAGAGGCAGGTTGACCAGAAGTTCAAGGTTGTCCTTAGCACTACCGTCCACAGTTCAAGCCCAGCTTGGACTACGCAAGACCCTGTCTCGAAAGAAAGAAAGAAAGAAAGAAAGAAAGAAAGAAAGAAAGAAAGAAAGAAAGGAAGGAAGGAAGGAAGGAAGGAAGGAAGGAAGGAAGGAAGAAAACAAGCCAGACACAAGAAATAAATCCTGCCAGACTCTAGTCTCAGTCCTTGGGAGGTGGAGATTGGGGAGTAAGGAATTCAAAGTCATTGTGATGGTTTGAATGAAAATAGCGCCCCCCCCCAGGCCCATAGGGAGCGGGCACTATTAGGAGGTGTGGCTTGTTGAAGGAAGTGTGTCACAGAGGAGTGGACTTTGAGGTTTCAGAAGCTCAAGCCAGGCCAGTGTGTCACTGTCACTTCCTGCCTGCTGCAAAGGATCCAGATATCTAATTCTTTTTTTTTTAAAGATTTATTTATTTATTATGTATACAGTGTTCTGTCTGCATGTATGCCTGCAGGTCAGAAGAGAGCACCAAATGTCTTTACGGATATTTGTGAGACCACCATATGATTGCTGGTGGGATTTGAACTCAGGACCTCTGAAAGAACAGCCAGTGCTCTTAACCACTGAGCCATCTCTCCATTCCCCAGATATCTAATTCTTAGCTACCTCTCTAGCACCGTGTCCGCCTGTACACTGCCGTGCTTCCCACCATGAGATAATGGACTAACCCTCTGAACCATAAGCCAGCTCCAATTGAATGTTTTCCTTTATAAGAGTTGCTGTGGGCCAGGCGGTGGTGGCGCACGCCTTTAATTCCAGCACTCAGGAGGCAGAGGCAGGCGGATCTCTGTGAGTTCGAGGCCAGCCTGGTCTACAAGAGCTAGTTCCAGGACAGGAACCAAAAGCTATGGAGAAACCCTGTCTCGAAAAATCCAAAAAAAAAAAAAAAAAAAGAGTTGCTGTGGAGCTAGTCAACACCTTTAGAGTCCCAGCACTCTAAGAGCCAGAGGCAGGTGGATCTCTGTGAATTCAAGGCCATCCTGGTCTACTGAACCAATTTCAGGACAACCAGGGCTACAAAGAAAAACCTTGCCTCTCAGGGGAAAAAAAAGAAAGAAAGAAAAAGTAAAAGAGTTGCTGTGGTCATGGTGTTTCTTCACAGCAATAGAAACCCTCATTAAGACAGCATCCTTGGCCGGGCAGTGGTGGCGCACGCCTTTAATCCCAGCACTTGGGAGACAGAGACAGGGGATCTCTGTGAGTTTGAGGCCAGCCTGGACTACAAGAGCTAGTTCCAGGACAGGCTCCAAAGCCACAGAGAAACCCTGTCTCAAAAAAACAAACAAACAAACAAAAAAAGACAGCATCCTTAGCTACACACTAAATATGAGGCTAGCCTGGGCTACATAAGAATCTATCTAAAATAACTAATAAATAATTTGAACTCTTCACCAGACATGGGTACATGCCTTTAATCCCAGCTCCTGGGAAGTAGAGACTGGTGAATCTCTGTAAATTCAAGGTCAGCCTATGTTCCAGGACAGTCAGAGCTACATAATAGAGAGACCCTGTCTCAAAAATACAAAACCAAAAAACCTTTTCTTATGTCTCAGTGGCAAAGTGCCTGCCTAGAAGAAGCCCCGGGTTTAATCTTCAATATCCTCATCAGAAAGAAAGAAAGAAAGAAAGAAAGAAAGAAAGAAAGAAAGAAAGAAAGAAAGGTTGAACGATGCTGTGGTTTGAACGAGAATGGCCCCCAAAGGCTCATATATTTGAATACTTAGTCCCCAGCAGGTGGAACTATTTGGGAAGGATTGGGAGGTGTGGCCTTTGTTGGAGGAGGTGTGTCATTGGAGAACAAGCTTTGAGGTTTCAAAGCCCACACCCGTTCCCGCTCTCTGCTTTCTTTTTGTGGATCAAGACCCAACTGTCATGGCTCCAACACCATGCCTGTCTGTTGCCATGCTGCCCACCCCACCGTGATGATCATGGATACACACCCTCTGATACTGCAAGCTTCCGATAAACTGGTCTATACACTGCCTTGCTCATGGTGTTTTGTCATAGCAATTTAAAAATAACTAAGACAAGTGATAAAGATAGATAGGTAGATAGATAGATAGGTAGATAGATAGATAGATAAATGATAGATAGATGATAGATAAATAGATAGATGATAGATAGATAGATAGATGATAGATGATTGATAGATAGATGATAGATGATTGATAGGTAGATGATAGATAGACAGACAGACAGACAGATAGATAGCTGTCATTTACTAAGTGTCTGGCACGCATACTGTAGCTATTATCTACATGAAGAAACCCCATGAGGTAGTTAGGTACCGCATTTTGTCATTATATAAACACTCCTGCACACACAGCTTCAGCTTCCCGTTTCTCAAGGCCCAAGGCACTAAGTCTTCTGTGCCAGGTCAGGTTCTCCAAGAAGATGCAGAGATCAAATTAGGGGTGATACCTGTGAAAGACAAGGGGGTAAATAGCAAGTAGAAACTCAGAACCCACAAACATAGGGCAACCCAGCAGAGAGCCTAGAACCAAAAGCCAAGAGTACCCCTTAGCAGAAGTCCAGGCTGTGAGCTGTCCACTGTGGGATCCACGGCACTGGAGCTGGTGACCTACAGTACCACTGAGTAACTTCCCAGATCCCTAAGAGCACCAGGAACTTAACACCATCCTCTAGACACAGAACGGAAGCCACAGTTGAGGCCGGAAGGATAGTGGCAACACACCTTTAAACCCAGCAGTCCGGAGGCAGAGGCAGGTGGACGTTCTATGAGCTCAAAGCTAGCCTAGTCTATAGAGCAAGTTCCAGGACAGCCAGAGCTACAACACAGAGAAACCCTGTTTTGAAAAAAAAAAAAAAAAACGAAGAAAAAGAAATAGAGTTTCGGGTTTCACTGTGTAGCCGTATATCTCTGACCGTCCTGTCCTGGACCGTGGCTGTGTAGAAGAGATCTCACTCACTGAGATCCACCAGCATCTGCCTCCTGAACACTGAGATTAAAGGTTTGCACCACCACACACAACTAATCATTCTTTGTTTTGTTTTTGTTTTTAAGTCAAAAGACAAAGTGGGCATGCTGGCTCATGCCTGTGACCTCAGCATTTGACAGGCTGAGGCAGGGGGCCAGCCTCAAATTCAAGGCCAGCCTGAACTGTTGTAAGACCTTGTCTTGAGAAATAAAATAGAACATTTTCTTTCATTTTCTTTTCTGTTTGTTTTTTGTTTTGTTTTGTTTTTGAGACAGGGTCTCTCTGTTTCTCTGCTGTTTGTTTTTTGTTTTGTTTTGTTTTTGAGACAGGGTCTCTCTGTTTCTCTGTGCTCTGTGTAGCTTCTTTGTAGCTTTTTTTTTTTTTTTTTTAAGACAGGGTTTCTCCATAGCTTTTGGTTCCTGTCCTGGAACTAGCTCTTGTAGACCAGGCTGGCCTAGAATTTACAGAGATCTGCCTGCCTCTGCCTCCCAAGTGCTGGGATTAAGGGCGTGTGCCACCACTGCCGGGCTCTCTGTGTAGCTTTGGAGCCTTTACTGGAACTAGTTCTGTAGAGCAGGCTGGGCTCAAACTCAGAGATCTGCCTGCATCTGTCTCCCAAAGGCTTGCACCACCACCATCCAGCTCTAAACACTGTCTTTAAGAATTCAAATTAAAAATCTGGGCAGAGTAGTGCTTGCCCATAACCCCAGCACAAGAAAGGGAGGCAGAAGGAGCAACACAAACATGTGCTGCCTGATCCGTCTGCAGAGTAAGTGCTGGGTAGCCAGGGCTACACAGTGAGACCTTGTCTCCGAGAAAATGGGCATATGGATAGCTTTACCACTGATGTGCTGAAGAAAAAGGGAATTGTGGGAAAAAATAGTTTGGAAGAGTAGACTCCTGGAGCTTGCAATATGTTACACAATCGTTACTCTTTGTGGGGAAAATATTTCAACAACGTAGGTAAGGGTGCTGGAGGCACAAGGTTCCGCATTTAAGAGCACTAACTGCTCTTCCCAGAGGCCCTGGGTCTGCTCTTCCCGGAGGCCCTGGGTTTGAGTCCCAGCACCCACATGGCTGTTGTTTATCTGTGATCCCAGTTCCAGGGGATCTGGCGCCCTCTTCTGACCTCTTTGGACACTACATGCATGTGGAACACACCATGCATGCAGGCAAAACAAGCATACATAAATAAAAATAAATATTCTTGGGCTGGAGAGATGGCTCAGTGGTTAGGAGCATTGCCTGCTCTTCCAAAGGTCCTGAGTTCAATTCCCGGAAACCACATGGTGGCTCACAGCCATCTGTAGGGAGGTCTGGTGCCCTCCTCCAGCCTGCAGGCATACACACAGACAGAGTATTGTATACATAATAAATAAATAAAATAAATATTTAAAAAAAATAAATATTCTTTTTTCTTTCTGCTTTTTGTTGTTGTGTTGTTTTGAGACAGGGTTTCTCTGTATAGTCCTGGCTGGCCTCAAACTCACTGTGTAGACCTGACTGGCCTCAAACTCAGAGATCCACCTGCCTCTGCCTCCCAAATGCTGGGATTAAAGGCCTGAGCCACCACCACCTGGCATAAAATAAATCTTAAAAAAAAATTAAGAGATTAAATTAAAAATATTTGTAATTTTTAAAGTGACCAGTAGATTTTTTTGTGTTATTGTCTTATTTTGTTATTGTTTTATTATGTTTTGGGCCTCTGGTATCTCAGGTTGGCCTTAAACTAGATTTGTAGCCAAGGAAGGCCTAGCACCTCATGAGTGCTAGGGTGTTAGGGGTGCTCCTCCATGCCTGGTTTTGTGCAGTGCTGGGGACTGAACGCAGAGTTCCATAAATGCTAGCCAGGCAAGCACTATCCTGACTGAGCTACACCCGGCCCTCAATTCTAGTTGTAGGTGCATCCAGAGCAGTGGTTCTCAACCTATGGGCCATGACCCCTCCGGGAGGAGTAGCTAAGACCATTGGAAAACACAGATATTTACGTTATGGTTCATAACAGTAGCAGTAGCGAAATTACAGTTGTGAAGTAGCAACAAAAATAATTTTATGGTTGGTTGGGGTCACCACAGCATGAGGAACTCTGTTAAAGAGTATCAGCATGGAGCTGG
This sequence comes from Microtus obscurus, assembly GCA_963919715.1. Classification (NCBI taxonomy): domain Eukaryota; kingdom Metazoa; phylum Chordata; class Mammalia; order Rodentia; family Cricetidae; genus Microtus; species Microtus obscurus. The sequence goes on along the minus strand of CAWTZC010000020.1, from coordinate 539,398 downwards.
AGAGATGGCTCAGTGGTTAAAAGCACTGGCCGCTCTTCCAGAGGTCCTGAGTTCAATTCCCAGTATCCACACGGTGGCTCACAGCCGTCTGTGAGAGGATCTGAGGCCCTCTTCTGGCCCACAGAGCACTCAGACATAAAATATAAATAAACTGGAAAAGAAAAGCGTGAACCACTGTTCTTACACACACACACACACACACACACACACACGCTTACACTGTGATGCGCGGCACACTGTCTTCTCTCGCCACTCATCCCAAAGCCTCAGGAGCGGCGCTGAGTCATATATCTGAGCCAGCGTTTGTTTAACCGATGCCTTAGCTAAACGTAGTTATCTCCTAGCTTTCACCGTAATTAGCAAGGCCGAGACCGTCCTGGAGCGCATCCTTCATGATTTCCTGAAGATCAACAGTTCCAACGGGCGGAAGTGCTGTGTCAGGAGTTAACCTAAGGGGCTGGGCACAGCTATAGCTGGGGCAGCTAGGCACTGCATGCTTGCCTAGAATGCCCAAGACCCTAACCTCCATCCTGGCCTGATCCTCAGAGACTATGTGGTCCTTCCTTGGGTGGGGAGATGACTCGCCTACAGTTGCCTCCATAGCACAGAGGGGCCCCAGATTTGCCAGGCACACCCTCAGAGTCACCCCTAAGCCCTCCCCCTACTCACCTCCCACCTGTACAGAGGAGCCTCCCTCGCCCCTTCATTCCTACCGCTACCTTCTCTGTTTTCCCCTCTAACCATGCCACCCTCGTCTTGCCTGGGCAACTAGTTAATTAACCTCCAAATTAAACTGGAAGCTTCCAGCAAGAAGCCAGCATTATAGCTCTTTTTCTTTTAGGTTTTCTTTTGTTGTTGTTGTTGTTTTGTTTTATTTTAAATAGAGTCTCACTGTGTGTTTTAAGATATTTGATCCCACTGTGTAAAGATATGCCCTTGTGGGGGAGGGGGAGGGAAATGGGAGACGGCGGTGGGGAAGAGACAGAAATCTTTAATAAATGAATAAATAAATAATAATAATAATAAAAGAAAAGCATATAAAAAATAAAAAAAAAGATATGCCCTTGTGACTGGTTTAATAGAAAGCCAATAGCTAGGGAGGATTTCCAGGCACAGCAGATGCTGGGAAGAAGGAAGGGGAGATGCTAGGGGACGCAGAACAAGCATGCATGGGCGTTACAAAGTACAGGTAACCAAGTCACACTAAAGAACATAAAGCAGGGGCTGGAGAGATGGCTCAGAGGTGAGAGCACTGACTGCTCTTCCAGAGGTCCTGAGTTCAGTTCCCAGCAACCACATGGTGGCTCGCAGTCATCTGTGATGAGATCTGGTGCCCTCTTCTGGCATGCAAGCATACATGGAAGGAATGTTGTATACATAATAAATAAATCTTTAAAAAAGAAGAAAAAAAAAAGGAACATAGAGCAACCACCATAAGGTGAGAGCCTCTCTCAAATCCATCAGGAATTCAGGGTGTGGTCGGCTCAGTGAGATGGATAGCCCTGAGTCGAAGCCTAGAACATTCTGTTTCCCCTGCTGCCCCTTTGCAGGCCCCATATAACCATTGACTTGCTTTTTTTTTTTAAACTTTTTTTTTAATATTTATTTATTCATTTATTATGTATACAACATTCTGCCTCCATGTATGCCCACATGTCAGAAGAGGGCACCAGATCTCATTACAGATGGCTGTGAGCCACCATGTGGTTGCTGGGAATTGAACTCAGGACCTCTGGAAGAACAGCCAGTGCTCTTAACCACTGAGCCATCTCTCCAGCCCTTGCTTTTTGTCATTACAGATTAGTTGAATGTTTTGGTTTGGGTTTGGGTTTTATCACTTTTCAGACAGTGTCTCATGTAGCCCAGGGTGGTCTCAAAACTCCCTATGTAGCCAGATGACGTTGACCGTTGTCCTCCTCCTCCTCCTCCTCCTCCTCCTCCTCCTCCTCCTCCTCCTCCTCCTCCTCCTCCTCTTCCTGCTGCTGCTGCTGCTGCTGCTGCTGCCCTGGAACTAGCTCTTGTAAACCAGGCTGGCCTCAAACTCACAGAGATCCGCCTGCCTCTGCTGGGATTAAAGACGTGCGCCACCACTGCCCAGCAACGTTGACTTCTTGATTCTCCAGCCTCTGTATCTTCAATTTACCATTTTCTTTTCTTTTTTCAGGGGGTGGGTACTCTTTTCTAGGGTGCACAGGGGATGTCTGCTTCCTTTGACATCTACATTAGGGGTCAGTACTCTGCTCATTTTTAATTGCTCAGTAGTGCTCCGTTGCATGGAGGTGGCAGAACCATCTGCTGCGTCATACTCTTAGTGGACATTGAGCTTGTTTTTCTAGCTTGGTCTGCTTGGAATAAACTTGCTATGGCGTTCGGAAGTCTTCATGTGGACATGCGGTTTCATTTCTCTTGGATAAATACCTAACAGTGGAACAACTGACTTAAAATGTAACATTTAAAAATGTAAATTAGGTCTTGTCAGCTGCACTTCGCTAGTTTCTTGTTACATTTGGGATAAAAACCCAACTCTTCTCCTCCCGTCTGGTCTTCATACAGTCTTCCCTGGCTCAGCATTCTGTCCGGCATCTCAAACACAGCAAGCAACTTCTCTTTTCCCTTGCAACACGCCTCAAATCCCTTCCTTTGACTTGTTTCCTGTAGGTGTGTTACCACACACTTAGCAGTTCACGGTCATAGGATTCAGGACCACAGTTTCCTCTGCTGGGGAGCAGCTTGGAGAAGCAGTGACCGCTGCCGTGTGACTCAGCTGACTGAGGCTGACTGCGCCCTCATCAGGAGACTCTGGGGGGTCTCTGGAAGGTTCCAGAAGCTTCACTGTATGGTTGCTTTGCTCTGGTGCTCTGAGACCATCCTGGCAGGGATCTATTGTAGAGGGTGCTGTTTGCCGTTGAAGGCTCCAGGCATGGACTGATCAAGAATCGTAGCAATGTCTTTAGTCTCATGCCCTCATGACGACACTCCTAGACAGCAGAATTCTTTAATGGGGTGACCCTACATATTAAAATGACCACAGGTCCAAGTTTATGCCCTTTTTGTGTTTTATTTTTTTTTGGCAATGAATCTAGGTCATTATGCATGGTAGGAAGGAGCTCCAAAGCTGAGCTATAGCCCTGTCCCAGGTTTGTATCTTACTGCTTCAGCCTAGCAAACTAGCTCTAACTCAGGCCTTCAAAGCTTCGGGTCTGCTCTTTCTGGAATGTTCTTTACAGATCATGCATGCATGGTTGTTCATGTCCCTTCATCTGCCTCCTAGATATTGTATCTCTAGTTTTTTAGTTTTTTTCTCTTTTTTCTTTTCTTTTCTTTCTTTCTTTTGTTTGTTTTTGTTTTTTTTTTTTGTTTTTTTTTTTTTTTTTTTTTTTTTTTTGAGACAGGGTTTCTCTGTGGCTTTGGAGCCTGTCCTGGAGCTAGCTTTGTAGACCAGGCTGGTCTCAAACTCTCAGAGATCCGCCTGCCTCTGCCTCCCGAGTGCTGGGTTTAAAGGTGTCTTTGTTGTTTTGTTTGTTTGATTTTTTTTGGGGGGGGGAACAGGGTTTTTCTCTGTAAAAACTCTGGCTGTCCTGGAACTCTCTCTGTAGACTAAGTTGGACTCAAACTCACGGAGATCCACTTGCCTCTACATTCTGAGTACGTGAATTAAAGGCACCAGGGTTATTTCTAGATTCTTGTCTGTGTTCTTTATTAGTTCTTTATCCTGGTTTATTTACTTTCGTCATCTGACATTATGTTCTATATTTATTTACCTGGTTTATTTTTTTATTTCTTTATTTATTTGGTTTTTAGAGACTGGGTTTCTCTGTATAGCTCTAGCTGTCCTGGAACTAGCTCTGTAGACCAGGCTGTTCTGGAACTCATAGAAATAAATCTACCTGCCTCTGCCTCCCGAGTGCTGCAGTTAAAGGCATGCACCACCAGCACCACCCAGCTTTATTTACTTGTTTTTAAATCCATCTCTTTCTCCCTCTTTAAGATGCTACAAGAACAGGAATTATGGCCAGCAAAGTGGTTCCGTGGCAAAGGCACATGCCACCAAGCCTTACAATATAGTTCAGTCCCCAGAAACTGCACATGGGAGAAGAGAATTGATTGCCATAAGCTACCCTCTGACCTCCACAGGAATGCTGTGGCCTGTATGCTCACACGCACATACAAACACAAATCAGTGTTAATGTTGGTGAAGGCTAGAGCGATGCTTCAGAGGCTGAGAGCACTGGCTACCTACTTTTACACAGGACTCAGACTGGCTTGTCTCCCAGTAGCTGCATGGCTGTTCATGAGGTTCATAATTCCAGTTCCTGAGGATCTAGCGCCCTCCTCTGGCCTTCTTGGGCACTGCACACATGTGTTTTACCTGCAAGCAAAACACTCAACAATTTATATGGTGGTGCGTGCCTTTAATCCCAGCACACAGGAGGCAGAGAGAGGCTGATCTCTGTAAGTAGGAGGCCAGCCTGGTCTACAGAGAGAGTTCTAGGACAAAGATTACAAAGAAACCCTGCCAACAGGGCGGTGGTGGCGCACGCCTTTAATCTCAGCACTCGGGAGGCAGAGGCAGGCGGATCTTTGTGAGTTCGAGACCAGCCTGGTCTACAAGAGCTAGTTCCAGGACAGGTTCCAAAACCACAGAGAAACCCTGTCTCGAAAAAACCAAAAAAATAAAAACAAAAATAAAAACAAAGAAACCCTGCCTCAAAAAAAAAAAATCAAATAAATAAATAATTAAGCCGGGCGGTGGTGGCGCACGCCTTTAATCTCAGCACTCGGGAGGCAGAGGCAGGCGGATCTTTGTGAGATCGAGACCAGCCTGGTCTACAAGAGCTAGTTCCAGGACAGGCGCCAAAGCCACAGAGAAACCCTGTCTCGAAAAAATAAAATAAAATAAAAATAAATAAATAATTAATTAAAAACAGGTAAATAAATCCAGGATATAATATCAGATGATGAAATTAAATAAAAATAAACCAGGAAAAGGAGATAATGTCTAATGAGGAACACAGGTAAGACTCTAGAGATGTTGTATATGTATGTATGTATGTATGTATGTGTCTATCATCTATCTATTATCTATCTATCTATCTATCTATCTATCTATCTATCTATCTTGAAACTACAAAGGAGACTGGGCTGAGGTTGGAGTGTGTGGAGCCGCACCTCAGATCTAAGAACTGCAAGCACTGGGGTGGAGAGATGGCTCCGGGGTTAAGAGCACTGGCTGTCCATTCCCAACAACTACATGGTGGCTCACACCTGCCTGTAAATTCCATTCTAGAGAATCAGGCACACTCTTCTGGACTCCACAGGCACTGGGCACGCACACGGTGTATATACACGCATTCAGGCAAAACATTCATACCATCAAATAAATGAGAGACGTTCAAGTATTTTAAATTGGGGCATGGTAAGAGAAAGGACTGAGGGACTGGAGGGATGACTGCTCTTCCAAAAGACCAGGGCTCAATCCCCTGCACCCACATGTAAGCTCACAACTAACTGTCTGTAACTCCAGCTCCAGGGCATCTGATACCCTCACGCACAAACAGACAGGCATGCAGGCAAAACACCAGTGTACATAAAAATAAATAAATATATGAGAGAGAGAGAGAGAAGGCCAAGTGATGCATTTCTAAGCTGATTTTGCTATGAGAGAATAAAATTATGATATCATGGAAGGAAGGAAGAGCTAATCCTGACTTTGGGTTTTGGAGCAGAGGCTGTGGGAAGGACATTCCAGAAGGAGGGCCTAGGGCTGGAGAGATGGCTCAGTGGTTAAGAGCATTGCCTGCTCTTCCAAAGGTCCTGAGTTCAATTCCCAGCAACCACATGGTGGCTCACAACCATCTGTAATGAGGTCTGGTGCCCTCTTCTGGCCTGCAGGCATACATGTACACAGAATATTATATACATAATAAATAAATAAATATTTAAAAAAAAAAGAAGAAGGGCCTAGCATTCAAAATGGAATGCCTTGGAGGTTTGCCTAATAAAACCAGACTTGCTGGTCCCTGGCTTTAATCCCAGCAGCTGCAAGGCTGAGGCAGAGGGATCTCTGTGAGTTCAAAGATGGCCTAGTCTACATAGAGAGCTCCAGTCCAGCCAGGGCTACAGAGTGAGACCTTGTCTTATAATAATAATAATAGGGGGAGGGAAATGGGAGGCGGCAGTGGGAAAGAGACAGAAATCTTTAATAAATAAAAAAACAATAACAACAATAATAATAAATAAATAGGAGAATGGAAGGGAAGGACAGATAGAAAGATTTTTATAAAAGTATATGTGTGTGTAAGTGTATGTAAATATGTATATGTTCATCTCAAGGAGGAGCCCTGTCGCTCAAAGGGTGGATCCTAGTGGAGACTTTGACCTCTAGGGAAATCCCCTATTGTCTGGCAGCCCCAAGACAGGTCAGGGTCCAATCTCAGCTCTGCACCTGCCACCTGTGTGTCCTCACCCATCCATGCATCAACTTACCCTTGTCTATACAGTGGGAGTGAGATTCTGCAGGTCTGCTACTCAGAAGCTGTGCAGTGTGGAGCAAGTAAGCGTTCTCCACCTCGCTTGGTTTATAACGCCTATCCCAAACCTAGTGGGGATAGCGCACACCCTCAATCCCAGCACTCAGGAGGCAGAGACAGGTGGTTCTCTGAGACCAACATGTTCTACAGAGTGAGTTCCAGAATAGCCAGGGCTGCACAGAGAAACCCCGTCTTGAAAAGACCCAAAAAAGGCAGGGTGACGGTGGCTGCTGCCTTTAACTCCAACCCTTGTGAGGCAGAGGCAGGTGGATTTCTATGAGTTTGAGGCCAGCCTGTTCCAGGACAGGTTTCAAAGCTATAGAGAAACCCTGTCTCAGGAGACCTCAAAAAAAAAAAAAAAAAAAAGCCTATCCCTGCATTTGGAGCTCAATTGGTAGAGTATTTACTTGCTCTGTAGTATTTACTACAGAGCCCCCGGCTTGATTTCCCAGCACCAAGCAAAAGCCAGGCATGGTGGCACAGACCTGTGATCTCAGCACTTAGGGGAGAGGTGGAGGCGGGAAGACGAGAAATTCAAGGTCATCTTTCTCTACACAGAACTAAAGGCTACTTGGAGCTGTTTAAACAAACCAAAGCATTCATATCAGCCCCCGAGAGATGGCTCAGAGACTCAGAGCACTGGCTGCTCTTCCAGAAGCCTTGAGTCTGATTCCCAGCACCTATATGTTAACTCACAACCATCTGTAACTCCAGTTTCAGAGGCTCCAAGGCCTTCTTTTGATCTCTAACGGCACATAGGCACAGACACATTGCATAGACGTACGTGCAGACAAAACACCTATACACATAAAAAAAAATCAGTCAACGAGCAAGTTATTAAATAAATACATATGCCGGGTGGTGGTGGTGCACACCTACAATCCCAGCACTCGGAAGGCAGAGGCAGGTAGATTACTGTGAGTTCGAGGCCAGCCTGGTCTACAAAGTGAGTTCCAGGACAGGTTCCAAAGCTACAGAGAAACCCTGTCTTGAAAACCCTAAATAAATACATAAATAAATTACTAAAGGTTTTGTGTCTTTTGTTTATTTCTTTTGGAAGGGTTCTTGAGATAGTCTCTTTATGTACCCAGAATAGCCACAAATTCATGGCCATCTTCCTGCCTCAGCCTCCATAGTGCTGGATTGTAGGCACGTCCAGAGGTATCTGCAATCACCATGGCCAGTAGGGGGGCTCTGAGGGAGGCAAGAAGGCAGTTCGGTCAACCTGACTAAGTAGCTGGTGTTGAGTCTAACTTTGAAAGTCTGACCCCAAATAGTTTATTATAGGCATATTGAGGTACAGCACAATTTGGTGAAAGCTTCCCTGGTGATAATCCACTCAATCCCGTGTGTGCACAACAAAGCTTCACACATGACTAAGTGGAAATTCTTTGTAAAGCACATGTGTAATATCTCCCATAAAGATGGGCTCTATAGACTGAGAAGCTCATGAGAATGGTCTGGGGAGGGTGCAGTGGGGTCTTGCCCACACAGAAAGACTATTAACCATGTCTGTTCCCAGCCTTCTGGGTGGAGAACAGGTCATACATGCCTTCCTTTGAAGGAATAAGCCTGTGTGTTTAACATTCCTGGTTCCCCTATCTGTGAGCACACATTCCTGGACCTCTCTGTGCTTCCCACAGGCATGGGCTATCACATCCGGTTTATACCTAGTTTATACCTGAGGTTCATACAGAAATTCCCTGCCACAGTCACTCAGCTGTGAGGGCTGGGCTGTCTCACAGGGGACACTTGGGAAAGACTTGACTTCCCCTGAAACCCTGGTCTGTACATTACTGTCTGATTTTAACTCCGATGTGACCAGAACAATCTCAGGAACCACCAATGACCTCTGACCTCAGGAGATGATCTGGGGCCTTGTGCCTCCTCCCTTTGTGTCCCTACTTCTTTCTATCATACCCACAGTCTCAGGGGAACTGGGGGGTTTCTGGGTCTGAACCAGAGACTTGGACACCTGAGGACTGCACTCTACCACTGAGCTAGAGACGGTACAGAGGAACGGAGCTCCTCCCAGAGCCAAACGCTCCACGAAAAGTTTCTGCACCCCGATAAACCTCTCTGGCAACACAAGAATCCGAATCATACCAAATCAAACCAAATTAGAAAAAGCCCAGGATTAATGAATACCAACGCTGTGAGTGGCCTTCCAGCCCCCAGCCCGCCCCCCCAGAGGAGATGAGGGGTGGGGGGAGGGAGGAGAGACACGGGATGGAAAACCATGTGTTTGTTCTCTGAGGTCAATTTAAATACCCTGTGAGAGTGGTCTTGAGCATCTCTGGGGAGGGGTTACCATTTGGCGGGCTTTCTCAGAGGAGTCTGGACTGAGGCAACTCCCGGGGTAGGGGGTTTGGGATGGAACTTCCAACCAAACATTCCAGACTCGTTCGGTATATGGATGCCAGGGGCTGAGGGCTTCTGGCTCTGCAGGTGTTAAAACCCTCCTAGAACCCATCCAGCCCCCTCTGTCCTGGTAATTTCCTCTTCTTTTCAGTCTACAGCCTGCCTACCGTCTCCCCCGGGAAGCTCTGACTACCACTCGGACTGAATTCTTGGCTACTCAACCTCACCCCTGTGCTAAACTTCTTCCTCAAATTATCTTGTTTAAAACCCACAAAACCTCACCCGCACATCGCACCTCAGCCCTGGAGGCACATTATCATTACCTGGGAAGCTTTTAAATATCTTGTTTGCCCAGACTCAATCCCCAGACACTCTGATTTAATTGGTCTGGAATGCTGTCTGGGCATTAAGATTTTTTTCTCCTCCTCCCCTTCTTCAGTGTATCAGACTTTTTATTTTATTTATTAATTTTTTTTTTTTTAATTTTAGCTCTGCAGGCACTTGGCAGCCAGGGTGGAGGTTCATGACCTCTGAGAGAAAACCATGTCTCCTCTTCTATAGCCATGGGCACCAAGACACAGAGTCACTAATTGTGTGGCCTAGGGTCACACAGCCAGTGAATAATGGAGCCAGATTGGAACACAGAAAGTCTGACTTCAAAGTGTGATGGGGCTGTGGGGGCAGGAGAGGAATCAATCGGTCTCCTTGATTCCCCTAGTGACAGAGAAGCCTGGGACTGTGGGGCAGCTCTGTTCTGAGACAGACTCAGGCCCCTCCTGCATGGGATATTTTTAACCTAGGAGCTGGTGCTTCTTGCAAACATCCTGTGGAGACTTAAACACTGTGCAGATTGTTTGCGGCTGGTGGGTTCTTTCTCTGCTGAGGTAGCCTTGGAGCCAATCCCTTTTTCAGTCCCTGGAGCGGGTCAGCGGATCCAGGCAAGCTTGAAGACAGTGTGGGAGGCATGTGCGTGCATGTGTGCGTGATGTGTGCATGTGCACGCTTGTGTATCTGCAAATCTCTCCATTCATGGGTTTTGGGCCAAATACATCAGCAAGCTTTCAGATGCCAAGTTGGAAGTACCCCTAAAATACAAAATGTACACTGTCCTTAAATTGACAATCTCACTTATAGAAAGTTCCACACACAGTGCCCCACCAGGAAGCTGGGCATGGTGTGTATACACTTAATCCCAGCACTTGGAAGGGATGGACGTAAGAGGGTCAGGAGTTCAAGGCCATCACTAGTTACACACAGTTCAAAGCTAGCCTAGGCTACATTAAACTGACAGAGAGGGGAGAGACAGACAGACAGACAGACAAACTGACTCACAGGAGTGATGTAGCCAGGAGACTATTCATTGTAGCTAGTGTTACTTACAGCCTTCCCATTGGACAAACAAAATGTCCATCAACAGAAGGGATTAACCTTGGCAGGACACAGTCACATAAGAAGAAAGCCAAACTGGTTACTGACGTGAAAAATGTGTTCAAGATACATTGTTTGGTAGAAAGAAAATGTAAGTTGAGCTGGATGGTGGTGGCACACGCCTTTAATCACAGCACTTGGGAATCAGAGATAGGCGTATCTTTGTGAGTTCGAGGCCAGCCTGGTCTACAAGAGCTAATTCCAGAACAGGCTCTAAAACTATAGAGAAACACTGTCAAAAAAAAAAAAAAAAAAAAAAAAGTTGTAAAACACGTACAAGCCAGTCATCGCCAGGTGTGATAGTACACTCCCTTTATCACAGGGTGTGGGTGCGTGGGGAAGGGGGCGCGGCAAGATCTCTGTCCAGGCCAGCTAGAACTACACCGTGAAACGGACAGTTTAGGGTTCTTGAAATGGTAATCTAGGGGTCGGATCCGGTTTGTTTTCGTTGCCAGTTAAAGAATTAAAAGCCCCAATGCCAGTCTTATATTCCCAAAAAGGTTGGGATGTAGGGCATCTCCAGCTAGGAGCCCCGCTCCAGGCTCTGGTCTCACTCCTCCTGTTCCAAACCCGCCTCCTGAGGGAGGGGTCATCATTTGGTGGGCAGGGTTTATAGAGAGATGGGGGAGGGGCTTGGATGAAGCTTCCACCGGAACACTGAGAAAGCCCACCAAAAGTCAGGTCCTCCCTGGGGCTACTCAAGATCACACCTACATGCTATATAAGACCTGGTAGCCACAGTTGCTGTGTGAATCCGCCCCTGCGTTCCCAAAGGTGACCCAGGAGTTGCTTTGCTCTGTCCAGGTTAAAACTGGATTTACTAATTTGGCCTGATCTGACTTCTTACATCAGTGGTGGCTTTACTACTAGGGGATTTAAACTGTTCAAGCAGGAAAAAAAAAATCTATGGTGAACTAGGTAGCAACAAAGAAAACTCAAGCACTGCAGACAGAATCAGCAGTCACATGCAACAAGTGGGGGAGAGGAATCGCACACAGGCAGCAGGTTGGGGGAGGAACCGCACACAGGCGGCAGGTGGGGGGGGACTGCACACAGGTGGCAGGTGAGGGGGGGAGGAACCGCACACAGGTGGCAGGTGAGGGGGGGGAGGAACCGCACACAGGCGGCAGGTGAGGGGGGGAGGAACCGCACACAGGCGGCAGGTGGGGGAGAGGAACCACACACAGGGGGCAGACACATAGAAAAAGATCCTTTGCAAAGCAGACAAGGGACCCAGGGGATGGACACTCGGGACCAGAGAAAGATGAAAAATCTTGACGGAAAATCTAGTCTCTTCTTGAGAACTGGGGGTTTTAAAGCCTCGAAAGAATTTCCCTCCCCTACTTCAGGGCTCCTGAGTTTGAAGAAAGCTAGAATGGTTGATTGCCTGGGAAGTGTTGTGTGACATGGCCTGTTCTGTCCTTAAACGTGTGGAGACAGGTCATCAGCAGCCCCCTGCTGATGGGAGACAAAAACTGTTGGACTTTTTGTCTCCTTAAGGAAAAAGTGGCCATTTTGGAAATTCACCATTTTATTACCTAGCAATGCTCCCCTCTGTCTGTCTGTCTGTCTGTCTGTCTGTCTAACAGAGTCTGCTAACTCCTAGACTCTCAAAACTTAGCATGAAGAACAAAACAGAACAAACAAGCAAACAAATATCACCCATACGGACAATCCCAGACTTGAGAGAGATTCGGGTCCGAGGCTATTCAGGGCCACATACAAGAGTCTTCCAGTCAGACCATGCTGCTGGGGGGGGGTGGGGGGAGAGCGGGAGTGTAATGACAGTGTCAATGTTGGGGGGACTTTTCACCCCTTCCTCAAGAATGGCACCTTGGTGCCTACTGGGCAATCTGCAGTTCAATAATAATAAAGCCCTGTGCTTGGTAGGCAGCTGGCAGAGTGTGAAACAGTGGCCAAGTCTTCCACCTTCCCCCGAAGAATAAGGAAAAGGTTGAAGTACTACAAAGTGGATGAGAATGGTAAAATAGTCTCCTTGGTTGAGAGTGCCCTTCAGATGCACGGGATGCTGGAGTCTTGTGGCCACTTGACAGACATTACTATGGCAATGTAATGTCTGACTTAATGTTTCGGCAACCCAGAAAACTAGAGATTATGATTGAGTGAATAAAAAGCCAGGAAACGAGAAAAAAAATTGTGTCTTAGTCAGGGTTACTATCGCTGTGGTGAACACAGTGACCAAAGCAAGTTGGGGAGGAAAGGTTTGTTTGTTTATTTGTTTGTTTGTTTATTTATTTATTTATTTATGTGCATTGGTGTCAGATCCCCTAGAACTGGATCTTCAGACAGTTGTGAGCTGCTATGTGGGTGCTGGGAATTGAACCCAGGTTCTCTGGAAGAGCAGTCAGTGCTCTTAACCACTGAACCATCTTTCCAGCTCCTGGGAGGAAAGGGTTTATTTGGATCACACTTCCACATCACAGTTCATCACTGAAGGAAGCCAGGACAGGAACTCAAGCAGGGCAGGAACCTGGGGGCAGGAGCTGATGCAGAGGCCATGGAGGGTGCTGCTCACTGGCTTGTTCCTCATGGCTGCTCAGCCTTTCTTATAGAACCCAGGACCACCAGCCCAGGGATGGCACCACCCACTATGGGCTGGGCTCTCCCAGACCAGTCACTAAGAAAATGCCCCACAGGCTTGTCTGCATAAGATCCATAACCAGATCTTATGGAGGCATTTTCTTGATTACTCTAGCCTGTGTCAAGTTGATATGAAATTAGCCAGCATAATAGGAGAGAGGAAAAACATTTAAAAACCCATAAAACAGCAACAAGACAAAAAAAGGCACCTCCCCCAAACCATTTAATGCCCTGTACGAAAACAATATAATACAAAATGAAATCACATTGTTTGAAGTGTTCTGAACATAAGTAGTTTGGAATTCTCGATCTTCATTAGTATAGCCCGAACTTCCTAGAGACTGAGGTCTAATTAATAGTAAGTTAAGCCAGGTGGCGGTGTTCTCAGAATGACTGGGTGGGAGACCGCTACACCCGCAGTGTCAGAGACCTCAGACATTGCGCTGTCGGGGAAACGGAGCTCTGATGACGCGCAGATCAACTGTATTTCCCTTCAGGATTACATGGCAGTGGGAACGCCCCTGCCCAGTACAGCAGGGAGAAACGCAGAGCGCAGCTTCCCATCCCGAGCTCCTCCCTAGCTCCGTGACAAAGCTCACAACGGCGCACAAAGTCAAGCATGCCTTTGAGATCCCTTGCTCACTGGTAAAAACCCTCTGCAGCTCCTGCTGAATGCCGTCATTAACCGTTGTCCCTGGGGAAGACTCAACAGGCTTTGGATGAGCAGGGACCAGAAGCTTCAGGCTGTGGGTGTGTTCCCGCCCAGTGATTCAGACCATCCCTCGGCAAAGTGCTCCCACCCCAGGTCTCTCAGGAATGAGTGTTTTGCTGATGAGCTCATCTGTGACGCCGAGGGCTCCTGCAACTCCCAAGCCATCAAGAAGCTTGAGCTGAACCGTGTGGCCAAGTCTAACTGCTCATTTCCTACTGCTGCCTAAACTGTGTGCCCTTTGGGACAACTGAAAACGGTGTGCGCACACCTGTAACTCCAGCGCTTGGGAGGCGAGGACGGTGGTGCGTAGTGAGACCGTGTCGAAGAGGGATCTCATCCTTCATAGCTACCCTCGCTCTCCTTGACTCATCTCACTAAAAACATTATTTATTTGATCACTGAGTTTTTTTTTGTTGTTGTTGTTTGTTTTTTTTTTTTTTTGTCGCCCTCTTAAATTATGTACTCCTAATAAAATACTGTGGGTTCTGGGTATGTGCCTCCACTGCCCCCCCCTTTTTTTTAAAGCCTGGCAGTGGTGGCATAGGCCTTTTAATTCCAGCACTGGGGAGGCAGAGGCAGACGATCTCTGTGAGTTCCAGGATAGCCAAGGATAGTGAGGCTTGTGAATTTTTTTTTTTAAACTGATGAAGGCAAATATTCAAATGAGGCTGCCACTCTGGCGTCTATAGAAGCCATTTGTGGTATAAGTAACCAGAACCAGTGCTTGTTTTATTTCTTCATTAAGTTCTTTATTTCAGATTTTAAAAAATTAAGCATAAAATTATTATTTTTTTCTTTTTGGGTTTTTGAGACAGGGTTTCTCTGTAGCTTTGGAGCCTGTCCTGGAACTCGCCCTGTAGACCAGGCTGGCCTCGAACTCACAGAGATCCACCTGCTTCTGCCTCCCAAGTGCTGGGATTAAAGGCGTGCGCCACCACCGCCTGGCTCAAATTATTTCTTTGTGTGCATGTGGGCAGGTGCTGTTGTGTTAAATGCTTATGTGGGGCTTAGAGGACAACTTTGGAAGTTATTACCTCCTGCCACATTTATGGGAGCTGAGGACGGAACTCAAAGTTCTCTTGACTCTGACACAAAGTCCTCTTAGCACGCTTGCTAAATTACCCAGGCTGACTTTGAACTTGTGATCTTCCTGCCTTCAGACTCTTGAGTAGCTAGGATTATAGGCATGTGCCATCATACCAGCCCAGGACTGATATACTTGTGTAGCACAAGTTCTTAATACTGGCTTGTCTTTTGTTTGCTACAGATCTCAGTCCTAAGTATTCTAGTCTCGTGCAATAGCCCACAGGAAGTCCCAGTAAAGACCAAAACACCTTACTTTTAAACACGGAATGTTCAGTCTCCGTAGAGACTGTCAAAAATTGCCAATGCCGACTATATTTCAAGTCGTCATGGCGGGGTATTGGGAAAAGTTTTCAATTAGCAATAATCGCGCCTCGGATAAACCTCATTGGCTACGATACTGCCACTGCGCAAAGCTGACGAACGAGCGTGCTCGCTCAGCCACCCAGGGCTGAAGATCCGCGTCACAGTCACGGTGAGCTCCTGCCCACGCGCGACCACCACGCGACGGGCCCAAGCCCAGCAGCTCCATCACAGTCATCTGCGTGGACAGATACTTGCCGGTGGGTCATCTCGCGGACGCTCGTGATTTGCAAACAGCGCAACCGTCGCTTGGGATGCTGGGGGGACTCTTATGCAAATGAGGCTAACGTCATCGCGATGGCCGGGGTGGAGACTCGACGGCGGCGGGAGAACGCGGGTAAGGAGAAACAGACCTCGAGGGGACGTGAGTCACGTCGGTCACCCTAGCACTCGGGAGGCGGGAGGACTGCTGCGAGTCCTCCGCCATCAGGGATTCTTCTTGTCAATAAAACAGATTCCTTTTAAATAAACGGCGGGCGGTTGTGGGGCGGGAGGAGAAACGTCAAGAAAATAACTTCAAACGTGAACTCGGGAAGGACCTCGAGATCGCAAGCAGAAAACACTAACAAATGAGCGTTAGAGAAAACGGTTAACAAATACAAAGATAATGAAAGAGAGCAGCAAAGGTAACAGCAGGGGATGAACTAAAGTTTAAGCAGCAGAAGCAGACTGAGAATACAGAAAGTCATACTTATTCTCACCAAGAGCAGAACTGACGTGCTTTTTTCAAACCACAATATTCAGTCTCCGTAGAGACTGTCAAAAATTGCCAATGCCGACTATATTGCAAGTCGTCACGGCGGGGTATTGGGAAAAGTTTTCAATTAGCAATAATCGCGCCTCGGATAAACCTCATTGGCTACGATACTGCCACTGCGCAAAGCTAAAGAATAGCGCCCCCCGCGCATCATCCCTTGGAAGGGAGGGTCCTTTTACACGAAGGGGGTTTTTCAAGTCGAGGTGGGAAACCTTCTATTATTGTTAGCCTGAAAATTAGAGCGCCTGTTACAATCTTATGGTGCTCCCTGTGTGATACATAAAAGGGATATTATTGGTTTATTTAAGTAGGTTTGCGTGAGGACATGCAGCAAAGCACTATGGGAACAAACATGCTAATTTACTCAGTTCCGAGCGTGCAAGCGGCGATCCGCAGAACGGGCGTTAGGGCGTGAGTTATTCCGTTGGCTCCGAGTTACCACATTTTGTAAGGAGGCTTGTTTTTTATCTTAACACAATAAAATATGTGTATAAAGTCTATATAACATAAAATGTAGTTTTAACTTTCTTAAGGGTAAATTCAGTGTCGTTGAATATATTCACATACATCTCCAGAACCTTTTGATCTTCCCAAACTAAAACTTTAAACTCTAACATTAAACTCTGATCTCCCTAGCCCCTTTTCATGGCCAGCCCTTGGCAACCGCTCTCACTCTAGATGTTTTACAAAGCTGAAAACAGGTACTGTCTGTGTTTCTCTTGCCGTAAGAATTCCTTTTAAGCTGGGTGTGGCGGCACACACCTTTAATTCTAGTACTTGGGAGACAAAGACAGGTGGTGAATCTCTCTGAGTTCGAGGTCAGCAAAGACTACTGAGAGACCCTGTTTACAAAAGGAAAAAAGGGAGGAAGAAGGAAGGAAGGAAGGATTATTGCTAAGATTTATTTATGTGTACGAGTGTTTTACTTGCTCATGTGCCTCATGGGAATGTCTGGTATCTATGGAAGTCAGAAGAAGGTATCAGATCCCGGAGTCTCACACAGGTTTGTGAGTCACCACGTGGGTGTTGGGAACTAAACCCAGATCCTCTACAAGAGCAGCCAGTGCTTTAACCGCTAATCATTTCTGTCCAGTCCCTTATTGTTATTTTTTAAAAATATTTATTTATTTATTATGTATACAATATTCTGTCTGTGTGTATGCCTTCAGGCCAGAAGAGGGCACCAGACCCCATTACAGATGGTTGTGGGCCACCATGTGGTTGCTGGGAATTGAACTCAGGACCTTTGGAAGAGCAGGTAATGCTCTTAACCTCTGAGCCATCTCTCCAGCCTCCCCCTTATTGTTATTTATTTATTTATTTATTTATTTATTTTGGATTTTCGAGACAGGGTTTCTCTGTAGTTTTTGGTGCCTGTCCTGGAACTAGCTCTTGTAGACCAGGCTGGTCTCGAACTCACAGAGATCCGCCTGCCTCTGCCTCCCGAGTGCTGGGATTAAAGGCGTGCGCCACCACTGCCCGGCTTTATTGTTATTTTTTTGTGTGTGTGTGCCTCTGCCTTTCAAGTGCTGGGATTAAAGACATGTGCCACCACTTCCCAGCCTACTGTAATATTTTTATGACTCATCCATATTGTAATGTTCATCTAGATCTCATGCCTTTTTATGGCTCAATAATTTTCCATCTAATCGAATTTTATTTACCTACTTATTCTTCAATTAGCAATAATGGTGATTTCAATTAACCTCATTGGCTTGTTTGTTTGAACCTTTTGTCTAATACAAATAATGCTGATATTGGTGTACAAGTATCAGCCTGGGTTCCTGTTTTCAATTAAAAATGTTTTCTGATGGGGGCTGGAGAGATGGCTCAGAGGTTAAGAGCACTGACTGCTCTTCCAGAGGTCCTGAGTTCAAATCCCAGCAACCCACATGGTGGCTCACAACCATCTGTAATGAGATCTGGTGCCCTCTTCTGGCCTTTAGGCATACATGGAGGTTGAACACTGTATACATAATAAATAAATAAATCTTTAAAAAAAAATGTTTTCTGATTACATTTATTTATTTTGCACGTGCATACGCATGCGCGCGCGTGTGTGTTTGTGTGTGTGTGTAGGTCTAAGAACAACTTGTGGGAGGTAATTCTCTCCTTCCACTGTGTGGGTCCCGGGGATTGAATTCACCCTAGTGCCAAAGATTAAAGGCCATCACAGCCAACCCCACCCCTTTGTAAGAAATGAAACCCAAACTGGGTGCTGGCGTTCACCTTTAATTCTAGCACTTGGGAGGCAGAAGCAAGTGGATCTCTGTCTGTGAGTTCAAGGCCAGCCTGGTCTACAGAGTGAGTTTCAAGACAGTCAGGACTGTTTAACAGAGAAACCCTCTCTCAAAAAAAAACCAAAAAAAAAAAAAAGGAAGAGAAGAAGAAGAGGAGGAGGATGAGGAGGAGGAGGAGGAGGAGGAGGAGGAGGAGAAGAAGAGAGGAGGAGGTGAGGAGGAGGAGGAGGAGGAGGAGAAGAAGAGGAGGATGAAGAGGAGGAGGAGGAAGATGAGGAGGAGGAGGAGGAGAAACCCAGGGTTGGAGAGGTTAAGTGGCTTTACCCCTCAGAAATGCTGGGCATATAAAATGTGAAGTAAGTTCCTCTGCCTGTTTTTCTTTGGCGAGTAGAAAGCTGTTCACGACCTGTGTCTGAACTCCTTTCCTGAGGGACGTTCTCCATTTTTCTTTTGACTTTTGCTACTTATTAAAATGCAAACAGTATAATTGGGCCGTGGTGGCGCACATCTTTAATCCCAGCAGTCAGGAGGCAGAGGCTGATGGATCTCTGTAAGTTGGAGGCCAGCCTGGTTTGTGTCAGGACTGTTATGCATAGAAACTCTGTCTTGAAAAACCAAAAATAAAATAAAATCAAACAGTAGCTGAACCTTTGACCTTTGATCCCAGCACTCAGGAGGCAGAGGCAGGTGGTTCTTTATGCTTTCTGGTCAAGAGAGTAAGTGTATAAATATCTATGCATTATACTTGGCTTTTCTCGTATTAACTTCAAAATCATCCATTTTTCAAGTTTATGGATATATTCCTCATAATCCATATTGGTTTTGTGTGTGTATGTACATATGTGTAGGGGAGCCAGTGGAGGCCAGAGAGGAGTGTTTGGGATCCCTCTCTATTACTCTTATTTTATGCCTTTTTTTTTTTCTTTTTGAGACAGGGTTTCTCTGTAGCTTTGGAGCCTGTAGTGGACCAGGCTGGCCTTGAACTCACAGAGAGCCACCTGCCTCTGCCTCCTTAGTGCTGGGATTTAAGGTGTGCACCACCACCACTGCCTGGCTACTTTATTCCTTTGAGGCAGAGTCTTGTCTCTCTAGCACCTATAATTCTTTTAATTAATTAATTAATTATTATTATGTATACAATATTCTGTCTGTGTGTGTGTCTGCCGGCCAGAAGAGGGCACCAGACATCATTACAGATGGTTGTGAGCCACCATGTGGTTGCTGGGAATTGAACTCAGAACCTTTGGAAGAACAGGCAATGCTCTTAACCACTGAGCCATCTCTCCAGCCCCCAGCACTTATAATTATTTACCTTCCTTCCTTCCTTCCTTCCTTCCTTCCTTCCTTCCTTCCTTCCTTCCTTCCTTCCTTCCTTCTTTCTTTCTTTCTTTCTTTCTTTCTTTCTCCTCTTTTTCTTTTTTCGAGACAGGGTTTCTCTGTGGCTTTGGAGCCTGTCCTGGAACTTGCTCTTGTAGACCAGGCTGGCCTTGACTCACAGAGATCCATCTGCCTCTGCCTCCTGAGTGCTGGGATTAAAGAAGTCACTTGGCAGGCCCCAATCCATATTTAACTCATAGCAGGACATTTAATTACTTTGAAATGGAAGAGAATATACATAGAGGAAACCGACTCAATTTTGTCAATCATGGTGGCACATGCCTTTAATCGCAGTTCTGGGAAGGCAGAGGTAGGCAAATCTCTATGAAATGGAGGTCAAGCCTGGTCTACATAACAAGTTCCAGGCCAGTCAAGGCTATATAGTAAGACCCTGTCTCAAAAAACAAAACGAAACAAAAACAAAAATAAACGAACAACAACATAAATAAAAAAGAAAACAAGTCAATTGTAAATTATTAAGTGTATTTTAGCTGGGTATGGTGACCCACGCCTTTAGTCCCAGCAAAAAGAGGCAGAGAGAGTCAGGCAGATTTCTGAGTTCGAGGCCAGCCTGGTCTATACAGGCTAAGGGTACAAAGAGAAACCCTGTCTCAAAAAACAAAAAAAATAGGGTGAATTCCTAAAGTAGGGCTGTTTAGATGCTATTTTACACACAGGACTTTGGAAACATTAACCATTTCTCTACCAGGCATGGTGGCACTAGCCCATAATCCGAGCACTTTTGAAGTGGAGCCAGGAGGATAGGAATTTGGAGTCAGAGACACTGCCTCAAAAACCAACGTAACACAGAAAGACCAACCAACTAACCAAACACAAAACCCCCAAAAGGCACTCATAATCCCAGGTGTCAGCAGCGCACCCGGAACCTTAACTGAGCTGACCAGGAAAGACAAACGGACGTCAGGGGAAGACTGAGGTAGGACCTTGAAGTGAGAGACCCGCAGGATTGTGGGACTTGTAGTTTGCTTTCCAATTAAGTCTGCTTCACGGACTACACTTCCCAAGATGCACAGGTAGGTAGCAAGCTAGTCCTACTGTTGGGTGAAAATTGTGGAAGGTAAGTAAGAATTCCGATTCGGCATTAGCATTAGCTGTGCATTTTTTTTTTTTTTTTTTAAAACAGGGGATCCCGTTTGTCCTCTTTGTTCCTGAGGGGACACGGAGGAAAACAAACCCGACTGTTTGTTTAGCTTTCACGTGTAGTTGTGGAATGTCCTGGAGAAAGCCGGGTCCTGATCTTATGTGTAAAAAGCCAAGCCTAAAATGTTTGCCTGTCGCTAGGTAATTTCTGCATTATATCACAGGATGTATCCAATGCTTGTTTTTAAAACTAGAAAACCAGACAGGCAAGTGTGTGCGTGCGCTTCTGTGTCCAACTAGCAGAATTTACAGAGCACATTAAACAGATATTATGAGGGAAATGAAGTAACTTAAAGTGTGTTTGTGAAGACACGAATAAAACCAAACGCCCGAAAGATCAGATCAACGTCCTGAAAACTGCCATGTTGGACTGGAGTATAGCTTGGTGATAGAATGAGTGATTACATAGTGTTGCGGATACCCAACACCATGTAGAAAAGAAACAAAACAAAATCAAACAACAACGAAAGAGAAAATAAAAAAAACTAACATACTAGAATTCAAATATCTCATGGAGAAATAAGGTAATTCTGGTTTAGCTGGGTGTGCCCGGGCTACAGGCATCCTGTTTCAAGAAAAGAAAAGAAAAGAAAAATTAATAATTCTGATTTAAATAAAGCAGGGTTAGAGAACAAATAGTCCCATGATGGATAGTATTAACGAAAATACAGATAAGTAGACCCATATGGTGCTGCACGCCTTTAATCCCAGGACTCAGGAGGCAGAGAAGGTGGATGGATCTCTGTGAGTTCTAGGCTAGCCTGGTCTACAGAGCGAGTTCCAGGACAGTCAGAACTCCATGGAAGGAAGAAAAGTTTGTTTTTAAAATATTTAAAATTTGCTAAATTAAAATTTCCGTGTATTTTACCTGCATATATTTTTGTGTACCAACCACCTTTGCTCTCAGTGCTTGCAGAGGCCAGAAGACGGGGTCTGATCACCTGAAACTAGAGTGACAGATGGTTGTGAGCCCCCATGTGGGTGCCGGAATTTAACCCAGAACCTTTGGAAGAACAACCAGTGCCCTTAAGCTCTGAGCCATCTCTCCAACCCTGTAACTGACTTCTTATATTTAACACAACCCCCCACCATGTACTGTGTCTTGATTTCTCTTTTGAGTTTAGCCCAGACTGGCCTCTAACTCTCTCATTAGCTGAGGATAGCCCTTAACCTTCCTGCTTCCATCTCCCGAGTGCTGCAATTCTAGGCATGGACCACCATGACGAATTTTCATAGCTAAATGTATGCCCGCAGTGGATAGACATGCTTTTCGTTTATCCATTTCTCGCTTGGTGGTAAAACCCAGCTTCTCTCATGGATTTCTTTTTCTCTAGAAGGAGAATGAGTGGATTGACTTTCAGGTCAACAAAAGCCCATTGGACGGCGAACCTCAGCCGGCCGTGCTCTCATGGACCTATTGGGTTATTCGTGCCACCAAGCCCTCCTTTGGACCCCGAGAAGATCAAAGAGTTACAGCGCTTCATTACCCTTTCCAAGAAACTTCTAGTGATGACTGGCGCAGGAATCTCTACGGAGTCTGGGATCCCAGACTACAGGTCGGAAAAGGTGGGTCTTTACGCCCGCACGGACCGGAGACCCATCCAGCATATCGATTTCATACGCAGCGCTCTAGTTCGTCAGCGGTACTGGGCCAGAAACTTTGTGGGCTGGCCTCAGTTCTCCTCTCACCAACCCAACCCAGCACATTGGGCCTTGAGCAACTGGGAGAAACTGGGGAAGCTGCACTGGTTGGTGACTCAGAATGTGGATGCTCTGCACTCCAAGGCGGGGAACCAGCGGCTGACAGAGCTCCATGGATGCATGCACAGGTGCCGGAGTCTACGGGGTTTGCCCATAAAAGGATGTGTGGTTCCCCAGTTAAAGGGCGGTTGGCTGCCTTAGATCCACAGCCAAGGCTTCCTGAGCAAGTCGTTGGCTTTGGGGATAGCCTAGAGAACTGAGAGGGGAAGGGAGCAGGCTGGCTTGTGTGGTGCCCTGCTCGCATGTGCAAAGTTCTGGGTTCAGTTTCCCAGCACCAGGAAAAATGTGAGTGGGGCTGCACCCCGCGGGGACCCCCAGTCTGGACTGTAGCGTGAGTGGGGCTGCACCCCGGGGACCCCCAGTCTAGACTGTAGCGTGAGTGGGGCTGCATCCCGGGGACCCACAGTCTAGACTGTAGCGTGAGTGGGGCTGCACCCCGCGAGGACCCCCAGTCTAGACTGTAGGGTGAGTGTGGTTGCATCCCGGGGACCCCCAGTCTAGACTGTAGCGTGAGTGGGGTAGTACCCCGGGGACCCCCGTCTAGACTGTAGCGTGAGTGGGGCTGTACCCCGCGGGGACCCCCAGTCTAGACTGTAGTGTGAGTGAGGTTGCACCCGGGGACCCTAAGTCTAGACTGTAGCGTGAGTGAGGTTGCACCCCGGGGACCCTCAGTCTAGACTGTAGCGTGAGTGGGGCTGCACCCCGCGGGGACCCCCAGTCTAGACTGTAGTGTGAGTGTGGTTGCATCCCGGGGATCCCCAGTCTAGACTGTAGCGTGAGTGGGGCTGTACCCCGGGGACCCCCGTCTAGACTGTACCGTGAGTGGGGCTGTACCCTGCGGGGTAGTTCAGAGTTATCGCAACTGTACAGAAAGAGCCACTATGGGGGTGGTGAGTAGTATTGCTAACCCTGAGTTTGGGTTGAAAAAAAGAGAATTATTTCACCAAAGGTGAAGAAAACTAGGGTGTTAATAAACCATCTCCAATCTCACCGTGGTCCAGCATCACTGTTGGGAAATTAACTCCCTAACATGCTCACTTCTTGTTTCTTCCTATTTGTTTGTTGTATGGAGTCTCTCTATGTAGCCTTGAGTAACCTGGAACTCACTCTGTAGACCAGGCTGGTTTCAAACTCACAGAGACCCAGCCTGCCTCTGCCTCCCCAGTGCTGGGATTAAAGGCGTGTGCCACCACCCTTCAAAAAGTGTCTCCACAGGGAGTGATAGTGATAGGCACCACGGAGGGGCAGACGAAAGTGCAGAGGGGCAGACGAGAGTGCAGAGGGGCACAGGTTTGAGTACCAATGTGATCAAGTGTGGACCAAACGGTGGCTGGCCATATGCAAATGGAGTGATAAACATCAGTCAGGACCTTGTTCTAGCCTAGTGGTTCTCAGCCTTCCTAATGCTGCGACCATTTAATACGGTTCCTCGTGTTGTGGTGACCCCAGTCAAAGAATTATGTTTGTCGTTATTTCTTAACTATAATTTTGCCACTGTTTGGAATCATAACATAAATATCTGTTATGCAGGATATCTGATATCCAACCCCTTGTGAAAAAGTTGTTCAACCCCAAAGGTTCGTGGCCCACAGATTGAGAACCACTGTTCTAGAAGGTTGCAAAGGAGGGAAAGGAGAACACGAAAATGAAAATGGATGTCCTACTTGTGATTGTTTTTTTGTGGGGGGTTGAAAATGGTTGGGACTTTATCCCTCCCAGGAACTATACTCAGAAGGTCTCATATTGCCTTTAGAGTCCTGTGCCTGAGCTGTGGGGAACAGACTCCCCGCAGGGTACTGCAGGAACGCTTCCAAGTCCTGAACCCCAGCTGGAGCGCTGAGGCGCAGGGCGTGGCCCCTGATGGTGATGTGTTCCTCACTGAGGAGCAGGTCCGGAGCTTTCAGGTCCCGTCCTGTGATCGGTGCGGAGGTCCTCTGAAACCAGATGTCGTTTTCTTTGGGGACACAGTGAACCCAGACAAGGTTGACTTTGTGCACAGGCGCGTGAAAGAGGCTGATTCGCTATTGGTGGTCGGATCGTCCCTGCAGGTACCTGGCTCTGTCAGGGTTGCAGAGGCCCTTGCCCGTTTTATAGGGTGTGAAGTCCTAGAGGTTTGCTCTTATTTGAGCTTCCCTTTTAGTATTCGTGTGTGAGTGTGTGTGTGTGTATATGCATGAGTGTGCACATGTGTATGCAGGCGTGTCAGTGTTGGGTGTCTGTTACTGCCTACTTTAGGGTTTTTGTGGGACTTTTTTTTTTGGTTTCTTTCTTTCTTTCTTTCTTTCTTTCTTTCTTTCTTTCTTTCTTTCTTCTTTCTTTCTTTCTTTCAGATTTATTTATTATGTATACAGTATTCTGCCTACATTCATGCTTGCAGGCCAGAAGAGGGTACCAGATCTCTTTACAGATGGTTGTGAGTCACCATGTGGGTGCTGAGAATTGAACTCAGGACCTTTAGACGACCAGGTAGTGCTCTTAACCACTGAGCCATCTCTCTAGCCCCCAAGACAGGGTTTCAACAGCCCTGGGTGTTGGGAACTGAACCCGGGTCCTCTGCAAGAGCAACAAGTGCTCTTAACCACTGAGTCATCTCTCCAATTCCTGGCATAATTTGTGAGACAGTCTCTCACTGAACTTAGAGGCTCTGGAATGACTGGACTGGCTGGTCAGTGAGCTCCTAGGAACCGTTTGGTTTCCCTCTGTGAACATTAGGTTTACACACGATTCCCACCAAACCCAGTGTTTACATGGATGCTGGGAATCTGATCTCAGGCTCCCACACTTGGGCAGCAAGAACTTTCTCCAATGAACAATTTCCCAAGTACCACCACCCCTTTGTAGACTTGTAGAATGAGTGATCGATTGACTGGTTGGTGGTTGATTGTCTGTAGGTCAGACGGCAACTTGTGGGATTCGTTCTCCCCTACCTACCTTTCATCATGGGTTTCGTGGGTTTCGGGAATTGAACGGACACCATCTGGCATGGCTGCAGGCTCCTTTACCTGCCGAGCTTCTCTTCTCCCTTTTATCTTTTTTTGTTGTGCTTTGTTTCTGAGGTGAGGTAGTTCTTTTCCTGGATCTAGAGCGAACGCTTGTCCTCCATCTGGGCAGGTGTACTCTGGTTACCGGTTCATCCTCACCGCCCGGGAGAAGAAGCTTCCTATTGCTATTCTGAACATTGGACCCACTAGGTCGGATGACTTGGCCTGCCTGAAGCTGGATTCCCGCTGCGGAGAGTTGTTGCCTTTAATAGATCCACAGTGACGGAGGTCTGGTGCTCAGAGTCTGGGAATGGAGTTTCCGTTGAGTCCTGCTGCTAAAGGTAAGACACCTTCTCAGACAGAAGGGTCTAACCTGGTGTAGTGGCTCATGCTTGTGACCCCAGCCCTCAAGAGTCTAATTAGACGGTGGTCTAGAGATCAGGGCCAGTCTCCATACATAGTGGGTTCTAGGCTAGATTAGGTCACAGGTATGAGACCCTAACTCCAAATTCAAAAACAAAAACCAGATGACAGATTCAACTTCCTGTTAGATTAAGGACTCAGGTGGCAGACAAAAAAGACAGCTCTAGACTTAACATATGACTTTATTTATTTATTTATTTATTTATTATGTATACAATATTCTGTCTGTGTGTATGTCTGCAGGCCAGACATACATTACCTCATTACAGGTAGATGTTTGTGAGCCACCATGTGGTTGCCGGGAATTGAACTCAGGACCTTTGGAAGAGCAGGCAATGCTCTTAACCTTGAGCCATCTCTCCAGCCCCCATATGACCATTTTTTTTTTTCGAGACAGGGTTTCTCTGTGTTTTTGGAGCCTGTCCTGGAACTAGCTCTTGTAGACCAGGCTGGTCTCAAACTCACAGAGATCTGCCTGCCTCTGCCTCCCAAGTGCTGGGATTAAAGGCATGCTCCACCACCGCCCGGCGGACCATTTTTTTTTTTAAATTAAAACTAACTTTACATTTAACAATAGATAGGATTTTTACTGTTGTTCTGTTTTTGTTTTTAACCTATTTTTAATTTTTGTGTATGATGTTTTGCTTGGATATTTGTCTGTGCACCATATTCATGCAGTGTCCACAGAGGCCAGAAGGGGGCATCAGATTCCCTGGCCCAGGAGTTACAGGTTGTAATCTACTCCATGGATGCTGTGAACCAAGCCAGGGCCTCTTTGGGAGCAGCAAATGCTCTTGCAGGCTGAGCCATCACTCAGCCCTGTGTTGTTGGCTTCTAAGGACAGAGTTTTGCTGTGTAACCCTGGCTGTTGTGACACTTGCTATGTAGCCCGGCCTGGCCCTGAATCTATTGCAGTCCTCTTGACCCAGCTTGCTAGGGTGCACCCAGTTTTAGGTCTAGTTTATTTGTCTTTCTTTAGAGGTTTCTGTATTTATTTAGGTATATGAGCGCTCTGTCTTCCTGTAGGTCTGCAGTACAGGAGAGGGCCTCAGATGCCCTTACAGATGGCTGTGAGCCACCATGTGGTGCTGGGAATTGAACTCAGGACCTCTAGAAGAGCAGCCAGTGCTCTTCATCAGTGAGTTATTTCTCCAGCCCTTGTTTGTCTTTCTTTAGAAACACAACACAACACAAGATGTCCCTGGTGTGCACTGCTTTTGTAGAGGACTAGAGCCCATTTCCCAGCTGGTGGCTCACAGCTGCCTGAACTCCAGTTCCAGGGGAGTCCAACATCCTCTTCAGAACTCTGAGGACATATGTATATATGTATGTCCATAGACATGTATTCTTGTTTGAGGACATATGTATATATGTATGTATATAGACATGTATTCTTTTTTTTTAAGATTTATTATGTATACAATGCTCCTCCTGAATGTACACCTCTATGCCAGAAGAGGGCACCAGACCTCATTACAGATGGTTATGAGCCATTATGTGGTTGCTGGGAATTGAACTCAGGACCTCTGGAAGAACAGTCAGTGTTCTTAACCTCTGAGCCATCTCTCCAGCCCTAGACAAGTATTCTTGTCTGAGGACATATGTATATATGTATGTATATAGACATGTGTTCTTGTCTGAGGACATATGTATATATGTATGTATATAGACATGTATTCTTGTCTGAGGTCGTATGTATATATATGTATATAGACATGTATTCATATCTGAGGTCGTATGTATATATGTATGTATATAGACATATATTCATGTCTGAGGACATCCACGCATACAGACACATGAGCGCTCATGTAATTAAAAATAAACCTCTCTTTTGGGGGTGAGTTTTGAGACAGGGTTTCTCTGTTTAGCCCAAGATATCCTGGAACGCTCTCTGTAGACCAGGCTAGCCTCGAACTTACAGAGATTGGGCTGCTCTGCTGGGAACAAAGGCGTGCACCGCCATGCTCAGCTTAAAAAAAAAAATCTTGAAGGTACATTTTAGTATACATTTTCAAACTTGGTGTAGTTATTATATAATTAAAGAATTTCTATCACTTCAGAAAGAAACCTACCAATTCCCATAACTCTGACACCGCTACTAACCAACCTCTGAGAATGAATAACATTTTTCTGTGTGTTTATGTCTCCATCTATACATCCATCCATCAGTGTGTCCATTCCTTCCTTCTATACATACATCTGTGTGTCCATCCTTCATCTATACATACATCTGTCAGTGTGTCCATCTCTCCATCTATACATACATCTGTCAGTGTGTCCATCCTTCATCTATACATACATCTGTCAGTGTGTCCATCTCTCCATCTATACATACATCTGTCAGTGTGTCCATCCTTCATCTATACATACATCTGTCAGTGTGTCCATCTCTCCATCTATACATACATCTGTCAGTGTGTCCATCCTTCATCTATACATACATCTGTGTGTCCATCCTTCATCTATACATACATCTGTCAGTGTGTCCATCTCTCCATCTATACATACATCTGTCAGTGTGTCCATCCTTCATCTATACATACATCTGTCAGTGTGTCCATCTCTCCATCTATACATACATCTGTCAGTGTGTCCATCCTTCATCTATACATACATCTGTCAGTGTGTCCATCCTTCATCTATACATACATCTGTCAGTGTGTCCATCCCTCCATCTATACATACATCTGTCAGTGTGTCCATCCTTCATCTATACATACATCTGTCAGTGTGTCCATCCTTCATCTATACATACATCTGTCAGTGTGTCCATCCCTCCATCTATACATACATCTGTCAGTGTGTCCATCCTTCATCTATACATACATCTGTCAGTGTGTCCATCCTTCATCTATACATACATCTGTGTGTCCATCTCTCCATCTATACATACATCTGTCAGTGTGTCCATCCCTCCATCTATACATACATCTGTCAGTGTGTCCATCCTTCATCTATACATACATCTGTGTGTCCATCTCTCCATCTATACATACATCTGTCAGTGTGTCCATCCCTCCATCTATACATACATCTGTCAGTGTGTCCATCTCTCCATCTATACATACATCTGTCAGTGTGTCCATCCTTCATCTATACATACATCTGTCAGTGTGTCCATCCTTCATCTATACATACATCTGTCAGTGTGTCCATCCCTCCATCTATACATACATCTGTCAGTGTGTCCATCCCTCCATCTATACATACATCTGTCAGTGTGTCCATCCCTCATCTATACATACATCTGTCAGTGTGTCCATCCCTCCATCTATACATACATCTGTCAGTGTGTCCATCCCTCCATCTATACATACATCTGTCAGTGTGTCCATCCTTCATCTATACATACATCTGTCAGTGTGTCCATCCCTCCATCTATACATACATCTGTCAGTGTGTTCATCCTTCATCTATACATACATCTGTCAGTGTGTCCATCCCTCATCTATACATACATCTGTCAGTGTGTCCATCTCTCCATCTATACATACATCTGTCAGTGTGTCCATCCTTCATCTATACATACATCTGTGTGTCCATCTCTCCATCTATACATACATCTGTCAGTGTGTCCATCCTTCATCTATACATACATCTGTCAGTGTGTCCATCCTTCATCTATACATACATCTGTCAGTGTGTCCATCCCTCATCTATACATACATCTGTCAGTGTGTCCATCTCTCCATCTATACATACATCTGTCAGTGTGTCCATCCTTCATCTATACATACATCTGTCAGTGTGTCCATCTCTCCATCTATACATACATCTGTCAGTGTGTCCATCCTTCATCTATACATACATCTGTCAGTGTGTCCATCCTTCATCTATACATACATCTGTCAGTGTGTCCATCCCTCATCTATACATACATCTGTCAGTGTGTCCATCTCTCCATCTATACATACATCTGTCAGTGTGTCCATCCTTCATCTATACATACATCTGTCAGTGTGTCCATCTCTCCATCTATACATACATCTGTCAGTGTGTCCATCCCTCATCTATACATACATCTGTCAGTGTGTCCATCCTTCCATCTGTACATACATTCATGTGTTCATGGACTTTTTAACGACTGTGTAGATTTTTAATTTTTTTTGTGACAGAGACTTGATATGTAGTCCAAACTAGCTTCAAACTTGAAGTCCTCTGCCTCAGCCATCTTTGTACTCGTATTTCAGGTTTGCACTTCCATTCCCGGCCAGCATATAGTTTTCTCTACCTACCATAATATATTAAGATTCATTTCTGTACTTTATTGCTTCTTTTTTTACAAAAGGAGAGTTTCTTTGTGTAGCCTTGTCTGTGCTAGAACTAGCACTGTAGACCAAGCTGGTCTTGAACTCACAGAGATTCACTTTCCTCTGCCCCTGGAGGGCTGGGATTAAAGGTGTGCATCACCACTGTTTGTAAATGCTGGACATCTTTACAGTTTTATTTTGTATGTGTGTGCATGTGTATGGATGCACAGGTAACATGGCACACGTGTCCAGGTCAGGGAACAATGTATAGGAGTCAGTCCTTGCCTTCTACCTTGTGGGTTCTGGGGATTGAGCTCATGTCCTCTGGGCTGGTAGAAAGCTCCTTTCCTCACTTTCCTCACAGAGCCGTCTCACTGGCCGTGGGTTTGGTTTTTGGTTGTTTTTGAGAGTCTTTTTTGTTTTTTTGGTTCTTTAAGTCAGGGTTTCTCTGTAGCTGTGGATCCTGTCCTGGAACTAGCTTTTGTAGACTGGGCTGGCCTCGAACTCACAGAGATTCACCTGCCTCTGCCTCCCGAGTGCTGGGATTAAAGGCGTGTGCCACCACTGCCCGGTGGTTTTCAGAGTCTTTCTGTGTAGTCCTGGCTGGCCTGTGTAGACCAGGCTGGCCTCTGATCCACCTGCCTCTGCCCTCAAAGTTCTGGGATTGAATGTGTGTGACACCATGCCTGGTCCATCCTTTTTTTTTTTTTTTTTTGTTTTGTTTTGGGTACGTTGATGTTTGCAACCATTTCATCCTCTCCGTTAATATTATCCTGTTTGATTTTTTTTTAGATCCTGAAAGTTTCTTCCCTTGCCTTCAAACTAATGGAAGCTGACTGCATCCTATAGAGGGCACAAAGCAATGTCTGCAGGCCGGTCCACCATTGCACACCCCTGTTTACAGACAGCTGTCAGAGTCCTCATGCAGATGAGAACTGCCCTCCTAAGAAGGACTTTAAAGAAGCAGCTGTTCTTGACGGCACAGCTGTGCCATCTTCCTTTTCATCGCACCGGGAAGAATGAACACCTGGGAAGTCCATGAGCCAGCGTGGTCTGTGGAGGCCGCCATTGAGACCTCACTAATTTAGGGGAGAACCAGAAGGGCATCTATAATTGACTTCTAATTCCACATGGTTGTGTCTGACTGGAGCTCCTTGATATTTTAACAGCATGAGCAACAGCAGAATGAAATCTTATTAACCAAACAATAAATTATTTTAAATAGCGTACCAAGTGTGTGGACTGTGCATTTGTGTATACAAGAAAGTAGGGGTTTAGGCTAGTGTTCCCTAAGGATTTCTACTTGATGTTCGCTCTCAGAAGGGGACGCCCGCCTTGAACCTGGTGTGTAAAGAGAAAACAGTTCATTCCCTGTGTGTTCTTCAGCTGTGTGATCACTGCACTCAATGGAAAGAATCAGTGTGCCCTGAAACGTGAGGCACATGAAGACTCAGGGTCTACCTTGGAAAGCCCCATGTCTGAGTTGGGCACAGGCAGCCCATGCTCCCCTGTCCCGACCTCGGGAGCAATCTCAGCTCACAGGGTGATCTGTGGTCTTGGGCTGTGTAGAGCTGTGGGGCTGCCCAGTCATTCACTCAGAAGACACACAGGGTTGTAGATTTCATTCCAGGGTTTTATTTATTAAAGACTTATTTTATTATTTTCAGTTTGTTCATGTGTATGCTTGAGTGTGTATGTGCAGCTGCTCAGAGTCATGGAATCCTTGGAGCTGGAGCCAGAGTTCATCATGAGCGGGTTTATGAAAGTGCTGGGAACTGAACTCTGAACAGGTAGCTAGGGGTCTATATACCCGTTAAGCCATGTCTCTAGCCTTCCTAATCACCCCTCACTTTTTTCTTTAAGTCAAGGGCTCACCTGTAGGCATACATGTTTTCTTTGTATTCTATACTGATGTGGAATTCTAAAAATAAATACATAAACAAACAAATCTCCCCCAAGAAGAACTTGGTATTTCCCAAAGCCCTGGAACTCACTCTAAAGATCAGGCTTACCATAACTTACAGAAATCCACCTGCCTCTGCCTCCGCAGTGCTGGGATTTAAAGTGTGCACCATCCCATAAAGTTTTCTTTCTCATTTACACTTACTACAAACAGAGTTGAGCATGGAACTGAAACTCAGAAAACAGACAGAAGTGGGTTTCAGTCTGCTTTTCTATTTACTAACTAGATGAACCTAAGTTATTTTGTGTGATTTCCAGGCATATTTTGAATACATAAGGATTGGCTAGGGATGCAGCACAGTTGGTGGAATGGTTGCCTGGCAACACAACACCC
Organism: Microtus obscurus; assembly: GCA_963919715.1. Lineage (NCBI taxonomy): Eukaryota > Metazoa > Chordata > Mammalia > Rodentia > Cricetidae > Microtus > Microtus obscurus. The sequence goes on along the minus strand of CAWTZC010000020.1, from coordinate 507,071 downwards.
TAGGTGAGATCCCTAGCACATAAACCTGGCGTGGTGGTGCACACCTGCAATCCCAGCTCTCAGGCTGAGGACGGGAGCATTAGCAGCTCCAGGTCATTCTTGCCTACGTAGTGACTTGGATGCTAGCCTGGGATAGCACACTAGACCCTCAAAAAATGAAAATTAGAATAATAGTTACTTCAGTGGGTTTTGAAGAACAAGTCACATGGCCGAGCATCTGGCCCACAGTAAGCAAGTGCCCCTCCACCAATGGCTAGTGTATAGGATGCCACCAGGAGATGGCTTCAATTCTGTTAACTTCTGTCCCTATTGAGTACACCTAGATTTCTGGATGATCATCCCCAGGGCCTCAGTTTTATTTTCCTTTATAGATTATTTATTTATTTATTATGTATACAATATTCTGTCCGTGTGTATGTCTGCAGGCCAGAAGAGGGCACCAGACCTCATTACAGATGGTTGTGAGCCGTCATGTGGTTGCTGGGAATTGAACTCAGGACCTTTGGAAGAGCAGGCAATGCTCTTAACCACTGAGCCATCTCTCGAGCCCCTCCTTTATAGATTTTTAAAAAATGTATTTTCTGTGTGTGGGTGTGTTGTCTGCATGTACATCTGCACACCAGAAGAGAGTATCATACCCCATTCTAGATGTTCGTGGGCTGATGTGTAGTGCTGGGAATTGAACTTAGGTCACTGCGTCTGTGCAGGCAGCTCAAGCTGCACCTGCTGCTCCCCAGACCTGTCTTGGGCAAGGCAAGGCCTGAACTTTGGGTGGGACTGGAGTGGGGATGGCTTTGGGGGTAGAAAGGCCGAGGACTGGTCAGCTGTCCATTAAATGAAAAGAGAGACCGAGAACCATGTAGCCTACACCAACCAATGGGACATTTTATTCTTAATTCCGGTTGACCAGGGAACCAGGGATTATCTTGTCTATACCTGCGGGGTCCTGTGATAGAGAAATGGACAGGAGAAGACGTGCTATGTTTTCTTTGTAGCACAAAGGCTGCCGTGTACTTTAGGGGAACAATTACCCTGTGGTGTGTGTTTAGGCACAGTGAAGACTTGAAGCCCACCAGGATGTCATCCTGCATTCAGGCCGTTTACAGTCAGTCCAGTTTGGTTTCCTATATCCCACTTCCTAGAATGAGCACACAGCAGATGCTCTTTGAGTCCCACATTTTAGGGCCAAGGTGTGGCCTTTAGTGCCCATGTGACACTGCTTCTTCCTCTCTCCCCTTCCTTCTCTCTGCTTCTCTTTCTTTCCCTCCCAACACCTCCCCTCCCCTCCTCTCCTGTACCTTTTCCTGCCTCATCTCTCCCCTCTCCCTTCCCTTTTCTGTGTCTCTACCCCACCCCATTTGTATCTCATGCTGGCTACTTCTTCTCCTCCTCTTCTTTTTCTTCCTCCTCTCCTCCTTCTTTTGCTTCAGACAGGGTTTCTTTTTGTAATGTTTCTTGCTGTCATGTAACTTGATTTTTAATCCTTGGTTGTCCTTGAACTCAAGAGATCTGCCTGTCTCTGCCTCTGCCTCTCTACCCCAGAGTGCTGGGATAAGAGGCATGGCTGGGCTAATCACCCACTGTTGCCAGAGGTTTCTGTTCCATCCTGTCCTGTAGTCGTTCAGTCCCAAAGAAACACACAGAGGCCTACATTAATTATACACTGGTTGACCTATTAGCTCAGGCTTTCTTATTAACGAATTCTTACATCTTACATTAATCCATAATTGTTGTCTGTGTTAGCCACATTGCGTGGTACCTTTATCAGTGAGGCATTCTCATCTTACTTCTTCTTGCTTCGTCTGTGACAACTGTAGACTGAGCTTTTCCTCTTTCCATAAATCTCCTATTCTGGCTACGCTGCCTATACTTCCTGCCTGGCTACTGGCCAGTCAGCGTTTTATTAAACCAATTCAAGTGACAAATCTTTACACAGTACAAGACCATTGTCCCACAGCAACCCACTCTTCAAGGTGCTCTGCTAATGTCAATGTTTTTCCTGTTAACCTTCAGTTTCCAGGGCTAGGCGATTGATGTTCTCTGAGGATGTATTTATGTTTGGTAGACAGAGAAAACCATCACCATTGCTTAGCTCTTTCTATAGGTGCTTTATTGGAAGGCACAGTGTGTAGTGAACTCAACCTGTCAGGCAGCAGAGGTGTAGGCAGTAAATGAGGCGACAAGTCTAACAGAAGCCATTGGGGCCAAAGTCTTTGAACGTCGAGTCGGACAGTTCACAGAAGATGCAGATGGCAGCGTTGCGGTCACAGTTGCAGATGGCATCCTGACAGGCATTGTTTTTATCTGCAGAGAATCAAGAAAGGGAGTTGAGTGGAGTCTATGACCCTGCTCGCTGCCATTTGTAGGCAAAAGAAGCTGGTGGCCCTCCCATAGGTGTAGACTTAGGCTTGAGAGGCAAAGCAAACTAAATATATTGGTTTGGCCAAATTGTTGAAACACATTTATAATAAAAAAAATCATCCCAGCACTTGGGAGGCAGAGTTAGGTGGATTTCAGTGAATTCAAGGCCAGCCTGGTTCAAAGATAGAGTCCCAGAACAGCCAGAAGTGTTACACAGAGAAACCCTGTCTTGAAAAAACAAAAAAAAAATATTTATTGTGGGGCTGGGGAGATGGCACCGTTGGTAAAGTAGTTGCCATACAAGCATGAGGTCCTGACCTAGGATGCCCAGCATCCATGCAAGATTCAAGGTGTGGTTGGGCATCAGTAACTCTATTGGGAAGTGGGGAACATGGATACTCAAAACTTGTTTGACAGTCAGGGTAGCTAAAGGTGAGCAATCTGTTCAGTGAGAGCCCCAGCCTCTAAAGACATGGTAGAGAGTGACTGAAGAAGACAGGGGATGCCAACTCCTTCCTATACAGGAAAATAAATAATCATGGATATTTAATCCTAAAAGCAGGAGAACGACAAATATGAACACCCACTTCTGAAATTACACAATTTAAGACAATCCTCCTGCCTCTGCCTCCCAAGTGCTGGGATTGCTGATGTGAACCACCACACTCAATGTATGGGTTCTGGAGATGGATCCAGGGCTCTGTGCATGCTAGACAAGCACTCTAACAGCCGAGCTACATTCCCAGCCCTCTGAACCTCTCCTGTAAATGGGAATGAAAAATCTTGCCCAGCGTAGGCGTTTAGTCCAGTGTTTGTCTTGTAGCTCATGATGTAGCTTTCAGTTGTCTAGTAAATATGGAATCAGTATAACCCAGCAGCTAAATGGAGAGACTCTGGGCAGGCAATATGGCTCAGGGAAGAAAGATACTTGCTGCCAAGTCTGAACACAAGTTCTGGCTCCAGGACTCACATAGCAGAAGGAGAACAGACTCCTGCTTGTTGTCCTCAGACCTCCACACCTGTGTTGTGGCACAAGCATGCCTCCTAATATATAAAATCTTTAAATGTTCTTTAAAAAAGCATTGGAATGATGTAGACCTGTTTTCCAGAAGTAAAAAAACCATTACTTCTAAACTTGGTACCCTTGGGCAAGTGGCCAAGTCTTCCTCATCGTCCTCATCAATATCCTCATCTAAATTTAAGTATCTACCTAATAAAGCTGTGGTGATTCAAATGAGATGAAAGTAATGATCACTAAATGTTGACTGTCCTTGTTACTTCCATGCCCCTTCAAATCATGCCCGGGGCCAAGGAGAATGCAGAGTTCCCGGAGGTAACCCTACCCATGCAGATGAGGTTCCTCCCAGAGCAGAAGTGATAATAGGGAATGTAGCGGTCGTCTTCATAAATTTTACAGTCTGCAAGCTTCTTTGCCTCTTCATAGCACCTTTTATGATTCTCGCAGCACCTGGGGAGAGGAAGGAACAGCCGAGGCTGAGTGAGGACCCACAGGAGGTCAGTTCTCACTTGCAGTCTCTCTCAAACATGTCAGGATGATTTAAACAACACAATGATCCAGAAGAAATGGTCCCGAGACTTGATAATCTCTAATTTCCATTAGTGTAGGGCCCTGGCCTCCCTTATTCTTGGGGTGCATCTTGAGGACAATTTCTGGTCACCATGACTAAGCATTTAGCCCTTATTCCTGGGCTGCATTGGCGGGGACAGATTATAATCAGTTAACTAAGCTTCCTGTGTGTTTCCGTGCTATCCCTGCCCACCTGGTGACTAGCTGCAGGCATCTTACCTGTTGTTAATATGGTAATTTCCCACGTTCCTGGGCGGAGAGATCTTCGTGCTGCAGTTAGTTAGAAATAGGCTCCCCTAAGTCTGAATAAACGGCATTCACTTGATCTCCTTTCGAAAGACCCATGGTCTCTGTCTTTTTTGTTCAACCTCCAGGCCTTGCCCGACTCGCATTACGTTTGGTACAGTGACGCGCCATCTGTACCGAGGGTGTGACACCGAAACCGGGTGTCACAATTGGAGGCCCCACTGGGAGACATCATCGGCATCTAGACCCATCTGTGAAATCGGGAAGTGGGAATCCCTGAGAGGTCGCCCTCGGGAAGACTGGCCAGCAAGGTAAGAAATTGTGCGGCGAGGGTGAATTGGTTATGGGTGCAAGTTATTCTGTTCCTATGTTGGAGGGCCGGTTAACAGGCCAGTTGTTAGGTCTTTTGGAAAATAGAGGCACCGGTATTAAGGTTGAGACAGCACAAGAGACCATTAAGACAGTTTTAAAGTTTAGTCCCTGGCCGGGCGGTGGTGGCACACGCCTTTAATTCCAGCACTCAGGAGGCAGAGGCAGGCAGATCTCTGTGAGTTCAAGACCAGCCTGGTCTACAGAGCTAGTTCCAGGACAGGCTCCAAAGCCACAGAAAAACCCTGTCTCGAAAAACAAAAAAAAACAAAAAAAAAAAATAAAGTTTAGTCCCTGGTTCCTGCATGCAGGAGGTTTTAACATTACTGATTCGGATCAGGTGAAGGCTGATCTTCAAGATGCTCTGAAAGAGCGAGGGCCACAAGAAGTCCCCATGGCGATATTTTCACTATGGCGCTTGGTCAGAGATGCTCTTCTCAGTGAAGACGTTAGAGTCAAAGAGCAATTACAGAACTTAAACAAAACCCTTGAGGAGATTCAGGAAGTAGAATCTGTAAGTTCTATTAAGAGTTTTGAGGAACAGGAAGTTTTAAGAACAGGTAGTATTAGAAAGGATATAGAAGAAGAAGAAGAAATTTTAGAAAAGGAGATCGCACTGATAAAAAAGAAGCTAGAAAAAGAAGAAAGAAAGGAAGCAAATGGAGATGTCTCCATGAGACCTCCTCCACAAAATCCTGGCACTACTGCTTCTGCCCCTATGGACTTAGAGGCAGAAATCCGAGAGATCCGGGACAAGTCAAATAATCTAAGTAGAGAGAAGCAGATTGAGAAACAGATTTATCCTGTTGTGGATAATATTGATCAGCAGGGACAGAGGGCCAGGCAGCATAACCCCCTGGCCTTTAAGGACATTAAGCAGTTAAAAGAGGCAATCGTGGACTACGGGGCTCACGCTCCTTTCACTGTAGCTTTGTTGGAATCCTTCGCGGAACCAAACCTAATACCCAATGATTGGATGCAGCTTTGCAGGGCTTGTCTTTCAGGGGGAGATTATTTGTTATGGAGAGGTGAAATGAAGGAGAATTGCAAAAAGACTGCAGACAAAAATGCTGAAGCAGGCTTCCCCCAAAATAATCTTGACAAGTTACTTGGTGTAGGACAATATGCTGGCTTAGAAGCACAGATTGCTTATGATCCTGCGATTTATGCTCAGATAGCTGCAGCAGCCGTTAAGGCTTGGAAAACTTTACCTAACAAAGGATCACGAGAGCAGCTTTCTAAGATCCTTCAAGGATCTTCAGAGCCTTATTCTGAGTTCATTGACCGCCTTATACAGGTGGGAAGTTGCATTTTTGGGGATGTGGATTCAGCTATGCCAGTTGTTAAGCATCTGGCCTTCGAGAACGTGAACAAATTCTGTCAGCAAGTTTTACACCCCCATAGAGATGGAGATTTGAATGACTTTATCTGATTATGCAGAGACATTGATGGCACCCACGTAATGGGTCAGGTAATTGTTTCTGTGCTTAAGGAAGGCCAAGTTGGAGCTAGATCTAGGAATTGTTTTTAATGTGGAAAGTCAGGGAACCTCAAAAGGAACTGCCCTGCTGGCAAAGGAGCAGTCAATCAGCTTAGAGGAAATCCAGGTGTTTGCCCTAAATGTCAAAAGGGAGCACACTGGTCAAACGACTGTCACTCTAAGACGGACAGTCAAGGAAATCTCATCCCCAGGTCAAAAAACAGGGGGAGGGGCCTGCCCCGGGCCCCCAAAACACAAGTGTACGAGGCCATGAGCGGAGCAGCCGCTCCCATCAGATTCATTCCTCAGAGAAATGCCTCACTGTCAACGACCTTGTACGAGGCACCTCAGGAAGTGCAGGACTAGATCTCTGCACCTCCACCCGAGCAGTATTAACCCCACAAATGGGTGTGCAGGCCTTGGGAACTGGAGTATTTGGACCTATCCCAGAGGGTTCAGTAGGTATAGTTTTGGGTAGAAGTAGTTCCGTGCTCAAAGGAATCAAAATTTTACCAGGAATTATAGACTGTGATTATACTGGAGAAATTAAAATTATGATTGAAGCTGGTATGGGAGTCCTTGTCATCCCTCAAGGAGCGAGAATAGCTCAATTAGTGCTTTTACCCATGTTTCGCTCCACTAATCCTTTCCTTAAACAAGAGCAAGGGGATAAGGGATTTGGCTCCACAGGTTCCCCTGGAGCTTTTTGGGTTTCTAGCCTAGAGAATCGCTCCACACTTACTTTAACTATCAATGGGAAAAGGTTTCAAGGCCTCCCTGACACAGGGGCTGATTCTTCAGTGATTGCTAAAAAGCATTGGCCTGCAGCCTGGCCTTTACAACTAGCCTCTACTACTTTGCAGGGAGTAGGAACAGCCAGTTCTCCAGAATGCAGTACTCAATATTTAAATTGGGAGGACGAAGAAGGCCATAAAGGCATTTTTAAACCATTTGTCCTGGAACACCTTCCCCTTAATTTGTGGGGAAGAGATGTTTTGCAAGCCATGGGAGCAGTTCTAACCACTAAACCTGTGCAGCATATGCTATCGAAGCAGGGCTTTGTCCCTGGTCAGGGTTTAGGCAAAAATCTGCAGGGAGATGTACAGATTTTAGCAGACAAGAATATGATACAACAGTCTCTTGGACAGCGTACAGGGTTAGGAAATTTTTCCTAGGGGCCATTGCAGAGCAGCCAGAAAGTATTCCTATAAAGTGGAAAACTGAAAAACCCGTTTGGATTGAGCAATGGCCCCTGAGTAAAGAGAAATTACAGGCTGCTCGTACTCTAGTTCAGGAACAGCTAGAAGCAGGGCACATAGTGCCATCCACTTCTCCCTGGAATACCCCTATCTTTGTTATTAAGAAAAAGTCTGGTAAATGGAGGTTGCTACAAGATCTTAGAGCAGTAAATGATTGCATGGAAATTATGGGGACAACTCAACCTGGGTTGCCTCAGCCTGTGGGTATTCCTGCAGTATATCATCTTTTAGTCATTGACCTGAAAGATTGTTTGTTTTACCATTCCCTTGCATCCAAAAGACTCTGATAAATTTGCTTTCAGTGTACCATCTGTAAATTTCAAAGAACCATACAAGCACTACCAATGGGTAACATTGCCCCAAGGTATGGCCAATAGTTCTGTAATCTGCCAAATGTTTGTGGCACGTGTTATTGCCCCGATAAGGCATAAATATTCTCAACTGTACATAAGTCATTATTTAGATGACATCCTATTAGCTGGACAGGACCCAGAAATAGTCCTAGAGGCTTTTGCTGACTTGCAAGAATGCCTGGCACATGCTGGATTAGTTATTGCTTCTGAAAAAGTGCAACAACAGTTTCCATATTAATACTTAGGGCATCAGCTGTTGCAGACAGGAGTAAAACCGCAGAAGGTCACTCTTTGCCTAGATAAACTACAAACTTTGAATGATTTTCAAAAGTTGCTTGAAGACCTAAATTGGGTCCGGCCCAGTCTGGGAATTTCTACTGGAGACTTAAAACCACTTTTTGACATTCTACAAGGGAATCCAGACCCAACTTCCTTTCGTGAGTTAACACCTCAAGCAAGGCAATGTATTACTCTAATTGAAGAAAAGCTTGCCTCTGCTCATATTCATTATATTGACTACAGTCAGCCGCTGCTGTTGATAGTTTTCCCCTCCAAGCATAGTCCTACTGGAGTTTTTTGGCAGCAAGGACCCATCCTGTGGGTACATGAACATGTGTCACCTGTTAAAATTGTTATCTCATATCCGTCAGCTGTGCTACGTGTTATTCAAAAAGGGTATAAGCTTAGTTTACAAACTTTTGGAATGTTACCTGATAAGGTTATTACACCATATACCCAGGCAGAAATAGCTTGGTTGCAAAATTTTGCTGATGATTGGACTTTATTTTTATGCACTAATCCCTGCAAGTTAGACAATCATTATCCTTCTGACAAGTTAGTCACCTTCTTTAAAAATCATCCGGTATGTTTCCCTAAAGTTATTTCTTTGCAGCCTCTGACAGAGGCACGAAATGTGTTCACTAATGGATCTTCTACCGGGAGAGCGGTAGTAGCCTCTCCTCCTGATTTTGAAATTCAATCTGCTAATACTAACTCTGCTCAGGTGGCTGAATTGGTTGCTGTTCAGATAGCCCTAGAGAAATATGCTGATATTCCATTTAATCTTTTTACTGACAGTCAGTATATAAGCAAAATTCTTGCACCATTGGAAACTGCAGCTTGTATTGCCTCTGTATCTCGAGTCCAGACACAGTTATTGGCTATTCAAGCTTTGCTTTGGGCCCGATCTGTACCCATTTATGTAGGGCATTTGCGGGCTCATACTGACCTCCCTGGTCCTTTGAGTGAAGGAAACGCTTTGGCTGATCAGCTTACTCGTCAAATTTATGTAGTGAGTCAGGAATCTTATGAAGCTACAAAAAAAGCTTATAGTCGTTTTCATCTCAATGCTGGTTCCTTAAGATTTCATTTTAAGATATCTCGAGAGCAAGCCACTAATATTGTTAAAAAATGCTCTCTGTGTACAGAACTTTTAACTGTTCCACATTTGGGAGTTAATCCTCGTGGGCTTGTGCCTAATCATTTATGGCAAATGGATGTCACCCATGTTCCTTCTTTTGGGCGCATGCAATATGTTCACGTAACCGTGGATACATATTCTCATCTCATTTTTGCCTCAGCTCACACAGGAGAAAGATTACGAGATGTTAAAAGTCATTGTCTCCAGGCTTTTGCCTATATGGGAGTTCCTAAAACTATAAAGACTGATAATGGACCTGCCTATACTAGCACTGGCTTTGCTAAATTTTGCTCTGAGTTTTCAATTTCTCATAAAACGGGAATACCTTATAATCCTCAAGGACAAGCTATAATGGAGCGAGCGCATCGCACGCTCAAAGCCTATTTGCATAAAACTAAAAAGGGGGAATATGGTTCCACCCCCCGAGGGCATTTATCTTTTATTTTATACATTTAAAATTTTTTGACTGTGGATGCTCAATCTCATATCGCCGCTGACAGGCATTGGCGGCCAGATTCTTCCGGTAAGCCTCATGTAAAATGGAAGAATCTATCAGATGGCACCTGGTATGGTCCAGATCCCGTACTGGTGTGGGGTAGAGGGGCTGTTTGTGTTTTCCCGCAGGATGCTGACAATCCAATATGGGTACCTGAGCGGTTGGTGCGTGCTGTGGATTTTCCTGTCCAGAAGCCTGAAGACAGGACAGAGCCAAGAGATCTAAGAGATTCTGGCTTGTCAACTGAAGAGTTGCAAGTTTCCTGAGGAGCTGAATGCAGTGATCCGAGTGCCAAGGATTGCCCGTCTACCCATCTACCTTTCCCATGATTCTTTTTAGTCAGTCAGTTGCTTCCTGCTAGCACAAGGATACTTTCTCAGGCAGGTTGCAAATGCCATAGCATTAATTTGAGCTAAATTCACATATGAATATTGCAGTTAATTTTGTTCTTGGTTGTGGTTAAAGACCACAGCTAGATGTTACAGTAATGAGCTTATTGTTGTTATTCACGAACCCTGAGGTGTACAATTTACAAATTGGCTTCTAAAATTGTTTTAGTTAACTAAACCGGGGTTCCTTTCACCAGCGCTGAGACCTTACTTAAAGGGCTCCAATTTTGGGCAGAATTATTAAGTATTGAGCAGGCACAGTCTCCTTAAGGGATGCTTACATATGCTGGAGTGTCATCTTCATGGTCATGCCAGAGCCAAAGGCTAACTCAGGTCAATGTTGCCACATGGCAAGTCCTCTTAGCTATTGCCCCAGAGTATCTTTCAGCACAAATCTGGCTGAACTCGGTGATGGATGACTAATGAGCCAATGACGGGAAAAGCTTTTGGGGGGCTGCCTCAACCTAAGACAGGAATGTGTTTTTGACCTGGATGCTTTCCCATGACGGGTAAGGGGTATTCCTGACGTCCAAGGCCACCCAAGACAGGCCTAGTCATAATTTATATTTAGGGGGAACCTGTAGGGCCCTGGCCTCCCTTATTCCTGGGGTGCATTTCGAGGACAATTTCTGGTGACCATGACTAAGCATTTAGCCTTTATTCCTGGGCTGCATTGGCGGGGACAGATTATAATCAGTTAACTAAGCTTCCTGTGTGTTTCCGTGCTATCCCTGCCCGCCTGGTGACTAGCTGCAGGCATCTTACCTATTGTTAATATGGTAATTTCCCACGTTCCTGGGCGGAGAGATCTTCGTGCTGCAATAAGTTAGAAATAGGCTCCCCCAAGTCTGAATAAACGGCATTCACTTGATCTCCTTTCGAATGACCCATGGTCTCTGTCTCTTTTGTTCAACCTCCAGGCCTTGCCCGACTCGCGTTATGTTTGGTACAGTGGCGCGCGAACTGTACCGAGGGTGTGACACCGAAACCGGGTGTCACACATTAGCACATATTTATTGAAAGCAACTTGTGTGTGGTTTCTGTCTTTCATCCCAGTACTTGGGAGACAGTGGCAGTTGGTTCTCTGAGTTCGAGAAAAGTCAAGGATACAAGAGTAGATGCTGTCTCAAAAAATGATTTTTAAACAAAGCTGCAGGAATATAGTGAAATTATAAATTCTTAAGATTCGATGACTTTAAAGCCGAGGCTGGCACTTTGATGGTGGCTGTGATGGCCGTGCCCTGGTCTGGAGCCTGAGGACAGCGTTGCCCACTCTTTACATCTCACAATTCTGCTTCCAGGGACCACTAGACACAGGGCCCTTCTGGACCAATTTCTTTATATGACAAGACACCTCTTGACTATACATGCTGGGTGGTGATGCAGGCCTTTAATCTGAGCATTCATGAGGCAGAGGCAGGGAGATCTCTGAGTTCAAAAACAGATTGGTCTCTAGAGAGAGTTTCAGGACACCTGGGGCTACACAGAGAGCCACTGTTGGGAAACAAGCAAAAATAAATAATAAATAAACCAAACAAAATACACGATGTTTGGTGAATATGCCTGTCTTCCTGTTCATACCTCATGAGAGGCTGTGTTTGTGTCCTTTCCCTATCCCAGTGCAGACGATCCAGTCCCCACCAGGTGCATCACTCACCTGAATAAATCTTCCTCGTAGGTTGAATCTTAGCCATATGAAACACATGCAGCCAAACATTCTGTACACCAAAAAGGGATGAATGGTCCTCGAAAAGAAATTTCTCTCAGGTTCACGCTCCAGTGTCCCAAAATCACTGTTGGGATTGCATTCAAAGGCATTTCCAAACCTCTTCACAGCCCGACGGCTGATGCTGTGTGCAGTAGCGCCTGCTGCAAGAACGCACAGCACACTCCAATAAACCCCAGATGCCTGCCTGCCAGCTTCCTCCAGCAGCTGCCTCCGGGGAGTGGTGAATAGAGGTGTTTGTGTGTGTGTGTGTGTGGCGTGTGTTTGTGTGCACGTGTGTGTGCTGGCCTGCACACAGGGTGACAAGCACATTCTTGGGAACACTCATCAATGTGACACTACACAAGAGGAGGTCAGAGGACAGCTTTAGGGAGTTGCTTTTCTCCTTCCACTATGTAGGTCTTGGAGACCAAACTCAAGTCACCAGGCCTAAGCAGGAAGGCGTCTAACATTTTAAGACAAGGAGTTGCCCTGTAACTCAGGCTAGCTTCAGACTCTGTAGCATCCCTCTGGCCTCAGTGTCCCAACTGGTAGTATTATAAATGTACACCACTGTACTGGGCTGGGCTGACTCTCCAAGATTGAGTTCTAAACACTTTGCCTTTTGCCTTGCTTGCCTTTTCATTTCTGACTATAAGGGCAGACAGCGGTCACACTGTGAGCTGCCCTGTGGTCCCTGTGTTAAGGAGCTAAGAACACTCTGCACTCAGCAGCCAATAACCCAGAACCAGCCATCTCTTGAGTTTGAGAACTGCCCCACTTTTACTCAAGCCCAGGTGAAACTCTAGCCTCAGCCAGCAGTGGGATTCATCACAGTTCTAGATGAGACCTTGAGCCAGAGAAGCAGCCAACACCTGCTATTGTTTCACACTGGGAGACTCAGAAGGAATCTGTTGTATGACCACACACACACTGGAGACTCAGAAGGAATCTGTTGTACGACCATGCACAGCTCATACACAAGGCTAATGGTCAGATCATCCCGTGTAATGTCAGCACACGACATAACAAACTGTTCATCAGCTGAGGAACAGGAAATGAGATGGGATTCAGTGTGCAGTGGGATACGTGGTCACCATTAAAATGAAGTGTACAGTGGAGCACACACTGTGTAATCCCAGCAATCTGGAGGCAGCAGCAGGTGGATATCCTAGATCAAAGTCAGCGTGATCTTCAGAGTTATTTTCAGTACAGACACAGAGAAACTGTCTTGTTAAAAATACAAACAAACAAAAACAAAACACAATGGAAAAATAAACTTCAGAATGGTTTCAGGCACCTATTTAACCCTAACAGTTTGAAGGTGTGGGCAGGAAGGTTTCAAGTGCGGGCAATAGTGTTGAGCTGGATGACATCCTGATCCACACGTTAGGGTAATATAAAATAACAGTAAGGGCTGGAGAGATGGCTCTGCAGTCAGGAGCACTTGCTGAGCTTGTGTAGGACCCAGGCTCTGGTTCCAGCACCCACGTGGCAGCTCACAATTGTCTATGAGCTCAGTTCTCACAACCTTCCTCTGGCCTCTGTAAACACTGCTCATACACAGTTCACAGACAGATATGAAGGCAAAACACTTATACAAATAAAATAAAAATAAATATTTTTTAAAATGATAAGAAAAAATCAAATTGCCATGGCACGTTAGGGCCAGGAATATTGGTGCCTGGGAAATACGGCACAGGCAGAGGGACTTTCTTTGCTTGTGCAAGTGAATGCAGAGGACTTGAGTCTGCACATCAGCATGACCTGGCTGTCCTGGAACTCACTCTGTAGACCAGGCTGGCACTGAACTCACAGAGATCTGCATTCCTTTGCTTCTGAAATGCTGGGATTAAAGGCAAATGCTACCAACTCCTGGCTGCAGTGGACTTTTCTAAGAAGTTCTCTAAGGTCAATGTGCCAGCTGTTGAGGATATGAGGGTGAGGAGGGAACCCCAATCTAGGGGCTATTAGGCCCCAATAGGAACAGGGAACCAAAACTTCAGGTGTGACAAGTGGGAGCTTGCACTTGAAAAAGGGAGATGATGGGGTTGATCAGAGGAGACAGGGTCCTACCTGTGAGCAGAACAACCAGCAGAAGGAGTTTCATCTCGAGTGAGAAGAGGACACAAGTGACTTCTCTCCTTCAGTCCTGTAGCTGTGCTCTGACAGGGTCCAGTCAGCAGGCGGGGCCTGTGACTACCATGTGTGTAGCACAGAAGTAGAATATGTCCACCCTCACAGACAGTCCAGACCGTCAGAGCTGCTGTAGATGGTGGCAGAGCCTGAATCAGTGCTGTCGCAGAGGCACAGTTAAAGGGCTCGCTCAACACCCACACCAGCCTCAGTGCAGTGAGTGACAAAGTGCCAAATCCCTCCCCTGTGGAAGCTCTGAGGTCATAAGGAGATATAGACATTGCTCCTGGGGTGGGTCTGAGGGATGCTGATAGTGACGTGTGGTTCCAGCAGGAGTAGCTGGGCCCAACAATCCTCCATGTTAACTGGATAAACTAAGTGATAAGTCTGTACCAACAGCTGACCAGCCTTTGAGGTGGATCCAGTTGCAAACTTGATCTTTAATTCACTAACTAAATTATTAATTAGTTTTTGTGTGTTTGTGCACATGTGCGCACACACGTATGAAGGTCAGAGGACAATTCTGTGATGTCAAGTCTCTCTTTCCACCTTTACGTGGGTTCCTAAAATCAAAGTCAGAACACCAGGCTGACACCTGCCCTGGCTGAGCCATTGTAGTAGCCCACAAACTCCATTTAAAACTGGGAAAGTAGCCGGGCGGTGGTGGCGCACGCCTTTAATCCCAGCACTCGGGAGGCAGAGGCAGGCGGATCTCTGTGAGTTCGAGGCCTGGTCTACAAGAGCTAGTTCCAGGCCAGGAACCAAAAAAAAAAAAAAAAAAAGCTACGGAGAAACCCTGTCTCGAAAAATCCAAAAAAAAAAAAAAAAAAAAAAACCAAAACCAAAACCAAAACCAAAACAACAACAACAAAAACTGGGAAAGTAGCCAGATGGTGATGGTGGTACGTGCTTTTAATATCAGCACTCAGGAGGCATAGACAGGTGAATATTTGAGTTACACGAAAGCCTGGAATTCACTCTAAAGTGAATTTCAGTTCAGCCAGAGATACACAAAGAAATCCTGTCTCTAAAAACCAAAATAAATAATTAAAACAGAAAGAAAGCAAATGCAGAAGAGATGTGCCCCCAGGTCAATATGATGCAGACTGTCCTTCAGCTGAGGCTTTCCCTACCCAGTGTGTGAAGCTATAGGGACTTGTGAGATGGCTCAGCACTCAAGAGTGCTTCTGTTCTTGCTGAGGACTGGAGTTCAAGTCTCAACAACCACATGGTAGCTGTTGAACAATGTCTTCTGGCCCTTGGGTTTGGCCATGTCTTATGTAGGAGCCTTGCACCTCCTTTCTCCCACTCTTCCCCATTTCCATGGATAAAAGTCATGTAGGGCTAAGGTAGTTGGTTGTCTTCACACTCAAGCTTCTACCTTTCCAGCGGGACTATGGAGGCCACTACCAGCTACCACCAGACTCTGCACCTTGTCAGGGGGCCTCTAGCTACACCTGTTGCTCACCAGGCCTGACCTTGGGAGGGGTGAGGCCTGAGCTTTGGAACAGGAGTAAACATGGGGCTAAAGGCAGAAGAGCAGCTGGTCACTAAAGGAAAAGGAGACTGAGAACCACGTAGCCTTTAACCAGGCAATAAGAAATTTCTTCCTAAATCTGCTTGACCAGGGAACCAGAGATTAACCTTGCTTCACCTGTGGGGTCCCATGGTAGAGAAAAGTAGAGAAGACAACGTGTTCTTTTTGTTTGTTGCAAAAAGTTAGGACACTGTGTACTTTAGCAGGACAATTATCCTGTGACCTGTGTTTAGGCACAGTGAAGACTGGGAACCCACCAGGATGTAATCCTGCCTTCAGGTCAGTCCCGTTAGGTTTCATCTGTCCCACGTCCTAGAATGAGCACACAGCAGAAGCACTTTGAGTCCAGTGTTTTTGGACCAAGATGTTCCTTTAGTGTCCATGTGACACTGCTTCTTCCTCTCTCCTCCCTCCTCTCTGTCTTCCCTTTCCTTCCCTCCGTACCTCTACTCTACTTCCCAGCCTCTTCTCTCCACTCCTCTTCCCCATGCTGTCCCACCTCTCCAGTATGTATTTCATGCTGGTTTCTTCTTACTTTGTTTTTCCAGATAAGGTTCCTTTGTGTAGTACTCCTGACTGTCCTGGAACTCACTCTTTAGCCCAGTTTGGTCCAGTACTGATGAGATCTGCCTTCTTCTTCCTCTGCGTCCCTCTGGAATGAAAGGCATGACGGGATTTACCACTTATCTTCAAGGTTCTCCATTAATGGCAATGTCTTTCCCATTAATCCTCAGCTTCTAGGTCTAGAGGGAACCGTGTTCTCTGAAGAGTATGGTAGACAGAGAATACAGTCATCAGTCTTTCTGCTTTTTCTCCTCTCTCTCTCTCTCTTTTCTTTGAGAGATATGGTTTCTTTGTAGCTTTGGAGCCTGCCCTGGAACTAGCTCTTGTCGACCAGGTTGGCCTTGAACTCACACAGATCTTCCTGTCTCTGCCTCCCTGAGTGCTGGGATTAAAGGTGTGCACCACCACCTCCTGGCCATAGCCAAGTTCTTTCAATAGGTGCTTTATGCCAGGCTGTGGTAACAGAGGCCTTGAATCTCAGCATTTGGGAGGCAAAGGCATGCAGATCTCTGAGTTTGAGACCAGCCTGATATACAGAGCAGGTTCCAGGACAGGCTACAAAGCTATAGAAAAACCCTGTCTTGAAAAAAATACCCCAAATAAAAGTACGTGCTGTATTAGAGAGCTCAGTATGTAGTGAACATGACCAGGCAGGCAGGGATGGTTGTAGATGGTCACTGAGGTGACAAGGAACAGTGATGGCCTCTGTAATTCTTGTTTAAGGGAGCCTTGGAGAAGCAGAGGGCGGCCTGGTGGTAATGTTGCAGATGAAGTAAGTCCTCACAGGTGTTGTTTTTTTCTGAAGAGAAACAAGAAAGGGAGTGGAGTGGATCCCACCACCCTGCTCCCTATGATTTGTAACTAAAAGTCACCTGTGGCCCTCCCATTGGTGCAGAGTCAGGGTTGAGAGACAACACAAAAGTCACCTGTGGCCCTCCTATTGGTGCAGAGTCAGGGTTGAGAGACAACACAAAAGGACATTGTGTTGTCTAAAGTGGGAGGCTGCTTGTTGATTCCCAGCTACTTGGCTAGCTTAGACCTGAAATAATCACACAGAAACTGTATTAATTAAATCACTGCTTGGCCTATTAGCTCTAGCTTCTTATTGGCTAACTCTTACATACTAATTTAACCCATTTCTATAAATCTTTGTATCTCCATGTGGCTGTGGCTTACCGGCAAAGTTTCTGCATGTCTGACTCTGGTGCTGGGTCCATGGCTTTTCTCTGACTCTGCCATTCTTCCTCCCAGCATTCTGTTTAGTTTTCCCTGCCTGGCTCTCTTTCCCTATAGCTCTGCTATAGGTCCAAAGCAGTTCTTTATTCATTAACCAATAAAAGCAACACATATACAGAAGAACCTCCCCCACCAGAACACCTTTATAGTAAAAAGGACCATTTATTACGGGGCTGGGGAGATGGCACAGTTGGCAAAGCAGTTGCCATACAACACGAGGGCCTGACCTAGGATGTCCAGAGTCCCTGTAAAACTCAAGGTGTGCTTGGGGCATCTCTAACTCTTTTGGGGAGTGGGGAGTATGGATCCCAAAACTTGTTGGTCAGTCAAGGTAGATAAAGTTACAAGTGTTCAGTTTAGTGAGAGACCCAGCCTCTAAAAACATGGCAGAGAGTGGCTGAAGAAGACACAGGATGCCAGCTCATTCCTAAACATAAAAATAAACAAATGGGTATATTTAATCCTCAAACCAAGAAAACTACAAATATCAAATACCACTTCGAAAATTATGTGATTTAAGACAATTCTCCTGCCTTATCTCCCTAGTGTTGGGATTTCAGGTGTGCTCCAGCCCACTCAATTTATGGGGCCTAGAGGTGGAACCCAGGGCTCTGTGCATGCTAGGCGAGCACTCTCGCAGCTGAGCTGCATTCCCAGCCCTCTGAATCCCCACCTGTAAAATGGGAATGAAAAATCTTGTCCTGCATAGGCGTTTAGTTCAGTGTCTTAGAGCCAACGATGCAGCTTTCATCTGTTTAGTAAATGTGGAGTCAGCATAACACAGTGGTTAATAGGGGAGACTCTGGGCAGGCAAGATGGATCAGGGAATAAAGATAAGTAAGACAGCTCAGATCTGAACAATCAGACAGAAACTATATTAATTACAGTGCTGCTTGGCCAACAGCAGAGACATATTTCTAGATAGCTCTTATATCTTAACCCATTTTTATCAATTTTTGTATCGCCGTGAGGTTGTGGCCTACCAGTAAAGTTCCTAAGGTTCTGGTGTGTCCTCCTCATTGGGCAGCTACTTGGTGTCGCCCTGACTCCACCTATTCTCTCGCTATATCTCTGTTCTGATTTCCCAACCCGCTTTACTCTGCTAAGCCGTGGGCTGAAACACCTTTATTCATCAACCAATAAAAGCAACACTTATACAGAGAGACATCCCACATCAAATAAAGGCACTAGCCGCCCAGTCTGAACTTGAGTTCCATCCCCAGAACTCACATGGTTGAAGGCATGTTGTCCTCAGACTTCCACACTTGTGTTGTGAAACAGGCATGCCTCCCCTAGAAATACATAAAATCTTTAAATGTTTTTAAAAGATGCTTTGTAATGATGCAGACCTGTGTTCCAGAACCAAACACCATCAGTTCTAAGCTGGGTGACCTTGGACAAGTGCCTGGCCATTCACATCTTCCTCATCAATGTTCTCGAGGGCCAAGCAGAGTCAGTGTTCCTGGAGGGTAAACCTACCCCTGCAGGTGACATCATTCCCAGAGCATGAATATTGTAGGGACTGGTGTAGGGGTTGTCTAGCAGGAATTTACAGCTTTTCACAGTCATTACCTGAGTGTAGCCCTGGTCCTGAGTCTGGCAGCACCTGAAGAGAGGAAGGAAGAGCTAAGGGAGGAGTATGGACCCTCGGGAAATCAGTTCTCACTTGTATTCTTCTCAAACATGTCAGAATGACTTAAACACATGACTTTTTAAAGCTGAGGCTGGCACTTTGATGGTGGCTGTGATGGCCGTGCCCTGGTCTGGAGCCTGAGGACAGCGTTGCCCACTCTTTTGCCATTTTTTTATATTTATTTATTTTTTTATTATGTATACAATATTCTGTCTGTGTGTATGTCTGCAGGCCAGAAGAGGGCACCAGACCCCATTACAGATGGTTGTGAGCCACCATGTGGTTGCTGGGAATTGAACTCCGGACCTTTGGAAGAGCAGACAATGCTCTTAACCTCTGAGCCATCTCTCCAGCCCCTCTGTTTCATTTGTTGCAAAAACATTAGACTGCTGTGTATAAGCAAAAGAGCAGACTCATTTATTCAGCAATTGGGAGAGCCTTAACCACCCTCTTACAAGCACCCAAGTTCTTTCCTTTCACCTTACGTGGTCACCCCTCATTTCCTAGGCATGATAGAACCTGAGGCAGAGGCAGGCAGATCTCTGTGAGTTCGAGACCAGCCTGGTCTACAAGAGCTAGTTCCTGGACAGGCTCTAAAACCACAGAGAAACCCTGTCTTGAAAAACCAAAAAAAAAAAAAAGCTTGATGTTTATCCAAAGCCACAGAGAAACCCTGTCTCGAAAAAACAAACAAACAAAAAAAAAAGAAAGAACCTCTGAAACACCTATTTCCAGGCCTGCAGTCAGACTTCAAGTTGGCTTATCTCTAGGCCCTGTAGGCCTTATCTTCCTACATACTAACTCACTCAGTTTATGGGTTCTTTTTTTTTTAATATTTATTTATTATGTATACAATATTCTGTCTGTGTGTATCCCTGCAGGCCAGAAGAGGGAGCCAGACCTCATTACAGATGGTTGTGAGCCACCATGTGGTTGCTGGGAATTGAACTCAGGACTTTTGGAAGAGCAGGCAGTGCTCCTAACCACTGAGCCATCTCTCCAGCCCCCAGTTTATGGGTTCTTGAGGTGGAACCCAGGACTCTGCATGCTAGGCAAGCACTCTAGCAACTGAGCCATATTGCTAGACCTTGGAATCCTTACCTGTAAAATGGGAACGATAAATCTTGCCCTGCATAGGCATTTAGTCAATATTTGGCCTAGGATCAAGATGTAGTTTTCATTTGTTTAATAAATATGGAATCAGTATAACATACCAGCTAAGAGGAGAGGCTTCGGGTAGGCAAAATGGCTCAGGTATTAGAGGCATTTGCTGCCATGTCAAAACCTGAGTTTCATCCCCAGGACTCACATGGTCTAAGGAGAGAACAGACTCCTCCACGTTGTCCTCAGACCTCAGGTGTGGTGTCCTGTAGGCGTGCCTCCCCGAGAAATACATTACAATCTTTAAATGTTTTTAAAAAGGCATTGTAATGATGAAGATCTGTGTTTGAGAACCAAATGCCATCACTTCTAAGCTGGGTGACCTTGGGCAAGTGGCCTGGGCTTTTCATCTTCCTCACCAGTGACCTCAGCTATATTTTAGCATCTACCCGAGAAGGCTGTTCTGATATCAAATGGGACTAAAGAAATGACTGCTAAATGGTGGCTGTCCTTATTACTTCCATGACCCTTCCAAACCCACTGAAGGTCAAACAGAGTCCAGAGGTCCTGGAGGGTAAACCTACCACCCTGCAGGTGATCTAATTCCCAGTGCACAAGTATGAGTAGGATCTCATGGAGGGGTTGCCTTGGGAGAAGGTACAGAGGGAACAGGAGATGACCATGCTCTGCTGATGAATGTACTGCCATGTAGCAGTGTTTAAATAAGGAATATGGATTAACTTAAAATGTAAGAGCTAGCTAGTAATAAGCCTGATCTATTGGTTGAACCCTTATGATTCATATAAGCCTCTGTTTGTTTATTTAGGACAGTGGTCGGGACATGAAACTTCTGACTACATATGGAATTCCAATGCTTGGCTGAAATTTATACATAAAACTTGACAAAGCTTAAAAATGGATTCCAAGCACACACAAAAAAAGGCATCAAGCATGGCTTCTTGGTAGCTGTACTTTCTCAGGTGTCTCCGTTTGCTGGCGGTTAGCAGAGGTGCAGCTCCTTTAAGAGATTGCTTTCTGACTTAGCGTTAGTGGCTCTTTTAAGAAGCCCTGCTCCCACACACTTATATAGAGTTTATGAACAATGGGTGACACACTCCTCGGTGGTGGTGTGGATCCAGAAACTTCCCAGAGGTGATGTGGTAAACACGGCCTTCAGAGCTGGTGATAAAAATTATCTCCATTACAAGAGTAGCCTCTCAAGGAACCAAGGAGTGGGGTAGAGTCAGCTGCCAAAGCTGCTGCTTTGGTCATAGGTATGCTGCTTAGCAGTGTAAAGGCTCATGTTGTCAGAAAAATTAGAGATATGTAACAAAGACAGAATCCGACAATAACCCTCTAAATGGGTTACAGGGTGTTTAAAAATATGTGTAGGCTTGGGAGACAAAAGAAAAAGGGTAGAAAAAGTCCTCAGAAAGAAAGAGAATAATCATAAACACTTTCAGTAATGTAGCAGGATACAAGCTTAACTCAAAAAATCAGTAGCCCTCCTGTACACAGATGATAAATGGGCTGAGAAAGAAATCAGAGAAACACTACCCTTCACAATAGCCACAAATAGCATAAAATATCTCAGAGTAACTCTAACCAAACAAGTGGAAGACTTGTATGACAAGAACTTTAAATCTTTGAAGAAAGAAATTGAAGAAGACACAAGACAGTGGAAAGATCTCCCACACTCTTGGATAGATAGAATTAACATAGTAAAAATGGCAATCTTACCAAAAGCAATGCCCATTAAAATCTCAACAAAATTCTTCACAGACCTCGAGAGAATGGTACTTACCTTCATACTGAAAAGCAAAAAAACCTCAGGATAGCCAAACTAATTCTGTACAATAAAAGAACTTCTGGAGGCATCGCAATCCCTGACTTCAAACTCTATTACAGAACTACAGTACTGAAAACAGCCTGGTATTGGCATAAAAACATACAGGAGGACCAAGGGAACCAAATCAAAAACTTGGATATCGATCCACACACCTTAGAACACCTGATTTTTGACAAAGAAGTAAAAAGAAATCAAATGTAAAAAGAAAACATATTTAACAAATAGTGCTGGCATAACTGGATATCAACATGTAGAAGAATGAAAATAGATTCATATCTGTTACCATGCATATAACACAAGTACAAATGGATCAAAGACCTTAACATCTAGCCAGCCACATTAAAACTCATTGAAGAGAAAGTGAGAAGTGCACTTGAATGCATTGGCACAGGAGACCACTTCCTAAATATAACCCCAGTAGCACAGACACTGAGAGAAACAATTAATAAATGGGACCTCCTGAAACTGAAAAGCTTCTGTAAAGCAAAGGACATGGTCAACAAGACAAAATGATAGCCTACAGAATGGGAAAAGATCTTCACTAACCCCACATCAGATAGAGATATGATCTTCAAAATATAGAAAGAACTCAAGAAATTGGACACCAAAAGATCTCATAATCCAATTTAAAAAATGGAGTACAGACCTAAACAGAGAACTTTCAACAGAGGAATCTAAAATGGCTAAAAGACACTTAAGGAAATGTACAACATCCTTAGTCATCAGAGAAATGCAAATCAAAACAACTCTGAGATTCCATCTTCCACCTATAAGAATGGCCAAGATCAAAGACACTGACGATAACTTATGCTGGAGAGGATGTGAGGAAAAAGGGAACACTCCTGCATTGCTGGTGTGAGTGCAAGCTGGTATAGGTCTTTTGGATGTCAGTGTGGTGATTTCTCAGAAAATTAGCAAACAACCTTCCTCAAGACCCAGTAATACCACTGTTGGGGGTATATATCCAAAGGATGCTCAACTGTGTCACAAGGACATATGCTCAACTATGTTCATAACAGCATTGTTTGTCATAGCCAGAACCTGGAAACAACCTAAATGCCCCTCAACCAAAGAATGGATAAGAAAAATGTGGTATATTTACACAATGGAATACTACACCGCAGAAAAAAATAACGACAGCTTGAATTTTGCAGGCTAATGGATGGAGCTAGAAAACATCATTTTGAGTGAGGTAACCCAGACACAGAAAGACAATTATCACAGGTACTCACTCATAAGTGGTTTTTAAACATAAATCAAAGAAAACCAGCCTACAAATCACAATCCCAGATAACCTAGACAACAATGAGGACCCTAAGAGAGACATACATAGATCTAATCTACATGGGAAGTAGGAAAAGACAAGATCTCTTGAGTCAATTGGGAGCATGGGGACCTTGGGGAGAGGGTTGAAGGTAGAGGGGGGAGGCAGGAAGGGGAACAAAGAAAAATGTAGAGCTCAATAAAAAACAATGAAATTAAGAAAGAAAGAGTTATAAAAATATAATAAGCAACATAAAGATGGAAAATACACAGAGTCTGTACATTGCTTGTTATTGTGTTGTATTTTAATTATTTGACTACTAATAAGCAATGATAGCTGAGAGACATTGGATTATGAAAACTGCTGGATTAAACTGACCTATATATTTTAAAAATACCTTGACTTGGGCTGGAGAGATGGCTCACTGATTAAGAGGATTGGCTGTTCTTCCACAGGTTGTGAGTTCAATTCCCAGCAACCACATGGTGGGTCACAACCATCTGTAATGAGATAGGCGCCCTCTTCTGGTGTGTCAGCATACATGGAGCAGAATGTTGTATACATAATAAATAAATCTTTAAAAAAAAATACCTTGACTTCAAAATTTAAGTCAAAAGATATGTCCCTTTGGGTAAGAGAGTCTGCTTTTGTTTCCACAGGAGATGAGAGGCTGTGGATTCATTCTGGGTCAAGAAAGATTAGGTTTGATAGAAGAAGATCCATTGAAAAATCTCCAACGGGAAAGGTGGCCCAGATGACCCAACGTCTCAGAGCGCCTCTGCTGCAGTTTCCTCTGAGTTCTGCATCCTCAACAGCTTCAGAGCTGCTGGCAGAGATGATCCAGCCTCACAGAATACTCCAGTCAGGACTCGATCCTAATTCTAAATTTTCTCAGGGTCCCTCAAAGATTACCAGTGCCCCAATCAGCAGGAAGTAGTTTAGAGAAATATGCTCAAATTCCCAAATATAAATTATGAATGTTTGTCATTATTTAGGGGAATTGGTCACAAGTTGATATGGATAATGGTCAGGAAAAAAGCTGAACAAAGGAGTTTGGATTCACAGATCTCATTCTGAGAAGAAAGAGGGGGATATAGAAATAGGATAAAAGGGTAGATTATTTCATCTACTTTTAAACCAAAAAAAACCCCAACTAGTTGTCTTAAATATTTGACATTGTTATGGATTTTATATATTGATACAAATTTGAGGCTATTTTTGTTATACTGAATATATGTTTCTACTCGCATTCATGGCATTTTTGTATATTGATAAATTTAAGGTCACTTTTGTTAGAACATACAATATTTACATTTCTACTCTTCTTTAAGGTATTGTACCCATGCAGCTCATTTAACTGTATGTTATGGGATTTCTATCATGCGTCTGCTAGTCAATAGCGTTTTGGTCCAGGAGGCCGAGTTTTATTGGGAATGTATATGACCTAAAGAAATGCCTGGGCCAAGGAACTCAAGGCCCTTTAGAACTGGGAAAGAGCCACGGTTGTGGCAGCTGATGGTTCAATTTAGATTCCCATTTGTCTTGTGATATTTGTGCATGGATTTTGCTTGTTAATAAAAGGTAAAGTAATTCTTTATTTTTAAAATTGATTTTTATTGAGCTCTACATTTTTGTCTGCCCCCCCTCCCTGCCTCTCTCTTCCCCTTTCAACCCTCTCCAAGGTTCCCATGATTCCAATTTACTCAGGAGATCCATGTAGATTGGACCTATGTAAGTCTCTCTTAGTGTCCTCATTGGCCATCCCTTATTATCTGATTGACCAACTTCACAGGGTTCCCGTGCCCACCTGCCTGCCCTGTAGTCGGTGCTGGGTGCTCCCGGTGACCTGCACTCACTGCCTCTCTGCTGTGTTTCCTAGGAACCATCCCTCAGCTCCAGTTCTGCCTGCTCAGGTTCTGGAGTTTGCAACCGGGTGTACTCCCGGATAGGTTCTGCTCGGAGTGCACAGGCACTGGTGCAAGTTCGGCGTGCTCAGACACTAAAGCAGGTTCGGGACTGCCATTGCACATCTGCTCGGCACAGGCACTGAGACAGAGTCTTCACCAGGGACTTTGAGCACTTGATCAGCTTGCTGGGCCTGAGCAACCATGGTGTCATGCCTGCTTTACTTGCTGGTCATCTGCCCTAACTACATCTGAACAGCTTTCCCCGATCGAGCATCGGCTCCACCTGCTGGTCAAACATCACCACTACGCCTACACAACCCAATTCTCCAAAGATTAAGTCACTTGGTATCTTAAACGATAAAGAAGAAAAATAAAAGGTAAGAAAGAGTAAGGGGAGAGGACAATCTTAAAACCTTTCCTAGGTCTATGATCGGAAATATCACAATTCAGGAAATTAGGATCCCGCTCACTGCTTCTAGGGTTGGCTGTTAGAAAAACTGACTGATAAACAACTTGGCTGGGAGGGATAATGTAGGTCATAATCATTATTAGTCTAGCAATTCAAATTTTATCCTTAAAATGTTTTGATAAGTGTGCCAAATATGGCTGGTAAGATACAAGCCTTAGAAAAAGCAAAAATTGATAATATGTAAGCCTCACAAATAATTACTAAGGCAAGACATTTTGGGCTGGAAAAGGCGGTGGGTGGGTAAAGGCCGATGGGGAGGGGGGCTACGGAGCGTTCGTGGAGCAGTCCTTTCCCGGTCGTGGGGCTGCTGGAGCTCTGTGAGCTGGTGTTCAACACCGCCGACCTTTACCGGGTGCTGGGTGTGGGGCGCGAGGCTTCCGATGGCGAGGTCCGACGCGGCTCCACAAGGTGTCCCTGCAAGTGCACCCTGACCGCATAGCCGAGGATCAGAAAGAGGATGCCACCCGCTGCTTCCAGATCTTGGGAAGAGTCTATGCGATTCTGAGTGACAGGGAGCAGAGAGCAGTGTACGATCAACAGGGGACAGTGGACGAGGACTCTGGTGGCCTCATCCAAGCCCGGGACTGGGATGCATATAGGAGGTTACTCTTTAAAAAGATATCGCTACAAGACATTCAAAAAGACACACAAATGTTCTGAAGAAGAGCTAGCCTATACTAAGCAGGCCTATCTGGACTTCAAGGGCGACATGGATCAGATCATGGAGTCTGGGCTTTGCGTGCAATACACAGACTAACCCAGGCTAAGAAACATCATTCAACAAGCTATTGATGCCGTCTAAACAAAAGATGAATGCATGGAAAAGGAGGGCTCAGGAAGAGGCTAAATAAAGAGGCAGAGTTGACCAGAAAGGAGCTGGGGCTGCAGGAAGGAGTGGATAACCTGAAAGCACTCATCCAGGTAAACGTGGCAGGCTTCCCTCGGGCTTCCTCCACAGCCCTCCCACGGTCTCTTACTGTGTGTATGTATACTCTTTGGAACCAGTGTGTTTTGTTTCTGTTTTCTTTTAAGTCGTAATTACACATAACTATTGCTGTGTGTACAATGAAGTACTTTTCCCCCTCCACATTGTACAGCTGTCACCCCTGGTTCTGGAATATTGTTAGCACTCACAAGGAATACCTTAAGTCACTGGACCCAACCCCTCCAAACCATGAAATACTTTGAACAGTGTTGCATTCTGAAAGATGTATTTTAACTTCTCAAACAGTGCAGACAAAAGGATCGGCAAAAGGAAATGGACAATTTTCTGACTCAGATGGAAGCAAAATACTGCAAACCTTCCAAAGGGAAAAGGACGGCTCCCAAGAAGGGAAAGAAAGAATAGAATTTTCTTTTATTGGGTCCTTAGATGTCAGTGGTGCCATGGTAGACAAGGTGAAGGCAGGCGTTAGCCTAACCTTGGAGAATAGGTTTTTTTTTTTTTTCTGCTTAAAATACGTGGATCGTCTAAGCCAGGCAGGAGTCATGGACTTGATCTTAGTATTTCCTAGAGTTCACCTGACGTTGTAGGAGGGCTTCACATGAAGAATGTAATGGTGATGGTGGGAAGGGTGGATTCAACAACATCTGCCTCCATGGGTTTTCTGCCTAGGGAGCTGATGTGCATGCACTTAAGAAATATTCTACCCTGGGGGGAGAACTGCAGATGGAATGTAAAGAGAAATTTTAAAAGAATGTAAAAAAAAAGAAGTACTCTACCCACAGAGAACACCCTCAGAATACTCGAATAGCTGTTTCAATAATCCTAGATTCTCTTCCTGTTCCCCTGTTATGTTTTTGTCTTCTGTCCTTGTGGTAGGAGAAGTGGGTGTTCATATTACAGCAGACTTTTTTGTAAGATTGTATATGGCTAAATAAAGAAAAACTTTTAAAAAACCCAAATAATAACTAAGGAAAATAATAGAGTCTAAACTGAGACAATAATGGACATAGGAACATTTACTGATGAAGAGAGTGAAAAGGTGACTGATAATATGCAAATCTTAGAAAAGACTACTACCAATAAATTACAAGCCTTGGAAAAAACCTATTAAAACAGATAATAAAAGTGGTTAGACACAGACAGAAGAATTAAGAGAACAAAAAACCCCACCATTATATTAAGGACTTGGAGAGGAGTGGCCCAAGGTTATTAAAAAAGCAACCTTAATTTATCCAATTACCATTCAAGAAAGATTACCTATGATAGATACCCCCAAGGTTATACAGAATTTAAATGAGATTCTATGAAAATATTAGATTTAAAGATATTTAATGAAGCAATATTTTCTTACGGTATACATTCATCCTATGTGAGGCAGATGTTGAATACATGGTCCATTACGAACAAAGTTACTCCCTAAGACTGAAAATATTTGGTCACAGCAGTATTGGAATATGGACCTCAACTATTACAGAGGAAAGTTGGCTGAGAGAAGCAGTTAAGACCCTCAAACAGCAAGGTAGGGTTAGAGGATATCTGATTTCCTAAAATCAAATCCGTAGTGAGGGCCATTATGCTGATTGGGAAGCCAGGCTATATTTGATGATCACATCTTGTGCCTATGGCATATAGCAGCCTTGAATGCTTGGGACAAGATTCAAGAATTAGGAAAGAGAATTGAGCCATTTACTAAAGTTATAAAAGGCTCAAAACCTTTTATAAACTTTCAAAGCCTTCACTAAACTTTTGCAAAGATTTACTTCTGTTGCAAATTGAATGATATTAGATCTGGAAGGTACATGAATATTAATTGAATCTTTGGCTTTTGAAAATGCTAATTTATAATATGAAAGGGTAATTGAATCTTTAAAGATAAGATGAGCACCCACAGAGGAATGGATCCAACACACAGTCAATATTGAATCTCAAAACCATGATGACACTTGGATAAGAGAGATGATCTCCAAAGACTTGAGTGAAAATCAAAATGTCAAATGTTTTAATTGTGGTAAACAAGGTCAACTAAAAAGGAATTGTAGGCAGGGCATTCATACAAACAATTTTTTTTTTCTGGAGAGAACCTGAAGAGAAGGTCCCAGTATTGTAGAGTGTGCATGCAGAAGATGCTGCAAAAGTCAGCATTGGAGCAATGAATGCAGATCAACAAGAGACAGGAAAGGCAACCCTTTATCATAAGGAAATGTCTTAGGAGACCTTTTGCAGGCCCCTATGCTAAATTTGGTTCAATCATTCCCTGTCACCATGTGTGAAACTCTTCCTCAAGCAATTAAAGGACCTAATGCCTATTGTAAATAACTATACTGCTGAGGATGACAGGACAACTTTAGAAGATAAGCAAAATTTCCAAGAGGAACCATAAAAACATATTTTGGCAAAGTTCAATAACTGATCAAAGACCAAGGTTAACAACACGGCAAATGACATCAAAGTTGAGGGTCTTGTAGGGGTGTAACTGGGAACAGACGTAACTATAATTGTACTAAATCTTGGCATCCAAATCGACCTCTTCAGGAGTTAAACATTCAGCTTCTACAGAATGGAACTTTATTTCAGGTGAAGCAAAGTGCAAGATTGGTCAAATGCATAGGACCTGAAGGACAGAGAGGAAGATTAAAACCATACACGGCCAATATAGCAATGAACTTACGGGGATGTGATTTTTTTTTTATAAAAGTGGAAATATTTCTCAAATCTCAGGAAAAAGCCATAAGCTTGAGGATGTTTTAGTGGAAAATATCAAAAGATATTCTCTAGAGCAGTAATAATGTTCAAGCTGTATATAAACAGTACCCAGTAGCTGGTGCCCTCACAAACGTGCCAACAGATCTACCTTTAACTGGCTAACTGATAAACCTGAATGGGTGGTGCAATAGCCTTTGACATCAGAAAAATCACAGGCCTTTAAGCAGTTGGTACAAGTGCAGTCAAATGTACAACATATTGAAGAATCAACCAGTCCTTGGAATTCTCCTGTATTTGCAATAAAATAAATCTAGAAAATGGACAACGTTAACAGATTTGAGAGACACGAATAAAATAATTCAGCAGATGTCCTCTCTACAATCTGGAATTCTCCTGCCTTCTCTGTTTCCTAAAAGATAGTCTGTATTAGTGATTTTTTCTTTTGTTTTTTTGAGAAAGAGTTTCTCTTTGTAGCTTTGGTGCCTGTCCTGGACTTGGTCTGTAGATCAGGCTGGTCTTGAACTCACAGATCTGTCTGCCTCTGCTTTTGAGTTCTGGGATTAAAGGTATGTGCCACCACTGCCTGGCATACTAGTGATTGATTTAAAGGACTGGTTTCTTACTATACCTTAACAAGAAGAGGATGGAGAAAAATTTGCCTTCACAGAGCCTGCTTATAATAATTCTCAGCCTGTTGAAAGGTATCAGTGGAAAATTCTTCCACAAGGAATGTTAAACAGCCCAACCTTTTTATCAATATTTTGTACAAAAGCCACTAGAGATAATCTGTGAAAATTTCCTCAATTCATAATTTGTCATTATATGAACAATATCTTACTAACTCATTCAAATGTAGGTGTCTTAGAAGAAATGTCTCAAGGAATTAGGAAAAGATTGCCTTGCTGGGGATTGCAAATTTCTCCTAAAAATATAAAGAGGAGAGAATCTATGAATTATCTATGGCATAAAGTAGGTTTACAAACAATTCAGCCACAAAAGGTACAAGTTAGGAGAGGTCAATTGAAGACTCAATGATTTTCAAAATTTACTGAGAAACTTTAACTGGCTATGACCCAGAATTGGATTCACTACTCAAGAACTAATTCCAAACCTTACAAGGTGACAAGAACTAAATATTCCAAGAAAACATCAGCTGAAGCTGAAAAAGACTTGGCTCTGGTAGAGAAAAAAATGGCAGGAAGCACATGTGGATTGCTTGCTTGGATGCAGAGCTTGGCTGTAGCCTGGTTATTCTCTGTTCTCCATCATTCTCCCCCTGGATTTCTAATGCAGAGAAAAGATAACATTCTGAAATGGAGATTTTTTTTTGCCACACAAACAGAGCAAACGTTTCTGAATTGATTTGAAAAGGAAAATTGAGACTTTGTCAATTGACAGGAATAGAACAAACGGAAATTGTAGTACCTTTTACTAATGTTGAAATTTCCTCTTTGTATACAGAAAATGAACCCTGGCAAAGAGCTTGCAGGATGTTTTTTGGGTGAGATTAACAATAAATATCCCCAAAGCAAGAGACTTCAATTCATTAAAAGAACAAATTGGATTTTTCCTCACATTGTCCAGTGAACCCCATTATCTGAAGCCACTACATTCTATATAAAACGAAATAAATCAGGAAAGGCAGGTTATAAATCAAGAAACTTAAGTAAAGTGGCTCAAAGCCTTTATGATTCTGTTCAAAAGTCAGAATTATGTGCTATTCTCGTGGTATTAGATTTTTTTCAGAACCTATTAATATAGTTACTGACTCTCAGGAAGCAGAAAGAGTTGTTTTACATATTGAAACTGCTGAACTCAGGTCTACATTTTTGCATCCTAGGCTACATCTTACCAGCCTACAGACTCCATTTAAAAACTGGGGATGTAGCCAGATGGTGGTGACGAGGCAAGC
Source organism: Microtus obscurus (assembly GCA_963919715.1). Taxonomy (NCBI): domain Eukaryota; kingdom Metazoa; phylum Chordata; class Mammalia; order Rodentia; family Cricetidae; genus Microtus; species Microtus obscurus. The sequence goes on along the minus strand of CAWTZC010000020.1, from coordinate 476,148 downwards.
CGTTAATGTCACCCTTAGGGGGCAGAGGCAGGCAAATATCTGAGTTCAGGTGCATCCTGGTCTAAAGAGTGAATTCCATGACAGCCAGAGATACACAAAGAAACTCTGTCTCAAAAAAGTCAAAACCAAAAAATAGAAAAGAAAGAAAGCATGAAAGCAAAAGCCCAATGGATGTGCCCCAGGCCACAATGATGCAGGCCATCCTTCAGTTCAGGCTCTCCATACCCAGTGTGTGAAGCTGACAACCATTGCGGGGGTTTGAGAGCACTTTCTGCTCTTGCTGTGGATCAGTCATCCCAACTGTCACGGGACTCACTATGTAAATCAGGCTGGCTTGAATTTACAGAGATCTGCCTGCCTCTGCCTCCGCAGTGCTGGGATTGAAGGTGTGCACCGTCCCAGAGAGTTTTCTTTCTCATTTACACTCACTACAAACAGAGTTGAGCATGGAACTGAAACTCAGAAAACAGACAGAAGTGGGTTTCAGTCTGCTTTTCTATTTTACTAACTAGATGAACCTAAGTTATTTTGTGTGATTTCCAGGCATATTTTGAATACATAAGGATTGGCTAGGGATGCAGCACAGTTGATAGAATGGTTGCCTGGCAACACAATGCTCTAGGTGAGATCCTAGCACATAAACCTGGCGTGGTGGTGCACACCTGCAATCCCAGCTCTCAGGCTGAGACGGGAGCATTAGCAGCTCAAGGTCATCTTTGCCTACGTAGTGATTTGGACGCTAGCCTGGGATAGCACACTAGACCCTCAAAAAATAAAAATTAGAATAATAGTTACTTCCGTGGGTTTTGAAGAACAAGTCACATGGCCGAGCATGTGGCCCACAGTAAGCAAGTGCCCCTCCACCAATGGCTAGTGTATAGGATGGAGGAGGAGATGGCTTCAATTCTGTTAACTTCTGTCCCTATTGAGTACACCTAGATTTCTGGATGATCGTCCCCAGGGCCTCAGTTTTATTTTCCTTTATAGATTATTTATTTATTTATTTATTATGTATACAATATTCTGTCCGTGTTTATGTCTGCAGGCCAGAAGAGGGCACCAGACCTCATTACAGATGGTTGTGAGCCACCATGTGGTTGCTGGGAATTGAACTCAGGACCTTTGGAAGAGCAGGCAATGCTCTTAACCACTGAGCCATCTCTCCAGCCCCTCCTTTATAGATTTTTAAAAAATGTATTTTCTGTGTGTGGGTGTGTTGTCTGCATGTACATCTGCACACCAGAAGAGAGTATCATATCCCATTCTAGATGTTCGTGGGCTGATGTGTAGTGCTGGGAATTGAACTTAGGTCACTGCGTCTGTGCAGGCAGCTCAAGCTGCACCTGCTGCTCCCCAGACCTGTCTTGGGCAGGGCAAGGCCTGAACTTTGGGTGGGACTGGAGTGGGGATGGCTTTGGGGGTAGAAAGGCCGAGGACTGGTCAGCTGTCCATTAAATGAAAAGAGAGACCGAGAACCATGTAGCCTACACCAACCAATGGGACATTTTATTCTTAATTCTGGTTGACCAGGGAACCAGGGATTAGCTGCGGGGTCCTGTGATAGAGAAATGGACAGGAGAAGACGTGCTATGTTTTCTTTGTAGCACAAAGGCTGCCGTGTACTTTAGGGGAACAATTACCCTGTGGTGTGTGTTTAGGCACAGTGAAGACTTGAAGCCCACCAGGATGTCATCCTGCATTCAGGCCGTTTACAGTCAGTCCAGTTTGGTTTCCTATATCCCACTTCCTAGAATGAGCACACAGCAGATGCTCTTTGAGTCCCACATTTTAGGGCCAAGGTGTGGCCTTTAGTGCCCATGTGACACTGCTTCTTCCTCTCTCCCCTCCCTTCTCTCTGCTTCTCTTTCTTTCCCTCCCAACACCTCCCCTCCCCTCCTCTCCTGTACCTTTTCCTGCCTCATCTCCCCCCTCTCCCTTCCCTTTTCTGTGTCTCTACCCCTACCCCATTTGTATCTCATGCTGGCTACTTCTTCTCCTCCTCTTCTTTTTCTTCCTCCTCTCCTCCTCCTTTTGCTTCAGACAGGGTTTCTTTTTGTAATGTTTCTTGCTGTCATGTAACTTGATTTTTAATCCTTGGTTGTCCTTGAACTCAAGAGATCTGCCTGTCTCTGCCTCTGCCTCTCTACCCCAGAGTGCTGGGATAAGAGGCATGGCTGGGCTAATCACCCACTGTTGCCAGAGGTTTCTGTTCCATCCTGTCCTGTAGTCGTTCAGTCCCAAAGAAACACACAGAGGCCTACATTAATTATACACTGGTTGACCTATTAGCTCAGGCTTTCTTATTAACGAATTCTTACATCTTACATTAATCCATAATTGTTGTCTGTGTTAGCCACATTGCGTGGTACCTTTATCAGTGAGGCATTCTCATCTTACTTCTTCTTGCTTCATCTGTGACAACTGTAGACTGAGCTTTTCCTCTTTCCATAAATCTCCTATTCTGGCTACGCTGCCTATACTTCCTGCCTGGCTACTGGCCAGTCAGCGTTTTATTAAACCAATTCAAGTGACAAATCTTTACACAGTACAAGACCATGTCCTACAGCAACCCACTCTTCAAGGTGCTCTGCTAATGTCAATGTTTTTCCTGTTAACCTTCAGTTTCCAGGGCTAGGCGATTGATGTTCTCTGAGGATGTATTTATGTTTGGTAGACAGAGAAAACCATCACCATTGCTTAGCTCTTTCTATAGGTGCTTTATTGGAAGGCACAGTGTGTAGTGAACTCAACCTGTCAGGCAGCAGAGGTGTAGGCAGTAAATGAGGCGACAAGTCTAACAGAAGCCATTGGGGCCAAAGTCTTTGAACGTCGAGTCGGACAGTACCCTGAAGAGGCAGATGGCAGCGTTGCGGTCACAGTTGCAGATGGCATCCTGACAGGCATTGTTTTTATCTGCAGAGATTCAAGAAAGGGAGTTGAGTGGAGCCTATGACCCTGCTCGCTGCAATTGGTAGGCAAAAGAAGCTGGTGGCCCTCCCATAGGTGTAGACTTAGGCTTGAGAGACAAAGCAAACTAAATATATTGGTTTGGCCAAATTGTTGAAACACATTTATAATAAAAAAAAATCATCCCAGCACTTGGGAGGCAGAGTTAGGTGGATTTCAGTGAATTCAAGGCCAGCCTGGTTCAAAGATAGAGTCCCAGGACAGCCAGAAGTGTTACACAGAGAAACCCTGTCTTGAAAAAACAAAAAAAATATTTATTGTGGGGCTGGGGAGATGGCACCGTTGGTAAAGCAGTTGCCATAGAAGCATGAGGGCCTGACCTAGGATGCCCAGCATCCATGCAAGAATCAAGGTGTGCTTGGGCATCTGTAACTCTATTGGGAAGTGGGGAACATGGATACTCAAAACTTGTTTGACAGTCAGGGTAGCTAAAGGTGAGCATTCTGTTCAGTGAGAGCCCCAGCCTCTAAAGACATGGTAGAGAGTGATTGAAGAAGACAGGGGATGCCAAGTCCTTCCTATACACGAAAATAAATAATCACGGATATTTAATCCTAAAACCAGGAGAATGACAAATATGAACACTCACTTCTGAAATTACACAATTTAAGACAATCCTCCTGCCTCTGCCTCCCACGTGCTGGGATTGCTGATGTGAACCACCACACTCAATGTATGGGTTCTGGGGATGGATCCAGGGCTCTGTGCATGCTAGACAAGCACTCTAACAGCCGAGCTACATTCCCAGCCCTCTGAACCTCTCCTGTAAATGGGAATGAAAAATCTTGCCCAGCGTAGGCGTTTAGTCCAGTGTGTGTCTTGTAGCTCATGATGTAGCTTTCAGTTGTCTAGTAAATATGGAATCAGTATAACCCAGCAGCTAAATGGAGAGACTCTGGGCAGGCAATATGGCTCAGGGAAGAAAGATACTCACTGCCAAGTCTGAACACAAGTTCTGGCTCCAGGACTCACATAGCAGAAGGAGAACAGACTCCTGCTTGTTGTCCTCAGACCTCCACACCTGTGTTGTGGCACAAGCATGCCTCCTAATATATAAAATCTTTAAATGTTCTTTAAAAAAGCATTGGAATGATGTAGACCTGTTTTCCAGAAGTAAAAAAACCATTACTTCTAAACTTGGTACCCTTGGGCAAGTGGCCAAGTCTTCCTCATCTTCCTCATCAATATCCTCATCTAAATTTAAGTTTCTACCTAATAAAGCTGTGGTGATTCAAATGAGATGAAAGTAATGATCACTAAATGTTGACTGTCCTTGTTACTTCCATGCCCCTTCAAATCATGCCCGGGGCCAAGGAGAATGCAGAGTTCCCGGAGGTAACCCTACCCATGCAGATGAGGTTCCTCCCAGAGCAGATGTAATAATAGGGAATGTAGCGGTCGTCTTCATAAATTTTACAGTCTCCAAGCTTCTTTGCCTCTTCATAGCACCTTTCATGATTCTCGCAGCACCTGGGGAGAGGAAGGAACAGCCGAGGCTGAGTGAGGACCCACAGGAGGTCAGTTCTCACTTGCAGTCTCTCTCAAACATGTCAGGATGATTTAAACAACACAATGATCCAGAAGAAATGGTCCCGAGGCTTGATAATCTCTGATTTCCATTAGCACATATTTATTGAAAGCAACTTGTGTGTGGTTTCTGTCTTTCATCCCAGTACTTGGGAGACAGTGGCAGTTGGTTCTCTGAGTTCGAGAAAAGTCAAGGATACAAGAGTAGATGCTGTCTCAAAAAATGTATTTTAAACAAAGCTGCAGGAATATAGTGAAATTATGAATTCTCAAGATTCGATGACTTTTTAAAGCCGAGGCTGGCACTTTGATGGTGGCTGTGATGGCCGTGCCCTGGTCTGGAGCCTGAGGACAGCGTTGCCCACTCTTTACATCTCACAGTTCTGCTTCCAGGGACCACTAGACACAGGGCCCTTCTGGACCAATTTCTTTATATGACAAGACACCTCTTGACTATACATGCTGGGTGGTGATGCAGGCCTTTAATCTGAGCATTCATGAGGCAGAGGCAGGGAGATCTCTGAGTTCAAAGCCAGATTGGTCTCTAGAGAGAGTTTCATGACACCTGGGGCTACACAGAGAGCCACTGTTGGGAAACAAGCAAAAATAAATAATAAATAAACCAAACAAAATACACGATGTTTGGTGAATATGCCTGTCTTCCTGTTCATACCTCATGAGAGGCTGTGTTTGTGTCCTTTCCCTATCCCAGTGCAGACGATCCAGTCCCCACCAGGTGCATCACTCACCTGTATGTATCATCGTCATAGGTGCTGATTCTTAGGTGTATGGGACACATGCAGCCAAACATTCTGTACACCGAAAAGGGATGAACGGTCCACGAAAAGAAATTTCTCTCAGGTTCACGCTCCAGTGTCTCAAAATCACTCTTGGGATTGCATTCAAAGGCATTTCCAAACCTCTCCACAGCCCGACGGCTGATGATTTGTGCAGTAGCGCCTGCTGCAAGAATGCACAGCACTCAAATAAACCCCAGATGCCTGCCTGCCAGCTTCCTCCTTGACTCCTCCCAGCTGCTGCCTCCGGAGAGTGGTGAATAGCGGTGTTTGTGTGTGTGTGTGGCGTGTGTTTGTGTGCACGTGTGTGTGCTGGCCTGCACACAGGGTGGCAAGCACATTCTTTTTTTTTTTTATTTATTAAAGATTTCTGTCTCTTCCCCACCGCTGCCTCCCATTTCCCTTCCCCTCCCCCAATCAAGTCCCGCTCCCCTCTTCAGCCCAAAGAGCCATCAGGGTTCCCTGCCCTGTGGGAAGTCCAAGGACCACCCACCTCCATCCAGGTCTAGTAAGGTGAGTATCCAAATTGCCTAGGCTCCCACAAAGCCGATACGTGCAGTAGGATCAAAAACCCATTGCCATTGTTCTTGAGTTCTCAGTAGTCCTCATTGTCTCTATGTTTTTTCCCAAGACCGGTTTTATCCCAGGCTTTTTCAGACCCAGGTCAGCTGGCCTTGGTGAGTTCCCGATAGGACATCCCCATTGTCTCAGTGTGTGGGTGCACCCCTCGCAGTCCTGAGTTACTTGCTCGTGGTCTCTCTCCATCTTCTCCTGATTTGGACCTTGAGATTTCAGTCTGGTGCTCCAATGTGGGTCTCTGTCTCTGTCTCCTTTCATCGTCTGATGAAGGTTAATATTCCGGAGGATGCCTATATGTTTTTCTTTGGGTTCTCCTTCTTATTTAGCTTCTCTAAGATCATGTATTATAGGCTCAATGGCCTTTGTTTATGGCTAGAAACCAAATATGAGTGAGTACATCCCATGTTCCTCTTTTTGGGTCTGGCTTACCTCACTCAGGATAGTGTTTTCTATTTCCATCCATGGCAAGCACATTCTTGGGAATACTCATCAATGTGACACTACACAAGAGGAGGTCAGAGGACAGCTTTAGGGAGTTGCTTTTCTCCTTCCACTATGTAGGTCTTGGAGACCAAACTCAAGTCACCAGGCCTAAGCAGGAAGGCGTCTAACATTTTAAGACAAGGAGTTGCCCTGTAACTCAGGCTAGCTTCAGACTCTGTAGCATCCCTCTGGCCTCAGTGTCCCAACTGGTAGTATTATAAATGTACACCACTGTACTGGGCTGGGCTGACTCTCCAAGATTGAGTTCTAAACACATTGCCTTTTGCCTTGCTTGCCTTTTCATTTCTGACTATAAGGGCAGACAGCGGTCACACTGTGAGCTGCACTGTGGTCCCTGTGTTAAAGAGCTAAGAACACTCTGCACTCAGCAGCCAATAACCCAGAACCAGCCATCTCTTGAGTTTGAGAACTGCCCCACTTTTACTCAAGCCCAGGTGAAACTCTAGCCTCAGCCAGCAGTGGGATTCATCACAGTTCTAGATGAGACCTTGAGCCAGAGAAGCAGCCAATACCTGCTATTGTTTCACACTGGGAGACTCAGAAGGAATCTGTTGTATGACCACGCACACACTGGAGACTCAGAAGGAATCTGTTGTACGACCATGCACAGTTCATACACAAGGCTAATGGTCAGATCATCCCGTGTAATGTCAGCACACGACATAACAAACTGTTCATCAGCTGAGGAACAGGAAATGAGATGGGATTCAGTGTGCAGTGGGATACTTGGTCCCCATTAAAATGAAGTGTACAGTGGAGCACACACTGTGTAATCCCAGCAATCTGGAGGCAGCAGCAGGTGGATATCCTAGATCAAAGTCAGCGTGATCTTCAGAGTTATTTTCAGTACAGACACAGAGAAACTGTCTTGTTAAAACTACAAACAAACAAACAAAAACAAAACACAATGGAAAAATAAATTTCAGAAGGGTGTCAGGCACCTATTTAACCCTAACAGTTTGAAGGTGTGGGCAGGAAGGTTTCAAGTGCGGGCAATAGTGTTGAGCTGGATGACATCCTGATCCACACATTAAGGTAATATAAAATAACAGTAAGGGCTAGAGAGATGGCTCTGCAGTCAGGAGCACTTGCTGAGCTTGTGTAGGACCCAGGCTCTGGTTCCAGTATGCACTTGGCAGCTCACAATTGTCTATGAGCTCAGTTCTCACAACCTTCCTCTGGCCTCTGTACACACTGCTCATACACAGTTCACAGACAGACATGAAGGCAAAACACTCATACAAATAAAATAAAAATAAATATTTTTTAAAATGATAAGAAAAAATTAAATTGCCGTGGCACGTTAGGACCAGCTATATTGGTGCCAGGGAAATACGGCACAGGTAGAGGGACTTTCTTTGCTTGTGCAAGTGAATGCAGTGGACTTGAGTCTGCACATCAGCATGACCTGGCTGTCCTGGAACTCACTCTGTAGACCAGGCTGGCACTGAACTCACAGAGATCCGCATTCCTTTGCTTCTGAAATGCTGGGAACAAAGGAAAATGCCACCAAGTCCTGGCTGCAGTGGACTTTTCTAACGAGTTCTCTAAGGTCAATGTGCCAGCTGTTGAGGACATGAGGGTGAGGAGGGAACCCCAACCTAGGGGCTATTAGACCCCAATAGGAACAGGAAACCAAAACTTCAGGTGTGACAAGTGGGAGCTTGCACTTGAAGAGAAGACAGATGGGGGCACTCGGAGAAGACAGGGGTCCTACCTGTGAGCAGAACAACCAGCAGAAGGAGTTTCATCTTCAGTGAGAGGAGGACACAAGTGACTTCTCTCTTTTAGTCCTGTTGCTGTGCTCTGACAGGGTCCAGTCAGCACGTGGGGCCTGTGACTGCCCTGTGTGTCGCACAGAAGTAGAATATGTCCACCCTCACAGACAGTCCTGACGGTCAGAGCTGCTGTAGATGGTGGCAGAGCCTGAATCAGTGCTGTTGCAGAGGCACAGATAAAGGGCTGGCTCAACACCCCACACCAGCCTCAGTGCAGTGACTGGCAACGTGCCAAGTCCCTCCCCTGTATAAGCTTTGAGGTCATAGGGGTTGGGTTTGAGGGATGCTGATAGTGACAAATGGTCCCAGCAGGAGTAACTGGACACAACAATCCTCCATGTTAACTGGATAAACTAAGTGATAAGTCTGTTCCAACAGCTGACACAGCCTTTGAGGTGGATCCAGTTGCAAACTTGATCTTTAATTCACTAACTAAATTATTAATTAGTTTTTGTGTGTTTGTGCACATGTGCGCACACACATATGAAGGTCAGAGGATAACTCTGTGATGTCAAGTCTCTCTTTCCACCTTTATGTGGGTTCCTAAAATCAAAGTCAGAACACCAGGCTGACACTTGCACTGGCTGAGCCATTGTAGTAGCCCACAAACTCCATTTACTCTGGGAAAGTAGCCAGATGGTGATGGTGGTGAATGTCTTTAATATCAGCACTCAGAAGGCAGAGGCAAGAGAATATTTGAGTTACATGAAAGCCTGGAATTCACTCTATAGTGAATTTCAGTTCAGCCAGAGATACACAAAGAAACCCTGTCTCTAAAAACCAAAAACCAAAATAAATAATTAAAACAGAAAGACAGCAAATGTATAAGAGATGTGCCCCCAGGTCAATATGATGCAGACCGTCCTTCAGCTGGGGCTCTCCCTACTCACTATGTGAAGCTATAGGGACCTGTGAGATGGCTCAGCACTCAAGAGTGCTTCTGCTCTTGCTGAGTACTGGAGTTCTTTTATTTATTTATTTATTTATTTAAGATTTCTGTCTCTTCCTTACCGCCGTCTCCCCTTCCCTCCCCCTCCCCCAATAAAATCCCCCTTCCTCATCTGCCCAAAGAGCAATCAGGGTTCCCTGCCCTGTGGGAAGTCCAAGGACCACCCACCTCTATCCAGGTCTAGTAAGGTGAGCATCCAAACTGCCTAGGCTCCCACAAAGCCAGTACGTGCAGTAGGATCAAAAACCCATTGCCATTGTTCTTGAGGTCTCAGTAGTCCTCATTGTCCGCTATGTTCAGCAAGACTGTTTTTATCCCAAGATTTTTCAGACCCGGGCCAGCTGGCCTTGGTGAGTTCCCGATAGAACACCCCCATTGTCTCAGTGTGTGGGTGCACCCCTCGCGGTCCTGAGTTACTTGCTCGTGCTCTCTCTCCATCTTCTCCTGATTTGAACCTTGAGATTTCAGTCCGGTGCTCCAATGTGGGTCTCTGTCTCTGTCTCCTTTAATCGCCTGATGAAGGTTAGTATTCAGGAGGATGCCTATATGTTTTTCTTTGGGCTCACCTTCTTATTTAGCTTCTCCAGGATCACAAATTATAGGCTCAATGTCCTTTATTTATGGCTAGAAACCAAATATGAGTGAGTACATCCCATGTTCCTCTTTTTGGGTCTGGCTTACCTCACTCAGGATAGTGTTTTCTATTTCCATCCATTTGTATGCAAAATTCAAGAAGTCCTTGTTTTTTAATGCTGAGTAGTACTCTAATATGTATATATTCCACACTTTCTTCATCCATTTTTCCATTGAAGGGCATCTAGGTTGTTTTCAGGTTCTGGCTATTACAAACAATGCTGCTATGAACATAGTTGAGTCTATACTTTTTTTGTATGATAGGGCATCTCTTGGGTATATTCCCAAGAGTGGTATTGCTGGGTCCAGGGGTAGGTTGTTCCCGAATTTCCAGAGAAACCTCCACACTGCTTTCCAAAGTGGTTGCACAAGTTTGCATTCCCACCAGCAATGGATGAATGTACCCCTTTCTCCACATCCTCTCCAGCAAAGGCTATCATTGGTGTTTTTTATTTTAGCCATTCTGACAGGTATAAGATGGTATCTTGAAGTTGTCTTGATTTGCATTTCCTTGATCTCTAAGGAAGTTGAGCATGATCTTAAGTGTCTTTTGGCCATTTGAACTTCTTCTGTTGAGAATTCTCTGTTCAGCTCAGTTGCCCCATTTTATAATTGGGTTGATTAGCCTTTTACGGTCTAGTTTCTTGAGTTCTTTATATATTTTGGAGATGAGACCTTTGTCAGTTGCGGGGTTGGTGAAGATCTTCTCCCAGTCAGTGGGTTGCCTTTTTGTCTTAGTGACAGTGTCCTTTGCTTTACAGAAGCTTCTCAGTCTCAGGAGGTCCCATTTATTCAATGATGCCCTTAGTGACTGTGCTGCTGGGGTTATACGTAGGAAGTGGTCTCCTGTGCCCATGTGTTGTAGAGTACTTCCCACTTTCTCTTCTATCAGGTTCAGTGTGTTCGGACTGATATTGAGGTCTTTAATCCATTTGGACTTGAGTTTTGTGCATGGTGATAGATATGGATCTATTTTCATTCTTCTACAGATTGACATCCAGTTTTGCCAGCACAATTTGTTAAAGATGCTTTCTTTTTTCCATTGTATACTTTTAGCTCCTTTATTGAAAATCAGGTGTTCATAGTTATGTGGGTTAATGTCAGGGTCTTCTATTCGATTCCATTGGTCGACTTCTCTGTTTTTATGCCAATACCAAGCTGTTTTCAATACTGTAGCTCTGTAATAGAGTTTGAAGTCAGGGATGGTAATGCCTCCAGATGATCCTTTATTGTACAAGATTGTTTTGGCTATTGAGGACTGGAGTTCAAGTCTCAACAACCACATGGTGACTGTTGAACAATGTCTGCTGGCCCTTGTGTTTGGCCATGTCTTATGTAGGAGCCTTGCACCTCCTTTCCCCCACTCTTCCCCACTTCCATGGATAAAAGTTTTGTAGGGCTAAGGTAGTTGGTTGTCTTCACACTCAAGCTTCTACCCTTACAGAGGGACTATGGAGGCAACTACCAGCTACCACCAGACTCTGCACCTTTTCAGGGACCCTCTAGCTGCACCTGTTGCTCACCAGGCCTGACCTTAGGATGGGTGAGGCCTGAGCTTTGGAACAGGAGTAGACATGGAGCTGAGGGCAGAAGGGCAGATGACTGGGCAGCTGGTCACTAAAGGAAAAGAGAGACTGAGATCCACGTAGCCTTTAACCAGGCAATGAGAAATTTCTTCCTAAATACGCTTGACCAGGGAACCAGAGATTAACCTGGCTTCATCTGTGAGGTCCCGTGGTAGAGAAAGGTAGAGAAGACACTGTTTGTTTGTTGCAAAAAGTTAGGTCACTGTGTACTTTAGCGGGACAATTATCCTGTGACCTGTGTTTAGGCACAGTGAAGACTGGGAACCCACCAGGATGTAATCCTGCCTTCAGGTCATTTACTGTCAGTCCCGTTAGGTTTCATCTGTCCCACTTCCTAGCATGAGCACACAGCAGAAGCACTTTGAGTCCAGTGTTTTTGGACCAAGATGTTCCTTTAGTGCCCATGTGACACTGCTTCTTCCTCTCTTCTTCTCCCTCCTACCTCTCTGTCTTCCCTTTCCTTCCCTCCGTACCTCTACTCTACTTCTCTGCCTCTTCTCTCCACTCCTCTTCCCCATGCTGTCCCACCTCTCCAGTATGTATTTCATGCTGGTTTCTTCTTACTTTGTTTTTCCAGATAAGGTTCCTTTGTGTAGTACTCCTGGCTGTCCTAGAATTCACTCTTTAGCCCAGTTTGGTCTTGTTCTGAAGAGATCTGCCTTCTTCTTCCTCTGTGTCCCAGAGTTCTGGAATGAAGAGCGTGACAGGGTTTACCACTTATCTTCAAGGTTCTCCATTAATGGCAATGTCTTTCCCATTAATCCTCAGCTTCTAGGTCTAGAGGGAACCATGTTCTCTGAAGAGTATGGTAGACAGAGAATACAGTCATCAGTCTTTCTGTTTTTCTTTTCTTTTCTTTTCTTTTCTTTTCTTTTCTTTTCTTTTCTTTTCTTTTCTTTTCTTTTCTTTTCTTTTCTTTTCTTTCTTCCCCTCTCTCTTTTCTTCTTCGAGAGATAGGGTTTCTTTGTAGCTTTGGAGCCTGCTCAGGAACTAGCTCTTGTCGACCAGGTTGGCCTTGAACTCACACAGATCTTCCTGCCTCTGCCTCCCTGAGTGCTGGGATTAAAAGTGTGCACCACCACCTCCCGGCCATAGCCAAGTTCTTTCAATAGGTGCTTTATGCCAGGCTGTGGTAACAGAGGCCTTGAATCTCAGCATTTGGGAGGCAGAGGCATGCAGATCTCTGAGTTTGAGACCAGCCTGATATACAGAGCAGGTTCCAGGACAGGCTACAAAGCTATAGAAAAACCCTGTCTTGAAAAAAAAATACCCAAAATAAAAGTACGTGCTGTATTAGAGAGCTTAGTATGTAGTAAACATGACCAGGCAGGCAGGGATGGTTGTAGATGGTCACTGAGGTGACAAGGAACAGTGATGGCCTCTGTAATTCTTGTTTAAGGGAGCCTTGGAGAAGCAGAGGGCGACCTGGTGGTAATGTTGCAGATGAAGTAAGTCCTCACAGGTGTTGTTTTTCTGAAGAGAAACAAGAAAGGGAGTTGAGTGGATCCCACCACCCTGCTCCCTATGATTTGTAACTAAAAGTCACCTGTGGCCCTCCCATTGGTGCAGAGTCAGGGTTGAGAGACAACACAAAAGTCACCTGTGGCCCTCCTATTGGTGCAGAGTCAGGGTTGAGAGACAACACAAAAGGACATTGTGTTGTCTAAAGTGGGAGGCTGCTTGTTGATTCCCAGCTACTTGGCTAGCTTAGACCTGAAATAATCACACAGAAACTGTATTAATTAAATCACTGCTTGGCCTATTAGCTCTAGCTTCTTATTGGCTAACTCTTACATACTAATTTAACCCATTTCTATAAATCTTTGTATCTCCATGTGGCTGTGGCTTACCGGCAAAGTTTCTGCATGTCTGACTCTGGTGCTGGGTCCATGGCTTTTCTCTGACTCTGCCATTCTTCCTCCCAGCATTCTGTTTAGTTTTCCCTGCCTGGCTCTCTTTCCCTATAGCTCTGCTATAGGTCCAAAGCAGTTCTTTATTCATTAACCAATAAAAGCAACACATATACAGAAGAACCTCCCCCACCAGAACACCTTTTAGTAAAAAGGACCATTTATTACGGGGCTGGGGAGATGGCACAGTTGGCAAAGCAGTTGCCATACAACACGAGGGCCTGACCTAGGATGTCCAGAGTCCCTGTAAAACTCAAGGTGTGCTTGGGGCATCTCTAACTCTTTTGGGGAGTGGGGAGTATGGATCCCAAAACTTGTTGGTCAGTCAAGGTAGATAAAGTTACAAGTGTTCAGTTTAGTGAGAGACCCAGCCTCTAAAAACATGGCAGAGAGTGGCTGAAGAAGACACAGGATGCCAGCTCATTCCTAAATATAAAAATATACAAATGGGTATATTTAATCCTCAAACCAAGAAAACTACAAATATCAAATACCACTTCGAAAATTATGTGATTTAAGACAATTCTCCTGCCTTATCTCCCTAGTGTTGGGATTTCAGGTGTGCTCCAGCCCACTCAATTTATGGGGCCTAGAGGTGGAACCCAGGGCTCTGTGCATGCTAGGCAAGCACTCTCGCAGCTGAGCTGCATTCCCAGCCCTCTGAATCCCCACCTGTAAAATGGGAATGAAAAATCTTGTCCTGCATAGGCTTGTAGTTCAGTGTTTGTCTTAGAGCCAACGATGCAGCTTTCATCTGTTTAGTAAATGTGGAGTCAGCATAACACAGTGGTTAATAGGGGAGACTCTGGGCAGGCAAGATGGATCAGGGAATAAAGATAAGTAAGACAGCTCAGATCTGAACAATCAGACAGAAACTATATTAATTACAGTGCTGCTTGGCCAACAGCAGAGACATATTTCTAGATAGCTCTTATATCTTAACCCATTTTTATCAATTTTTGTATCGCCGTGAGGTTGTGGCCTACCAGTAAAGTTCCTAAGGTTCTGGTGTGTCCTCCTCATTGGGCAGCTACTTGGTGTCGCCCTGACTCCACCTATTCTCTCGCTATATCTCTGTTCTGATTTCCCAACCCGCTTTACTCTGCTAAGCCGTGGGCTGAAACACCTTTATTCATCAACCAATAAAAGCAACACTTATACAGAGAGACATCCCACATCAAATAAAGGCACTAGCCGCCCAGTCTGAACTTGAGTTCCATCCCCAGAACTCACATGGTTGAAGGCATGTTGTCCTCAGACTTCCACACTTGTGTTGTGAAACAGGCATGCCTCCCCTAGAAATACATAAAATCTTTAAATGTTTTTAAAAGATGCTTTGTAATGATGCAGACCTGTGTTCCAGAACCAAACACCATCAGTTCTAAGCTGGGTGACCTTGGACAAGTGCCTGGCCATTCACATCTTCCTCATCAATGTTCTCGAGGGCCAAGCAGAGTCAGTGTTCCTGGAGGGTAAACCTACCCCTGCAGGTGACATCATTCCCAGAGCATGAATATTGTAGGGACTGGTGTAGGGGTTGTCTAGCAGGAATTTACAGCTTTTCACAGTCATCACCTGAGTGTAGCCCTGGTCCTGAGTCTGGCAGCACCTGAAGAGAGGAAGGAAGAGCTAAGGGAGGAGTATGGACCCTCGGGAAATCAGTTCTCACTTGTATTCTTCTCAAACATGTCAGAATGACTTAAACACAATGTTCCAGAAGTAATGGTCCTCAGGCTCAAGAATCTTAGATTTCTATTAAGCATATATTTATTGAAAGCAACTTAGAGGCAGACGGATCCTTGAGTTTAAGATCAGCCAGGGATACATAAATACATAAGTGAGACCTGTCTAAAAAAAGTGTTTTTTTTTCTTTTTTCCTAGACAGGGTTTCTTTGTAGCTTTGGAACCTGTCCTGGAACTCATATTGTAGACCAGGCTGGCCTCAAACTCTTTCTGCCTCCAGAGTGCAGGGATTAAAGGCATGTGCCACCACTGACTGGCTTAAAAAGTGATTTTTTTAAACAGAGCTGCAGGAATATAGTGAAATTATAAATTCTCAAGATTCGATGACTTTTTAAAGCTGAGGCTGGCACTTTGATGGTGGCTGCGATGGCCGTGCCCTGGTCTGGAGCCTGAGGACAGCGTTGCCCACTCTTTACATCTCACAATTCTGCTTCCAGGGACCACTAGACACAGGGCCCTCTTAGACTGATTTCTTTACATGACAAGATGGGAAGATACATGCTGGGTGTGGTGGTGCACATCTTTAATCTGACACTCGGGAGGCAGAGGCTGGAAGGTCTCTGAGTTCAAGGCCAGCATGGTCTGCAATGAGTGTTCCAGGACAATTAGGACCACAGTGAACCCCTGTCTGGGAACAAACAAACAAAAATAATAAATAAGCAAAGCAAAATATGTGATATATTGTGAACATCCATGTCTCGTGTTCATGCCTCGTGAGATGCTCTGCTTGTGTCTCGTCCCCACCCCAGCGCAGACACTCCAGTCTCCCAACAGATGGATCAATCGCCTGTCTAATTCATCCACCAGGGTGTTGGACCCCTCCACCCCAATCCACAGTAGCAGCCATAGTAGTTGTTCTCTGTAATGGGATTGGTGCACTGGAACCCATTTCTGAACCTCCACACAGCCCAACGGCTGATGTTGTGTGCAGTAGCACCTGTTGCAAGAATGCACAGCACATTCCAATAAACCCCACTTGGTTCTACCCGGGGTCTGATGCCTGCCTGCCAGCTTCCTCCTTGACTTCTCCCAGCTGCTGCATTGGGAGAGCAGTGAATAGAGGTGTGTTTGTGTGTGTGCATGAGAGAGAGAGAGAGAGAGAGAGACAGAGACAGAGACAGACACACAGAGAGAACGAGTTTGTAAGCACATTGGAGGTCAGAGGACAGCTCTGTGGAGTCAGTTCTTCTCTCCTTCTACCTTTAAATGGGTTCCAGGAATTGATCTCAGGTACACAGGTTGCATCCTAGGCTGCGTCTTAGTGATGTGGGAAGGTCATTTGCCTATCTGTTGCTTTTATTGGTTAATTAATAAAGAAACTGCTTGGCCTGATAGGTCAGAACATAGGTGGGTGGAGTAGACAGAACAGAATGCTGGGAAGAAGGGAAGTGAGCCAGACGCCATGCCTCTCCTCTCTGGGTCAGACGCGATGGAGCCAGCCACCAGGTCAGACATGCTGAATCTTTCCTGGTAAGCCACCACCTCGTGGTGCTACACAGATTACTAAATATGGGTTAAAGCAAGATGTGAGAATTAGCCAATAAGAGGTTGAAACTAATGGGCCAAGCAGTGTTTAAATGAATACAATTTGTCAATTTGTGTGTTGTTATTTCGGGGTATAAGCTAGCCGTGTGGGAGCCGGGTGGGATGAAAAGCAAGCCCGCAGCTCCTTCTACATCTTAGTAGCCCACAAATTACATTTCAAAACTAGGAATGTAGCCCTATGGTGGTGGTGGTGGAAGCCTTTGATGTCAACACTCAGAAAACAGAGGCAGGTGAATATCTGTGTTCGAGGCCAACCTGCTCTACAAAGTGAGTTCTGGGACAGCCACAGTTTCTCAAAAAAAAAAAAAAAAAAGGAAAAAAACACTGTCTCCAAAACAAACCAAAACCCATAAACTAAAAATAAAAAAGAAAGGAAGATCGCAAATTCCAAACAGATGAGCTCACAGGTCAGTATGATGCAGGCCATCCTACAGCTGAGGCTCTCCCTACCTAGTGTGTGAAGCTGTCAATCAACCACTACAGGGGCTGGAGAGAGGGCTCAGCACTCAAGAACACTTTCTGCTCTTGCTGAGGACTGGAGTTCAAGTCTCACTAACCACATGGTGGGTGTTGAACAATGTCTGCTGGCCCAATATTCTCACCCCGTAGGTTTGGACATCTTTCATGTACTCTCTAACTTAGGACCCTAGCACCTCCTTTCCCCCATCGTTCCCCACTTCAGTGGAGAAAAGCCATGTAGGGGTGAGTTGAGTTGGT
Organism: Microtus obscurus; assembly: GCA_963919715.1. NCBI lineage: Eukaryota > Metazoa > Chordata > Mammalia > Rodentia > Cricetidae > Microtus > Microtus obscurus. The sequence continues at coordinate 458,913 of CAWTZC010000020.1, read as the reverse complement.
TGTCTTCACACTCAAGCTCCCTCTACTCCTCCAGTGGGACTATGGACAGTCACTACCAGCCACTACCAGCCACTGAGCCTGGGCAGGGGGCCTCTAACTGCACCTGTTCCTCACCAGGCCTGACTTTGGGTCAGGTCTTAGCTTTGGAACAGGAGTGGGAAAGGGGCTGGGGCTGGAAGGGCAGACGACTGGGCAGCTGGTCACTAAAGGAAAGGAGAGACTGAGAACCACGTAGCCTTTAACCAGGCAATAAGAAATTTCTTCCTAAATCTGCTTGACCAGGGAACCAGAGATTAACCTGGCTTCACCTGTGGGGTCCCATGGTAGAGAAAAGTAGAGAAGACAACGTGTTCTTTTTGTTTGTTGCAAAAAGTTAGGTCACTGTGTACTTTAGCGGGACAATTATCCTGTGACCTGTGTTTAGGCACAGTGAAGACTGGGAACCCACCAGGATGTAATCCTGCCTTCAGGTCATTTACTGTCAGTCCACTTAGGTTTCATCTGTCCCACGTCCTAGAATGAGCACACAGCAGAAGCACTTTGAGTCCAGTGTTTTTGGACCAAGATGTTCCTTTAGTGCCCATGTGACACTGCTTCTTCCTCTCTCCTCCCTCCTACCTCTCTGTCTTCCCTTTCCTTCCCTCCGTACTTCTACCCTCCTTCCCAGCCTCTTCTCTCCACTCCTCTTCCCCATGCTGTCCCACCTCTCCAGTATGTATTTCATGCTGGTTTCCTCTTATTTTGTTTTTCCAGATAAGGTTCCTTTGTGTAGTACTCCTGGCTGTCCTGGAATTCACTCTATAGCCCAGTTTGGCCCAGTACTGACAAGATCTGCCTTCCTCTGCCTCTTCATCCCAGAGTTCTGGGGTGAAAGGCATGACCGGGTTTAATCACCCGCTCTTCTGGGTGCTCTGTTAATGGCAATGCCTTTTCCATTAGGTCTAGAGGGAATGGGGTTCTCTGAAGAGCTAGTTATGTTTGGTAGACAGATAATACAGTCACCAAAGCCGAGTTCTTTCAATAGATGCTTTATGCTGGGCAGTGATGCCCAAGTCTTTAATCCCAGCAATCCAGAGCAGAGGCTAATGGATCCCTGTGAGTTTGAGGCCAGCCTGGTCTATAGAGCAAGTTCCAGGACAGGCTACAAAGCTACAAAGAAATACTGTTTTCAAAAACCAAACCCAAAACAAAATCCAAAAGTCAAAGTACATGCTCTATTAGAGAGCTCAGTGTGTAGTGAACACGACCAGGCAGGCAGGGATGGTGTAGACGGTCACTGAGGTGACAAGTAACAGTGATGGCCTCTGTACTTATTGATGTAGGGAGCCTTGGAGAATCAGATGGCGGCCTGGTGGTAATGTTGCAGATAACGTTAAGTCCTCACAGGCGTTGTTTTTTCTGAAGAGAAACAAGAAAGGGAGTTGAGTGGATCCCACCACCCTGCTCCCTATGATTTGTAACTAAAAGTCACCTGCGGCCCTCCCATTGGTGCAGAGTCAGGGTTGAGAGACAAAGCCCACAAAAGGATATTGTGTTGACTAAAGTGCTGGAACACACTTTGAGTAAAAAAAAATTAGTTGTGGAGCTGGGGAGATGTCACAGTTGATCAAGCGGCTGTCATACAAAGATGAGGGCCTGACCTAGGATGCCCAGCACCCATGTAAGATTCAAGGTGTGCTTGGAGCATCTGAACTCTATTGGGAAGTAGGGAACATAGATCCCCAAAACTTGTTGGTCAGTCAGGCTAGTTTAAGGTGAGCGTTCTGTTTAGGGAGAGACCCAGCCCATAAAGACACGGTAGAGAGTTACTGAAGAAGACAGGAATGAAGATGCCAACTCATTCCTATACAAGAAAATATATAAACAGGTATATATTTAATCATAAAACCTAGAAAACTACAAATATCAGCTACCACTTCTAAAATCACATGACAATTAAGACAATAATGAAGCCCTCACCTCCCAAGTGCTGGGATTGCTGATGTGCACCACCATGCTCAATTTATGGGTTCTGGGGCTGGAACCCAAGGCTCTGTGCATGCTAGGCAAGCACTCTAGCAGCTGAGCTGCATTCCCAGCCCCTGACTCCTCCCTCACCTGTGAAATGGCAATGATAAAGCTTGCCCTGCACACATGTTTAGTCCAGGTTTTGATTTATAGCCAATTATGGCGCTTCCAGTTTTCAGTAAATATAGAATCAGTAAACAAAGCAGATAATAAAAGTGAGAGACTTTGAGCTGGACAGTGGCTCAGAGAATAAAACCACTGGCTCTCAAGAGAACCCAAGTTGCATCCCTAGGACTCACACGGTTGAAGGAGAGAACAGACTCCTGCAAGTTGTCCTCAGACCTCCACACGTGCGCTGTCAGGCAGGAATGTCTCTCACGCAAATAATAAAATCTTTAAATTTTTTTAAAGGAATCAGAATGATGCAGATTTTGTTCCAGAGCCAAACACCATCACAGCGAGGGCTCACAGAGCTGTGAGCCTGTTCCTCCTTGACTGGAGGCCAGAGAGTTTGAGCTTGTTTTTGTTCTATCAAAGTTGCTGGCAACAGGTGAGGCCACAAATGAGCGATTCTGACCTAGGGTGTGGTGAATTAGTATTTGAGTGTAGAGGTGGATCTACTCCACCTGTAGCAAAGTTGGAGAATTCAAGTCTATTCCGTATATCATGTTAATGAAGTCTGTTGCCTCCCCCTCCCCTTTTGGAGTGAAGTACAGAAGCGTGTGGAAAATAAACAAGGCAGACTCAGTATTCACAGAATGTCCCTCCTAGCGCTGTTCTGTGTTTCTGTCTCTTATTTTTCTTCTATCTCTGTTCCTTTTGCTTAATAATTCTAATCCTCACGCTACCCTGGAAAGTACAAGTTTTGTTGAAGCTAGGTTTTGACACATCACTTCCAAGCTGGGTGACCTTGGGCTAATGGCCCAGCCTTCCTCCTTTTCCTCATCTTTCTCATTGTGACCTCATCTGTATTTTAGTATCTACCTGATAAGACTTCGTCCCAAATGGGACCAAGGAATTGAGTGTTAAATGGTGACTGTCTCTGTCACCTCCATGCCCCTTCCAAACCTGCCCAGGGACAGCAGAGTCCAGAGGTCCTGAAGGGTAAACCTACCACCACAGGTGAGCTCATTCCCAGAGCCCAAGCATGAGGAGAAGCGGAGGTAGTGGTTGCCTATGGAGAAGGAACAGTTTTCCAGATTCTTGACCTGATTGTAGCAGTTGTCACGAGTCTAGCAACACCTGAAGAGAGGAAGGAACCCAGAGGAGATAAGTTCTCACTGCAGTCTCTCTTAAACATATCAGGTGATTTAAGCACCATGTTCCAGAAGAAATGGTCCCAAGGCTTGAGAATCTGTGATTTCTATTGGTATATGTTTATTGAAAGCCTCTTCTGTGGAGTGTGGTGTGTCTGTCAGTAGTCCCAGTGCTTGGGAGGCAGAAGAAGTTGGATCGGTGAGTTTGAGATCAGCCAGGGATAAATATGTGAGATCTCTCTCAAGAAAGTGATTTTTTAAAAAACAAAACTGCAGGAATATAGTGAAATTGTATATCCCAAAGTTTTGATGACTTTTAAAGCTAAGGCTGACACTTTGATGGTGGCTGTGATGGTTGCTCATGCCCTGGTCTGGAGCCTGAGGACAGGATTGTCCACTCTTTACATCTCACACATTCTGCCTTCAGGGTTCACTAGACACAGCGTCCTCTTGTGGTGATTTCTTTACATGACAAGAAGAGGAAATATATGCTGGTCATGATTGTGCACCCCTTTAATTTCAGCACTTAGGAGTCAGAGGCTGGAAGATCTCTGAGTTTAAGCCCAGCGTAGTCTAAAGAGAGAGTTCCAGGACATCTAGGGATACACAGAGAATCCTTGTCTGGAAACACACAAACAAACAAACAAACTAAACTAAAAAAGTAAATAAACAAAAGCAAATAAATGATGTCTGCTGATTATGCATGTGCCTCATAAGATGTTTTGTTATTTCTCTGTTCCCAGCTGAACTCTGACACTCCAGTCTCCTACCAGATGGATTGCTCACCTGTCTAAGTTGTCCGCCCCAGTGTCTGAGCTGTCCAAGCCACAGTGGCAGCCATAGTTGTTGTACATCAGTGAGAGATGACTCCCAGGATGGTGCACTTGATCGCATTCCCGAACTGCCTCAGAGCCTGTGGACTGTTGCTGGGTGCAGCAGTGTCTCCTGCTGCAAGAATGCACAGCAATTTCATCAGTCCCTCTTGGGTATACCAGGGTCTGATGCCTGCTGCTAGCTTCCTCTTGACCTACCAGCTGCTGCATCGGGAGAGCAGTTAATGGAGGCACGTGTATGTGTGTGTGTGTGTGTTTGCCTGCTCATAGCTTGAAAGCACACACTTGGGACCACTCATAAATGTCATGCTACACATGAAGGGTCAGAGGACAGCTTTAGGGAGTTGATTTTCTCCTTCCTCTACGTAGGTCTTGGAGACCAGACTCAAGTCACCAGGCCTGAATAGGAAAGTGTCTACCTATTTGAGACAGGGAGTTTCCCTGTAGCCCAGGCTAGCCTCTGACCCTGTAGAAACCTCCTGGCCTCAGCCTCCTGAGTGGAAGGATCATAAATGAACACCACTGTACTGGGCTGAACAGACTCTCCAAGGTTCAGTTCTATGCACAGTGCATGTTGCCTTGTTTGCCCTCTCATTTCTCACTGTCAGGGCAGACAGCTGCCACACTGCACGCTGTCCTGTGGTCCCAGTGTTGAGGAGCTGAGGACACTCTCTAGTCAGCAGTCAGGGCAGTGATATTTTGTTTATGCTGTAACAAATAAAACTTGCTTGAAGATCAGATTGCAGAGTTAAGACACTAGTTAGTCGTAGAAGCCAGGCAATGGTGGCACACACATTTAATCCCAGCATTGGGGAAATAGATGCAGTTGGATCACTGTGAGTTCAAGGCCACCCTGGGCTATCTGTCTGAAAGAGAAACAGTTCACACAAAGATGATTCCAGCACTTGGGATCACACGCCTTTAGCACTAGGGAGGTGGAGATAGGCGCGATATGACTGGGCAGAGGAGGAATATAAGGTGGGAGGAGACGAGAGCTCCGAACAGCCTGAGGTGTGGTAGAGAGAAGCAGTCTGAGGTTTCATAGAGAGAGAGTCAGTCTGAGGATTCATAGAGTCTGATGATTCATGGAGAGTCAGTCTGAAGATTCATAGAGACAGGAATGCACCTTTGATCTGAGCATTGGTAGAAGAACTCTTGTGGTTGACTGCTCTGCTTCTCTGATCTTTCAACATTAACCCCTCTATTTGACTCTGGACTTTTTATTACTGAGACCAATTAGAATTCATGCTATATCTGGTTCCCAACTTTTGGGGTACAATTTCATGAAAAAGTCACTTGCCTGTGGCTTTGCAGTCATCACCATAGGCTGGAGCTACACAAGACCAGAGATCCATGAGGCCAGAGTACCACCTTGCCTGTTAGCTTTTCATTTCTTCTATCTTTTTGGGTTTTCCCTAGAACCTCCACTAGGGTTGTGGCGATGCTAGGTAGTTGTTTTGAAACCTGCTCAGGCGTCCACCTTCCTACCCTGCAGCCGTCAGTTTCACCCTTCACATTATCTGAATTGCTGTCAGTGTCAGATTTGGTGACACAATTGCGATTTATTAAAGGGAGAAATTAGTTAAAAGGGAGTTTTTTTCCAATGCTAAAATGGGATATATTTACAAAAGAGAGACTTAGGTCTCTGTATGATTATGTAGTGCATGATTTAAAAATGAAACAATTAAATGAAGGGATAATCAAATTAATTGGGATTGACATAATGTTGTCATCTTAATAATTCTTGGTTGATCTCTAAAAGGTTGTTTGATATGAGTGCCAAGATACAGGCCTTAGAAAAACTTAATAAAACAGGTCATAGACATATTCAAATCCAGATAGAGGTATTTAAAAGAGGACTAATTTCAGCATTGCCTTACAAGGTTAGAGAGAAACAGACTAAAGATTTCAAACAACCAATCTTGATATATCCAGCAACTTTACAGGAAGTGTCAAATGATAGATAATCCCTAAGGCTTTGTAAGAGTTGCCTGGACTCCTGTGACAATGTTAGATTTAAGGAGATTCAAGGAAGCAATAGTCTTATATGGCATGCAGTCACAATTAGTGAAGCAGATGTTAAACTAATGGTCAATTTGTAATAGAATTATCCCTTGAGTCTGAAGAGACTTGGTAACAGCAGTCTTGGAGGCTGGTCCACAATTACAGAGGAGCACCTGGTGGAAAGATGAGGCTAAGAACAATGAAGAAAGGCTAGACGTATAAAAAATCTCCCAAGACTAACTTCTTGGAGAAGGAGATTATACTAATATAGAAAGGCAATCACTATATGATGACCACACCCTGGCTTTATGCCGTGCAGCAGCTTTGAATACTTGGGACAGAACTGAAGAAGTAGGAAAGAAGATTGAGTCATTTACTAAAATCATGCAAGGCATGAAGGAAACTTCTATGATTTTTTTTTTTTACAAACATTGACGTTGGCAGTAAATAGAATGATTCCAAATTCAGAAGTTAGACAAATAATAATTGAATCTCTGGCTTTTGAAAATTCTAATTCTCAATGCAAAAGGATAAGTAGACTTTTAAAGGCATGATTAGCACTCTTGGAGGAATGGATCTGAAATACAATCAATATTGAATCTCATGACCATGATGAAACTTGGATAGGAGACGTGATTTCTAGAGGTTTGAAGAAAAATTGAAATGTCAACTGTTTCAATTGTAGCAAACAAGGACACCTTAAAAGGGACTGTAAACAGGGCACTCCTAGAAACAATGTTTTTTTATAAGCATAATTCAAACAGAATATCCCTCTCTTCTGGATTATACAGAAGGTGTGGCAAAGGCAGGCATTGGACTAATGAATGTAGAAAAACAAAGAATAGTCAAAGTAACCCTTTGCCAAAAGGAAACTCCTTGAGGGGCCTCTCTCAAGCCCCCATGCCAAATTCAATTCAGTCATTTCCTGTCATTGTGGAGGAAACTTCTTCCCAGAGCAATTAAAGAATCTAATGCATATTGTAAAAAAACATACTGCTTTGGATGATAGAATGTCTATAGAAAGAGAATAAAAATTCAGGAGAAACCATAAAAAGAGTATTTTGGCAAACTTCTATATATAAACAAAGACCAAAATTAAAAATATGAATAAATGATGTTGTCTTTGAAGGTATGGTGGACAGAGGTGTGGATGTAACAATAATTGCACCAGAGTTTTGGCATCCAAATGGCCTCTTCAGCATGCAAATGTTCAGTTTTAGGGATAGATAATTTATCTCAGGTAAAATGGAGCATGAGATGGATTGAACGTACAGAGCCATAAGGACAGAGAAGAAAATTAAAGACATTTGTGACTCACATAACAATGAATTTGTGGGTATGTGATTTGCTATAGCAATAGAATACTCAGACTAACATTCCACCAGTCTCGAAACAGACCATAATTTAACATATGTTTCTGGGAAAAATATTAGAAGGTAAAACAGTCACCAGCCATTCATGTTGTCCAAGAAAGGGCACAACAGCTACTGATCTTTCAAAGGCATCAACAGCCCTATGTTTAAAATGGTTGACAGACAAATCTGTATGCGATGCTTAATGGCCTTTAACAACAGAGAGACTGCAGGCCTTAGAACAATTGATACAGGGGCAGTTAAATGTTCAGCACATTGAAGAATCAGCAGTCTTTGGAATTTAATAACAATTTGGAATTGTTATTAAAAAGAAATCTGGAAAATGGAGAAAGATAACTAATCTAAGAACTGTTAATAAGTTTATTCAGTCAATGGACTCTCTACAGCCTAAAATTTCTTTGCCTTCTCTATTGCCTAAAGATGGCTTCATATAGTTATTATTTAAATGATTATTTCTTCACTATAACATTACAAGAAAAAGACAGAGGAAAATTTGCCTTCATGACACCTACTTATAATAATTCTCAGCCTGCTAAGAGATATCAATAGAAGATTCTCCCACAGGCAATGTTTAATAGTCCCAGCCTGTGCCAATATTTTTTATATCAGCCACTGAAAATGATATGTAAACAATTACCTCAATGTATAGTTTACCATTACATGTATGACATTTTACTAGCAGATTCAAATGTAGATACTGAGGGAGCCATTATGGGGCTATCAAGAAACGTGGCTCTAGAGAAATTCCCAGGAATCCACAAGGATGACCCTAGCTAAGACCCTAAGCAATAGAGGAGAGGGTGCCTGAACTGGACTTCCCCTGTAATCTGACAGATGATTATCTTAAATATCACCATGGAACCTTCATCCAACAATAGATAGCAACAAAGGAAATGACCCACAATGGAGCACTGGACTGAGCTCCCAAGGTCCAGTTGAAGAGTGGAAGGAGTGAGAGTATGAGCAAGGAATTCAAGACCATGAGGCGTTCACCTACTGAGACAGTTTGCCTGAGCTAATGGGAGCTACCAACTCCAACCTGACTGGGAGTGAAAAAGCATGTGATCAAACTAGTCCCTCTGAATGTGGTTGACAGTTGGGACAGACTGAGGGGCCACTGACAGTGGCACTGGGATTTGTCTCTGCTGCCTGTACTGGCCTTTTGGGATCCTATTCTCTTTGGATGTATACCTTGCTCAACCTAGATGTAGTAGGGATGGTCTTAGAATTTCCACAGGGCAGGGTGCCTTGCTCTCTCTTAGGATTGGAGGACTCGGAGTGGAAGGGTAGGTGAAGGGTGTGGGAGGAGGGGAGGGAGTGGGAATTTGGATTGCTATTTTTTTTTTTTTTTTAGGGCAGAAGTGGCTTTATTCTGGAGCCCATCCACCAAGCTAGGAGTGCTAGAGTGAGTGAGAAGGGGGTCCTATGGACAGGCTGAAATAAATGCAAGGATAGTTAAGCTTCCACAGCCCGGCCGTTAATGATGCGGATGTGACAAATAATGTCCTGGATGGCTTGAGATGTGGTACCTTGGCCTCCAATGTCTGGAGTGTGCATATTTTCATTGTCCATGGATGCTAAGACAGCTTTGCGGATGGAGGTAGCATATGAGTGGAGCTTGAGGTGGTCTAGCATCATGCAACTTGCTAGCAGTGTGGCAGTGGGGTTAGCAATGTTCTTATTGGCAATACTTTTGCCTGTGTTCCTTGTAGCTGTCTCAAATACTGCATACACATGGCCATAATTGGCTCCAGCCACAAGGCCCGGGCCTCCAACTAGCCCTGCACATACGTTGTTGACGATGTTTCCATAGAGATTAGGCATCACCATGACATCAAACTGCTGGGGCCTGGATACTAGCTGCATTGTTGTGTTGTCCACAATCATGCTGCCAAAGGTGATCTGTGGGTAGCGGGCTGCCACCTCCCTGCAGCACTGGAGGAAGAGTCCATCACCCAGTTTCATGATGTTGGCCTTGTGCACAGCCGTTACTTTCTTACGCCCACTCTCCTGGGCCAGCTTGAAAGCGTATTCAGCAATGCGCAGGGACTTGGCCTTGGTGATAATCTTCAGGCTCTCCACCACTCCTGCTACACTCTCATGCTCCAGGCTGCTGTACTCTCCCTCTGTGTTTTCCCGCACAATGAGGATGTCTATGTCTTTGTGCCGGGTCACCACACCTGGCAGGCTCTTACAGTGGATGACATTGGCATAGAGATCTAGGCTGGTGCGAAGGATGTGGTTTCGGGATTTGTGAGATGGTGGCAGGTTATGATTTGTTTCGATGTTGCCCTTCAGGGCCACACGGTTCCGGCGAATGGCCATGATGGCATTTCGGATATCCTCCTCATCAGCGTTAGAGCTCACATGCACCTCTTCAAAGTCCACTGGCACACACGCATGTCTGAATACGGATTTAACATGTAACATGAGCTCCGGGCCGATGCCATCCCCTGGGATCATAGTGACTGTATGCCGCCCACCATACTTAGCAGATGGAGGTGAGGAAATGCTCCTCCGGGGGGCCTCATTGGCACCTAGAACCTCCCAAGGACGGCAGAGGAGAGCTGGCCTGAACACTGCCTTTGCAGCACCGCCAGCAGCTATCGCCACCTTCAGCGCCATGACGAAAAGTGAGGACCTCTACCTGGATTGCTATTTTTTTAAAGTAATAAAAAAACATAGGGCCGGGCGGTGGTGGTGCACGCCTTTAATCCCAGCACTAGGGAGGCAGAGGCAGGCAGATCTCTGGGAGTTCGAGGCTAGCCTGGTCTACAAGAGCCAGTTCTGGGACAGGCACCAAAGCTACAGAGAAACCCTGTCTCGAAAAACCAAAAAAAAAAAAAACAAAAAACAAAAAAAACCCAATAAACAACAACAACAACAAAAAAAAATAGGATGACCTACAGGAACTACCCATAACAAGTTTGTCACAGTGAAAGGGACCATGGATGTAGTTAACAGGTTTAACAGTGGCTTGTGACTTTGTTCAGCTGACGGTGCAATCTTTAGGGAAGTAACAAGCCCCTCCAAACCCTGTTCCCAGACCTGAACGTGTTGCAGAGTTGCCTGCATAAGTAACCCATGAAGGGTGACCTCCTTGTGGGGCTGTGTCTCACAGCTTCGGTGCGGCTGAGCTCTCTGCTGCCTATCTGCCCAAGTTGATGGATCCTTTGGTGTCTGTTCTCAGTGGGTCTCAGACTTTGGAAGGCCAAGGCCTGAGGACCTAATAGTTGTGTGTTAACAACCTGTGAAGGCGTAAGCCATGAACAATGCCACACCAGTTTGGAATTATTATTAATAGGATAGTATTTATTTAAAGAGGAAAAATCTTACAGATCACCGTCCCAGACAACAGCCCTCTGCACAACTAGGAAGGGAGTCTAGTCACCGGAGGAGCAGGAAGTGAAGAGAGTGAGCGGAAGGAAGTAGAAGCTTTTTGAAGGGAGATAAACCACACCCCAATGGGCTGGTATCTCAGCAGCTATTGGTTGGAGAGGCGGAAAGACCTTCCGCAACACCTCCCCCTTTTGTTTAAGTAAGAGAGTTCAAAACCTGTGGCCGCCGTGGGTGGGTCACTAGTCTAGGAGTTGTAACCCACCCTGGCAGCCTGTTACTCCAGGGTCTCGGAGGGGTGCTACCTGGAAGACATGGGCTAAGATAAAGGAATGAGGCCAAGCAAAGATTTTGTCAAAGCCCCGTTTATTAGAGTCCTGGTTGTTGCTTATATAGCCCTTGAATAAGGGACTTGGGGGGCAGGGGAGCGGGATCTTGCCACGTGGTCCAGATCACGAGGTTTAGGTTCCTCAGGTTCGTCACATAGGCCGGGAGGTCAGGTGATGATTCTCCAGTCAGAAAGTCGCGAGCTGACACACCTAGTTCTCTCTAGATATTCTGGAATGTGGGGGGTGGGTTCTGCTAACAGATTAGGTTCATTAGCAATTAGTGAATAGCTAATTGGGTGTGAAGCAGGTTTTGTCAATAGAACTATTCTTAACATAATTATGGGTGTGGGGTTCCCTGCAGGCCCCCCAAGGTGATGGTTCCTGAAATAATTTTTAGGAGGGAAACGGCTTCTAACATAAACCTACTATGAAATTATATACAATAAGTACAAATATCCTATTATAACTAGCTTAGGTCTTATATAATAAATAACTTGGCCAAGTCGTGAGAGAAAAGTAACTACATTTATATAGTCTTCAACCCCATCGAAGATCTGAGAAGGGAAATAATGTTACCTGGGTAATTAGGAAGTTCAGTAAAACAACTTCCAAAACATGCAACAAATCACAGAGACAGCTAGCTACCTGGGCAATCACCCAAAGTCATGTTTGCAGCGTTGAAGCAACCAACTTTGGCTAAGGCCTAACATAACTGACATACCATTTTCAAAGGCAAGCAACTTTTCAAAACTATCTTACCCTGTCTTGGCAGGATATGACAGTCCTGTTTTATCCATTGATGCACGCTCTGTATCTCTGTCAGTGATTGAGGTATGGGCATTTCTTTGCCCCAAGGCCAGTTCTGCCAAAAAGAAAGGCTCCAGGTGGAGTGTCTTTGGTGCTCAACATTCTCTCAGGAATAGAGCGGTGTTGCCAGGAGCAATTGTGTCTCACTACCACAAAACTCTGAGTTAGATTAAAGGCCATTTTCTACAGCTCTTTGAAGAGGTTGAAGATCATCTATCTATACTGAGTATAATCTCTATATATCTAAAGAACCTGATTAGTCTAATTATAAATGGCAAACTTAGATGACTATTAATCTATATAATTCTCAATATCTATCTAACTTAAAGACTAAGACAATAAACATCTGTGTAACAAATGAGGATAATGACCTCCAAATATAAACAATGTACAAATATACATTGCAATATGGTAAATATATATCAATACACAAACAATATATAAGTATCTTAATCAGAGGTAGAAATGTACACTGCAATATGGTAAATATATACAATATATATATCAATACAATATATGTCAATACATAAAAAATATTTTAAACAGAGGTAGAAACATGCGTGCATACAATAGTCAATATAATTTAACTTTGTATCAATATACAAGAATCAATACCAATATATTTGTCTAAAAATTGTAACTCATAATTACAAATCTATTATCCTATCATCCCTCTTTTTTTTTTTTCAAATTGATCCCTGAGCTTATAAAATTCCTCCCCCAACCTCCCAACCCCTAAATGATGTCCCTAAACCCAGGGGCAAACTTTACTGGGAGAGGGGACGTCGTCCTCTAGAATTACTTCCAGCTGTCATGGGGGCGATGTTCTTTCTGGGGGATCCTGTGAAAGTAAAATGATGGTTAAATTTCAAGATCAATGTCTTTTAAAATTGCAAATAGTCTCTGAGTATTTTGTGGAGGTCTGGCCAGAATGTTGTACAAGATGTGCACCATTTCAGCTAACCAAGTTGGAATCTTCTTGTGCAGCTGGTACCCAAAACAGGTCTTGTAGTAGCGCTATCAGTATCATGACGTCATATCAACTGGGTAGAGTTGTTGTTGTGGGGCCCCATCTTCTTCCTGGAAACTTCAAATGTCACTTCAAAAAAGACTCATTGTTTATTGTAAAAAACTTAAACATTAATCATATAGACATATATAGGCATATATATATATTCAATAAAAGGCATGATAAATATATTCAATGAAAGGTATGATAGATATGAAGAAAAGCAAAGATGTTTTCTAAACTCATATTTCTTTCTGTCCCATATCACAGCTCTTGACATGAGACAGAAACTCCAGAAACTCTGGGTTTTTCTCTTACTAACAGGCTTGGAATTGGAGAGGGACTGAGCCAGAGTCCAATTTCAAAACCAGCTCTATAAATTTAGAAATATGGTTTAATATGTTTTACTTACACAACCCATTCAGTTTTCTTGATATTTCCTATTGGGCAGGTATTTTTCCATCTGTCAGTATCCAAATATCTAGGGTCCCTTGAATTTTTCAAAGGTGAGTGTTTTCCTGTGGAGATAAGAACAGAACCCTGCCCCCATTCTATATGTTTTTCTTACCACCTGTATGAATATCATTGTGGATGAGTTGTCATTTCTCCTTTCCAAGAGGTTTCTCCTCTTCAAATCGAAACTTTATTAATTTTGATGGTATCCACAATTTTTCTTCTCCTGTGGAAACAAGAGCAAAACCCCTTCCCCAACGTAGCACATCTCCTGGCTTCCATTGAGAGGTCAGCACATCTTTGAAATAAATCGGTTGATTTAGTTCAGCAGACTTTTCCATTATCCAATGTCTTTCTGCTGCTGTCGTTCCTTTCTCATTAGCGTTAAGAAAATTTAAGGTTAATAAAGCATTATGTAATCTATTTCTGGGGGTATTTTTGGTCCCTTTCTGTTTGTTCAGCATATCCTTTATAGTACAATTTGATCTTTCTATAACTGCCTGACCTGGAGGATTATTTGGTATACCTGTAATGTGCTTTATATTATAATAATCAAAAAAGCATTTCATTTTCTTAGATACATATGCTGGACCATTATCTGTCTTTATTTGTGCAGGTATACCCATGATGGCCATAACTTCCAATAAATGTGTGATTACTGAATCTGCCTTTTCTGAGCTCAGGGCAGTAGCCCATTGAAAACCTGAATACGTGTCTATGGTGTGGTGTACATATTTTAATTTACCAAACTCCATAAAGTGGAACACATCCATCTGCCAGATTTCATTTCTCTTAGTACCCTTTGGGTTACTCCCTGCCGGCAACGGTGTTTGATTATAGAAAGAACAAGTAGGGCATCTCTTTATAATGTCCTTAGCTTGTTGCCAAGTAATGGAAAATTCTTTCTTTAGGCCTATTGACATGATGCTTTTTATGAAATTCCGAGGCCTGCAACACGCTTCCAATCAATAATTGATCAATCTCAGCATTGCCTTGTGCTAGAGGACCAGGCAGACCTGTATGGGACCGGATGTGTGTTATGTACATTGGACAAAACCTGTTCCTGATTATGTCTTGTACCTGGATAAACAATGAAGTCAACTCTGTGTCATCTGGTATAAATTCAGTGGTTTCAATATGCAAGATAACTCTTTCTGCATATTGTGAATCTGTAACTATATTAAGAGGTTCTTTAAAATTCCTTAGCACCATAAGAATGGCATATAATTCTGCCTTCTGGACAGAATTATAAGGGCTTTGTTCCACCTTACTCAATTCATCTGACTTGTAACCTGCTTTCCCTGATTTATTTGCATCAGTATAGAACGTACAGGCTCCAGTTATTGGAGCATCACGTACAATTTTAGGAAGAATCCAAGAAGTTCTCTTTATGAGGTTAAGTCTACCACTTTTGGGATAGTTGCTATTAATTTCTCCCAAAAAATTAGCACAAGCTCTTTGCCACGGTTCATTGTCTTCCCATAACTTTTTTATTTCTTCAGTAGTAAAAGGCACTATAATTTCTGCTGGGTCTATACCTGCTAGTTGACGAAGTCTCAGCTTACCTTTTATAATTAATTCAGAGACTTTTTCCACATAAGTTTTTAATTTTTTACTTGGTTTATTAGGTATAAATATCCACTCTAAAATAATATCTTCCCTCTGCATTAGAATCCCTGTAGGAGAGATTCTGGAAGGCAATATGACTAGGATGCAGCTAAGATTTGGGTTCACTCTATCCACATGTGCCTCCTGTAATTTTTCCTCAATCATTGTCAGTTCCTTTTCTGCTTCACCTGTCAGTTTTCTTGGACTATTCAAATCTTTATCACCATCTAAGGTTTTGTTTAAATGAACTATTAGATCAGGTGTTATCCCAACAGCTGGTCGTAGACTGGAAATGTCTCCCAACAATCTTTGGAAGTCATTAAGAGTCTTTTTTTTTTTAACCCAATTAATGCACGATTTATTTTTTTTTCATTTTTTTATTGGAAAGAAGAAAAAAAAAGAAATTTCTGCCTCCTCCCCGCCTCCCATTTTCCTCCCACTCCTCCCTCTCCTCCTCCCCTCCCCCCACTCCTCCCCCTCCCTCTCCAGCCTGCAGAGCAGTCAGGTTTCCCTGCCCTGTGGAAAGTCTAAAGTCCCCCCCCCCTCAATCCTGGTCTAGGAAGGTGAACATCCAAACTGGGTAGGCTCCCACAAAGCCAGAACATGAAGTAGGATCAAAACCCGGTGCCATGGTCCTTGGCTTCTCAGCAGCCCTCATTGTCCGCCAAATTCGGAGAGTCCAGTTTTATCCCATGCTTTTTCAGTCACAGTCCAGCTGGCCTTAGTGAGCTCCCAAAGAATCAGCCCCACTGTCTCCATGGGTGGGCGCACCCCTTGTGGTCCTGACTTCTTTCTTCATATTCTCCCTCCTTCTGCTCCTCATTGGGACATTGGGAGCTCAGTCCAGTGCTCCAGTGTGGATCTCTGACTCTATCTCCATCCATCGCCAGATGAAGTTTCTATGGTGATATGCAAGATATTCATCAGTATGGCTATAGGATAGGGTCATTTCAGGTTTCCTATCCTCAGCTGCCCCAGGAACTAACTGGGGACATCACTCTGGGCACCTGGGAGCCCCTCTAGATCCAAGTCTCTTGCCAACCCTAAGATGGCTCCCTTAATTAAGATATGTGCTTCTCTGCTCCCCTAAACAACCTTCCTTTATCCCAATCATCCCGTTTCCCCAAGATCCCCCCACCCTCCCCTTCTCACATTTCTCTCCCCTTCTCACCTTACCCCCCCCTCCCACCACACCCCAAGATCCCAATTATTTGCCCGGCAATCTAGTCTACTTCCCATAACCAGGCAGATAGCTATATGTTTTTCTTTGGGTTCACTTTCTTATTTAGTTTCTTTACGATATCATATTATAGACTCACTGACCTTTATTTATCTCTAGAAACCAATTATGAGTGAGTACATCCCATGTTCATCCTTTTGGGTCTGGGTTACCTCACTCAGGATCGTGTTTTCTATTTCCATCCATTTGCATGCAAAATTCGTGAAGTCATTGTTTTTTACCGCTGAGTAGTATTCTAATGTGTATATATTCCACACTTTCTTCATCCATTCTTCCATCGAAGGGCATCTAGGTTGTTTCCAGGATCTGGCTATTACAAATAATGCTGCTATGAACATAGTTGAACAAATGTCCTTGTCATATGATCGGGCATCTCGTGGGTATATTCCCAAGAGTGGCATTGCTGGGTCCATGGGTAGGTTGATCCCAAATTTCCTGAGAAACTGCCACACTGCTTTCCAAAGTGGTTGCACAAGTTTGCATTCCCACCAGCAATGGATGAGGGTACCCCTCTCTCCACAGCCTCTCCAGCAAAGGCTATCATTGGTGTTTTTGATTTTAGCCATTCTGACAAGTGTAAGATGATATCTCAATGTTGTTTTGATTTGCATTTCCCTGATCGCTAAGGAGGCTGAGCATGACCTTAAGTGCCTTTTGGCCATTTGAACTTCTTCAGGTGAGAATTCCCTCTTCAGATCAGTGCCCCATTTTTTAATTGGGTTAATTAGCATTTTAAAGTCTAGTTTCTTGAGTTCTTTATATATTTTGGAGATCAGACCTTTGTCTGTTGCGGGGTTGGTGAAGATCTTCTCCCAGTCAGTGGGTTGCCTTTTTGTCTTAGTGACAGTGTCTTTCGCTTTACAGAAGCTTCTCAGTTTCAGTAGGTCCCATTTATTCAATGTTGCCCTTAATGACTGTGCTGCTGGGGTTATACCTAGGAAGCGATCGCCTGTGCCCATTTGTTGTAGGGTACTTCCCACTTTCTCTTCTATTAGGTTCAGTGTGTTCAGATTGATATTGAGGTCTTTGATCCATTTGGACTTGAGTTTTGTGCATGGTGATAGATATGGGTCTATTTTCATTCTTCTACAGGTTGACATCCAGTTGTGCCAGCACCATTTGTTGAAGATGCTTTCTTTCTTCCATTGTATACTTTTAGCACCTTTATCGAAAATGAGGTGTTCATAGGTTTGTGGGTTAAAATCCGGGTCTTCTATACGATTCCATTGGTCGACTTCCCTATTTTTATGCCAATACCACACTGTTTTCATTACTGTAGCTCTGTAATAGAGTTTAAAGTCAGGGATGGTAATGCCTCCAGAAGTTCCTTTATTGTATAAGATTGTTTTGGTTATCCTGGGTTTTTTGTTATTCCATATAAAGTTGATTATTGTCCTCTCAAGATCAGTGAAGAATTTTAATGGGATATTGATGGGGATTGCATTGAATCTGTAAATTGCCTTTGGTAGGATTGCCATTTTTACTATGTTGATCCTCCCAATCCACGAGCAAGGAAGATCCTTCCATTTTCTGGTATCCTCTTCAATTTCTTTCTTCAATGCCTTAAAGTTCTTGTCAAATAGATCCTTAACTTCTTTGGTTAGAGTTACCCCGAGATATTTTATGCTGTTTGTGGCTATCGTGAAAGGTGATGCTTCTCTGATTTCCCTCTCTGCTTCCATATCCTTTGTGTATAGGAGGGCGACTGATTTTTTGGAGTTGATCTTGTATCCGGCCACATTACTAAAGGTGTTTATCAGCTGTAGGAGATCTTTGGTGGAGTTTTTGGGGTCGCTTATGTACACTATCATATCATCTGCAAATAAGGAAAGTTTAACTTCTTCCTTTCCAATTAGAATCCCCTTGATCCCCTTATGTTGTCTTATTGCTATTGCTAAAACTTCAAGTACTATATTGAAGAGGTATGGAGAGAGTGGACAGCCTTGTCGTGTTCCTGATTTAAGTGGGATGGCTTTGAGTTTCTCTCCGTTTAGTTTGATGTTAGCTGTCGGTTTGCTGTAAATAGCTTTTATTATATTTAGGTATGACCCTTGTATCCCTAATCTCTCCAAGACTTTTATCATAAAGGGATGTTGAATTTTGTCAAAAGCTTTTTCAGCATCTAATGAAATGATCATATGGTTTTTTTCTTTCAGTTTATTTATATGATGGATTACATTGATAGATTTTCGTATGTTGAACCAGCCTTGCATCTCTGGGATGAAGCCTACTTGATCATAATGGATAATTTTTCTAATGTGTTCTTGGATACGGTTTGCCAGTATTTTGTTGAGGATTTTTGCGTCGATGTTCATGAGTGAGATTGGCCTGTAATTCTCTTTCTTGGTTGAGTCTTTGTGTGGCTTTGGTATCAGAGTGACTGTAGCTTCATAAAAGGAATTTGGCAATGACTCTTCTTTTTCTATATTGTGAAATACCTTAAGGAGTATAGGTATTAGGTCTTCTTGGAAATTCTGGTAGAATTCTGCATTGAAACCGTCTGGTCCTGGGCTTTTTTTGGTAGGGAGGTTTTTGATAACAGCTTCTAATTCTTCGCGACTGACAGGTCTATTTAGATTGTTCACCTGGTCCTGACTTAACTTTGGTATATGGTATTTATCTAAAAAAGTGTCCATTTCTTTTACATTTTCCAGTTTTGTGGCATACAGGCTTATGTAGTAAGATCTAATGATTCTCTGAATTTTCCTCTATGTCTGTGGTTATGTCCCCCTTTTCATTTCTGATTTTATTAATTTGCAAATTCTCTCTCCGCCGTTTGATTAGTTTGGATAGGGGTTTATCAATCTTGTTGATTTTTTCCAGGAACCAGCTTTTTGTTTCATTGATTCTTTGGATTGTTTTCTGTGTTACTATTTTGTTGATTTCAGCCCTCAGTTTGACTATTTCCAGTTTTCTACTCCTCCTAGGTGAGTCTGCTTCTTTTTTTTCTAGAGCTTTCAGATGGGCTGTTAAGTCTCCAATGTATGCTTTCTCTGTTTTCTTTAAGTGGGCACTAAGGGCTATGAACTTTCCCCTTAGGACTGCTTTCAAAGTGTCCCATAAGTTTGAGTATGTTGTTTCTTTGTTTTCATTGAATTCAAGGAAGACTTTAATTTCTTTCTTTATTTCTTCTTTGATCCAGGTGTGGGTCAATAGTTGACTGTTCAGTTTCCATGAGTTTGTAGGCTTTCTGGGGGTAGCATTGTTGTTGAATTCTAACTTTAGTCCATGGTGATCTGATAAGACACAGGTGGTTATGGATATTTTTTTGTAACTGTGGAAGTTTCCTTTGTTTCCGAGTATGTGGTCAATTTTTGAGAAGGTTCCATGAGCTGCAGAGAAGAAGGTATATTCTTTCCTATTTGGGTGGAATGTTCTATAGATGTCTGTTAAGTCCATTTGATTCAATACCTCCATTAATTCTCTTATTTCTCTGTTAGGTTTCTGTCTGATTGACCTGGGGAGGAGATGGGAAGGCGCCAATGCAAGAATTCCTCCAACAACCTGAAAGGCAACATGACATCACCAGAACCCAGGGATCCCAAAACAAGAATTGTACACCCTACTCCAGAAGAATTAGAAGAAATCTACTCAAAAGTGAATTATTTGAAAATAATAGAAGACCTTAAACAGGAGGTGAAAAACTGCCATAAACAATTAGAGATTACAAACAAAAAAGTAGAGGAAATGAATAAATCGCTCAAAGATACCCAAGAAAACCAAGAGAAACAAGAAAAAACAATCAAACAGGTAAGGGAAGTGGTTCAAGACCTGAAGAATGAAATGGAAGTAATGAAGAAAACACAAACCGAGGGAAGGTTGGAGATGGAAAATCTGGGTAAACGAACAGGAACTACAGAGACAAGTACTACTAACAGATTACAAGAGATAGAAGAAAGATTGTCAGACACTGAAGATACCATAGAGAAAATTAACACACTGATCAAAGAAAACAGCAAAACCAACAAATTCTCATCACAAACCATCCAGGAAATATGGGACACAATAAAAAGACCAAACCTAAGAATAATTGGCATAGAAGAAGGAGAAGAAGTACAGCTCAATGGTTCAGAAAATATATTTAATAAAATTATAGAAGAAAACTTTCCCATCCTAAAGAAAGATATTCCTTTGAAGGTTCAAAAAGCATACAGAACACCGAATAGACTGGACCAAAAAAAAAACATCTCTTCACCATATAATAATCAGAACACAAAACATCCAGAATAAAGAAAGAATATTAAGAGCTGCAAAGGAAAAAGGTCAAGTTACTTATAAAGGTAAACCTATCAGACTGACACCTGATTACTCTCTGGAAACCATGAAAGCCAGAAGGTCCTGGAAGATGTACTGCAGAAGCTAAGAGAACATGGATGCAAGCCCAGACTACTATACCCAGCCAAGCTTTCGTTCACTATAAATGGAGAAAACAAAATTTTTCAGGATAAAAACAAATTTAAACAATACGTAGCCACAAATCCAGCCTTACAGAAAGTAATATAAGGAAATTCACAAACCAAGGAGACCAACCATGACCACAATAACTCAAACATCTAGACACCCTTCACCAGCGCAACTAAAAGAAGGCAAACACACAAACTCTATGACTAAATAAGTGACCGGAGTTAATAACCACTGGTCATTAATATCCCTTAATGTCAATGGACTCAACTCACCTATAAAAAGGCACAGGCTAAGAGATTGGATACGCAAACAGGATCCAACATTCTGCTGTTTACAAGAAACACACCTCAACCACAAAGACAGGCACCTACTTAGAGTAAAGGGATGGGAAAAGGTTTATCAAGCAAATGGACCTAAGAAACAAGCAGGTGTGGCCATACTAATTTCTAACAAAGTTGACTTCAAACTTAAATCAACCAGAAGAGATGGAGAGGGACATTTTATACTCATAACAGGAACAATTGATCAGGATGAGGTCTCAATCCTGAATATCTATGCCCCTAATATAAAAGCACCCACATATGTAAAAGAATCATTAAGAGTCTTTAACCGGTCTCTCCTAATTTGTGCCTTTTGCGTTTTAATTTTCTCTAACCCTATTCTGTAACCTAGGTAATTAATAGAATTTCCTCTTTGAATCTCTTCAGGGGCAATTTGTAATCCCCACCTAGGCAAGACTTTCTTTACTTCTTCAAACATCCTTTCTAAAGTATCTTTATTTGAATCAGATGTCATCCATGTAATGATAAATTATGGACTTGGGAAATTGTTTACGAATTATTTCCAATGGCTTACTTACAAAATATTGGCACAATGTAGGACTATTGAGCATACCCTGTGGGAGGACAGTCCATTGATATCTCCTATTAGGCTGAGAATTATTATAAGTAGGCACCGTGAAGGCAAATTTTTCTCTATCCTTTTTTTGTAACGGTATAGTGAAAAAACAATCTTTCAAGTCAATAACTATAAGAGGCCATCCTTTTGGTAATAGAGAAGGCAAAGGAATTCCAGATTGTAGTGTGCCCATAGGTTGAATTACTTTGTTGACAGCTCTTAGATCTGTCACCATTCTCCATTTACCAGATTTCTTTTTTACAACAAACACAGGAGAATTCCAAGGGCTGGTTGATTCTTCAATATGGTGAGCATCTAATTGCTCTTGCACCAGCTGTTCCAATGCCTGTAATTTATCTTCAGCTAGAGGCCACTGTTTGATCCATATTGGCTTCTCAGTTAGCCATTTTAAAGGTAGGGCTGTTGGTACCTCTAAAGGTTTGATATTTGCTATATGTTCTTGTACAGCCTGAATGGCTGGTGACCTTTTTCCATAATACCTCATCATATCTTTCCCAGAATTATGAGTTCCTGGAACTGCAGAAATGTTAATCTGGGTATTCCATTGCTGTAGCAGGTCACGGCCCCATAAATTTATTGCAATATTGGCTATATATGGCCTTAGTCTTCCTATTTGCCCTTCAGGCCCTATGCATTCAACCCATCTTGTGCTTTGTTTTACACGAGATAGGGTTCCAATTCCCAGAAACTGAACATCTACCTCTTGAAGAGGCCAATTCGGATGCCAAGATTCTGGGGTAATGATACATCCGCACCTGTGTCTAATAAGCCTTCAATAAAAGTGCCATTTATACAGACTTTTAGCTTTGGTCTTTGGTCGTTAATAGAAGTCTGCCAAAATATACGTTTACTCTGTCCTACTGGTTTTTTTTTGACTCATCCTCCACACATAATTCATCATTTAGACCAGTATTATTTTTTACAGCAGAAATTGGAGCTTTTAATTTTCTTGGTGAGGCACGTTCTCCACCGTGACTGGGAATGACTGGGCCACTGTTGGCTTGGGGGCCTGCGAGAGGCCCCTCAAGGAGTTTCCCGATGGGATCGGGTTGCCTTGTTTGTCTGTTGTTGACCTGCATTCGTTGGACCAATGACGGCCTTTACCACATCTCCTATATATACTTGAAGGCCTAGGTCTCCTATTTTTGTCATTCCCAGAGGAGATATTATTCCTAGAAATTCTGTGCCTGCAATCCCTTTTCAGATGTCCTAATTTACCACAATTAAAACACCTGGCAGTTTGATGTCTCCTCATTGCTGTGGAAATCGCTTCTCCTACCCAAGATTCATCATTATAGCTAAACCTCTCAACATTCATCGTATGCTGAATCCATTTATCCATAGGTGCTGATCTAGACTTTAAAGGCCCAATTATCTTTTTGCATTCTATGTTTGCATTCTCAAACGCTAGAGATTCAAGAAGTATTCGTCTAGATTCTGGGTCTGTTACTCCTATGTCCAGAGCTTTAATTCATCTTTGCAAAAAGTCAATAAAGGGTTCTCTCTGTCCCTGCCTAATTCTGGTATATGATTCAACCCTTTTTGCTGGATCTTGTATCCTATTCCAAGCATTTAAAGGTGACATAGACACAGTACTTCATCATCATAAAGAGCTTGGACCTGTGGATCAGCATATTCTCCTGCACCAAGAATTTGATCTTGGGAAACCTCAACACCTTTTGCTCTTCCTTGCTGTTCCATATGTTTGGATTCTTCTCTGAAATAAATTCCAAACATCAAGGAAGGTCCCTTATCTAAAACTGCAGACACTAACTGATGGAAATCATAGGGGGTAGCTCTAGCATTAGAAGCCCAAGTCCTTATCATTTCCTTTACATATGCAGAGTGCAGCCCTAAATTAACAACAGCTTGTTTAATTTCTTTCAGATCATTCATTGCTATTGGCATCCACCTAGCTTCTTTGACTCCCTTTGAGCCTTTAGAAGTTGACGCTTTGTCAGAATTAAGTATAGGGTATGCCGCTAAAACCCTGGGTAAGCCAGTTCTAATAGCTGTATCCTGTCCTTGTGCCTTATTAGTCTGTTCACCAGCTCCAATCATTTCTTCAAGCATTTCAAGTCTTTTTATTATTGCCTCTTTTGAATCCTGAATCTCCTGACCTGCATGAGTTTCTAGTAAAGATAGTGTGGTTCTTGAGAGTCCATAATCTTCCTAAATGATAGAATATTCAAAAGAATACTAAAACCTAGTAACCACTAAATTAAGTTATCCTCATAGTCATATAAATTTTGCATGATAAGACCCATTGTATTGGTAGCCCAAACAGTGAAATTCATGTTGGAAACAAAAACTGCCATATTACCTATTATCCAGCTGGCCTCTAACTCACTGAAATCCGCCTGTCTCTGCTTCCCGAGTGCTGGGATTAAAGGTCTGCACCACCACCGCCTGGCCGGTATATATTCAAAGGATACTCAATCATGCCACAAAGACATGTGCTCAACTATGTTCATAGCAGCATTGTTTGTCATAGCCAGAATCTGGAAAGAACCTAAATGCCCCTTGACTGAAGAATGGCTAAGGAAAATGTGGTACATTTACACAGTGGAGTACTACACAGTAGAAAAAAAATAATGACAACTTGAATTTTGCAGGCAAATGGGTAGAGCTAGAAAACATTATTTTGAGTGAGGTAACCCAGACACAGAAAGACAGTTATCACATGTACTCACTCATAGGTGGTTTTTAAAAATAAAGCAAAAAAAAAATCAGCCTACAAACCACAATCCCAGAGAACTTAGACAACAATGAGGACACTAAGAGAGACTTACATAGATCTAATCTATATGGGAAGTAGAAACAGCCAAGATCTCCTGAGTAAATTGAGAGCATGTGGACCTTGGGAGAGGGTTGAAGGGGAGGGAAGAAATTGGGAAGGGAGCAGAGAAAAATGTAGAGCTCAATAATAATCAATAAAAAATCCTTTAAAAAGCTATGGTAATGAATTGAAACCTTTACATATTGGAAAGTCTCATTAAAATACTTATCTAATACCAAAAACAAAAACAAAAACAAAACAAAACCTCAGACAAAGAACACTACCAACCGAGGTGGCAAGGAAAACAAAGTATAAAAGTGTGATCTGGCAGTCCTGTGCCCAGTGGTGCCCCTAACAGTTAGGGACATTGTTTCTGAGCTCCGACATACTGGGGGTCACACATATAGGTTTCCCTTTCTCCATGGGCTACTATCGTCCCCGTGGACAGCAGGGCCATGCAGAGAAGGATGAAGTCTTTTTATCTGTAATGGTGTTCATCTTTTTAACCAACCCCAAACCCAGAGCTGTGCACACACACTCACCGCACCCTGTGACAATGTTGCACCGCACCCAATATGCTTAAACATCATTTTTTAAAAAAGAATTACAAGGTTTTCCCACAATTCTGGGGTAATCAACAAATGATAAGGTGGAGCCCATGGACACTGTACACGTTTGTCTGTGGGCAATGGATTGGATGCAGTCTCACTGTTCATTGGGAGGAAGGAGAACTTCCCATGTTGTTAGGAATGATTTCTTTTAGTTCAATTTCCGTTCAGCTAACTCACTCTTCAGCTGAATCTAATTCACTGTTCACAAGTCATTGTGAACTTTGGATTTCTCTTTGTTGTATTATTCAGAGATAGGGTCTCACTAGGAAGCTATTGATGTCCTGGAACTCACTATGCAGACCAGGCTGGCCTTGAACTCACAGTTATGCCTACCTCTGCTTCCCACTGCTGGGATAAAGGTGTACACCATCTCATCCAACCTTATCTATGGATTTCTAGTTCTTTCTTCCTTTTTCTTCTTTTTATTATTTATTTATTTATTTAAGATTTCTGTCTCTTCCCTGCCACCATGCACTTGTATCTACTAGGGCTTAGATTTTCCCGATGTGTCAAGCTATGCTTTCTTTACATATCCAGCCTGCAATATTTCTGGAGTTTTTTTTATATGTGTATGAGATATATCTTATGAGACTGCCTACCATACAGATCAGAGAGGCTGACGGACCTGACCCAGGACACACAGCTACTAAAGTGTAGAGGATTCTAACCCAGGCCTCTCAGGTCGTGTCCAACAATCCCTTCAGGGTTGCTCTATACTGTGGGGCAGGGACTCAGGACAAACTTTGGATAGCAGAGCTCTGCTGGGCTCCTCCCCTGTCCCTGTGCAGTGGCATCTGTGGCACTGGTCAGCAGGTCAGCTCCCTCTCTGAATGTTGCTCTGCAGGCCTGTGATCCTGGACCCGGATGACCCAACAGGGAACGAGGCTGGTTCCAACTCAGAGGGCTGGTGGCAGCTGGCAGAAGAGGCTGCAGCCTGGCTACGATACCCATGCTTTAAAAGAGGGGATGGTTCCCTATGGGATCCTGGGATGTGCCAGTGAGAATTTATCATCGTCTTGTCCCCTTCACGCAGATCTGGTCATGCCACCTATTTCAAGAATATTCAGACAAAGATGCCCAGGCTTATAGATTTTCCTGCCACACTGATTGCTGTACAGTTATTCTCGGAGATTGACACATCACCCCTGCAGAGTTCCTGTCACTCGGCTTCCTAAGGAAGGACGGCCTCTCCTCTGTCTGCTTTGTGTTCAGGCTCTGTCCTGCACTCTTTATTATACTCGGGATTCTCACACATGCTCTGTCCTGTGTTCTGTATCATACAGTATCTCTCTGGATCTGCACACATGCTTGTCCTGTGTTCTGTATCATACAGTATCTCTCTGGATCTGCACACATGCTTGTCCTGTGTTCTGTATCATACAGTATCTCTCTGGATCTGCACACACGCTTGTCCTGTGTTCTGTATCATACAGTATCTCTCTGGATCTGCACACATGCTTGTCCTGTGTTCTGTATCATACACTATCTCACTGGATCTGCACACATGCTCGTTCTGTGGTCTTTATCATACAGTAGCTCACTGGGTCTGCACACATGCTTGTCCTGTGTTCTGTATCATAGAGTAGCTCACTGGATCCTCACTAGGGCTCTACAAGGTGTACTTAATAACATTCTTGTCTTTCTGGTTGAACAAGAAGGCTCAGGGCTGGGAATATGATTTAGTCAATAAACACTTGTCACATAAGCAAGGAGAAGGAGCTTAATATCATCTCCAGATTCATGTAAGTGAGTCAGACAATGCACTTGCCATTCCAATGCATGGACAACAATATCCCTGCCCTGGCTGGTGAGGAAGCATAGTCTCCTTGGTCAATTCCAGTCCAGTGCCACCCAAATGCCAAGGTGGACAGCAGTTGAGGGCTATAGTGTTCTCTGTTGATTGCACACACACAAACACACACACACATATACACATGCAAATGCACATGCATACAGAAACACACACACACACACACACACAGCCACTAGGATAAGAGAGCTGAGGCCACTGGCTCAGGAATGTTCAGCTAAGGAGAGGAGGGGCTGGGATTCCTGTGAACTTTGAAGCCAGTGCTCAGGTCCTTGAAGCAGTCATCATGTGGCCAATGGGACTCAGCAGGGCTGTGTCACAGCCAAAGAGACACAGAGGCATTTGTACATGGATCTTTCCTCTCATTGGACAAGGAACTTTCTGATGCTAGGGAAGAGATGAGGTCATGCGTGCACTCAGGATGGAGCTTAGCATGGGTATATGGATGTGGGAAGCAAAACCTCAGAAGGTCAGGAAGAAAAGGAGAAGGGACCCAGGAAAGAGACAGCTGTGCCTGCTGTGGCCTTAAGGACTGTCGCACAGCAGATTGTGGCTTGGCCCTGTCTCTCATTTGCATATCTGTTACTGAATGAGGGGAACTCAGGTAGGGCTATGTACACCTCCAACTGGCTAAGACCCCTGTCCAACCCCAAAAGTCCCGATGGCCATCTTCCCAACATGGGTTTTGACTGTCCCTTCTCAGGGGCTTCAGGTGGCCAGTCATGGTGCCCACCCCCAGAGCTCATTTGCATCTGCTTCCAAGCAGCAGTGCGGACTCATGGCATGATCGTGTGTTTTCTGTTACTGACGGAAGTTTCTGTGACACAATAACAGGTTAGCTATTTTTCTTTGTTATTTTTGTTTGTTTTGATGTCGGCTTTAGCTATGTTGACCAGGCATCTGTTGTACGACCACACACACACTGGAGACTCAGAAGGAATCTGTTTACAGCAACACACAGCTCATACACAAGGCTAATGGTCAGATCACTATGTGTAACATCAGCACATGACATAAACTGTTCATCAGCTAAGGAGCAGGAAATGAGACAGGATTCAGTGTGCAGTAGGATACTTGGTCCCCATTAAAATGAAGGAGAGGGGCTGGAGAGATGGCTCAGTGGTTAAGAGCATTGCCTGCTCTTCCGAAGGTCCTGAGTTCAATCCCAGCAACCACATGGTGGCTCACAACCATCTGTAAAGAGGTCTGGTGCCCTCTTCTGGCCTTCAGGCATATACGCATACAGAATATTGTATACATAATAAATAAATAAATATAAAAAAAATAAAATGAAGGAGAAGCCAGGTACAGTGAGCACACACTGTGTAATCCCAGCAATCTGGAGGCTGAGGCAGGTGGATATCCTAGATCAAAGTCAGCGTGATCTACAGAGTCAGTTCCAGGACAGACACAGAGAAACTGTCTTGTTGAAGACGTAAGCCACGAACAATGCCACACCAGTTATGAATTATTATTAATAGGGTAGTATTTATTTAAAGAGGAAAAACTTACAGATCACGATCCCAGACAACAGCCCTTTTCGCAATCATGAAGCGAGACTAATCGCCAGCCGAACAGGAAGTCAAGAGACCAGCGGAAGGAAATAGAAGCCTTTTGAAGGGAGAGAAACCACGCCCCAATGGGCTGGTATCTCAGCAGCTATTGGTTGGAGGGGCGGGAAGACCTCCCGCAACACCTCCCCCTTTTGTTTAAATAAGAGAGTTCTAAACCTACTACGAAATTATATACAATAAGTATAAATATCCTATTCTAACTAGCTTAGGACTTGTATAATAAATAACTTGGCCAAGTCATGAGAGAAAAGTAACTATAGTTATATAGTCTTCAACCCCATCAAAGATCTGAGAAGGGAAATAATGTTACCTGGGTATTTAGGAAGTTCAGTAAAACAACTTCCTAAGCATGCAACAAATCACAGGGACAACTAGCTACCTGGGCAATCACCCAAAGTGACGTTTGCAGCGTTGAAGCAACCAACTTTGGCTAAGGCCTAACATAACTGACATACCATTTTCAAAGGCAAGCAACTTTTCAAAACTATCTTACCCTGTCTTGGCAGGATATGACAGTCCTGTTTTATCCATTGATGCACGCTCTGTATCTCTGTCAGTGGTTGAGGTATGGGCATTTCTTTGCTCCAAGGCCAGTTCTGCCAAAAAGAAAGGCTCCAGGTGGAGTGTCTTTGGTGCTCAACATTCTCTCGGGAATAGAGCGGTGTTGCCAGGAGCAATTGTGTCTCACTACCATCAAACTCTGAGTTAGATTAAAGGCCATTTTCTACAGCTCTTTGAAGAGGTTGAAGATCATCTATCTATACTGAGTATAATCTCTATATATCTAAATAACCTGATTAGTGTAATTATAAATGGCAAACTTAGATGACTATTAATCTATATAATTCTCAATATCTGTCTAACTTAAAGACTAAGACAATAAACATCTGTGTAACAAATGAGGATAATGGCCTCCAAATATAAACAATGTACAAATATACATTGCAATATGGTAAATATATATCAATACACAAACAATATATAAGTATCTTAATCAAAAGTAGAAATGTACACTGCAATATGGTAAATATATACAATACATATATATCGATACAATATATGTCAATACATAAAAAATATTTTAAACAGAGGTAGAAACATGCATGCATACAATAGTCAATATAATTTAACTTTGTATCAATATACAAGAATCAATACCAATATTTGTCTAAAAATTGTAACTCACAATTACAAATCTATTATCCCATCATCCCTCTTTTTTTTTTTTATTTTGATTTGATCCCTGAGCTTATAAAATTCCTCCCCTAACTTCCCAACCCCTAAATGATGTCCCTAAACCCAGGGGCAAACTTTACTGGGAGAGGGGACGTCGTCCTCTAGAATTACTTCCAGCTGTCATAGGGGCGACGTTCTTTCTGGGGGGATCCTGTGAAAGCAAAATGATGGTTAAATTTCAAGATCAATGTCTTTTAAAATTGCAAATAGTCTCTGAGTATTTTGTGGAGGTCTGGCCAGAATGTTGTACAAGATGTGCACCATTTCAGCTAAACAAGTTGGGATCTTCTTGTGCAGCTGGTACCCAAAACAGGTCTTGTAGTAGCGCTATCAGTATCATGACGTCATATCAACCAGGTAGAGTTGTTGTTGTGGGGCCCCATCTTCTTCCTGGAAACTTCAAATGTCACTTCAGAAAAGACTCATTGTTTATTGTAAAAATACTTAAACATTAATTATATAGACATATATATATTCAGTGAAAGGCATGATAGATATATTCAATGGAGGTATGATAGGTATGAAGAAAAGCAAAGATGTTTTCTAAACTCATATTTCTTTCTGTCCCATATCATGGCTCTTGACATGAGACAGAAACTCCAGAAACTCTGGGTTTTTCTCTTACTAACAGGATTGGATTTGGAGAGGGACTGAGCCAGAGTCCAACTTCAAAACCAGCTCTATAAATTTAGAAATATGGTTTAATATGTTTTACTTACACAACCCATTCAGTTTTCTTGATATTTCCTATTGGGCAGGTATTTTTCCATCTGTCAGTATCCAAATATCCAGGGTCCCTTGAATTTTTCAAAGGTGAGTGTTTTCCTGTGGAGATAAGAACAGAACCCTGCCCCCATTCTATATGTTTTTCTTACCACCTGTATGAATATCATTGCGGATGAGTTGTCATTTCTCCTTTCCAAGAGGTTTCTCCTCTTCAAATCGAAACTTTATTAATTTTGATGGTATCCACAATTTTTCTTCTCCTGTGGAAACAAGAGCAAAACCCCTTCCCCAACGTAGCACATCTCCTGGCTTCCATTGAGAGGTCAGCACATCTTTGAAATAAATCGGTTGATTTAGTTCAGCAGACTTTTCCATTATCCAATGTCTTTCTGCTGCTGTCGTTCCTTTCTCATTAGCGTTAAGAAAATTCAAGGTTAATAAAGCATTATGTAATCTATTTCTGGGGGTATTTTCGGTCCCTTTCTGTTTGTTCAGCATATCCTTTATAGTACGATTTGATCTTTCTATAACTGCCTGACCTGTAGGATTATTTGGTATACCTGTAATGTGTTCTATATTATAATAATCAAAAAAGCGTTTCATTTTCTTAGATACATATGCTGGACCATTATCTGTCTTTATTTGTACAGGTATACCCATGATGGCCATAACTTCCAATAAATGTGTGATTACTGAATCTGCCTTTTCTGAGCTCAGGGCAGTAGCCCATTGAAAACCTGAATACGTGTCTATGGTGTGGTGTACATATTTTAATTTACCAAACTCCATAAAGTGGAACACATCCATCTGCCAGATTTCATTTCTCTTAGTACCCTTTGGGTTACTCCCTGCAGGCAATGGTGTTTGATTATAGAAAGAACAAGTAGGGCATCTCTTTATAATGTCCTTAGCTTGTTGCCAAGTAATGGAAAATTCTTTCTTTAGGCCTTTACTATTGACATGATGCTTTTTATGAAATTCCGAGGCCTGCAACACGCTTCCAATCAATAATTGATCAATCTCAGCGTTGCCTTGTGCTAGAGGACCAGGCAGACCTGTATGGGACCGGATGTGTGTTATGTACATCGGACAAAGCCTGTTCCTGATTATGTCTTGTACCTGGATAAACAATGAAGTCAACTCTGTGTCATCTGGTATAAATTCAGTGGTTTCAATATGCAAGATAACTCTTTCTGCATATTGTGAATCTGTAACTATATTAAGAGGTTCTTTAAAATCCCTTAGCACCATAAGAATGGCATATAATTCTGCCTTCTGGACAGAATTATAAGGGCTTTGTTCCACCTTACTCAATTCATCTGACTTGTAACCTGCTTTCCCTGATTTATTTGCATCAGTATAGAACGTACGGGCTCCAGTTATTGGAGCATCACGTACAATTTTAGGAAGAATCCAAGAAGTTCTCTTTATGAGGTTAAGTCTACCACTTTTGGGATAGTTGCTATTAATTTCTCCCAAAAAATTAGCACAAGCTCTTTGCCACGGTTCATTGTCTTCCCATAACTTTTTTATTTCTTCAGTAGTAAAAGGCACTATAATTTCTGCTGGGTCTATACCTGCTAGTTGACGAAGTCTCAGCTTACCTTTTATAATTAATTCAGAGACTTTTTCCACATAAGTTTTTAATTTTTTACTCGGTTTATTAGGTATAAATATCCACTCTAGAATAATATCTTCCCTCTGCATTAGAATCCCTGTAGGAGAGATTCTGGAAGGCAATATGACTAGGATACAGCTAAGATTTGGGTTCACCCTATCCACATGTGCTTCCTGTAATTTTTCCTCAATCATTGTCAGTTCCTTTTCTGCTTCAGCTGTCAGTTTTCTTGGACTATTCAAATCCTTATCACCATCTAAGGTTTTGTTTAAATGAACTATTAGATCAGGTGTTATCCCAACAGCTGGTCGTAGACTGGAAATGTCTCCCAACAATCTTTGGAAGTCATTAAGAGTCTTTAACCGGTCTCTCCTAATTTGTGCCTTTTGCGTTTTAATTTTCTCTAACCCTATTCTGTAACCTAGGTAATTAATAGAATTTCCTCTTTGAATCTTTTCAGGGGCAATTTGTAATCCCCACCTAGGCAAGACTTTCTTTACTTCTTCAAACATCCTTTCTAAAATATCTTTATTTGAATCAGATAATAAGATGTCATCCATGTAATGATAAATTATGGACTTGGGAAATTGTTTACGAATTATTTCCAATGGCTTACTTACAAAATATTGGCACAATGTAGGACTATTGAGCATACCCTGTGGGAGGACAGTCCATTGATATCTCCTATTAGGCTGAGAATTATTATAAGTAGGCACCGTGAAGGCAAATTTTTCTCTATCCTTTTTTTGTAACGGTATAGTGAAAAAACAATCTTTCAAGTCAATAACTATAAGAGGCCATCCCTTTGGTAATAGAGAAGGCAAAGGAATTCCAGATTGTAGTGGGCCCATAGGTTGAATTACTTTGTTGACAGCTCTTAGATCTGTCACCATTCTCCATTTACCAGATTTCTTTTTTACAACAAACACAGGAGAATTCCAAGGGCTGGTTGATTCTTCAATATGGTGAGCATCTAATTGCTCTTGCACCAGCTGTTCCAATGCCTGTAATTTATCTTCAGCTAGAAGCCACTGTTTGATCCATATTGGCTTCTCAGTTAGCCATTTTAAAGGTAGGGCTGTTGGTACCTTTAAAGGTTTGGTATTTTCTATATGTTCTTGTACAGCCTGAATGGCTGGTGACCTTTTTCCATAATACCTCATCATATCTTTCCCAGAATTATGAGTTCCTGGAACTGCAGAAATGTTAATCTGGGTATTCCATTGCTGTAGCAGGTCACGGCCCCATAAATTTATTGCAATATTGGCTATATATGGCCTTAGTCTTCCTATTTGCCCTTCAGGCCCTATGCATTCAACCCATCTTGTGCTTTGTTTTACACGAGATAGGGTTCCAATTCCCAGAAACTGAACATCTACCTCTTGAAGAGGCCAATTCGGATGCCAAGATTCTGGGGTAATGATACTTACATCCGCACCTGTGTCTAATAAGCCTTCAATAAAAATGCCATTTATACAGACTTTTAGCTTTGGTCTTTGGTCGTTAATAGAAGTCTGCCAAAATATACGTTTACTCTGTCCTACTGGGTTTTTTAACTCATCCTCCACTCGTAATTCACCATTTAGACTAGTATTACTTTTTACAGCAGAAATTGGAGCTTTTAGATTTCTTGGTGAGGCACGTTCTCCACTGTGACTGGGAATGACTGGGCCACTGTTGGCTTCGGGGCCTGCGAGAGGCCCCTCAAGGAGTTTCCCGATGGGATCGGGTTGCCTTGTTTGTCTGTTGTTGACCTGCATTCGTTGGACCAATGACGGCCTTTACCACATCTCCTACATATACCTGAAGGCCTAGGTCTCCTATTTTTGTCATTCCCAGAGGAGATATTATTCCTAGAAATTCTGTGCCTGCAGTCCCTTTTGAGATGTCCTAATTTACCACAATTAAAACACCTGGCAGTTTGATGTCTCCTCATTGCTGTGGAAATCACTTCTCCTACCCAAGATTCATCATTATAGCTAAACGTCTCAACATTCATCGTATGCTGAATCCATTCATCCATAGGTGCTGATCTAGACTTTAAAGGCCCAATTATCTTTTTGCATTCTATGTTTGCATTCTCAAACGCTAGAGATTCAAGAAGTATTCGTCTAGATTCCGGGTCTGGTACCCCTACGTCCAGAGCCTTAATTAATCTTTGCAAAAAGTCAATAAAGGGTTCTCTCTGTCCCTGCCTAATTCTGGTATATGATTCAACCCTTTTTGCTGGATCTTGTATCCTATTCCAAGCATTTAAAGCTGCTTGGTGACATAGATGCAGTACTTCATCGTCATAAAGAGCTTGGACCTGTGGATCAGCATATTCTCCTGCACCAAGAATTTGATCTTGGGAAACCTTGACACCTTTTGCTCTTCCTTGCTGTTCCATATGTTTGGATTCTTCTCTGAAATAAATTCCAAACATCAAGGAAGGTCCCTTATCTAAAACTGCAGACACTAACTGATGGAAATCATAGGGGGTAGCTCTAGCATTAGAAGCCCAAGTCCTTATCATTTCCTGTACATATGCATTTTGCAAGCCAAAAGTAACAATAGCCTGTTTAATTTCTTTCAGATCATTCATTGCTATTGGCATCCATCTAGCTTCTCTGACTCCCTTTGAGCCTTTAGAAGTTGATGCTTTGTCAGAATCAAGTATAGGGTATGCCGCTAAAACCCTGGGTAAGCCAGTTCTAATAGCTGGTGTTGGCTTTGTATCCTGTCCTTGTGCCTTATTACTCTGTTCACCAGTTCCAATCATTTTTTCAAGCATTTCAAGTCTTTTTATTATTTTGTTTATTATTACCTCTTTTGAATCCTGAATCTCCTGAATCTCCTGACCTGCATGAGTTCTTGAGAGTATCATAATCTTCCTAAATGATAGAATATTCAAAAGAATACTAAAACCTAGTAACCAGTAAATTAAGTTATCCTCATAGTCATATAAATTTTGCATGATTAGACCCATTGTATTGGTAGCCCAAACAGTGAAAGTCATGTTGGAAACAAAAACTGCCATATTACTTATTATCTAGCTGGCTTCGAACTCACTGAAATCCGAAATCCGCCTGTCTCTGCTTCCCGAGTGCTGGGATTAAAGGCACCACCACCGCCTGGCTGGCCTTGAACTCACCGAGATCCGCCTGCCTCTGCCTCCCAAGTGCTGGGATTATAGGCGTATGCCACCACCACCTGGTCGGCCTCAGAGATCTGCCTCTCTGGATGTTATGGGCCTGAAGGCCAAGTGTATCTCTGACTCGGCACTGGGGCCTAAGTCACAAACTAAACAAAAAACGGCGTACACGGAACCATAAACCCAGAATCCAGGGGTAGAGAAGAATAACCCAGAAGCTGTGTATGCCTCCATGTGACAGAGTCACCCTGAGGGGTTGCAGCTTCCGCACGGCTGAGGAAGGGAAGGCTTGCACCAAGCCGAACTCGCAGCTGGCAGCCTAGGGGTCCTAAAAGCCAAACGTTCGGGCGCCAGGTGAAGACGTAAGCCACGAACAATGCCACACCAGTTATGAATTATTATTAATAGGGTAGTATTTATTTAAAGAGGAAAAACTTACAGATCACAATCCCAGACAACAGCCCTTTTCGCAATCATGAAGCGAGACTAATCGCCAGCCGAACAGGAAGTCAAGAGACCAGCGGAAGGAAATAGAAGCCTTTTGAAGGGAGAGAAACCATGCCCCAATGGGCTGGTATCTCAGCAGCTATTGGTTGGAGGGGCGGGAAGACCTCCCGCAACATCTTGTTAAAAAATAAACAAACAAAAACAAAACACAATGGAAAAATAAATTTCAGAAGGGTGTCAGGCACCTATTTAACCCTAACAGTTTGAAGGTGTGGGCAGGAAGGTTCCAAGTGCAGGCAATAGTGTTGAGCTGAAGGATATCCTGATCCACACGTTAAGGTCATATAAAATAACAGTAAGGGCTGGAGAAAAAGTGCTCTGCAGTCAGGAGCACTTGCTGAGCTTGTGTAGGGCCCAGGCTCTGGTTCCAGCATCCACGTGGCAGCTCACAATTGTCTGTGAGCTCAGTTCTCACAACCTTCCTCTCACCTCTGTAAACACTGCTCATACACAGTTCACAGACAAACATGCAGACTAAACACTCATACACATAAAATAAAAATAAATATCTTTTAAAATGATAAGAAAAAATCAAAAGCTGTGGCATGTTAGGGCCAGATAAATTGGTGCCAGGAGAATACGGCACAGGCAGAGGGACTTTCTTAGCTTGTGCAAGTGAATGCAGTGGACTTGAGTCTGCACATCAGCATGAACTGGCTGTCCTGGAACTCACTCTGTAGACCAGGCTGGCACTGGACTCACAGGGATCCACATTCCTTTGCTTCTGAAATGCTGGGATTAAAGGAAAATGCCACCAACTCCTGGCTGCAGTGGACTTTTCTAAGGATTCCTTTAAGGTCAATGTGCCAGCTGTTGAGGACATGAGGGTGAGGAGGGAACCCCAACCTAGGGACTATTAGACCCTAATAGGAACAGGAAACCAAAACTTCAGGTGTGACAAATGGGAGCTTGCACTTGAAGAAGGGAGATCATGGGGTCGATCAGAGGAGACAAGGGTCCTACCTGTGAGCAGAATGATCAGCAGAAGGAGTTTCATCTTCAGTGAGAGGAGGACACAAGTGACTTCTCTCTTTCAGTCCTGTAGCTGTGCTCTGACAGGGTCCAGTCAGCAGGCGGGGTCTGTGACTACCATGTGTGTAGCACAGAAGTACAATATGTCCACCCTCACAGACAGTCCTGACGGTCAGAGCTGCTGTAGATGGTGG
Organism: Microtus obscurus; assembly: GCA_963919715.1. Taxonomy (NCBI): domain Eukaryota; kingdom Metazoa; phylum Chordata; class Mammalia; order Rodentia; family Cricetidae; genus Microtus; species Microtus obscurus. Next base: position 422,176 of record CAWTZC010000020.1, on the reverse strand, counting down.
CAGAGCCTGAATCAGTGCTGTCGCAGAGGCACAGAAAAAGGGCTGGCTCAACACCCACACCAGCCTCAGTGCAGTGACTGGCAAAGTGCCAAAGCCCTCCCCTATGCAAGCTTTGAGGTCATAAGGAGATATAGACATTGCTCCTGGGGTTGGGTCTGAGGGATGCTGATAGTGATGTGTGGTTCCAGCAGTAGTAGCTGGGCCCAACAATCCTCCATGTTAACTGTGTAAACTATGTGTAATGTTTGTCCTAAGACCTGACACAGTCTTTGAGGGAGAGCCAGTTATAAACTTGATCTTTAATAGTTAAGTAATTAATGTGTGTGTTTGTGTGTCTATGTGTGCACACTCAGATGAAGGTCAGAGGACAGCTCTGTGATATTCTCTCCTTCTACCTTCACATGGGTTCCTAGAATCAAACCCAGGACTCCATGCTGCAAGCAACTTTATCTTCACTGGCTGAGCCATCTTAGCCCACAAATTCCATTTAAAAACTGGGAAAGTAGATATCTGAGTTATTGTGGGTGTTGTTGGGTTCCTTGGGTTGTGATTTTCCTTCTATTACTTTCTGTAAGGCTGGATTTGTGGCTACGTATTGTTTAAATTTGTTTTTATCCTGGAATATTTTGTTTTCTCCATTGATGGTGAAAGAAAGATTGTCTGGGTATAGTAGTCTGGGCTTGCATCCATGGTCTCTTAGTTTCTGCAGCACATCTATCCAAGACCTTTCATGGTTTCCATAGAGATGTCAGGTGTAATTCTGATAGGTTTACCTTTATAAGTTACTTGTCCTTTTTCCTTTTCAGCTCTTAATATTCTTTCTTTATTCTTTATGTTTTGATTATTATATGGCAAGGGGATTTTTTTGATGCTTCTTGTACCTTCATAGAAATATCCTTCTTTATGTTGGGAAAGTTTTCTTCTATAATTTTGTTGAATATATTTTCTGGGCCTTTGACTGTAATTCTTTTCCTTCTTCTACCCCTATTATTCTTAGGTTTGGTCTTTTTATGGTGTCCCAGATTTCCTGGATGTTTTGTGATGAGAATTTGTTGGATTTGCTGTTTTCTTTGATCAGTGAGTTTATTTCCTCTATAGTGTCTTCAGCATCTGATATTCTTTCTTCTATCTCTTCTATTCTGTTGGTTATACTTGTCTCTGTAGTTTCTGTTGGTTTACCTAGATTTTCCATATCCAGCCATCTCTCGGTTTGTGTTTTCTTCATTGCTTCCATTTCAGTTTTCAAGTCTTGGATTGTTTCCCTTACCTGTTTGATTGCTTTTTCTTGGTTTTCTTGGATATCTTTGAGGGATTTATTCATTTCTTCTAACTTTTTGTTAGTCTTCTCATCCATTTCTTTAAAGGAGTTTTCACATCCTGTTTAATGGTCTCTAACATTTTCATAATGTTAGGTATAAAGTCAATTTCTTCTACTTCTTCTGGATTAGGGTGTTCAAATCTTCCTGTTGCATGTTCGCTGAAGTATGGTGTTATTGTGCTGCTTTTCAGATTGTTGGAGGAATTCTTGCATTGGAGCCTGCCCATCTCTTCCTTCAAATGCTCTTAGGAGAGTCTTGGCAGCTTGGTCTGATCTTTGCTGTGGCTACCTGTGTACTTGGGGTTTTTTCTTGGTCTGCCCTCTCTTAGGTCCTCTCAGCACTGGGAAAAGATGCCCAATCATACTACAAAAGCATTTGTCCAACTATGTTCATAGCAGCATTATTTGTAATAGCCAGAACCCGGAAACAACCTAGATGCCCCTCAATGGAAGAATGGATAAAGAAAGTGTGGAATAGATATGCATTAGAGTATTACTCAGTGGTAAAAAACAATGACATCTTGAATTTTGCATGCAAATGGATGGAAATAGAAAACACTATCCTGAGTGAGATAACCCAGACCCAAAAAGGTAAATATGGTATGTACTCACTCATTAGTGGACTCTAGCCATAAACCAAGGACACTAAGCCTATAGTTCACAAGCCTAGAGAAGCCAAATAACAAGGTGAACCCAAAGAAAAACATATATAGATCCTCCTGGAAATTGGAAGCAAACAAGATTGCCCGGGAAAAGTTGGGAGCATGGGAGTGGAGGTAAGGGTGGGAATGAGGTTGGGGGAATGGGAGAGGGGGAGTGGGAAGGGAGAAGGGAAAGACTGGTGAGAGCTTGGGAGAGTGGGAGGGTGGAGATGGAGGAAGGGCAGATATAAGAACAGGGAAGAAGATGCCTACATTAAGGGAGTCATTTTGGGGTTGGCAAGAGACTTGGCTCTAGAGGGGATCCCAGGTGTCCACGGGGATGCCCCCAGCTAGGTCCTTGGGCAGCAGAGTAGAAGGTGCCTGAACTGGCTTGCCCCACTATCACACTGATGGTTATCTCGAATATCACCATAGAATCTTCGTCCGGTGATGATTGGAGATAGAGACAGAGACCCTCATCAGAGCAATGGACTGAGCTCCCAAGGTCCAGTTGAAGGGCAGAAGGAGAGAGAAGATGAGCAAGGAAGTCAGGACCGTGAAGGGTTGGTCCACCAACTGAGGCAGTGTGCCTGTTCTATTGGGAGCTCACCAAAACTGGACTCTCTGATTGTGGATGACAATGGGGGCTGACTGAGAAGCCATTGATACAGGCACTGGGACTTGTCTTTATGGCATGTTCTGACTTTTTGGGACCCTAGTCTATATGGATGCACAGCTTCCTAGGCCTGGATGTAGGGGGAGGGCCTTGGACTTCCCACAGGGCACGGTTCCCTGCCCTCTCTCAAGCAGGGAGGGGGAGGGAGCAGGTAGAGTGGGGGAATGGGAGGGGATTGGAAGGAGGTGAGGAAGTGTAAATTTGTGAATGGAAAAATAAAAAAAAATAAATAAATAAGGAAAAAAAAAACCTGGGAAAGTAGCCAGATGCTGGTAGTGGTGCATGCCTTTAATAACAGCACTCAGGAGGCAGAGGCAGGTGAATATTTGAGGTCGACAACAGCCTGGTCTACAGAGTGAATTTCAGGTCACCTAGAGATACACAAAGAAACCCTGTCTCTAAAAACCAGAAACCCAAATAAATAACTAAAACAGAATGAAAGGAAAAGCCAAACAGATGTGTCCCTAGGTCAATATGTCGCAGGCCATCCTTCAGCTGAGCCTCTCCTTACTCTGTGTGTGAAGCTGACAATTAACCACTACAGGGGCTGGAGAGAGGGATCAGCACTCAAGAACACTTTCTGCTCTTGCTGAGGACTGGAGTTCAAGTCTCACTAACCACACGGTGGGTGTTGAACAGTGTCTGCTGGCCCGATGTTCTCACCCATTGGGTTTGGACATCTTTCATGTACTCTCTAACTTAGGACCCTAGCACCTCCTTTCCTCTACCATTTCCCACTTCTCTGAATAAAAACCATGTAGTAGTGAGTTGAATTAGTTGTCTATACTCAAGCTCCCCCTACTCTTCCCATGGAACTATGGATAGCCACTAACAGCTATTACCAGACACTGTGGACTCTGAGCAGAAACTGAAGATCAATCAGATCCTGGTAGCTCATCCATACATGAAAGACTTGAATGCCGTTTCTGCCCTGGTACTGAACTGAAGGCTGGGCTGAGAGCCCACTGCTGATGGGGACCAGAGGGAGCTGCCAACTGTGGAGTCCCGTACTGGGGAGAAGCTTTCCAGAGTGCACAGTGCTGCTCTCGGTAGGAGAAGGAAGGGATGTGTTTTATATATACAAAAGTCTGGATTTTCAAAGCCAGCTTTTTTCTATATATAAATTATGCTGCTATTACAGATTGAAATTTCCTTAAAAGAAAAGTACATTTTCTGCCTGTTCAGAACTGCTTAATAGCAGTTACTATTGAGTGTATTTACAACTTTATGTTTTTTAAACTATTTTCCTTAAAGCTGAAGAAAAATTGACAAATGAATATGGTTAGCCTTTCTAAATAAAATTAAAAAATAAAAAAGGGAATTGCTTCCTTAAGGAAAGCAAGCCCTCTTAAAGTATATTTTCTTGAGGTGATCTGTTCTGTCCACTTACATGGTGTGTGCTCCCCTGCCTTTCTCCTTGGGGCTGGCCTGCTCCACTCTTCTGGGTCTTCTCAGCAGGCCATCGTGAGAGTGGAGACGTGGAGCCACTAGATGGCACTTGGTGCCTGGCTGTAGTCAGCGACAAGACAAAGTCAGACTCAGAAGAGCAGGGCGACAATTCAGCCCATTCAGCCCCATCCTTCTTCCTCTCCGCTGGACAGAGAAGGGAAACGAGTCCCAGCATACTCCCTGATTGGCCCAGCTCCCTAATGCCCTCCCCAGCTGAGGCCGCCATGTTCCTGATCTGATTCCACAGCTACTGTCACCTCAGAAGGTGAGGTAGGATTGGAGAGTCTGCTGAGGAACTCCCTTCTGTGGCCAGCATGAGTCCACAGCCCACAAGTATGGGGAAGAATCCCATGTGGAGTTTGTTCAGCTTTGCCAAAATGTTTTCTATTCTCAAGGATGACCCAAGCCAATAAATAGCATTAGTAGTTTCAGAGGGGGTCTCAAAGCCCTGCCGTTTCCCTCTTCTGTCTTTTAGTGGTCTCTTAGCTGCTCTTCCTGAGTCTGTCAGAACCAGTTATCTCAGCATCGTCTCTTCTCAGTGTGGCTTGAGTTCTGTGTCTGTGAAACATTTCCTGGTCATTCTTAGCATCTTGACTCTCACCTAGACCTTTGAAGGGCTCTGTGTTTTCCATCCGTGCTGTGTCCCAGCCCTCACGGTCAATTCCACTGCTCTGTGGATTGTGTCTTTCTCCTGGTCTCACAGTTAGTGACTGAGGATGTAGTGCTGGTTGGGTCTCTGTGGTGCAGAGACTATGTAGATCCCAGGATGCTGTCACCATGTATATACTTGGTTTTATTTGATCCCTGCATCCCTCAGGAGATGAATACAGAGCTTTCTAGGTGGCCACGGATGTACTTCAGTCATGTTCTCCTGAATTCATTGACGATGTAACCTGTTGGGGAGTTGTTTGTCATCTGTCACTTGGGCTTTTGAGACCTGCAGGCAGTGAAAGTAGAAAACAGACTTTGCAAGGTCCAGGAGTAGACTCACTACAGCCTTGTGCCCCAGCTTCTGAGCACAGTAAAGGTGCCAAGGTGGAGCTGTCCCCAGGACCTCCTGGTCTACTCAGTCCCAGTCCAGCATTCCCGGGAACCAGGAGAGTCAGGGTGTTCTGTAGAGCACAGAGGCCACATCCTGATGCTGGCAGGGAGCAAGGAGCACGAGCTTTCCCAGACTCTCCAGGCAGATTGACTTTGTTGTGTAGCCTCTGTGTTCTTAGTATTGTTTCTGAGATACCTGCCCGTGTCCCCTTCCCCATATAGGAGGGAAGAAAAGTTGGAGGAAATCAAGAGGCATTAATTACTGTGTAGATTATAATGTGAAATATAATTCTAGACTCTCTGTGAAATTCATCACCTTTAGGGGTAGCATCCAAATCCCACTTATCCAGCCACCGAAGGAAGCTCACGACCCGCTTCTCTGCCTCATTCCAAGATCTGTTGCTGTTAGGTGCTTGTAGATGCTCAGCCTCCACCCCTCAGTGCCTCCACAGTGAACTGTGGAGTGTCTTGGCATTCCTCTGTATGTGGAGTGCCTCTGCCTCCTGCGTATCCTGACATTTGGGTGAGGTGGTCAACGTGGCAGAGGCTGATCATTTTGGTCATTGGTCAAGTATCTGATGCTTACAGAGGTTGAAAGGATAAGTAACTAGTGTAGCTGATGGACTTCCAGCCGCTGTGCACATGCGTGCATGTGTCGCAGGAGCTGTCCTGGTCCAGTGTGGTGGCACCATGGTTGGCAGGCTCAGCTTTGAGACAGGATGGAGTTGTGTTTATACAGGCGTGCGAATGTGTAAAGCAAGAAAGAAGACTCCACCCTTTCTTGCCACTGCCAAGAACTGAGTCCCTCCCCCTGGTAGGGGCAATGGCTGCAGACCCTGTGGCCTCTGCACCATGCTCATCCTGGTCCTAGCCTGCCTCTCGCATCTCTTCCAATGCTTCCCCATCCTCAGCACTCTGAGCCATCTCAGCTGGGTCCATTAGTTGCACTGTTCACTGGCATTACCACCTTCCTCTTCCCTTTGATCCCTGAGGTTAAAACGCCCTGCATTTTGTTGCTGATGCTTTACTCCACCTTCCCACGTCTTCACTCCCCAGTTTGCAAACTTGGCTTCTGCTCACCTCATGGGAGGAGCCTGGGCAATCAGTGGTTGCCGTTTCATTGTTAATGTAACAGCTACAGACAGGGAGGCCATTGGCCTTATTTCTTCCATCTTCCTTCTGGATGCTCTGCTTTCCTTTCTTCTCCTTGAAGGCAATCCTTAATGCGGTTTCTCCACAGGCGGCTCTAAAACTGGGCCACCCTTAGGACGCCAGTGTAAAGGGCAGCCCTTGCTAAAATGCAGGCTATCACACACACCCTGAGGTGTGGGCTCTGCGGTAGAGGAAAGCCTGGAAGCTTGTCCCTTCCACACACCCTGAGTGGCTCCCAGTTGATGGCCTGGAACTGCACTTTGAGAAGCTGCACTTATTGTAGGAGGTCACCGCTCCTTCCTAATGTCACCTTCAGTGGTGGTAATACTAATCCTGTCACTAAGCCTATGGGTTCGTGACTCCCAGAACCTTAGGAGCTTGGCCTCCGTTCTGTCATCTTCTATCACGTATTCCCTTGTATCCTTCTTGGCCCTTGGCTTGCTATTGCCCCCCAATTCCCACAATCCCCTGTGACACTGTTCTCTCACGGGTCCCTCAACACTAGGCCACTTTACAACTCCCTTCTCCCAGACTTCAGGTTCATCTAGAAGACCGTCTTTGTCTCCTCCTCCTCCTCCTCCTCCTCCTCCTCCTCTTCAGTGACCTACAGCTGCCACCAGAGCATTGAGTTCCTGTCCTCTGAGCTGAGCGCCCATGGCTGTTGCCCCATGGCCGTACTTCACTATCCACTGTCTATCCCTGCCACGATGCTCACTCGCCACCCAGATCTGGGTTCCCAGGGGCCCTATCCGTGCTTATTTCTCTTCTAGAAATGGCCCTCTGCCCTACAGCCCTCCTCCTCAAAGGCTCAGCCCTGAGTCTTGTGCCCTGAACAGAAGCAGCCCTGTGGTATTTTGTGACCCCCACAGCACTTGGTGTCTCGCTTCTGGCTCTTGCCTCTCCAGCAGGTGTAGCTGCAGCCAACTGTGTACTGTGTTGCCTCCCTCTAGACTGTGAGCTCCTCGCGGGCAGGGACCCTATGGTCACTCTGTATCTCTTGTGGCACCTAACAGTGCCTTGCACTTGGTAGGTGCTCAATAAATGTCTGTTCAAGTGAACTGGAGGATGGTGCCTTCTTGACTGGGGGAACTTTGGTGACCGTGTTCCAGAGATGGGACCCCCCTCTGTCAGGTGTAGGGGAGGCTTAGCTTGCCTGCTTCACTCTGCCCCCTTCCCTAGGGCCTTCAGCACATGCCATCCTGGTCAACTTGCCCAGACCTGGAATCCTGACCAGATGGATCTGTCCAAAGCAGACAGTGGGCTTAGATAGACCTCACCTGCCAGTCTTCCTCGGAGATTTTGCCCATTGTGCTGGGAGCCATGTGGGATGCACCCACAACCATTAGCGCCATTTTCTGCCATGGGGAAGAAACATGAGCAAGAGGCCGGCCCTGAGTTCTGAGCTCACTTTGTCAAGGAGACCTTCCTCAGGTGTCAGGAGGCCCAGGATTCGCCAAGTGCGCCCTGATGCTGAAGCGGTTTCATGTTAGTTCAGAAGATCAGGTGTCTACGCGGAGGGAAGCGCCTCCCTGTCCTTAGCAGAGCCTGGCAGATTGGAGAGCAGGCGTCCAGCTTGATGTTCAGGAAGGTCCCAAAGACTTGTGCTAATAACCCACCAGGATGAGCACCTAGTCTGGGTGTCAGCATGCCACTCTGTCCTGCAGTCCAGGCTGTCCTTGAATTCGCAGCACTCCTCCTGCCTCAGCCTTCCAAGTGTTGGAGTTACAGGTGAGACCCATCATGCTTTGCTCCACTGGTTTTGAGAACCAAAAGCAACTCAGCTTTCCATTGTTCAGACACGTGGTGCTGTCAGGACCAGGGGTGACTTCTGGGGAAGCAGCTGAGCCAGAGCCCTTCAGCCAGTGTGGAGATGCATCCCAGGGGCTGGACTTGCTCCTCCTGACTCCTCCTGTTTGGTGGCTTTTGCTGCAAATAACAGGGCTCTATGCTGCAGACTGTAGCTTCTAGGGTTTTGCTTGCCATCTCTCTCCAGATCCCCAGCTAGCCCCGCTCAACCGCACAGTCTGGTACCCAGACCTGGGTCAGACCCCTCCTCTGTCACTGCTCCCAGCAGAGGAACCAGACCTGTACTGCTCTGCCACATGTCTGGCTCCTGGATCAGGCTCAAGTTGCAACCTCCCAAACAGGCAGCAGGGAGAAGGGTCCTTCTGAGTGGCCCGCAGGAGCTGAAAAGGTTCTGTGTTCCCAGCTTCCCCATCTATAGGGGCTATACCAGCAAGTCACTTGGACCCTCTGAAAAGGGTTGAACATCCACGGAAAACAACCCCAATACCACCCCCACCCCCCATGGATACCTATGCTTTATCTGTCCCCTGAGACCCTTCTACCCGAAAGAAAACACAAGGACGGTCCTGGAGGGAGGAAGGAGGCGGTCAGAATGACCCTCAGGTGAGTGTGTGGGCCCTGCACTTACACACCCAGTGCTGTGTGTCCTGGAGAAAGAAACCCAGGCTCTGGAAGGCTTGATGCTGATGTCTGTAGGGGGTCGCATGATGCTGCTGTGTGTGGAAGGCTCGCTGCCCTCCCCAGGCTCAGCACTGCCTGTCTACCATGGTGACCCTGTTCTGCAGTAAGCAGAAGAGTAAGCTGAGCAGAAAGTTCTCAGGGCAGGTGAGTATCAACTTTTTACTGGAATCCGAGGAGAGGAGACTGCCCCCTTCCTGCAGGCCTTTCCCCTTTCACAGAGAAGCAGAAATAACATCTTGCGACAGAGCTGAGAAGAAATGGATCCCTCTGCTGAGATACTCCCTTAGGGGAGCAGAACAGAAGAAATGGATTACTCTCTGTAGTGATACTTAGTTTCTGTTTGAACCAATAAAGCTTGCCTGAAAATCAGAGTGCAGAGCTAAACTACTAGAGGTCAGGCAGTGGTGGCATACACCTTTAATCCCAGAACTAATTGAGGTGAAGGTAGAGGGATTTCTGTTAGTTCAAGGCCACTCTGGGCTAGAGGAGATTGAATCTGTCTAAAAGAGAAACAGCTCACACAAATGTGATCCCAGTTCTTATGATCCCATGCCTTTAATCCCTGCACAGGGAGGTGGAGACAATAGGGATGTGGCTGGGAGGAGAGAGGAATATAAGATGGGAAGAGACAGTCTGAGGACAGGATCACCCCTTCGGTTTGAACATTGGTCAAGGTAAAGGGTCTCTTTAGTGGCTGGCACACTGCTCTGATCCTTCAGCCTTCACCCCCTAGTATCTGACTCTGTTTTTTTTTTTTTTAAGAATAATTGGAATTTGTGCTATATACCTCTACTGGGAAGCTCCCTGGGGAAGGTGGAGCAGAGCTCAGCTGCACCAGTGCTGGGAGAGCCCCAGGATTGGTGCATCTGGCGGAGAGACCACCCCTCCCCATACCCCAGCTTCAGGTAGAGCCTGACTTCCCACAAGTCAGGATACCTTTCCCTAGTTGCCCGTGTCTTCCTTTCTGGGTGTACTTCTTGGATCCAGAATTCAACTTCATGATTCTCTTCTTGTTGGCCCTCCAGTGTGAATTTAGAGAAACAGTCTCCCATGAGTTCTGGAGCTCATCAGTTCTCCTGGACTCCATCCTGAGACTCTCAAGAGTAGGGATTACCACTGTGTGCTAGTGCTGCTGACATTATATGCGGGTGCTGGGACACAAACGTAGGTCCCACTGTTGTCTGACAAGTACTCTGCCAACCGAGGAATCCCCCCCCCCCCCCCCCAACACAATCCCTAGTTCTGGTTTCTTAGTTCCTATGTTCACCATGATTGTCACTCTGTGTGGCTCTCATGACCTGGGTGTTCCTCAGAATGTGGAAGTCCATATCCCATTCCCTGTGGTGTCTGTCTATCCATGTTAATGTGACTTTGGTTTGTGCTCTGAAAACAATGATGACCCAACATGAAGAACAAAGTAGTTTTCTGCCTGTTGGTCAGAACTGTCACCAAAATGCTAGAGGTTTGGTTGCATGGAGTCAGCCCGTCTCCTAGCCTTCTCATTTCTGCCAGGGACTGTCTCTTCTGAGGCCCTCAGGGCCTCTGTCGCTAGTCTCTCTGAACTTTGGGAATTGAAAGTGACCATGGTGTGCATTGACACTTCTCCTCCTATGATACTGTTTCTCCAGTTTCTGACGCCTCTCTCGGTGTGAATATCTGCTAAGAGGGACCCAAGCTACACAACATAAGTGGTGAGCATCCCCAGTAATTTTCAGTCCAGAGGAGATCCTTCTTTCACTTCCTGACACCAGGTCTTGCTGTGGGATAACCCTTCTGTATGCTATTGGCCGATGAAAAAGCTGATTTGGCCTTTAACAAGGCAGAATAAATCTAGGTGGGAAAGCCAAACAGGGAGAAAGAAGGGCAGAATCACGTGACAGGAGTCAGAAACCAAGACACAAGACACAAGCAGACAGGTAGAGCCACGGCCACAGGGCAACACATAGATCAAATGAAATGGGTTAATTTAACTGTAAGAGATATTTAGTAATAAGCCTTAGCAATAGGGCAAAATTTATAATCAGTAGAACCTGAGTGATTATTATTATTATCGATTGTATTTCAAGACAAGGATTCTCTGTGTAACAGTCCATCTTAACTGTCCTGGAAGTAACTCTTGTAGAACAGGCTGGCCTCTAACCCACAGAGATCTGCCTCCTGAGTGCTGGGATTAAAGTCTTGCACCACCACCTCCCAGCCTAGGGATTATTTCAAAGCTGCTACTGCACGGTGCAGTTCAGAGAACCTCCGTTTCCAAGCCCTCCATGAAATTTGTAAAATGGTTTCAGGATCACCTTAGTCACAGAGGTTGCTCCAGCATGCTTCAGTATCTGGTACAGATTTGTAGCACAGGACAGATGAAGAGGGAGGCCAATGCCTGTCATGTCAGCCCTTGGCAGTAGAGCAGAATGGGATGTTTGAGGTCACCATTAGGCACGTAGGGCCCTCATTGAGCTTCGGAATGGGTCACTAGCCCTGTCTCAAAGAATCAAAAATCAAAATACTTTGAGACATACCAGTTCACAAAGGTTGAATTCATTCTTTATGATTCTCCATTCTCTGTCCTGTCTTCCTCTCTCTCCCCACCCCCACCCCGTACTGTGCCTGTGTGTATCTGTGGCTCTTCTTACATGTACATGGATACACTTGTGTCTCTGTGTACACATACATCCCTTTAGTGTATATGTATGGGGAAGCCACAGGAAAACCTCAGTGTTTGTTCCTAAGACGCACTCACCTTGTTTATTGACAGAGGTCACTCATCTATATCGGGTCTTGGTGATTCTGCTAGGCTGGTGGCATTGACAGTGAGAGCCGGTAATCAGCAGACGGCTGCCTTGCCAGTGGTGGGATTCCAAGCATATGTCCCATTCCTGTTTGCCAACAAAGAGGAAGACAGAAAGTCAGAAATCATGCTTGCCTAGCAAGCAGTGAATGGACACGTCTTTCTCAAGCTTTCTTTTATTTTTCAGGGGAGGTTTCTCTGTAAACAGCCCTTGCTATCCTGGAACTCCCTTTGTGAACACGGCTGATCTTGAACTCACAAAGATCCTTCTGCCTGTCTCCCCGAGTGTGTTTCCTTTGCTTTGGTTTTTATGTTTTCCCCAGTTGCTCTGATGTCCTTTTGTGTTTCTGAATTTCCCAAGGCAGGTCTGTGCTGATGGCTGGACAGCTAAAGTGGGGACATCTAAGCTGGAGCGGGGACATCTAAGCTGAAGGGGGGACATCTAAGCTGAAGGGGGGGACATCTAAGCTGAAGGGGGGACATCTAAGCTGAAGGCACCTTCCCAGGCCTCTTTGTTGCTGCTGTTGTTTTTTTGTTTTCTTGAGCTATAAAGGTTTTTCAATATGGTTGGGCTTTACATCCCTTAAGGCCTCCTTTTCATTTGGCCATCCCAGAAACTGGTTTCTTCCCTCCAGTGAGAGCCCTGGGACCATGTGACCTTGAGCACAGAACACCTTCCTAGCTACTTCCTGGACTGCAGTCAAGAACTCAAGAACAATGGCAATGGGTTTTTGATCCTACTGCACGTACTGGCTTTGTGGGAACCTAGGCAGTTTGGAGGCTCACCTTACTAGACCTGGATGGAGGTGGGTGGTCCTTGGACTTCCCACAGGGCAGGGAACCCTGATTGCTCTTTGGGCGGATGAGGGAGGGGGACTTGATTGGGGAAGGGGGAGGGAAATGGGAGGCGGTGGCGGGGAGGAGGCAGAAATCTTTAATAAATAAAAAAAAAGAAGCATCGGGTGTGGCCATGCTGCAGACATGACGTGTCTGTGTGCTTCAGACACAGCTACCAATGAGACATAGGTGCCCTGAAGCACGGGCTGCTACCAGAGTCAATGCCAAAGCTTTGTGGGAAATAGTTCTGAAAACTACCAGCCATGGTGAAATCAAACAGAATTAGAAAATCCTGGCTGAAAAACTGTGCTGCAATATTTCAGTTCACTTGGGATTAGATATCACAGGTGTATATCAACATGAAGAGGTGGGTCAGTATCGGGGTCCAGCCCCAACATACATTATCTCCCTGGGCCAGTGAGGAGGGGTAGGAATAGTTGAGACACAGTTCACAGGGCAATATCAGGAGGGAGTCCCAGAATTCATTCAAATCCTAAAGATCATCCGTGTTTATTTTCCAAACAGCTTTTATATCAAAAGGTAAAGTGAGGGGGAAGTTCATTAGCATTCTGTTTTGGGGTAGGGGGACTAAAGTCACTTCCACAAGTATGGTTGCTCTGTCAGGCAGCCTGGATTAACACTTCCCAGGTGATCTCCATAATGGTAAAGAAAGAATCAGAACAATATTAGCATATCCTAATCTTTTGAGGATGGCGACATCCTGTCTGGAAGTCATGTGACCACCTTCCCTGTGGCCTGGTATGAGCTGGCTTGTAAGTTTGGCTGCCATACAATGTAGGGCCTGCATAATACTGCCCCTCGGGTCAGGATAAAAATCAAGTCAACATTTAATAAAGTAAATAATAAGCAGAGGAATTTATTTATTGAATAATGAAATAATAAACAGAGACATTTCTCTTTCAGGGCTGAGATATATTCAACTCTAAAAGTAGAACATAGTCCTGATGTGCCAACATCAAGCGAAAAATAGCCATGGGTTCCATACGACCATGGAACTGTGGGAAATGCTGCCACACAAAGCTATGAGCTGCCATTTTCTTGTCCCACTGAAGCAGCTTACAACAGGTTATCCTGCTGTTGTTTATAGGTTCAAGCGACCCGTGATTTTCAACAGAGTCATCTGAGGAGACAAAAATGAAGTTGATACCACAGTTATGCAGGAGCTTTTCGCTAGAATGCTCTGGACAAAATCACAGTTATCGCAGATTGAGAAATAGATCCCGCACATAAGAACAATCATTTATGAAAGATGAAGCCTTCACCCATGTTTCTTTCTGTTCCCTTTTCTTCATGCCTCCCAACTTGTGCGTGTGTCTGGGTTCATATGTTTCTTCTGGAGCACTGCCTGTGCCTACTCCTGTGTGAGTAGGAGGGGTTCTCAAGTGTCATACTTACCTTGCTTCCTGAGACACTCTTCTTGAACCTGTGACTTGTCAGTAACTCTAGTCCACCTGTACAAGGATGAAAAGGGGACTTCTCTCTTCCACCTCCATAGAGGTAGGATGATATGCTCACACTGGCCTTCAAGGCTTTTATGTGGCAGCTGGTTCTGAGCTCACGCCCTCACATTTGAAGACCGAGCAGCACTTGGTGGAGTGAGTTACTCCTGTCACTAGGAGGGCAATTTCATGGCTACATTCTTATCTTATGATATCTCTCAGGAGCCTAATGTTGTCAACAGAACAAATGAATAATTGACCCTGTGTGGTGGTCAATCCCCTGTAGGAGCTCTGTATAGGAAGCAAGAAAAGTTTGTGGTTGAATGTGTTCACGATTGCCTGCAAGCTAAGGAAGACCAAAGGTTATTATCCGTTTCCTGCCATGGTGAGCAGCCTGGGGATCAGAAAGTTTGGCCAAAAAATAAAACAAAACAAACCACATGGTTTCTTGACTTGTGTGAAGATGAGCAGTGTGGATTTGCTGTCTGAAAGGGGCAGAGAAGCGACCACATGCTTTCCTGAGGTAAGACCGAAGGGCACATGAGGCTGGTGCCTTCAAGTCTTTGAAAGGAAGTGGCCTGGCTTTACTGGATGGTGTCCCTAATGGGTTCTGTAACCTTGTCTGTCAGGGAGAGATTTCTTTCACATTGTCTCTGGCTAGACAGCCTTTGCTTGGGGAGAGCTGACCAGACATGTGTGTCCCATTCTAACCTTCCATGGTGCTCAGCCTGAATTCTCTGGCCACCTGCCCTCCTGCCTCCCATTCAGCTTCCCCATGACAGGAGACAGATCATGATGTCAGAGTCACACAGAGTTTACTAATCCCCCTGCTTTCCAAAGTCCCATGAGAAAACTGAGAAAATCGCCCTTTGCTTGCTTAGATGGCTTTCCCAACACAAGGAGCTGATTGGCAGGGCACTCCCTAAACTCCATGGTGCCCTGCGCTGGTCCAGGACTTACGGTCACATTGGCTACTGTGTCTGATAGTCAGGGGCAGGAAGACACTAACACTGAATGCCCCACCTCTTTCAGCAAGTTGGCAGAGAGGCTGTGGCATGGGTTGGTTGACGGGCTGCCACTGTGGTCAGGCTTCCACTGTCACATAAGGCAGACCACTGATGGTTTTGTATGTTGTGTCTTCCAATGAGGTTTGAGGGGTGTGCCTGTTATTTGTTCTTTTTCTGAGACTATCTAGCCCATTCTGACCATGTGAGGTGGTCACAAATGTCCAATTGGGTGCAGAGAGGAAAAAAGAGCTCCTCTAGGTGAGGGTTTCCACAAAAGAAACTTCGTTGTGGATAAAACTGAGTGTAAGGGTCTCTTCTGTCTTCCAGACATCTTTATGGAAGTACAGGTTTGCAAGTTTCAAGAGAGACAGTGGTGTCATCTGCTCTCTGAGAGTGCAAGGAGAGCGGAAGGGTGGGGACAGCGGCAGTCAGAGCTCAGGGAGATGCTACCCAAGAGTTTCCTCTCCCCATCCTGGTTAGAATGTGGCTTAGTTTGAATGAGAATAGCCCTCATGGATGAACATGTTTGGATATGGAACAGGAGGTATGGCCTGGAAGAAGGAAGTGTCAGTAGGGGTCACAGAGCTTTGGATTCTAGAGCCAAACCCATTCCAAATAACTCTCTCCTCTCTCCTCTCTCTCTCTCTCTCTCTCTCTCTCTCTCTCTCTCTCTCATATATATATATATATATATATATATATATATATATATATATATATATATATATATCTGTGTTTATGTGTGTATACATATATGTCCCTCTCTCTAATCTCTCTCTCTCTCTCTGTTGCTTGAGAATCAGTGTCAGCTATCACCTCCAGCTCCAATGCCATGACTGTCTGCCTATTGCTAGATTCCCATCAGGATGGTCATGTGCTGTGCTCCTCTGCAACTGTGGACCCCTAAGTAACATGCTTTCTCACTTAAGTGACCTTGGCCACAGTGCTTTGTCAAGGCGATAGAGTAGAAACAGCAGGAATGGGCAAATTCAGTAAGTGAATGCTAGAATAGATATCTGTCTGCACCAAGTTCCTATCTCAAAGGCCCTAGGGTATCTGGCAAATGATTCATGACACAGGGAGACAAGTGTCAAGCTCTCCTCAGGATGACCTGCTGACCCATTGCACCATCAATACCGGTAGAGTTCGGCACTGTAGGCTGCCACAGAGACTTGTGTGTGCAAGCTGTGCTTAGTGGTGGCCAAGGGAGTAGACTGCTATTTGCTAAGCTGATACAACACCCATATTCAGAAAGATCAATGCCAGCATTCTCAGCAGTCATAAGAAAGCCCGATTCATTGGTGGATTCCATCAAGACCAGGCTTCAGTAACTCATCTTCCACACAGAAACACTCAGAGGACTCAAACTAATTCATCACTTCAGTGCTTCTCAACCTGTGGGTCCCAACCTCTTTGGGGGATCGAATGAGCCTTTCACAGGCTCACCTAAGATCAGAAACAGGAGCAAAGGTAACTGTTTTTTTTTTGGGGGGGGCGGGGGTCTCCACAACATGAGGAACTGTATTAAAAGGTTGCAGCATTAGGAATATTGAGAACCGCTGATCCAAATAATCCCCTCAGACAAGAACCCTGGATTCCCTGACAGCTGGGAAGCTCTCGCTGACACAGAGAGCTGTTCACAACCTGCATGGTGACCATGAGGATTCTGCAGACACCTCACTCAGCAAGAATGTACACAATAAAAAAAAGAATGTACACAATAACACTGGCTGACACCTTGTAGCTCCATGACAGTGACTGTTCCCCCAATCTAGACCCCGGATGTCACCACTGGACACAAAGCTGTCCAAGGAGGCTGGCCTTGTCCAGCGGTGATGTTCCACAGCCCCCTCAAGTCCTAGTTACCTTTTCATAGTAGCCAGAAAAGTCCTGTAATTTTAGTCAAAGTGAAAGAATCATTCACTGGGATAAAAATACTACCACATTTTTCTGGAACATGGGAAGGGCAGTGTGGACCCTGGTGGCAGGAGGCTGTGAAGAAAAGGATGCAGATTCTTCCAGATCAGCCTGAGGTTGGTTAGAGCAGAAAGAGGAGGAGGATCCTGGGAAGGGCTTGGTTTGAGCCCCCTAGGGAGGCATGGTCTTCTGTTCCCGGGAACCCATGCCCTGAACCCTATATATCTCTTCTCCAGGGAGTTTCTCCCGATCAGCCCGCCCAAGGTCCCTGTCCCTGCCCTACATGCTCATCTCTTTCTTCTCAGCTGCCTGGCTGGAACTGGAATTTCCTATGGGCAGACTCCTCTCCTTCCCTAGTGTCTTACTGATTTTCTTCTCTCTTGCCTTGTCCCACACACCTCTCTCCTCTTCTCTGCCCTGTACATGGACTTCTTTACAGCTGGTCATCGATAAAGATCTTCAAAAATTAGGGGACGACTTGGTTTCCATGTTGTGTGGAACATGAAGTTGCATAACGTGGATTGCAGAAGTTGGAAGGCTGGCTCTTTAAAATGGGGTGGCCATGTGTCCGACTTTTCTGTCCAGCCATAGTGCTGGGACAAGTATCAGCTTACCTTACAGGAGCTAACAGCTCCCACTGCAGGGAGAGGAGGGGTACAGAGCTTGTCCTCATGTGTCACAGCGTGTCACAGGGCATGATGATTTCAGGTACATAGCTCTAAAATGTTCTGGCCTGGCCTCCTCTTGTGGCTGGTAGGCCACACCAGGCCGAACGAGACCCATGGTTTAATAACCATGGCCCCAGGCCTGTTCTTCAGACCTTGAAAGGAGACACAAGCAAAGGACTCTGTTAGTGACTCTGACATAGGCAGGACTCACCACTGGGCTAGCCTGTTGTCCCACAGCGCTCTATGTGATTCCTCTTGTCTAACCTGATCTCCCTTCCCCAAGCCCAAACCCCTCTCCTTCCCTCCATTGCCCCTGGTTGCATCCTCTGCTTGTCTGCTTCAGGCTCAACTTTCCCAGAATCCATATAAAGGGGCAGAATGGGAAAGCTCCTTCTAGGGTCACAGACATTAGGGCTCGTGTCCTCTAAATGGTGCCGCGTATCCATGCCAAAAGCAAAGATGAAATACACAAGAAGTCACTGGGCTTGTCTACCCGGTCTCACTGGGACTCCATTTCCCACCTCTCCTTGTCCCTCACCTGGGGGTTGGGGCTTCTTCCATTGGGGTGAGGAGGCAACAGAAGAAACAGCAGCAGAGATGATGGATTTGCCTCCTCACCCCTTTAAGGCGCCATCTCTTCTTCTTCCTGTCGGGGTTCTGGTTTTTCTCACCATGCAAGTTGTCTTCGTTTGGGTTGGGCAGAACACCCTCAGTATCTTCACATTTTTCCCTCCAGCTTGGGAGAATGTTCAGGGACTCCTCACTCTCCCAGGGGGGACCAGTGCCCGTGCTGACCTCAAGGACTGTATTCTGGCTCTCGGGAGCACGAGAGGTTTCATTAATTTCTATGGCCTGGCTTGGGCCATGGCCTATGGTGGACTCAGTATCCCTGCTGGGGCCAGTGCCCGTGCTGACCTCAGGGACTGTATTCTGGCTGAGGGGAGCACCAATGGTGTCTTCAAAGTCTGTGCTTTGGCTTGAACAAGGGCCCATAATTTCTTCATGGTCTTCCCTCTGGCTCAGGGCACACAGCAGATGGAGGCCTGACTGGATGGTGATGCTGCCCTTCTCCTGGATCTCAGCCTCTCCACTGTCATCCTCCATGTCTAACTCCTCCTCGCAGGAGAAGTAGTCCTCTGTATCACTGTCAAGGACAGTTTCATATGATGACGTACTCTCCATCTCCTCAGAATAAATCTGTGGGGCCGAAAAACCCGGCCAGCTCTTATGCCACAGGTTTTCCGTTTTCTCCTCCATGGCCCCCACCCTGAGAGGTGGGGGATGGGACCACCACAAGATTCTAGAAGGTAAAAGACAAAACCATGTCTAGAAAAGAAGTTTGTGGCTCTCAATGTCTACATCATGAAAATCATCAAAAAAAATTTAGCTATCTCAAACCTCCTTATGATACATATTGGGGTCAGAGGTTAAAAAGAAAATAAATGCCAACCCAAACCCCAAAGCAGTTATGAGAAAGCATAAGAAATATTAGAGATGAAATAAGTGGTTCCTTAGAGTTTGAATCAAAGACCAAAGAAACCAAGATCTGGTGATTTGAAAGGATGAAGTCTGACAAACCCTTGACCTGCGTCACCCAGAGAGAAGATTCAAATTCTTGAAATGTGAGACAAGACATGAAGTATGAAAGGACAAGTAGGACCTAGGGAGCCCTGCGTGTGTGTGGTGTGAACTGACTCTACAGAGTTGATACCCCTGTAAGCAAGAGATTTCTTGAGTCATAAAAGAGACACTCACATTGATAAGATGTTATTAAACCTACATAGCACTTGCTGCCTTCTAGATACTCCACCCTGGGCATGAGGATCAATTCTGGATGTTACAAAACATACAATATGATCAATTTAGGGATGATATGGAAAGAGAAACACAACTTCTGCTAGCAAGGACATCCCAGGACCAACAGAGTGCATGTTGGGTCTTTCCATATAGCGGAGACCAGTGTTCCTCAGGAAGCTTCAAAAGATACTAGGAAAGATCATTGCAAACACAGTCTTGAAAACCAGTATAACCCTGAGGCTTAACCCATAACAACAACAACAACAACCACAAGACACACACACACACACACACACACACACACACACAGGCTTGAGTATACTCTGATGTTCTTGAGGAATATCCACGTGTACATCTGTTATCAGATTCCTTGCTTCTTCACACAAGTTCAAACAATACATGACAGCTAGGATGTTTCCTGTTCACAGAGAGTTCAACAGGGAATCCTAGGACAATTCTATGGGGAAACTAACAAGCATGTAAGGAGATCAAGTGAAGAGGTCCACACTTGGCCACAAAAACATCAACTTTTGTCATTCTCTGAAGAAGAAATAGACATGAGCTTCGTACTGCAATGCCCTCCCCCCTCCCAGTTCCAGAGAAATGGTGACTAGAGCTATGGATCAGTAGCTCGAACTTTAATTGAAATGAGGGACTTTGGGGCACACACAAGGGGCAGCTGTAATGTCACAGAGCAGATGAAAATGATCCAAGGGTCACTGTTTACATCTATAGAAGTGTTACAAAGGATTTTTTATTTCATACAGATATGGTTTAAAATAAGAAAAATGAAACCAAAGTAAAACATGGCAAAAAAATTTAAATGGAACAATTAAATAAAATGAACACATAAGCAGAAATCTGTGCCTCAACAAAAAGCATTGAGTGTATTTATCAAAAAGAAAACTGAACACAAAATCCAGCCAACAAAGAGGAAATCTCCCAATGTCAAGGTCTAAGAGATTAGGAGATTCCAGTTTATCAAGTCAAGTGTAGAAGTCCGGTGCTCTCTATCCAACAAGAATTTCTCTGCAGCATCAAGACAAACCGCAGTCAGCTACGGGGCCTTATAGGAAGAGATTTCAATAACTTCTCACAAAGGCTTTTTGTGATGTCACAGTAAGGAATGGACCAGTAACAGCAAAGAGCCAAAAAGATGATTCTCTACCCTGCTCCAGGGACTGCATAACTTTTGTCAAGGCTGTGAGCAAATCCCCAACAAGATATAGCTTAAACAGCAAAGGTAACCCTCCTCTCAGGCTCTCAGGGGACAGGGAGGGATGGCAGATGAGGAGCTGGGGACTTGGGAAGATAAGTCTGGAGCAGTTGGGTGCATGCCTTTGGCAGGTTGGTGCATCTAGTCACCCAATTTCTCCTGAGGCCCTGGGCTTTTATGATTTCCCCAAACTGCACCTCCTGCTAGAACCCAGGCATTCAGACATATGAGAAGGTGTGAGACCATTCCTATCGAACCTGAGCAGGTCACTTTGACTTTAAGAACATAGTAAGCAGGTAACTTGGTAACAAGGTAACAAGTGCCATAGTAACAATGTGGACAGACTCAGCAACTCTGTGCTGACCTTTGCTAGGGACACAGGTATGTGTTGAAATTGGGGCATCGGGTTTGCGTCCCCCAACACCCCAGTCGCCTGGCTAGCTTATGCCCGAAATAACAACACACAAACTGTATTCATTTAAACACTGCTTGACCCACTAGCTCTAGCCTCTTACGGGCTAACTCTCGCACCTGGTCTAACCCATTCCTAATATTCTGTGTTAGCACCCCAAGGTGCGCTTACTGGGGAGATTCTAGCCTACGTCCATCTTGGGTCGGTCGGAGCTTCATCGCGAGCATGCCTCAGAGAGCTGATCGATTCCCTCTGGCCCGCGAGAGAGGAGGCTGGCTTCTCTGAGCGGAGCTGTATGCATTCTGACCTCACTTCCTCTTCCGCCCAGTTCTGTTTACTCCACCCACCTATGTTCTAACCTATAGGACCAGCCAAGCAGTTTCTTTATTTTAACCAATGAAATCAACAGATTGATATATGACACTCCCACATCACTTCTCCTTTTTCTGTTTAAACAAAAAGGAAAGGCTTTAACTTTAACATAGCAAAATTACATAAAACAGTTATCAAGTAAAAATTACAATAATCTTTATCATAACTAAGGAAAAGTATAACTATAACTAACTATTCTTAACTCCATCAAAGACTCCAGAAAGATACAATATTATCTAAGCAAACAAGAAATAAGCAATGTTTAAACTCTAGAAATGACAGAGACATCTCGCTGCCTGTACAGTCACCCAAAGGTCCTCTGTACCGTTGGGGCATCCATCTTCGGCCTACAGGCCTATAGTTTTCACCAGACATTCCACAAAGCAGGAAATTTCAAAGGCAGTCACTATCTGCTTGTCCTGAAGAATGTCTTGCAGACTCTTTCATGAATCAGGAACCCCGAAAGATCATCTCACCTTTAGGCAAGTTCAGTAGTCCTCTCTCTGTGGGTTCTCTGTGTCCAGTTTATGCAATAGTCCAGGCAAGAGCAGTTTCTTGCCCAAATGGCTATCAAACTCCATAAGGATCCTCTTCGATGCCCATCTTCCTCTTGAAGTAGATTGGTGCTGCCAGGAGCAGAGTGTCTCATTGTCATGAAAAGCCCTAAGTTACTAAAACATTTAGAATGCTATATTCTATAATCTTTGAAAGATATGAAGAATGCCTATCTAAAATATATCTATGTACATCTAGAAAATCTTAACTAACCTATTAACTAACTTAACTTAACTAATCTATTAACAACCTATATACATTACATTTTTAAATGAACTACACAATCACTACACCTAATCAAGATCAGAAATACAGATACATATAACAAAATTGACCTTAAATTTAAATCACTAAAGCAAAATCCATATCAATGTAAATTATTCATACCTATACCATTTCCCCCTTTAAATGTAAAAGAACACTTATAAACCATATTTGGGAACATGGGTGCAGTTATCTCTCCAAACTGCTTCCTGCTGAATGGGGGCGTTGTTAATTAGGTCTTTCATGGTATAACCTGTGTGCTAGTTTCATCTCAGTTGGCAGTTGAGCGAAGCAATTTTCTGAAGATGCTTACAGCAACCGTTCAGGAGGGCGTGGTCCATCATACCATATCGGAATAGAAGAAATGAACAGGGTCTCATCCTCTGTGAAAACAAAACAAGAAACTCCTTTCCAAAGTATGATATCCTTAGATCCAAATTTCAAAGTCAAGACATTTTCACAATATCTATGTTGGGTTAGTTTAGCAGCATTTATAAGCAAATACCTTTTAGTAGCTTTTGCTCCTTCCTCAGCATTCAAACAATTCAAAGAGAGCACAATAGCATACAGTATCAAGATTCTCTGTGTATTTTCCATCTTTGTACGGCTTTATTTTAACTCTATTTCATTTATTTTTACTTTTAAGTTTTTGAGCATATATCTTTGACCTGGAATAGCTCTGTAGACCAGGCTGTTCTTGAACTCTCAGAGATCCACCTGTCTTTGCCTCCCAGGCATTGGGATTAAAGGCATATGCTACTACACCTTGAACTCACAGAGATCTGTTTGTCTCTGCCTTCTAGGCACTGGGATTAAAGGCGTGTGCTACCACACTTTGAAGTCACAGAGGTGAATCTCCCTCTGCATCCCAAGTGTTGGGATTAAAGGCGTGTACTACCACAACCAACTTCTCTTTTTCTTTCTTTTTTTTTTTACTCTTAAGAACTTACTTTTAGCTTGCTTATATTTTTAACACACTGTAAACCATTTAAAAATTTTCTTTATCTTTGAATCTCTTTTTACTGTATCTCTCTCTGTTTTTCTGACCACATAGGTCTTTAATTTACCAAGCAATCTCAGTAGGACTAAAGGCGTGGCTTTGCCGGCTAGATGTAGCTCATTCCTTAACTTTCTGCCATTCCAACCTTGTGACTGAGGTACCGGCCAGAGCCGCGTTCAGTGTCACAAATCTACAGTGTTTCAAGGTCCCTGCCAGCAATTAAGCTGCAACAGACAACACTCAAGTCCTTTCTCTGTAGTCTGCCCTCCTGCCTCAAACAGTCAGAGTTTGCCCTGGCAGGATGGCCCAGAAAGCCGGCATTTTTAAACGGCGCAGCTTTTTTCCTGCTATGGCTGAAAACCGAAAACCATGCGTTTAGCTTTTCGTCAACAACGTTTAAGTGTTTCGTGGCAGGACCTCTTAAAAGAGCTGCAAGGCTTTGCAGCTAAAGCTGAGTCAGGAAAGCCTCTCTTAGATGAGAGCACATGCTTGCCTCTAGCAAACAGAGTATACCCGAGAAAGTGCTGCTACCAAGAAAACATGCTTTACTCTTTCCCAAGTTTTCTCAGGCTTTCTGTGGATTCAGTTGTCCACACGTTGGGCAGCCATCTGTTGAAATTGGGGCATCGGGGTTGCATCCCCCAACACCCCAGTCGCCTGGCTAGCTTATGCCCGAAATAACAACACACAAACTGTATTCATTTAAACACTGCTTGGCCCACTAGCTCTAGCCTCTTACGGGCTAACTCTCGCACCTGGTCTAACCCATTCCTAATATTCTGTGTTAGCACCCCAAGGTGCGCTTACTGGGGAGATTCTAGCCTACGTCCATCTTGGGTCGGTCGGAGCTTCATCGCGAGCATGCCTCAGAGAGCCGATCGATCCCCTCTGGCCCGCGAGAGAGGAGGCTGGCTTCTCTGAGCGGAGCTGTATGCGTTCTGACCTCACTTCCTCTTCCGCCCAGTTCTGTTTACTCCACCCACCTATGTTCTAACCTATAGGACCAGCCAAGCAGTTTCTTTATTTTAACCAATGAAATCAACAGATTGATATATGACACTCCCACATCAGGTATGGACTAGTTAGAGAATGAACCCATGGTCTGTCCCAATGCCCTTTGCACTAGGATGCTAAAGTTCTCTAAGTATTCTGATGACTACAGACATTGTCTCCACACTTCGCATATTCCATTCCTTTATCTAAAACTCATATAGATGGTCATCTAAAGGATGCTAGCCCTCCCCGACACTGGGGTGCTGTAATGAAATGGACTGTACCTCATGGTACACATGACAGTTTTTGGTCTTTTTTGCAGGGCGTTGGGGTACAACATAGCAAGTGTAGAAGATAGTTACCAGGGTGGATGAACATTTAAGTGCTTCAAAGGATTTATAAGATAATAGAGGGCACAGGTAGATGTGATAAACATTCACATGGTGATGAAATAGATGGCTTTTTATAGCTTGTCCATACTAATAAACTTTGAAAACCAGAAAAATTAAATTTAAAACTATCAAGGAATCATGTTTAAGAATAGAAATAACCGACTAGTCAGAAGAAACTGAATGAAAAGCACAAATTAAGTCAAGAACCACCTCAGAGACAAAAATCAAAACCAACAACCTGGGAAGCAAACTCACTGTTTGGATGTCAAAGCAAATGAACAGCGTCTGTTTTCGTACATCAGTAATATCAAGGTTTATGTTAATCAAAGTCTGAGCTCAACAACTCTGCAAGCTACAGCTTCTCTGCAGAGTGAGAAGCCCCAGCCAGGGCCTCATGTGGGCGGAGTCTGCAACTCCTCACAATGGCTCCAGTGAGGTCATAGGAGGAAAGGAACCAATCACAGCTATTCACAACCAAGAAAAAAAAAAACCTTCACCTTCTGCCTCCTAAAACTGCATTGGTTTTCTCACTGTCATGACCAATTCCCTGAGAAACAGCAACATTTGTTCCATGGGTTGTGCTATGTCTCAGACTCTCAGAGGACAGGGAATCCATGTCTGGGGACTTGGGAAGATGGGTCTGAAGCAGCTGTTTACATGGCTTTGTCATGTCTTGTTCCCTCTAATGACTCAATTACCCCTGCTGGGTTCCACCACCATGGGGCATTACAATGTCCTAAACAGCACCCCCAGTTAGAGACTGGAAAACCAGAGAATTGAGATGCTGTGAAACCTCTCTCTCACAACCTTGAGGACATTTGGACTTTAATAACAGCAGCAGTAACAACAAGAGTGGACTCAGCCGGCTTTGGGCTAGCCTGGGTTAGAGACAGGCTATGGACTAGATAGTGAACACACAGGTTTCTTCAAAGTCCTTTTCACTCAGACCCTCAAATTCCCTGATGACTCCAACTACTGCAGCCCTCTTCCTCTCCACCCTCAGGACACTCAGCTCCTGTCCCTTAAACTCGTAGTTATGGGCACCGAAAGGATGATGGCCTGTCTGTGACACTGTGAGGCCACGAGGAAACTGTCGTCCCTCAAGACTTTCCAGAGCGTGTTCTGTTTAGTGAGTGGCATGGTGGGCAGGAGAAGAGTCTCTACATGGTCAGGGGATTTATAACCACAGGGAAATGCCAGGGGAAGTAACAAGAGTATGCTCCAAGTGCACAACCAAATCAAATTCCTTATCTTTTACAGCTAACTTAACAAAAGTTAAGGTAAAGAAATAAATCAATGTATGAAATATCAAAGATGAATGTGTAGAGAATAATAGAAAATGGTTGATGATGAAATAAACTGAAGCAAGGCACAAACTAAATCTAAACCAAGTCAGTCAAAATTCAGGCACAAACCCGACCCCACTGGGAAGCACACTCACGATATTCACGTCAGTGGTGATAAAAGATGTTCAGAAGCACACTAAAAATCAAAATCTATAAAAATCACAGTCTACAGCAAGTTCTTTGCAGCTAACAAATGGTTTCACCGCAGCCTAAGAACAAGGTCTATGCCCAGCTGGTGCCTAATATAGGCGGGCCTCTCTCATTCATCACAATGGTTCCTTGTGAGGTCATGGAGCCATGTACCAATCACAGTTGACCAGAAGCCAGCACAGCTTTAGAGTTCTTTGCTCATGGCTCCTCCCACTTAGGTGCCAAGACTCAGTGTAAGGGAGACAGAGGTTATTTGGCTCAGGCTTGCAGAGGATCAGACCAGCACGGTGGTGGGCTCAGCTGGTGGCACTGGCAGCAGGGCCTCGGGTGAGGCCTTTCACTGCATAGACATCTCCTCACCCTCGAGCCTATTGAAATATCCTTGCCATCTAGGCCACTCCTGAAATTCTTTTCAGTGTCAAAACCACAAATCCCGGTTTCTCCTGAGTCAAGATCCCTGAAAGCTCAAACTGCCGAGGGTGACATTTCAAAGTTAGTCTTCTGTCAAGTCAATGACTGACATTTCTGGGGGCTTATGCCAAATCAGCAGGGCAGAGAGCTGACTGTGTTGCCTGGTGGCCAAGGTTTACCTTCCGCATCATTCCTATATTGAATGAGAAATATATAATAAGCAGATCATGTGACTGCTTGGTACTTATCTTTTCTACAAGCTGGGAGCTTTACTCTCTAACTTGTATCACACTCCAGGTATCCCGGACTCTGACCATACAGCCTCATCCCATCAGCTAAGCAGGGTTGGTCCCAGTTAGCACTTGGATGGGATGCCAGGCATGTTGGCACATGTGGTAATCTTACCATATGGGGGTGAAGGCAGGAGGATCAGAAGTTCAAGGTCATCTCTAGACTATTAAGAACAACACGAGCTCCATGAGACCCTTTCTAAAAAAGGAAATAAAAACATTTTAATACATTTTCACAGTTTTGGATTCAGCAATGCTTTCTTTTTTTTTGCTTTTAATTTTAGTTTTATTTCTACTTATTTTTATCTAAATATTTTAACTTAATAAAATATAATTATATTATAATTACATCATTTTTCTTCCCTTTCCTCATTCCAACTTCTCCTGTGTCCTCTTCCTCTAACATCTTCTATAGCCACCTTTACTTCTTTCTCAGTTAAAGTCCCTTCCCTATTTTTGCCATATCCTCCTTCAGCAAGAAAGAGGACTAGCAGGATCCAAGTTTCAGAGTTTAAAAAATGATCTTCACCTGTGTTTTTAAATTGTGAAGATCATACTGTTCTATCAAAAATCCCAAGTAGTATTTCAGTCTATTTTTGCTTAAGCATTTAGTCTATGCAAATGTTTTTACTATACAGTCTACTTAAACAAAACCAACAAGCAAAACACATAACCATACCATAAAAAGACCACTACATGTTGATTTGTTTAATTAGAATAATTAAAAGTGTGTATAACATCAGAGGTGATATTCACATCTGGCAAGTTTAAGCTTATAATAGACAATGAATATGGTCTTGATGACCTACCCATCAGAATACCATTTATCCAGTTCTTCAGAGCATCAGACGAATTCTATGGCTTCTTATAAGTCATGACAGATAATTGTTAGTTTGAAATCTAGAAAAGGAACCTTAGATTTGTAGTTTTTATCTCACTGATCCTAAATGTTGAACACAAATGACATGTAAAGGAAAGAGTTTTCTTACATAAATATAAATATTCATAAATTGCTACAGTTACACACAATAAAACAAAATCCATAAGATGTCCATCCTGGGACAAATAATCATAACTATTTTATAAAAAAAATTAGGAAGGTCGTCAGTCTAGTTGATGCAGATAATCAAAACAGCAATTTGAGTCAATTGCTCTCCTATGCCTTTTGCTATTCTCTACTTCTAGTCATTTGGTTGACTTTTTTCCCACTCTGAATGGTTTGTGATGGCTTTACCTTGTCTCAGCATACGAACTCAATCAATGAAACAGGAAACATGAGATTCAACTCCTGGATCATATACTTATTGAAGATCCAGAATGCAAAAACATTTATTATGATTTAAGCAGTCAGCAATGCTTTCTTATCCCAGCAGCATAAGCACACACCAGGTGAGAGAAGGCTGTTAAGGGAGAACCCGGAACGGACAGACCTGGGCACTCACAGAGGAAGAAGAGCAGCTTATGTCCAAAAACTCAGAAGGTGGAAGATAGACCCCTTGTTGCAATCTGAGTCATGGAAAAAGGTCAACATCAACTCTGCTCCCACAAAATGGGAGGGTTCGGGGTTTTATGTAGCCCAGGCTGGCGTCAGATTTACTATGTAGACAAAAATAGCCTGGAACCTTTGGTCCTCCTGCCTTTGTCTCCCAACTCCTTGAACTGCAGGCACGATTCCATGCCTGGCACTGCCTTCAAAATTCTCTTAATTATTATTTTTAGTTCTTTTTGCGTGTGTTCCTAGTGTATGTATGTTCCTATGTGTATGTGTGTTCCTATGTGCATGGGTGTTTGTTCCTATGTATATGTGTGTGTTCCTATGTATATGTGTGTGAGTTCTTATGTGTGTATGTATTCGCAGCATGTGGCTATCAGAAGTACTTGCTATATATCATATCCAAAGCAGGCACTAAACTCATAGGAATCCTCCTGCCTCTACCTCCTGTGTGCTGTTGGTATTCCAGGTGTACTTTCCCATACCTGGTTTAATTTACTTTGTATTATGAAAAAAATAGTTTACTTAGTTTGTGTGAACAAAACTGTCTGAAAAGAAGCTGTCTGGCTGTGAACAACAACAATAACAAAGCTCCTGGAAGGAGTCTGTGTTGTGTCTAGAGAGACAGACAGCCTAGGCAGAATTTCAATACTGTGCAGAGGTTTGAATTTGATAGGTTCAGCGGCTAATTACTTTACCTTGTGCTAGTTCTAGCTCCTTGCCGCACTCAGTATCTGAGTTTCTTCCTGTCTTCCTTCCCTCTTTTTTTTTTTTTTTTTTTTTTTGACATTTCAACACATAGGGTTTGGTTGTCTAGTTTGGGCTGTCATGGAATTCACTCTGTAGACCAGGCTGGACTGCAACTCTGTAGATCCACCTTCCTCTGCTTCCTGGATGCTCGGATTAAAGGTGTCTGCCACCACCACCCAGCTGTTACTCTATCGAAACTAGCACCTCATGATAATAAATAAAAACCTCCTGAAGCTATTAACTTAGCAGAATGTTAGCTTCTGCAAACCGAGAGCTCTAAGAATGTTATCAGATCGCCTGTTTGCCTGTAAAATAGCACTCCCCACTTCTCGATGTACCTGCTGCTCTGGTGTGCCTTGACTTACGATTGTCTTTGTTGTGTAAAACTGTGCAAATCCTGTGAAAGGTTTCCACATTGGAACATGGAATTTTGGGGTAACCTATATTTGTGTTCCTGGGCCGTGCTCACTCTAAATGACTCCAGAATAAACCATCTCTTACTCCCTTTAGGATGAGAGCTGAGGTGCTGATGTTGGCATTTCTTTATACCTGGGAGGTCGATAACACAAGGCGTTGTCCTCGGCCATCAAATCTTCAGAAACATCGGAAACCCCGTGTTCAACACAGTAATGTGGTGCGTTGGTTTTTTCCTGTTGCTAAGACAACAGTGACTTGAGGAGGTTGGAGGGTAGAGTCTGCTGTGGCCGTGGGAGCTGAAGGCGGCCTCTTACATGGCATCCACAGTCAGGAAGCAGAGAGCCTCTCCAGATGGAGCTTTAGACCCAGCTCCTATATTTTGGTTTGGAAACAAGGTCTCATGTAGCTTCACTGGCTTCACGCTGTTAGTAGCCACACAGAGCTGCACCTTCAAGGGTAGTCACTGTGTCAATGACAGGTAATCTTTTATTTCCAGATAAAGCTGTGCAGCACACACTGGGCATGTGCAGGAATGCGCCCTCCCCATAGGAACAAGTGTGGCCCTTCTATAAAATTCACACCTGTTCTTTGGTTTGGGAGAGCCCGGCTGTAGAGACCATGCCCCGCTTCTCCTTCCTGCTGCAGCTGATAGGTCCTTCTTCCCTCGCTTCCCTCTAGGTGTTTTCATTTTGGCTTTGCGCTGGCCAAGAGGAGAATCCACTGAGGTCCGTCAGTCACTGGCCTGTCACATCTCACAGAAGGATGCGCTCACATCTTTCCTCCATGTCAGAATGTATTGAATAACACTAAAGCTGTAAGGCTGAGCAGTTTTAATGATGGCAGTTAGTATAAGTCTGCCTATCTTAGCAGTTTGGCCAAGGCAAATTTTGGTTCTTGATTCCAAACCTTTTTGTTTCTTTTTATTTATTTACTTTGAGACAGAGTCTCTCTATGCAGCCCTGGCTATTGTGGAACTAGCTATGTGGACCAGGCTGGACTCAAACTCACAGAGTTCTGCCTGCCACTGGCACCCAAGTGCTGGGATTAAAGGTGTGCACCCCACTACCTGGCTTTATTTCCATTTGAAATGCTAATATTAATTCACATCAGACATCATACTGTAAATGTGGCTTCATATCTCTCCACATACAGGCAGGTTAAGGAAAGAAAGCCACTGCAGAGTGCAAGGGTTTCAACAGTGTACTGGGAATGTGGATCCACAGAGAAAAGGAACGAGGCCCATATCAGGAAGGAATACGGTGTTACTGCTCCTGGAGTCAGGTTTCAGAATGAAGATGCAGAATTCATCTGTGAGATGAAAAGTCTGAACCAAGTCCACAGCAAGAAATGGGTCAGGAGCATGGGACAGTAGTGGGTCAGGTCCAGGTCCATCAAGTAAGCCCTATCAGTAGTGAGGGAAAGAGCAGAACAGGGGTCCTCAGTCCTTGCACAAAGAGCATCAGATGGTAGGGTGGTGTGCAGTCATGCCATGGCAGCGTTTTTGTTTGCTGTCAAAGGGTTTTACTGTTTTGGATCATGAGGAATCGAACCCAAGTTCTCACACATGCCAGGCAAGGGCTCTACCACTAAGCTGTGCCCCCTCCTGCCACTGCAGTTGGGGGGGGGCTAGCATTTTATGAAGCCCATGTGAGGGAGTTGTGCCCTTTCCACAACCTGGAGTGTCTGGTATGTCCTTGGGCCTGATCTACCTGATATGATTTAAATGCAGCCATGTTGTGTGGGTCTCTGCAAACACCACGGGCAGCAGGGTAACAGTCCAATGGTGGTTCAAACTTCAAGTCTGATGCCAAGTAGTTTATTTGAGGCATTTTTAAGCACAGCACAATTTGGTGAAGTT
The DNA here is from genome assembly GCA_963919715.1 of Microtus obscurus. Lineage (NCBI taxonomy): Eukaryota > Metazoa > Chordata > Mammalia > Rodentia > Cricetidae > Microtus > Microtus obscurus. The sequence continues at coordinate 391,023 of CAWTZC010000020.1, read as the reverse complement.
TCCTGATAATTCACTTAATCTCATGTGCACAGCAAAGCTAAAGACATGACCACATCAAAACTGTGTTAAGTACAAATGCCATCTTCTATAAAGATGGATTCTATAGATTAACTGAGAAAACAAGTTCAAGATGAGGGTCTGGGTGTAGTCTTGGCCACATAGGTAGCCCAAAGGTCACCAGGCTGTTAAACACATCTGTTCTCACCTTTCTGGGCAGAAAACCAGTTATAGCCTGTTTTAAGGTCAGTAGAAGTCCATAGTGGCCGGGGGAATCCTGAGCTTCCAGCTCAATTGAAGGTTTGCTGTGGCTCCTGGCAGGAGTGCTCCCCAATATCATGCCAGGCCAGCAAAACTTAAGGTTGTGGGAACAGGAAGGAAATTTTTTTCTAGGGAGTCACTAGGGGTGTAATGATTGTACATATTTCCTATTTCATCCCAGGAGAGGCTTCATTAGCTGTAGCTGTTGGCAAATGGGAAAGCCTATGCCAGATACTTGGAAGAGCCTCCCTATCCTTCTGCTGCTCTGGATCCACTTCTGGTGCCAAAATCCGCAGTAGTCAGGGCTCTGCACAGTTACAGAACTTATTGAAGGAATATCTCTATATATATACACACACAAGCAAACACACACATAATAAATCCCCATTTATTATACGCATATATACAAACATATATGTGTATACATGTACATATATATATGTACATATATATATATATGTGCGTGTAAAACCCTAGAAAGGCAGGAATTTTAAGGAAGGGGAGAATCACAAGTTACAGCTGCAGAGACTGAAAGTTCCACTACAAGACAAGCTCCAGAAAGAAGAAGACAGGGAGGTGGTGGCTCAGTTCCACAGAGAGGAAACTATTCCCTACTCCTAAATCCAGGGTTTGTATAGATTCTTCTGTTGTTGTCTTACATTTGGTCTAATTGATCATGTCTCCTGATCTCTGCTCTAAAGCCTAGAACCTGATCTGCATCTGTCCCTGCACACAGACAAGACAGCGACATCTGCAGGAAGATCAAAGGAGTGACATGTATTCATTACAACTCTGCCAAAAGTAAGTGACAGAATGGGTAGAAAAGGAGTGATTGTTGGGCATCTTTCAAACTAGCTGAAGCTTGCTTCTCACAAAGCAAACGACAACAATGAAGGAAATGCCCAAGTGGCTTCATGAGCGAGCGAGTGGACCACATTGCTGGCCTTGGAGTTTGTTTCATCCAGATATTAATATGTATATGTAACAATATATACATATGCATGTCAGCACAAAGAAAGCACCTGCAAAGAATGCTTTTCCCAGCACCCAGATCACCCACAGTATGGCCTAGAGAAGTTTTTACAGTGCGACCTTCAGCTGGGCCAAGATCCAGCCACTGGAAAGTCAACCAATAGCAGCTGAGGCATGCTCACAGAGTCTGTTGGCACCCCAGTCAATAGGATGTGAAAAGTTAGGAGCTTGTGTACTCTGATCCTTTGTCCATACAAAGGATCATTCGCTTCAGACATGCAATCTCTGCAAAGCTATATTATTTTGGTGTGTATATTTGGTGGGAGAAATAAAGAAGGCAGAAGAGGGAGGGGAAGACAGGATGAAGTGGCTGCTACCATTTTAACATTTGAAAAAATATTAAACCAACATATAGCAACTAACCAATACACACAAGGTTCAGGAGCCTGAATGCCACTGAATTCCTGTTCTTTGCTCTTAGGTGCTGGATGCCGGCATTTGCTGGGCTCCAATTTGTTTCCACTTCCCAGCAGCAGCCTGATTTCTACCTGGTATGCACTTCTTTAGATACCATGCCCCTGCCTTCTCGGTAAAACTCCCGAGCCTCCTCCAGCTAGAAGATCTAAAAGCTCTCTGTAGACTTTTGCTGTAAGCCTTCCCGTGGGTCCTGCCACAGGCAAGGTCCAAGCACACGACATAACTTTAAGAACCAGCCCTGCATCCCCGAGACTTAGGCTTCTTTTTTTTTTTTTTGGTACTGTTTGACACTTTTATTCATGTCTTTCACCCATGAAGCAGCTTCAGATTAATGCTTATCCCCAGTCTCACAATTCATGCAAAGAATGCCATGCTGCAAGACAAACCTGTTTGCTGTGCTTGCCTCATCCTCTCCCAGTAATGAATGTACAGTGTATCTCCACATGCTATGTCGAGCCTACTTTGGAAGAGCTGTAAGGAAGGCATCCGACTATATTAAGGATGATTGATGTAGGTATGAATGTATTTCCCTGCACCTGCCAGTGACTTCGTGGAACAGAGATCCAATATAAGCGAACCATTTAAATTCTATGTTTTCCCTATGTTTGTGCTCACCAAGCATTGGGTAAGTGAATGTTAAATGCTAATTCTCTGTTAACCTACCTCATGAACTAGACAAAAAGCAAACAGGACTTCATAAAGTAGCAGAGACAAAAGGGCTTCATCTCAGAGGTATAAAGATGTGTAACTATGGACTCTCCTGGGTGACTCCAGGTTCAACGTAGTCCTTCAACAGCAAACATATTCTGTGTAGTTAAGAAACCCAAATTACTTGATTAAATGAAGTAATCCCCACACTGCCCAGCTAAGTGGCACTAGATCTCAGCCATGTGTTCTAGAAATACCACCTGTGGGTGGATGCTGTTTACATGGTGCCCTACGCTCAGCCTGGAGGCCTGGGCTCCCTATGCTAAACTCAAGAAAAATGCATTAGATGTGAACCCTTCCTCCTGCCTGTCACCAGTCTACATCCCAGAAATACCCAAATTAGAAGTATGAAAATTTAGTATATTGCCTAAAAATTTCTCATTTTTTATTCTTTATTTTTTTAAATTTATTTATTTAAGATTTCTGTCTTTTCCCCACCACCGCCTCCCATTTCCCTCCCCCTCCCCCAGTCAAGTCCCCCTCCCTCTTCAGCCCAAAGAGCTATCAGGGTTCCCTGCCCTGTGGGAAGTCCATGGACCACCCACCTCCATCCAGGTCTATTAAGGTGAGCATCCAAACTGCCTAGGCTCCCACAAAGCCAATACGTGCAGTAGGATCAAAAACCCATTGCCATTGTTCTAGAGATCTCAGAAGTCCTCATTGTCTCTATGTTTTTTCCCAAGATGGTTTTAATCCAGGTTTTTTCAGACCCAGGCCAGCTGGCCTTGGTGAGTTCCCGACAGAACATCCCCACTGTCACAGTGTGAGGGTGCACCCCTCGTGGTCCTGAGCTCCCTGCTCATGCTCTCTCTCCTTCTGCTCCTGACTTGGACCTTGAGATTTCAGTCTGGTGCTCCAATGTGGGTCTCTGTCTCTGTCTCCTTTCATCGCCTGATGAAGGTTAATATTCAGGAGGATGCCTATATGTTTTTCTTTGGGTTCTCCTTCTTATTTAGCTTCTCTAAGATCACGTATTAGAGGCTCAATGTGCTTTGTTTATGTCTAGAAACCAAATATGAGTGAGTACATCCCATGTTCCTCTTTTTGGGTCTGGCTTACCTCACTCAGGATAGTGTTCTCTATTTCCATCCATTTGCCTGCAAACTTCAAGAAGTCCTTGTTTTTTATTGCTGAGTAGTACTCTAATATGTATATATTCCATACTTTCTTCATCCATTCTTCAATTGAAGGGCATCTAGGTTGTTTCCATGTTCTGGCGTTCGCCGCCCCGTGATCCTCCTCTGCTCACTGGTGTCTGCAGGTCTCTGCCGCGTCTGGGCCGCGCTGGGGTTCCGCCGCGTCTGGGCCGCGCAGGGGTTCCGCCGCGTCTGGGCCGCCGCGCCTGGGGTGGCTTCCGCCTCCGAGACTTAGGCTTCCGAACCTAATAAAACACTGATGGAGGAGGCAAAGTTAACATAGTCCGGCCAAGCATGTGGAAATACAAAGAGTTGCTTCTTTGTAGGCTACCTGCCTTCTTCCAGGCATGCTCTGTCAGCTTCTCTAACACCTCACTAAATAAAATGTCTTTTTGCTTTAGTGGCCAGAATCTGTGTGTTTCCTTGCAACCAAAGTATATTAGCAGACAGCCAGTAACCTACAGGGAAAAACTTAGGGTATATACAATTGGCCATTTGCCATAAATAGAGTAAAATCCAGCAGCATTCTGTCTACATCACAAAAGGGAACCTTGTTACCTGTAGCGTATAGTGTAGAAACAAGGCTCCAGGTAACACTCAACATGATCTCTTTACTCTCAGTGACCGGATCTTAATTCCTCCTTTACTGGGAGCTGACTGACCTGCTTTAGAATAGTATTCTTTGTCATTTTCCCATGGGGCTCTCATTTTAAATCAATGTCACCATAATGGTTGTTTTGAAAAGACTTCTAGACTGGAGAGATGGCTCAGCAGTCAACAACCCTGGCTGCTCTTCCAGAGGAAACAAAGTTTGATTCTCAGAACCCCCTTGATGGCTCACAACCAACTGGAACTGCAGACCCAGGGCATCGAACACCTCTTCTGGCCTCCAAGAGCACTGCATACATGTGTGGTATAGCAGACATGTAAGTAGGCAAAACACCTCTGTCTGGTAGTATATGACACCAAGTACAGTGAACGGAGTTCTTTGACACAGAGGACCAGAAACATAACCAAGAATGACTCATCTCTGCATGGCCTCCCTTCCGAGAACCAATGAGAACACTACATACTTCCAAGAACAACATAAAGGCCACACAGTGTCATGTGTCTACAATCACAGCACTCCAGGAGTGGGTGGAGGATAAGGATTTTAAGGCCAGCCTCAGCTACAGAGCAAGTTCAGGCCAGCCTGAGGTACAGGAAACCTTGATTCAAAAATTCCAAAACAAGGGTCTAGAGAGACGGATCAGCAATTAAGAACCCTTGCTTCTCTTACACAGATGGTTTCATAACTGCCTGTAAGACTTCCTCTGACCCCTGTTGACACACACACACACACACACACGAATACACCCATACATAACATGAATAAAAACAAATCTTTAAAAGCATTCTAAAACAAAACATGGCAATAGGAAGATAATAATTCAAAGAGACAGAGCTGGTGAGTTGAACTTGGAAAAACTAGAAGAAAATTTTAATCCTTCTCTTTGTTTTGCAGACATAGATTTCCTGCATGGGACAATGAATCAGTTCTAGACATGGAACTGGTGATGGTTGCACAGCATTGAGATTCTGTTTAATGCCTCTAAGAGCTATGAGCTGAAATGTGTTTAAACTGATACATGTTGTATTTCACCTACTTTATCACAATGATTTTTTTTTATTGGAAAAAAAAGAAATTTCTGCCTCCTCCCCGCCTCCCATTTCCCTCCCACTCCTCCCTCTCCTCCTCCCTTTCCCCCACTCCTCCCCCCCCCCTCTCCAGCCTGAAGAGCAGTCAGGGTTCCCTGTGGAAAGTCCAAAGTCCTCCCCCCTCAATCCTGGTCTAGGAAGGTGAACATCCAAACTGGATAGGCTCCCACAAAGCCAGAACATGAAGTAGGATCAAAACCCGGTGCCATGGTCCTTGGCTTCTCAGCAGCCCTCATTGTCCGCCAAATTCAGAGAGTCCTGTTTTATCCCATGCTTTTTCAGTCAGAGTCCAGCTGGCCTTGGTGAGCTCCCAAAGAATCAGCCCCACTGTCTCCACAGGTGGGCGCACCCCTTGTGGTCCTGACTTCTTTGCTCATATTCTCCCTCCTTCTGCTCCTCATTGGGATTTTGGGAGCTCAGTCCAGTGCTCCAGTGTGGGTCTCTGTCTCTATCTCCATCCGTCGCCAGATGAAGTTTCTATGGTGATATGGTGATATGGTGATATGGTATGGCTATAGGATAGGGTCATTTCAGGTTCCCTATCCACAGCTGCCCCAGGAACTAACTGGGGACATCGCCCTGGGCACCTGGGAGCCCCTCTAGATCCAAGTCTCTTGCCAACCCTAAGATGGCTCCCTTAATTAAGATGTGTGTTTCTCTGCTCCCCTAACCAACCTTCCTTTATCCCAATCATCCCGTTTCCCCAAGTTCCCCCCACCCTCCCCTTCTCACATTTCTCTCCCCTTCTCCCCTTACCCCCCCTCCCACCACACCCCCAAGATCCCAAATTTTTGCCCGGAAATCTGGTCTACTTCCCATAACCCAGAGGATAGCTATATGCTTTTCTTTTGGTTCACCTTCTTAATTAGTTTCTTTAGGGTATCAAATTATAGACTCACTGACCTTTATTTATCTCTAGAAACAGATTATGAGTGAGTACATCCCATGTTCATCCTTTTGGGTCTGGGTTACCTCACTCAGGATAGTGTTTTCTATTTCCATCCATTTGCATGCAAAATTCGAGAAGTCATTGTTTTTTTACCGCTGAGTAGTATTCTAATGTATATATATTCCATACTTTCTTCATCCATTCTTCCATTGAAGGGCATCTAGGTTGTTTCCAGGTTCTGGCTATTACAAATAATGCTGCAATGAACATAGTTGAACAAATGTCCTTGTCATATGATCGGGCATCTCGTGGGTATATTCCCAAGAGTGGCATTGCTGGGTCCATGGGTATGTTGATCCCAAATTTCCTGAGAAACTGCCACACTGCTTTCCAAAATGGTTGCACAAGTTTGCATTCCCACCAGCAATGGATGAGGGTACCCCTTTCTCCACAGCCTCTCCAGCAAAGGCTATCATTGGTGTTTTTGATTTTAGCCATTCTGACAGGTGTAAGGTGATATCTCATTGTTATTTTGATTTGCATTTCCCTTATCGCTAAGGAGGCTGAGCATGACCTTAAGTGCCTTTTGGCCATTTGAACTTCTTCTGTTGAGAATTCTCTCTTCAGATCAGTGCCCCATTTTTTAATTGGGTTAATTAGCATTTTAAAGTCTAGTTTCTTGAGTTCTTTATATATTTTGGAGATCAGACCTTTGTCTGTTGCGGGGTTGGTGAAGATCTTCTCCCAGTCAGTGGGTTCCCTTTTTGTCTTAGTGACAGTGTCTTTTGCTTTACAGAAGCTTCTCAGTTTCAGTAGGTCCCATTTATTCAATGTTGCCCTTAATGACTGTGCTGCTGGGGTTAAACCTAGGAAGCGATCGCCTGTGCCCATCTGTTGTAGGGTACTTCCCACTTTTTCTTCTATCAGGTTCAGTGTGTTCAGATTGATATTGAGGTCTTTGATCCATTTGGACTAAAGTTTTGTGCATGGTGATAGATATGGGTCTATTTTCATTCTTCTACAGGTTGACATCCAGTTGTGCCAGCACCATTTGTTGAAGATGCTTTCTTTCTTCCATTGTATACCTTTAGCACCTTTATCGAAAATGAGGTGTTCATAGGTTTGTGGGTTAAAATCCGGGTCTTCTATATGATTCCATTGGTCGACTTCTCTATTTTTATGCCAATACCACCCTGTTTTCATTACTGTAGCTCTGTAATAGAGTTTAAAGTCAGGGATGGTAATGCCTCCAGAAGTTCCTTTATTGTATAAGATTGTTTTGGCTATCCTGGGTTTTTTGTTATTCCATATAAAGTTGATTATTGTCCTTTCAAGATCAGTGAAGAATTTTGATGGGATCTTGATGGGGATTGCATTGAATCTATAAATTGCCTTTGGTAGGATTGCCATTTTTACTATGTTGATCCTCCCAATCTACGAGCAAGGGAGATCCTTCCATTTTCTGGTATCCTCTTCAATTTCTTTCTTCAATGCTTTAAAGTTCTTGTCAAATAGATCCTTCACTTCTTTGGTTAGAGTTACCCCGAGATATTTTATGCTGTTTGTGGCTATTGTGAAAGGTGATGCTTCTCTGATTTCCCTCTCTGCTTCCATATCCTTTGTGTATAGGAGGACGACTGATTTTTTGGCGTTGATCTTGTATCCGGCCACATTACTAAAGGTGTTTATCAGCTGTAGGAGATCTTTGGTGGAGTTTTTGGGGTCGCTTATGTACACTATCATATCATCTGCAAATAACGAAAGTTTAACTTCTTCCTTTCCAATTCGAATCCCCTTGATCCCCTTATGTTGTCTTATTGCTATTGCTAAAACTTCAAGCACTATATTGAAGAGGTATGGAGAGAGTGGAGAGCCTTGTCGTGTTCCTGATTTAAGTGGGATGGCTTTGAGTTTCTCTCCCTTTAGTTTGATGTTAGCTGTCGGTTTGCTGTAAATAGCTTTTATTATATTTAGGTATGATCCTTGTATCCCTAATCTCTCCAAGACTTTTATCATAAAGGGATGTTGAATTTTGTCAAAAGCTTTTTCAGCATCTAAAGAAATGATCATATGTTTTTTTCTTTCAGTTTATTTATATGATGGATTACATTGATAGATTTTCGTATGTTGAACCAGCCTTGCATCTCTGGGATGAAGCCTACTTGATCATAATGAATAATTTTTCTAATGTGTTCTTGGATACGGTTTGCCAGTATTTTGTTGAGGATTTTTGCGTCGATGTTCATGAGTGAGATTGGCCTGTAATTCTCTTTCTTGGTTGAGTCTTTGTGTGGTTTTGGTATCAGAGTGACTGTAGCTTCATAAAAGGAATTTGGCAATGACTCTTCTGTTTCTATATTGTGAAATACCTTAAGGAGTACAGATATTAGGTCTTCTTGGAAATTCTGGTAGAATTCCGCGTTGAAACCGTCTGGGCCTGGGCTTTTTTTGGTAGGGAGTTTTTTGATAACAGCTTCTAATTCTTCGCGACTGACAGGTCTATTTAGGTGTTCACCTGGTCCTGATTTAACTTTGGTATATGGTATTTATCTAAAAAAGTGTCCATTTCTTTTACATTTTCCAGTTTTGTGGCATACAGGCTTTTGTAGTAAGATCTAATGATTCTCTGAATTTCCTCTATGTCTGTGGTTATGTCCCCCTTTTCATTTCTGATCTTATTAATTTGCAAATTCTCTCTCTGCCGTTTGATTAGTTTGGATAGGGGTTTATCAATTTTGTTGATTTTTTCCAGGAACCAGCTTTTTGTTTCATTGATTCTTCGGATTGTTTTCTTTGTTTCTATTTTGTTGATTTCTGCCCTCAGTTTGACTATTTCCAGTCTTCTCCTCCTCCTAGGTGAGTCTGCTTCTTTTTTTTCTAGAACTTTCAGGTGGGCTGTTAAGTCTCCAATGTATGCTTTCTCTGTTTTCTTTAAGTGGGCACTAAGGGCTATGAACTTTCCCCTTAGGACTGCTTTCAAAGTGTCCCATAAGTTTGAGTATGTTGTTTCTTTATTTTCATTGAATTCAAGGGAGACTTTAATTTCTTTCTTTATTTCTTCTTTGATCCAGGTGTGGGTCAATAGTTGACTGTTCAGTTTCCATGAGTTTGTAGGCTTTCTGGGGGTAGCATTGTTGTTGAATTCTAACTTTAGTCCGTGGTGATCTGATAAGACACAGGTGGTTATGGATATTTTTTTGTAACTGTGGAAGTTTGCTTTGTTACCGAGGATGTGGTCAATTTTCGAGAAGGTTCCATGAGCTGCAGAGAAGAAGGTATATTCTTTTCTATTTTGCTGGAATGTTCTATAGATGTCTGTTAAGTCCATTTGATTCATTACCTCCATTAATTCTCTTATTTCTCTGTTAGGTTTCTGTCTGATTGACCTGTCCATTGGTGAAAGAGGAGTGTTGAAATCTCCTACTATTAGTGTGTGCGGTTTGATGGCAGCCTTGAGTTTTAGTAATGTTTCTTTTACGTACATGGGTGCTTTTATGTTAGGGGCATAGATATTCAGGATTGAGACTTCATCCTGATGAATTGTTCCTGTTATGAGTATAAAATGTCCCTCTCCATCTCTTCTGATTGATTTAAGTTTGAAGTCAACTTTGTTAGAAATTAGTATGGCCACACCTGCTTGTTTCTTAGGTCCATTTGCTTGATAAACCTTTTCCCATCCCTTTACTCTAAGTAGGTGCCTGTCTTTGTGGTTGAGGTGTGTTTCTTGTAAACAGCAGAATGTTGGGTCCTGTTTGCGTATCCAATCTCTTAGCCTGTGCCTTTTTATAAGTGAGTTGAGTCCATTGACATTAAGGGATATTAATGACCAGTGGTTGTTAATTCTGGTCAGTTTTTTAGTCATAGAGTTTGTGTGTTTGCCTTCTTTGAGTTGCGCTGGTGAAGGGTCTCTAGATGTTTGAGTTATTGTGGTCATTGTTGGACTCCTTGGTTTGTGATTTTCCTTCTATTACTTTCTGTAAGGCTGGATTTGTGGCTACGTTTTGTTTAAATTTGTTTTTATTCTGGAAAATTTTGTTTTCTCATTTATAGTGAACGAAAGCTTGGCTGGGTATAGTAGTCTGGGCTTGCATCCATGTTCTCTTAGCTTCTGCAGTACATCTATCCAGGACCTTCTGGCTTTCATGGTTTCCATAGAGTAGTCAGGTGTAAGTCTGATAGGTTTACCTTTATAAGTAACTTGACCTTTTTCCTTTGCAGCTCTTAATATTCTTTCTTTATTCTGTATGTTTTGTGTTTTGATTATTATATGGCGAAGAGATTTTTTTTTTGGTCCAGTCTATTTGGTGTTCTGTATGCTTCTTGAACCTTCAAAGGAATATCTTTCTTTAGGTTGGGAAAGTTTTCTTCTATAATTTTATTAAATATATTTTCTGGACCATTGAGCTGTACTTCTTCTCCTTCTTCTATGCCAATTATTCTTAGGTTTGGTCTTTTTATTGTGTCCCATATTTCCTGAATGTTTTGTGATGAGAATTTGTTGGTTTTGCTGTTTTCTTTGATCAGTGTGTTTATTTTCTCTATGGTATCTTCAGTGTCTGACATTCTTTCTTCTATCTCTTGTAATCTGTTGGTAGTACTTGTCTCTGTGGTTCCTAATCGTTTACCCAGGTTTTCCATCTCCATCCTTCCCTCGGTTTGTGTTTTCTTCATTACTTCCATTTCATTCTTCAAGTCTTGAACCACTTCCCTTATCTGTTTGATTGCTTTTTCTTGCTTCTCTTGGTTTTCTTGGGTATCTTTGAGCGACTTATTCATTTCCTCTACTTTTTTGTTTGTCATCTCTAATTATTTATGGCAGTTTTTCACCTCCTGTTTAAGGTCCTCTATTATTTTCATATAATTCACTTTTGGGTCGAATTCTTCTAATTCTTCTGGAGTAGGGTGTACAATTCTTCTTGTTTTGGGATCCCTGGATTCTGGTGATGTCATGTTGTCTTTCACTTTGTTGGAGGAATTCTTGTATTGGCGCCTTCCCATCTCTTGCTTCAAATGGAGCCAGGAGAGCCCTGGTGTCTTGGTCCAGTCTTTGCTGTGACTGACTCTCTGGGTGTATCTCTTCAGTGTAGAAACAGGAACCAACCCGTCCAGATGGAACTCCTCAGCACAACAACTCAGATGGCAACCCTGGAGCACCAGCTGTAGGTGCCCAAGCTCCCCCATAGGGAACCTTGAGACCTGCCCAGAAGGCAGGCACTCCCTGCTCTGGGTGGATAGCCTTACTGAAGGAACTTAAAACCGTTCTTGAGCACTGGTCCTAGCAAACCGCAGGGCAGGGTTGGGGGTGGGGTGGGGTGCCGGGGGATTGGGTCGTGCCTAAGAAAGGCAGCCCTGCAGAAGGAGCTGGGGGAGGGGGGTTTGTGCTAGCTTCTGGGACACACCGCCCCTGGATAGTAGACACTCACCCGTCTAGATGGAATTCCTCAGCACCTAACCAGGGCCGCCTGGTAGCTCAAAGATCCGGGGACAAGAGGAAGGAGGTGGGAGGGAGCGCGGGGTCCAGTAGACCACCGGAGATCCTGGAGCACCAGCTGTAGGTGCCCAAGCTCCCCCACAGGGAACCTTGAGACCTGCCCAGAAGGCAGGCACTCCCCACTCTGGGTGGATAGTCTTAGTGAAGGGCACAATGATTTTTTTTAAGCTTTCTGATGAAATCTAGTAGCAATCATAGTTTGAGAACACAGTCATAAGGGGCAAAGACATACAGAAGACACTTCTTTCTGAAAACAGTTGGGTGGCATTTATCTGAAGATGTGCAGCATTGTACTCTTTGATTTATTCCTCTTCTAGGAAATTTTCTAATAAAAATTTTTGTGAAAATGATCATAATTCCAGCACGACTTCGACACTCTGCAGCTGCTCATGGTTTTGAAGACAGATGTTGCTCTCAAATCAAGGCTGCCCTACAACCTGAAATCATTCAGCTCAGGCCTCATAAGTGTGAGATTCCAGGTGTGTGTTATCACACCTGAATCCTAGTATGACTTTTAAAAACCAAAGATTTAAAGTTTGAACTTGAGCATAGTGTATTTTTGAAGTAATTTATTATATATTCACATAACCAAATGCTAGGAGGGTATTTAAAATTATAGTGAGGAAGAATATTTAATGATATAGAAGTGTTTCAGTATAATGCTAGTGAAAAAGACATGGAGTTTAGCATGACTGAGTTCTGGGTGTGTGGTCTGGTGTGTGCTCTTACCTTGTCTAGCCATCTTTTCCTCTAATTGGTGTAGTTGGGGCTGTCTGTGTCTCTGGTGATCGATCTTCCAGGTGCCAGAGACTCCAAGGCTCAGATGGTTGCTCCTCATGATACAGTCAGAGCCGTGGTTCCAGTCCAACCGTTGGTCACTCTGTTCCTGGAGGTCACTCAGTGGTGGCTCTGCAATACCAGGGGTTGTTTGGGCCTGCTCCCACGGAGATTATTTTCTTGGGGCTGTTTCTGCTGAGGTGGCTGCCTTGGGCCTACTCTGGAAGAGGTGGCTGGTTCCGGCCTGCTCCAGTAGATATTATATTGCTAGCTCAGGCCTGCTACCTCAGAGGTTGCTTATTCATGCCCAGTCTGACATAGGATTCTGGTTTGGGGCTGCTCCCTCAACAGTGGCTCCCTTGTACCTGCTCCTGTGGAGGTTGTTGCCTCAGGCCTGCTCTGGCAGGGGTCACTGACTCAAGCCTGCTCCTGTGGAGGTTGCTGCTTGGGGCCTGTTCAGGCTGAGGTAGCTGGCTCAGGCCTGTTTCCATAGATGTCCCTGGCCTGGGCCCCCTCCTGCAGAGGTCCCTGGTTTGAACCCCATCCTGCAGATGTCTCTGGCTCAGACCTACTCCCTCAGTAGTTGCTCCCTTGTCAGGCTAATTTAAATTATAAGAACTACAAGGCTAAGCTAGGGCTGATATAATATAGTATTATTATATTCATAATAAGTCTCTGTGTCATTATTTGGGAGCTTACAGCCCCAATGAGAAAGTACTCCTACCCTATGGTTTCCCCATAGCCAGGATCCACGAGTCCAGGAACCCAGGGGTGGGAATGGGAACTGTTTCACTCATTATCACTCCTAACCACCCACTAGGAAATTATTTGCTTCCTGTTCCTGAGGTCTTAAGTTCTGCTAGCTTAGAAGTTTTGGGAGCTCAGACTTCCCCCTCATTATTTTGGGTTTCTGGTGCCTTAGACATTCTTAGCCAACATGCTAAGAAAGGGAAGACAGCATTGGGAGGGATGACAGATTACCAAGGAGAAACTGGATTGCTTCTTCACAAAGGAGAAAAGGAAGATTCTGTCTGCAGTGCAGGAGATCCCTAGGGCATCTCTCGGTGCTACCATGTCCTGTGATTAAAGTTAACGGGAAACGACCATGACCTAATCCAGGCAGGATGAGAAAGGGCACAGACCCTTCAGAAATGAAGGTGTGGGTCACTCCTCCAGGAGAAGAAGCAAGACCTACCTAAATTCTTATTTATGGTGGAGAAAATACAGAATGGGTAGAAGAGTAAGCTACTTATATCAGCCAAGGCCATGCGACCAGTTACAGGAATGATGATTATTATTAACATGAGTATTTCTGTCATATTTTGCTAAGAATGTTTTTGTGCCAGGTGTTGGTGGTGCATGCCTTTAATCCCAGCCCTGTGGGGGCAGAGGGAGCTATTCCAGGACAGCCAGGGCCACACAGGAAAACCCTGTCTGAAAAAAACAAACAAACAAAAAATAAAAATAAGAATGTGTTTGTGCAGATATTTGTTTTGTTTCTTTTATTTCTATATCTTGTAAAGTAGAATCAATTGAGATAATACTTGTAGTTATCATATTTAAGCAGAGATACTAATAGAATGTCCCTCAAGATATATTGACACCTATTGTAAGATATATCTTGCATTTGCAGCTGTATGTTAGATAGTTATATCATGTTTGCCATAACTAGGACCTGGATATTGTTTACATTTGGAAATTGAACTTAACATTGGGTTTGTGATGGCTCATCTTGCTTGTCAACTAGACTCCATCTGGAATCAGCTAACATCCCAGCATCTGAGCACACCTGTGAGAGATCACTCTTGATTGGATCGTGTGAGGTGGGAAGACTCATCCTAAATCTGTAGGATTTGAGACTGACAGACCTACTCTAAATCTGGGCCACTCCTTCTGGTAGCAGCCTATATAAAGAAGTTGGAAGAAGGAAGCTGATCTTTGCCTGCGTGCCTTCACTCCTCCTGGCAAGTTCATACACCCTATTGCTGCAGCACTCCTTCGCTGAGACTGGAGTCAATGTTTTCAGGCTTCCAAAGTCCCAGCATGGGAATGCTGAGACATCCAGCCTTGGAAATGATGACTACCAGATTCTTAGTCTTTCTACAGTGAGATAGCCATGGTTAGACTACCTGGAGCATACCATGGGAGCCAACCAAATAGATTTCCTTCTAGTAGCACACCCCACATGGCCCAAGAACAGAAAAAGGAGGCCTGGCATGAGGAAGGTTCCCAGAAAGGCGGGGTGTGATGGAGGTAGCATGAGTTTATGTACAAAAGCTGCCTCCCCCCAGAGCCCCTAAAAACTAAAAACTGTGTGATTTGTTGAAGGATGTTTCTAAAAGTTTCTGTCAAGCCCGGATTCCTCCAAGGTACAGTAAAATGTTGCAGTGGCCACATTTCTTGCGTTTTCTAAATCAAACTCAATTGTCTGGAGCCCCTATTTGTCAAGGGTACAGAGGCCCATGCTAGATTTTTATTGTGCTTTGAATAGGTATAGCCCCCATAGACTCAAGTGTTAGAGTGCTTAGCCCACAGAGGATGGTACTATTAGGAGGTGTGGCCTTGTTGGAGGAAGTACATTGTTGTACTAGGGGCAGCGGGGCTGTGTCCCTGGCACCTGGCCGCCCACATTGCTAGCTTATGCCCTGAAATAATTACACGGAAACTGTATTCTTTTAAACACTGCCTGGCCCATTATTGGCTAGCTCTTACATATTGACCTAACCCATTTCTAATAATCTATGTAGCCCATGAGCTAGCTTACCAGGAAAGATCTTAACCTGCGTCTGCCTGGAGTGGGAGAATCATGGCGACTCATTGACTCAGCTTCTTTCTCCCAGCATTCTGTTCTGTTTACTCCACCCATCTAAGGGTTGGCCTATCAATGGGCCTAGGCAGTTTTTTTATTGATAAGAAATCACTCCCACATCATTTCCCCTTTTTCTGTTTAAACAAAAAAGAAAGGCTTTAACTTTTTTTTGAAAGGCTTTAACTTTAACATAGTAAAATTACATATAAGAAAACAGTTATCTAGTAAGAATTACAGTTACAATATTTATATCTACTTTATCTTTTATCATAACTAAGGAAAACTATAACTATCTATCCATTCAACTCCATCAAAGACTCCAGAAGGATATAATATTACCTAAGCAAACAAGAAATCAAAAGCTCTAGAAATGACAGAGATATCTCGCTGCCTGGACAGTCACCCAAAGTTCTTTCATACCGTTGGGGCATCTATCTTTGGCCTACAGGCCCATAGTTTCCAGCAGACAGTTCCATGAAGCAGGAAATTCCAAAGACAGTTCAGTCACTTTCTGCAGTGTCCTGCAGAATGTCTCGCAGACTCTTTCATGAATCAGGAACCCTGAAAGATCATCTCACCTTTAGGCAAGTTCAGCAGTCCTCTCTCTGTGGGTTCTTTGTGTCCAGTTTATGCAACAACAGTCCAGGCAAGAGCAGTTTCTTGTCCAATGGCTATCAAACTCCATAAGGATCCTCTTCGATGCCCATCTTCCTCTTGAAGTAGATTGGTGCTGCCAGGAGCAGACATGTCTCATTGTCATGAAAAGCCCTAAGTTATTAAAATATTTTAAATGCTATGTTCTGTAGTCTTTGAAAGATATGAAGAATGCCTATCTAACTGAAATATATCTCTATATCTAGAAAATCTAACTAACATGACTACAAGCTTGACTATTATTTATGATTATTCATCAACAACTTATATTTCCTAATTATACATTACATTTTAAAAATAAACTACATAATCACAATACCTTAATCAAGATCAGAAATACATATAACAAAATTGACCTTAAAATCCACACCAATGCAAATTATTCATATCTATATCATATCCCCTTTAAATGTAAAAGAACATTTATAAACAATATTTGGGAACATGGGCGCAGTTTTTTCTCTCCAAACTGCTTCCTGCTGAATGGGGGCATCGTTAATTAGGTCTTTCATGGTATAACCTGTGTGCCAGGGTCATCTCAGTTGGCAGTTGAGTGAAGTAATTTTTCAAGGGTGTTCACAGCAGCCTTTCAGGAGGGCATGGTCTATCATACCAAATTGGAATAGAAGAAACCCACAGGGTCTCATCCTCTGTGAAAACAAAAGACCCTTTCCAAAGCATCATATCCTTAGACCCAAATTCTGAAGTCATACCCTCATGATATCCATTCTGGTTCCACTTGGCAGCCCATATAATGAAATGACTCTGTACTTAGCTCCTTCACAGTCAAAAATTTTAAAGAAAATACAATGTACATAATCCAGACTTTCTGTGAATTTTCCATTTTTACGTGGCTCATTTTTCTTTATTTCTTTTAATCTATAACTATCTGTACTCTGTCTCTTTAAAGACTTTGCCCCCCCTTTTTTTTAAAACCATTAACTTTATTCTCTATATTCTTTTTCTTCTCTCTCTCAAGCCTACGTACATTCATCCAACACTGTGATCCATTTAGTGGTCTGTCTGAATCTGTTTTATTGTGAATCTGTAATTTTTTTTTACTATCCATGAGCATTTCTTAAAATGTTAAGCAATTCTTAAAAACTTAAGTTGTACCATGTACAGGTAATATGGTACTGCCTGTGTCCTGCCCAGTCAAAACCTTAACTGCGCTATCATTACAGTAATTACGGTAGTTCCTGCCTGAGACCAGTACAGTTCAGCATGGTGAAGCTGAGCCACTCCTGCCTTAGAGCCATTTGGTGCCCCTGAGCTATGCAGAGTTCCAGGCACACAGCAGTCCACATTGCCAACAAGCAAGCTATAGAGTTTTACTCCAAATGCTCCACACAAAAGCTCTGTCTCGGGCTGGAGAGATGGCTCAGAGGTTAAGAGCATTGCCTGCTCTTCCAAAGGTCCTGAGTTCAATTCCCAGCAACCACATGGTGGCTAACAACCATCTGTAATGGGGTCTGGTGCCCCTTATGGCCAGCAGGCGTACATACAGACAGAATATTGTATACATAATAAATAAATATTTAAAAAACAAACAAACAAACAAACAAAAAACAAAAGCTCTGTCTCCCGCAGGAGCCAGACAGAGATCACAATGGCAGCACAGCCCAGGAAGCGGTGCTTTAAAATGACACAGCGTTTTTTCTGCTGCTGTTGCCAAATCAGGAAATCTCTCTATATCACGCTACCAACAAACAGCAAAAATCTGTGTTAAACTCTGTTTTTTCTCTGTTTAAAATTAAGCTCTCTCAGGTTTTTAAGTGGATTTAGCCCATCACATCTGGGTGCTACCTGTAGTAATTGGAGCGGCACTGTGGGGGCGGGCTTTAAGGTCTTAGAAACTCAAATCTAGTCAGTGGGGCACAGTTGCTTCTGCTGCCTATGTATCAAGATGTAGAACTCTCAGCTCCTTCTCCAGCACCATGTATCTCTGCACACTGCCATGTCCCATCATGATAATGGACTAAACCTCTGAAACTGTAAGCCAACCCCCAATTAAATGGTTTCCTTTATAAGAGTTGTCATGGTCATGTTGTCTCTTCACAGCAATAGAAACTCTAAGATACTTGTCATGGCTCTTTGTGGCCCTACCTTCCAGCAAAGGTATCCTGGTAGGATTCCTAATTAGACTAGGAAGGTCACAAGATGACAGTATCTGTGGGTCACCGTGGTACTGTATAGGTTATCAAAGACAGAACACCTCTCCTCATGCCATACACAGGTTAGCTACCTTCACATGCTAGGCTACAGCGTTCCAGATCTTCCCATCTTTCTGGAGCTACCTTAGCTTTGGAACAGGAGTAGGGATGAGGCTGGGGCTGGAAAGGGAGATGGATGGGCAGCTGGTCACTAACAGAAAAGAGTCTGAGAACCATGTAGCCTTTAACCAGCTAATGAGACATCTTTTTCCTAAATCTGCTTGACCAGGGAACCAGAGATTAACTGGTTTCAATTATGGGTTCCTGTGTTAGAGAAGGTAGAGAAGACATGTGTTCTTTTTGTTTGTTGCAAAGTTAGGCTGCTGTGTCCTTTAGTGGGACAATTATCCTGTGTTGTGTGTTTAGGCACAGTGAAGACTGGGAACCCACCAGGATGTAATCCTGCCTTCAGGTCATTTACTGTCAGTCCACTCAAGTTTCATCTGTCCCACTTCCTGGAATGAGCACACAGCAGAAGCACTTTGAATCTGGTATTTTTAGGACCAAGACGTTCTTCTAGTGCCCACGTGACAATGCTTCTTCCTCTCTCCTTTTCCCTCCCTCCCACCTCTCTGTCTTCCCATTCCTAACCTTTGCACCCCATCCTCCTTCCCTGCCTTATGTCTCCCCTCCCCTTCCTTACTCTGTCCTCCCTCCCCACTAAGTATTTTATGCTGGTTTCTTCTTTTTTTGTTTTGCTTTTTTAGATGAGGTTTCTTTGTATAGCACTTCTGACTGTCCTGGAACTCAGTCTTTAGACCAGTTTTGCCTTGTACTGAAGAGGTCTGTCTTCCTCTTCCTCAGCATTACAGAGTTCTGGGATGAAAGGCAAGACTGGGCTAATCACCCATTCTTCAAGGTGCTCTGTTAATGGCAATGTCTTTACCATTAATCCTCAGCTTCTAGGACTACAGGGAATGGTGTTCTGTGAAGAGCTAGTCACGTTTGGTAGACAGAGAATTCAGTCGCCACAGGCGAGTTCTTTTTAGCAGTGCTTAATAATGGGCAGTGGCGGCTAATACTTTCAATACCAGCATATAGGTGGCAGAGGCAAGTGGATCTCTGTGTGTTTCAGGCTAACCTAGTCTACACAGCAAATTCCAGGACAGGTTCCAAACCTGCAGAGAAATCCATGCACAAAACTCAAGTCCATGTGGATGAAAGATCTCAACATAAATCCAGTTACACACAGTCTCATAGATAGTTAGTGTGAAGTAGCCTTGAATGCACTGGCACAGGAGACCACTTCCTAAATGTAGCACCAGTAGTACAGACACTAAGAGCAACAATCAATAAGTGTGACCTCCTGAAACTGAGACGTTTCTGTGTGGCAAATGACATGGTAAATAAGACAAAATGGTAGCCTGCCGAATGGGAAAAGATCTTCACTAACCCCACACCTGACAGAGGGCTGACCTCCAAAACATATATAGAACTCAAGAAATCTCACATCAAAATAGTAAAAAATGTGACAAATATCTAAACAAAGTATTCTCAACAGAAGAAACCCAAATGGCTAAAAGATATTTTAAGAATTGCTCAACATCCTTAGTCATCAGGGAACTACAAATCAAAATACCTCTTAGATGCCATCTTATGATGTGGGAGTGTCATATATGAATCTGTTGATTTCATTGGTTAAAATAAAGAAACTGCTTGGCTGGTCCTATAGGTTAGAACATAGGTGGGTGGAGCAAACAGAACTGGGCAGAAGAGGAAGTGAGGAAGAGGAAGTGAGCTCCGCTCAGAGAAGCCAGATGCTCCTCTCTCGCGAGCTTCATCGCACGCAGCTCCGCTCAGAGACAGCAGCCTCCTGGCTAGCAGGCAGACAGGATGGCCCAGCTCTCTGAGGCACGCACGCAATGAAGCTCCGACTCAAGATGGATGTAGGCTAGAATCTTCCCGGTAAGCGCACCTTGGGGTGCAACACACTTTACAAGAAATGGGCTAGTCCAGGTGCGAGAGTTAACCAAGAAGAGACTAGAAATAATGGGCCAAGCAGTGTTTAAAAGATTACAGTTTTCATGTAATTATTTCGGGGCGTAAGCTAAGCCATGCCGGCGGCCGGGTGCGGGGAGGACACAGCCACGCTGCTCCTATTTCAACATCTTACACCAGTCAGAATGTCTAAGACTGAAAATACTGATGCTAGCTTATGCTAGAGAGGATGTGAAGTAAGGGGAACGCTCCTGCACTGCTGGTGGACATGAAACTTCAACAGCCACTTTGGAAATCAGTATGGTGGTTTCTCAGAAAAATGGAGATCAATCTATATCAAGACCCAGCAATACCACTCTTGAGCATATACCCAAAGGATGCACAGTCATACTGCAAGGACATGTCCTCCACTATGTTCATAGTGGAATGATTCATAACAGTCAGAACCTGGAAACAACCTAGATGCCTCTCACCTAAAGAATGGATAAAGAGAATGTGCTCCATTTACAAAATGGAGTACTACTCAGTGGTAAAAAACAATGAGGTCTTGAAATTTGCAGGCAAATGGATGGAAAACTAGAAAAAAACCATCCTGAGATAAGTAATTCAGACCCAGAAAGATAAACACAGTATGTAGTCATTCCTAAATGGATATAAGATATAAAGCAAAGAGACGCGGCGGAACAACCCCGGCGCGGCCAGACGCGGTGGAGACCTAAGGACACCAGCGAGCAGAGGAGGATCACTGGGCAGCGAATGGTGAGCCTAGTAGTATCCCTGAAGACCACCTTGTATAGGGAGAGTGTTCTTGCCCCGGGGCTGGACACAGGAAACGGAGCGGGGGCACTCCCCCGATCACCTTGACCCCCCCCCCGGTTAGCCTGCGAGGGCTTCTACCCTCTGCTGGGGCTGTTCCTCCTTGCTGAGACCTCTCTCTCCCTGGCATATCCCAGATTGCGCCCAGGGTCCTCCTTCGCTCCCCCCCCTTCCGCTGGGTGCGGGACCACCAAATTTAACCTGTTTGGGCACTGGATAGGGAGCTCAGAGCAGAGAGCACCGCGAGTTCCTCTGTTTTGGTGGCTGGCCTGCAGAGGGGTAGGCCTTTTCTTGGCGAGGTCCCTGGCAAACCAGGAGCCTGGTCCTGGTCCTGAAGACCCTTCAGAGCAGTGAAAGAGATCTTGGCCAGTGGCAGGACTCAAGAAACGGGGAGAAGGCATTTTGGAAGCAGGGCCCCTGGCCAGCAGGAAAACCCGTTCCTGCATTAAAAGACAAATGTGTCTTTTGTCTTTGCTTGACAGCATCGATAGGACGAGATGGGCAGGCGCCAAGGCAAGAATTCACCCAATAATCTGAAAAGCAACATGAAAACACCAGAACCCAATGATCTCACAACAGAAGGACTTGAACACCCTAACACAGAAGAAGTGGAAAAAAATGACTTTATGAAAGCAATAGAGTCCCTTAAACAACATGTAAAAAACACCTTTATAGAAATAGAGGAGAAGTATGACAAAAAGTTTGAAGAAGTGAGTAAAAAGGTTGAAGAAATGAGTAAATACGTACACGAGACCCTGGGGAAAACAGTTCAAGAATTGAAAACTGAAATGGAAGCAAGGAAGAAAACACAGACTGAGGACCAGCTGGATATGGAAAATCTAAGTCTAAGACGAGCAGAGTCTACAGAAACAAGCATAATCAATAGAATACAAGAGATAGAAGAAAGAATCTCAGATTCTGAGGACAACATAGAGAAAATAAATGCACTGATCAAAGAAATCAGCAAAGCCAACAAATACTCATCACAAAACACTCAGGAAATATGGGACACAATAAAAAGACCCAACATAAGAATAATAGGGATAGAAGAAGGAGAAGAATCACAGCTCAAAGGCCCAGAAAATATTTTTAACAAAATTATGGAAGAAAACTTTCCCAACATAAAGAAAGATATTCCTTTGAATATCCAAGAAGCATACAGAACACCAAACAGACTGGATCAAAGAAAAACATCCCCTCGCCATATAATAATCAAAACACAAAATATACAAATATAATATTAAAGAAAGAATATTAAGAGCTGCAAAGGAAAAGGGGCAAGTAACTTATAAAGGTAAACCAATCAGACTTACACCTGACTTCTCTATGGAAACTATGAAAGCCAGAAGGTCCTGGATAGAGGTTCTGCAAAAACTAAGGGATCATGGATGCAAACCCAAACTACTATACCCAGCCAAGCTATTGTTCACTATCAATGGAGAAAACAAGACTTTCCAAGATAAGAACAAATTTAAACAATATGTAGCCACAAACCCAGCCCTACAGAAAATAATAGAAGGAAAATCACAACCTAAGGAATCTAGCATTGCCAACACTGCCTACAATAACCCAGGCGTCTAGCGAACCTTCACCTGCACACCTCAAAGAAGGGAGACACACAAATGCTACTACCAAAACCAATAATAATAACCGGAGTAAACAACCACTGGTCATTAGTATAACTTAATATTAATGGCCTCAATTCACCCATAAAAAGGCACAGGCTAAGGGATTGGATACGAAAACAGGACCCAACATTCTGCTGTTTGCAAGAAACACATCTCAACCACAAAGACAGACATCTACTCAGAGTAAAGGGTTGGGAAAAGGTGTTTCAAGCAAATGGTCCTAAGAAAAAAGCAGGTGTGGCCATACTAATTTCTAACAAAACTGACTTCAAACTAAAGTCAATCAGAAGAGATCGAGATGGACACTTTATACTCATAACAGGAACAATTCATCAGGATGAAGTCTCAATTCTGAATATCTACGCCCCTAACATAAAAGCACCCACCTATGTAAAAGAAATATTACTAGAACTCAAGGCAGACATCAAACCACACACACTAGTAATAGGAGACTTCAATACACCTCTTTCTCCATTGGACAGGTCAATCAGACAGAAACCTAATAGAGAATTAAGAGAATTATTGGAGGTAATGAAGCAAATGGACTTAACAGACATCTATAGAACATTCCACCCAAAAAGGAAAGAATATACCTTCTTCTCTGCAGCTCATGGAACCTTCTCAAAAATTGACCACATACTCGGAAACAAAGGAAACCTCCACAGATACAAAAAAATATCAGTGTCCACCTGTGTCTTATCAGATCACCACGGACTGAAGCTAGAAGGCAATAACAATGCTACCCCCAGAAAGCCGACAAACTCATGGAAACTGAACAGTCAACTACTGAACCACACATAGGTCAAGGAAGAAATTAAGAAAGAAATTAAAGTCTTCCTTGAATTTAATGAAAATAAAGAGACAACATACTCAAACCTATGGGACACGTTGAAAGCAGTGCTAAGAGGAAAGTTCATAGCACTAAGTGCCCACTTAAAGAAAACAGAGAAAGCATACATTGAGGACTTAACAGCACACCTGAAAGCTCTAGAAAAGAAAGAAGCAGATGCGCCCAGGAGGAGTAGAAGACTGGAAATAATCAAACTGAGGGCAGAAATCAACAAAATAGAAACACAGAAAATAGTCCAAAGAA
This sequence comes from Microtus obscurus, assembly GCA_963919715.1. NCBI lineage: Eukaryota > Metazoa > Chordata > Mammalia > Rodentia > Cricetidae > Microtus > Microtus obscurus. The sequence goes on along the minus strand of CAWTZC010000020.1, from coordinate 367,466 downwards.
TCAATGAAACAAAAAGTTGGTTCTTTGAGAAAATCAACAAGATCGACAAACCCCTATCCAAACTAATTAAACAACAGAGAGAGAACACACAAATAAATAAGATCAGCAATGAAAAGGGGGACATAACCACAGACACAGAGGAAATTCAGAGAATCATTAGATCTTACTACAAAAGCCTGTATGCCACAAAACTGGAAAATGCAAAAGAAATGGACAGTTTTTTAGATAAGTACCACATACCAAAGCTAAACCAAGACCAGGTGAACGATCTAAATAGACCGGTTAGTCGCGAAGAACTAGAAACTGTTATCAAAAATCTCCCTACCAAAAAAAGCCCAGGACCAGATGGTTTCAATGCAGAATTCTACCAGAACTTCCAAGAAGAGCTAATACCTATACTCCTTAATGTATTTCACAATATAGAAGCAGAAGAGTCATTGCCAAATTCCTTTTACGAAGCCACAGTTACCCTGATACCAAAACCACACAAAGACCCAACCAAGAAAGAGAATTATAGGCCTATTTCACTCATGAATATCGACACAAAAATTCTCAATAAAATACTGGCAAACCGAATCCAAGAACACATTAGGAAAATTATCCATTATGATCAAGTAGGCTTCATCCCAGAGATGCAGGGCTGGTTCAACATACGCAAATCTATCAATGTAATCCACCATATAAATAAACTGAAAGAAAAAAACCATATGATCATTTCATTAGATGCTGAAAAAGCATTTGACAAAATTCAACACCCCTTTATGATAAAGGTCTTGGAGAGATTAGGGATACAAGGGTCATACCTAAATATAATAAAAGCTATTTACAGCAAGCCGACAGCTAACATTAAATTGAACGGAGAAAAACTCAAAGCCATCCCACTAAAATCAGGAACAAGACAAGGATGTCCACTCTCTCCATACCTCTTCAATATAGTACTTGAAGTTCTAGCAATTGCAATTAGACAACATAAGAGGATCAAGGGGATTCATATTGGAAAGGAAGAAGTTAAGCTTTCGTTATTTGCAGATGATATGATAGTATACATAAGCGACCCCAAAAACTCTATCCAAGAACTCCTACATCTGATAAACGCCTTTAGTAAGGTGGCAGGATACAAGATCAACTCCAAAAATTCAGTGGCCTTCCTATACACTAAGGATAAGGAAGCAGAGAGGGAAATCAGAGAAGCATCACCTTTCACGATAGCCACAAATAGCATAAAATATCTAGGGGTAACCCTAACCAAAGAAGTGAAAGATCTATTTGACAAGAACTTTAAGTCTTTGAAGAAAGAAATTGAAGATGACACCAGAAAATGGAAGGATCTCCCTTGCTCTTGGATTGGGAGGATCAACATAGTAAAAATGGCAATTCTACCAAAAGCAACCTACAAATTCAATGCAATCCCCATCAAAATACCATCAAAATTCTTCACAGATCTGGAGAAGACAATAATCAACTTTATATGGAAAAACAAAAAACCCAGGATAGCCAAAACAATCTTATACAATAAAGGATCGTCTGGAGGCATTACCATCCCTGACTTCAAACTCTATTACAGAGCTACAGTATTGAAAACAGCTTGGTATTGGCATAAAAACAGAGAAGTCGACCAATGGAATCGAATAGAAGACCCTGACTTTAACCCACAAACCTATGAACACCTGATTTTTGATAAAGGAGCTAAAAGTATACAATGGAAAAAAGAGAACATCTTCAACAAATTGTGCTGGCAAAACTGGATGTCAATCTGTAGAAGAATGAAAATAGATCCATATCTATCACCATGCACAAAACTCAAGTCCAAGTGGATTAAAGACCTCAATATCAGTCCGAACACGCTGAACCTGATAGAGGAGAAAGTGGGAAGTACTCTACAACAAGTGGGCACAGGAGACCACTTCCTACGTATAACCCCAGCAGCACAGACAGTAAGGGACTCATTGAATAAATGGGACCTACTGAGACTGAGAAGCTTCTGTAAAGCAAAGGACACTGTTGCTAAGACAGAAAGGCAACCCACTGACTGGGAGAAGATCTTCACCAACCCCGCAACTGACAAAGGTCTGATCTCCAAAATATATAAGGAACTCAAGAAACTAGACCGTAAAAGGCTAATTAACCCATTTATAAAATGGGGCACTGAGCTGAACAGAGCTCTCTCAACAGAAGAAGTTCAAATGGCCAAAAGACACCTAAGGTCATGCTCAACTTCCTTAGCGATCAGGGAAATGCAAATCAAGACAACTTTAAGATACCATCTTACACCTGTCAGAATGGCGAAAATAAAAAACACCAATGATAGCCTTTGCTGGAGAGGATGTGGAGAAAGGGGTACACTCATCCATTGCTGGTGGGAATGCAAACTTGTGCAACCACTTTGGAAAGCAGTGTGGCAGTTTCTCAGGAAATTTGGGATCAACCTACCCCTGGATCCAGCAATACCACTCTTGGGAATATACCCAAGAGAGGCCTTATCATACAACAAAAGTATATGCTCTACTATGTTCATAGCAGCACTGTTTGTAATAGCCAGAACCTGGAAACAACCTAGATGCCCTTCAATTGAAGAATGGATGAAGAAAGTATGGAATATATACATATTAGAGTACTACTCAGCAATAAAAAACAAGGACTTCTTGAAGTTTGCAGGCAAATGGATGGAAATAGAGAACACGATCCTGAGTGAGGTAAGCCAGACCCAAAAAGAGGAACATGGGATGTACTCACTCATATTTGGTTTCTAGACATAAACAAAGGACATTGAGCCTCTAATACGTGATCTTAGAGAAGCTAAATAAGAAGGAGAACCCAAAGAAAAACATAAAGGCATCCTCCTGAATATCAACCTTCATCAGGCGATGAAAGGAGACAGAGACAGAGACCCACATTGGAGCACCGGACAGTAATCTCAAGGTCCAAATCAGGAGACGAAGGAGAGTGAGCACGAGCAAGGAACTCAGGAACGCGAGGGGTGCACCCACACACGGAGACAATGGGGATTTTCTACCAGGAACTCACCAAGGCCAGCTGACCTGGGTTTGAAAAAGCCTGGGATAAAACCGTCTTGGGAAAAAAACATAGAGACAATGAGGACTACTGAGATCTCAAGAACAAAGGCAATGGGTTTTTGATCCTACTGCACGTATTGGCTTTGTGTGAGCCTAGGCAGTTTGGATGCTCACCTTACTGGACCTGGATGGAGGTGGGTGCTCCATGGACTTCCCACAGGGCAGGGAACCCTGATAGCTCTTTGGGCTGAAGAGGGAGGGGGACTTGACTGGGGGAGGGGGGAGGGAAATGGGAGGCTGCGGTGGGGAAAAGACAGAAATCTTAAATAAATAAATAAATTAAAAAAAAAAAGAAAAAAAAGATATAAAGCAAAGGATAACCAGCTTATAGACCATGACCACAGAGAAGATAGGTGAGAAGGAAAATCCTAAGAGAGACATACATAAATCCCCTTGGGAAAGGGAAATAGATGTGCTCTCCTAAGTAAATTGGGAGTATGGGGGCCAAGGGGAGGAAAGGGTGAAGGGGAGTGGTGTGGACAACATGAGGAAAAAGGATGGTGGAATTGGGGGAGGGACAGAGAGAGAGAGAGAGCAAGGAAAGAGATATCTTGATAGAGGGAACCATTACGGGGTTAAGGAGAAATTGTGTGCTAGGAAAACTCCCAGGAATCCTCAAGGATAACCTCAGGTAAGACTCCAAGCAGTAGTGGAGAGGGTGCCTGACCTGGCTTCTCCTTGTAATCAGATTGGTGAATATCCAAACTCTCGTCATGGATCCTCATCCAGTAACTGATAGAAACAGATGCAGAGATCTACAGCTAAGCACTGGGTCGAGTTCCCTGATTCCAGTCGAAGAGAGGAAGTAAAGAGGTCAAGATCATGATGCAGAAACCCACAGAGAGCTGATCCTTGCTAGTGCAAGCTCACTGGCTCCAGACTGATAGCATGGGAACCTGAATAGAACTTAACTAGGCCCTCTGAATGGGGATGACAGTTCTGAGGTTTTGGCTGTCTGTGGGGCTCCTGGTAGTGCTACCATGATTCATCCCCAGTGCATGAACTGGGTTTTTGGAGCCCATTCTCTATAGTGAGATACCTTGCTCAGTCTTGATACAGGTGGGAGGGGCTTGGTTGTACCTCAACTTCGTATGCCAAACTTTGTTGACTCCCATGGGAGACCTTACCATTTTTGACTAGTGGATGGGGGTTGGGTGGAGGGAAGGTGTGTGTGGGGTGACTGGAGGAGGAGAAGGAGGGGGAACTGCAGTTGCTGTGACAAATGAAAAAAAAAATCCTTGTAAAGAACAAACTAAAAAAATAACAAAAGAGCTCAGTCTGGTGCTCCAATTTGGATCTCTGTCTCTATCTCGATCCATCACCAGATGAAGGTTCTAAGGTGATATGCAAGATATTCATCATTATGGCTATAGGATAGGGTCATTTCAGGTTCCCTCTCCTCAGTTGCTCAAGGTACTATCTGGGGACATCTCCCTGGACACCTGCGAGCCCCTCTAGAGTCAAGTCTCTTGCCAACCCTAAGATGGCTCCCTTTGAGGAGCAGAAGGAAGGAGAACATGAGCAAGGAAGTCAGGACCATGAGGGGTGCACCCATCCACTGTGACAGTGGAACTGATCTATTGGGAGCTCACCAAGGCCAGCGGGACTGGGACTGAATAAGCATGGGATGAAACCGGACTTTCTGAACGTGACGGACAAGGAATGCTGATGAGAAGCCAAGGACAATGGCACTAGGTTTCGATCCTAATACATGAACTGGCTTTGTGGGAGCCTAGCCTGTTTGGATGCTCACCTTCCTAGTCCTGGATAGAAGTGGGAGGACCTTGGACTTCTCGCAGGGCAGGGAATCTGGACTGTGCTTCATTCTCCAGAGGGAGGGGAAATGAAGTGGGGTGAGGGGGAGAGGGGTAGGGAAGGGGGGGAGGGGGCAAAGTGTGGGAGGGGGGGAGGAAAATGGGAAACGGGGAGGAGGCGGAAATTTTTTTTCAACACCTAAAAAAAAATAACAAAAGGAACCCTGTCTTGAAAATCTGAAACAAATAAATAAAATACAAAATAAACAAAAAAATGGGTGCTTTATTAGAGGGCTTGATGTGTAGTGAACACAGTCAGGCAGAGAGGAATGTGCACCTGTAACTGAGATGCCAAGTCTAACAGTGAATACTCCGTACTGCTTGTTCTATGGTGCCTTGGAGGAGCAGATGGTGGCCTGGGGGTCACAGTTGCAGACAGAGGCCACACAGGGATTGTTTTGTCTGTGGAGAAACAAGGAAGGAAGTTGACTGTCGTCCATGACCACATTCTCTAATATATGTAGTCAAAACCTGTGGCCTCTCATTGGTGCAGAGTCAGGGTTGAGAGACAAAGCACACAAAAAAAACATTGGGTGCCTAATTGCTGGAACACATTTACAATAAAAGTATTAGTAGTTGTGGGGCTGGGAAGATGGCACAGTTGGTAAAGCAGTTGCCATACAAGCATGAGGGACTGATCTAGGATGCCCTGAGCCCATGTAAGATTCAAGGTGTGGTTAGGCACCTATAACTCTTTGGGAAATGGTGAGTATGAATCCCCAAAATTTGTTGGTCAGTCAGGCTAGCTAAAGATGAGTGTCCTGTTCAGTGAGAGTCCCAGCCTCTAAGGACACGATAGACAGAATGCCAACTCATTACTATATATAAAATTAAATAAACATGGATATTTAATTATAAAACCAGAAAATACCAAATACCAAGTACCACTTCTAAAATTTTATGATTTAAGACAATTTCCCTGCCTTCCTGTCCCCCATGTTGGGGTTGCAGGTGTGTGTTGCCCACTCAATTTATGGGGTCTGGATATAGAACCCAGGGTTTTGTGCATGCTATGCAAGTGCTGTAGCAACTGAGTTATATTTCCAGTCTTCTGATTTCTCTCCTGTAAAATGGGTATGATGAATCTTACCCTGCATACCTGTTTATTCCAGTATATGGCTTATACCCAATGGCTTACAAGAGTTCAGTTTCTCTCTCTCTCTCTCTCTCTCTCTCTCTCTCTCTCTCTCTCTCTCTCCTTTCTCCCCCTCTCTTTCCATCAGTCAGTGCAGCTATCCCTCCATCAATATATCCATCCATCCATCCATCCATCCATCCATGTGCCCATCTCTATATCTATATACAACCATCAGTGTGTCCATTCCTCATCTATACATACATCTGTCAGTGTGTCCATTCTTATATCTATACATACATCTGTCAGTGTGTCCACCTTTATATCTATACATACATCTGTCAGTGTGTCCACCCTTATATCTATACATACATCTGTCAGTGTGTCCACCTTATATCTATACATACATCTGTCAGTGTGTCCACCCTTATATCTATACATACATCTGTCAGTGTGTCCACCTTATATCTATACATACATCTGTCAGTGTGTCCACCTTATATCTATACATACATCTGTCAGTGTGTCCACCTTATATCTATACATACATCTGTCAGTGTACCCATCCCTCCATCTATACATCTATCCATCAGTCTTCCCATCCCTCTGTCTATGTATACATCTGTCAGTGTGTCCATCCCTCATCTATGCATACATCTGTCAGTGTGTCCATCCCTCATCTGTGCATGTATCTGTTAGTGTGTCCATCCTTCATCTATGCATACATCTGTCAGTGTGTCCATCCCTCCATCTATACATACCTCTGTCATTGTGTTCACTCCTCATCTATACATACATCTGTCAGTTTGTGTAGTAATAGGGGCGGTCGGCTGTGTCCTCCCCTCACCCGGCCACCTGCATGGCTCAGCTTAAGCCCCGAAATAACAACACACAAACCGTATTTATCTAAACACTGCCCGGCCCATCAGTTCCAGCCTCTTATTGGCTAGCTCTTACACCTGGACTAGCCCATTTCTGATAATCTGTGTAGCACCCCATGGTGTGCTTACCGGGGAGATTTTAGCCTGCGTCTCTCTGCAGTGGGAACATCATGGCGACTCCTTCTGACTCAGCTTCCTTCTCTCAGAATCCCATTCTGTTTACTCCACCCACCTAAGGGCTGGCCTATCAATGAGCTCAGGCAGTTTCTTTATTTTAACCAATGAAATCAACAGATTGATATATGACACTCCCACATCACTTCCCCTTTTTCTGTTTAAACAAAAAGGAAGGCTTTAACTTTAACATAGTAAAATCACATATAACAAAACAGTTATCAAGTAAGAATTACAGTTACAATATTTATATCTACTTTATCTTTTATCATAGCTAAGGAAAACTATAACTATAACCATTCTTCAACTCCATCAAAGTCTCCAGAAGGATATAAAATTATTTAAACAAACAAGAAATCCAAACTCTAGAAATGACAGAGACATCTCGCTGCCTGGACAGTCACCCAAAGTTCCTCTGTACCATTGGGGCATCCATCTTCGGCCTCCAGGCCCATAGTATCCAGCAGACATTTCCATGAAGCAGGAAATTCCAAAGACAGTTCAGTCACTTTCTGCTGTGTCCTGTGTCCTGCAGAATGTCTCGTAGACTCTTTTATGAATCAGGAACCCTGAAAGATCATCTCACCTTTAGGCAAGTTCAGCAGTCCTCTCTCTGCAGGTTCTTTGTGTCCAGTTTATGCATCAGTCCAGGCAAGAGCAGTTTCTTGCCCAAATGGCTATCAAACTCCATAAGGATCCTCTTCGATGCCCATCTTTCTATTGAAGTAGATTGGTGCTACCAGGAGCAGATGTGTCTCATTGTCATGAAAAGCCCTAAATTATCAAAATATTAAATGCCATATTCTGCAGTCCTTGAAAGATATGAAGAATGCCTATCTAATTGAAATATATCTCTATATATCTAGAAAATCTAACATGACTACAAGCTTGACTATTATTTACGATTATTTAACAACAACCTATATTTTCTAATTATACATTACATTTTAAAAATGAACTATACAATCACAATACCTTAATCAAGATCAGAAATACATATACATATAACAAAACTGACCTTAAAATCCATACCAATGCAAATTATTTTTACCTATATCATTTCCCCCTTTAAATGTAAAAGAACATATATAATCAATATTTGGGAACATGGGCGCAGTTTTTCTCTCCAAACTGCTTCCTGCTGAATGGGGGCGTTGTTAATTAGGTCTTTTATGGTATAACCTGTGTGGCAGGGTCATCTCAGTTGGCAGTTGAGTGAAGTAATTTTTTGAGGGTGTTCACAGCAACCTTTCAGGAGGGCGTGGTCTATCATACCAAATCGGAATAGAAGAAATCCATAGGGTCTGGTCCTCTGTGAAAACAAAAGAAGACCCTCTCCGAAGCATCATATCCTTAGACCCAAATTTTGAAATTGTAATACCCTTATATCCATTCTGGTTCCATTTGGCAGCCCATATAATGAAATGTCTCTCTGTACTTAGCTCCTTTACAGTCAAAAATTTTAAAGAAAACACAATGTACATAATCCAGACCCTCTGTGAATTTTCCATTTTTACATGGCTTATTTTTATTTATTTCTCTTAATCTATAACTATCTGTATTCTGTCTCTTTAAAGAATTTACTTTTTTATTTTTAAAGGCATTAACTTTATTCTCTCTCTCTCTCTATATTTTTTTCTCTCTCAAGCCTACGTACATTTATCCAACACTGTGACTCATTTAGTGGTCTTTTATGTCTGAATCTGTTCCATTGTCAATCTGTAATTCTTTACTGTCCAGGAGCACTTCTTAAAATGTTAAGCACTTTTTTTTTGTTTTTTTATTTATTTATTTATTTTTTATTGGAAAAAAAATTTCTGCCTCCTCCCCGCCTCCCATTTCCCTCCCCTCCTCCCTCCCCTCCTCCCCTCCCCCCACTCCTCCCCCTCCCTCTCCAGCCTGAAGAGCAGTCAGGGTTCCCTGTGGAAAGTCCAAAGTCCTCCCCCCTCGATCCTGGTCTAGGAAGGTGAACGTCCAAACTGGATAGGCTCCCACAAAGCCAGAACATGAAGTAGGATCAAAACCCGGAGCCATGGTCCTTGGCTTCTCAGCAGCCCTCATTGTCCGCCAAATTCAGAGAGTCCGGTTTTATCCCATGCTTTTTCAGTCAGAGTCCAGCTGGCCTTGGTGAGCTCCCAAAGACTCAGCCCCACTGTCTCCACGGGTGGGCGCACCCCTTGTGGTCCTGACTTCTTTGCTCATATTCTCCCTCCTTCTGCTCCTCATTGGGACTTTGGGAGCTCAGTCCAGTGCTCCAGTGTGGGTCTCTGTCTCTATCTCCATCCATCGCCAGATGAAGTTTCTATGGTGATATGCAATATATTCATCAGTATGGCTATAGGATAGAGTCATTTCAGGTTCCCTATCCACAGCTGCCCCAGGAACTAACTGGGGACATCACCCTGGGCTCCTGGGAGCCCCTCTAGATCCAAGTCTCTTGCCATCCCTAAGATGGCTCCCTTAATTAAGATGTGTGCTTCTCTGCTCCCCTAACCAACCTTCCTTTATCCCAATCATCCCGTTGCCCCAAGTTCCCCCCCACCCTCCCCTTCTCACATTTCTCTCCCCTTCTCCCCTTATTCCCCCTCCCACCACTCCCCCAAGATCCCAAATTTTTGCCCGTCAATCTGGTCTACTTCTCATAACCCAGAGGATAGCTGTATGTTTTTCTTTGGGTTCACCTTAAAAAACTTAAGTTGCATTTTGTACAGTATCTCCTGTACCCTGCCAAGTCTAAACCTTAACTGCGCTATTATTATGGTAATTATGGCAGTTCCTGCCTGAGGTCAGCACAGTTTAGCATGGAGCAGCAGCTCCTGCCTCAGATCTATTTGGTATGCCTGAGCTGTGCACGGTTCCAGACACACAGCAAGTCCACATTGGAGCCGCACTCAGCAGTTTAATTTTGAGACTGAGCGTGCAGCACAGAAACTCTTTTTCTTTCAATCCCAAGTGGGAACACAAAATCCAGTCCCATAAAAGCCTTGAAATGCTTTAAAGCCAGAGTTTACGCTGGCAGTACAGCCCCAAGAAACTGCACTTTAAATTGACACAGCGTTTTTTCTGCTGCTGCTGCTGAACCAGGAAACCTCTCTACAGCATGCCACCAACAAACAGCAAAAATCTGTGTTAAACTCTCTCTCCCTTATTTTTAAGCCTTCTCAGGTTTTTAAGTGGATTTAGTCCATCACGTCGGGCGCCAATTTGTTGAAATGAGGGGCAGCAGGGCTGCTGTGTCTCCGGCACCCAGCCACCCGCACGGCATGGCTAGCTTTACCCGAAATAATTACACGGAAACTGTATACTTTTAAACACTGCCTGGCCCATTAGTTCCAGCCTCTTATTGGCTAGCTCTTGCACCTGGACTAGCCCATTTCTGATAATGTGTGTAGCACCCCAAGGTGTGCTTACCAGGGAGATTCTAGCCTGCTTCTGTCTGGAGTGCGGGCATCATGGCGACTCCTTCTGACTCAGCTTCCTTCTCTCAGAATCCCGTTCTGTTTACTCCACCCACCTAAGGGCTGGCCTATCAATGAGCTCAGGCAGTTTCTTTATTTTAACCAATGAAATCAACAGATTGATATATGACACTCCCACATCAAGTTTGTCCATTCCTCATCTATACATACATTTTTCTTTTCTTTTATATATCTATTTATATATTTTATGTGTGTGTACATTTTGTCTGCTTGTATATCAGCACACCAGGAGAGATCCCCAGATCCCATTCTAGACAGTGGTGGGCTGCCATGTGAGTGTGGGTAACTGAACTCAGGACCTCTGGAAGAGCAGCCAGTGAATGCCCTTAGCCGATGAGCCATCTCACCAGGAACCTCATTTTATATATTTAATTAAGAAATCACAAATGTCAAAGAACCTAAACAAACTGAAGGTCCCTCCCTTAGGAAAATATTTACTCAACTTTACAACACTCCATCATTTTACAATCTTGCTTACACCCCAGTTCCACACTTTTATGATGTATAATTTGGACAGTAGTGTTTCTGTTAAAAGATGAGGTTATCAAGAGCTGGGGCTGAGGCTTACTGCTAATGCTTGTCTAGGATGTTTGAAGCCCTAGGTTCAATCGAAAGACCTGGAAAAATCAGACCCCTCTAGCAGAAAGAATAGAGCTAAAAATCTAGCAGGAAGAGAAGAACCAAAAATGTAGGTTAGCTGGTTCAGTGACTCTGTTCCAGGAACTAGCTGACCATAAAGTTAGATTATAATCTTGAGAATACTCTTGAGAAACAGGGAGTTACCCCCTTGTGATTATCACCAGTATTTTTGGAAGTTTCCAATGATGCCCTCCCTACCCCCTTTGGGTTGTTGTTTCTTCCCCTAAATACCCCCTCTCCCAGCTACTCGGGATTGAACTCCTCTACCCCTGCATGGGATATGAGTCTCGGCCCCAGTGCACTGGTTCCTGTCAATAAACCTCGTGTGACTGCAGCAAGGACAGTCTCTCGTGAGTACTTGGGGGGTTGTGTTATTCTGAGACTTGAGTGAGAGTCTCCCCACTCTGGGGGTCTTTCATCTAGGGGCTCGTCCTGGAATTGGTGACCACCCTCATCTCTGAATACCCACTTGGAGGTATTGTCTGTGTCTGTGTTTCCCTGCCGGTTGAATTCAGGTTCTCTACTTTTGGTTTTGCAGTCGTTTGTGTCTCGCGAGGAGATGGAGGGAGTGATCAGCAGACTTGCTCGGAGATCACTGACTGCCACCCTGGGTGACATCCCGGGAGGTGAAGAGGGACCCCAGGAATGCCTGGGAGATTCCCGTCTGGGTGCTGGTGAGGATATGGAAGTTCTCCTGGATTGGAGGAGCTATACACCCTCCCGGTCATCTGTATTTCTGGAATGGTTTTGTCTGTCTAGATGGAAATGGACATTTGTTAGCCTTTGTTTATGTGTCTTCAGTCTCTGTTTTGTTGTCTGCTTCTTTGTGTTTCCATGCTGGCTGAATTCAGGTTCTGTATCTGTACTTTTGGTTTTGCAATGGCTTGTGTCTCGGGAAGAGATGGAGGGAATGATCAGCAGACATGCTACGAAAGCTATTGTTTTTCAGGAAGGACTGGATCCCATCCCGATCAACAACCATACATTACTGTATGGCAAGATTTGGTCCAGGATCCCCCGCCTTGGGTTAAGTCCTGGGTGCATGGACAGAAGCACCAGAGCCCTGGTTCTCTGAGAATCAGAGCGCAAACTGAAAACCTGTAGCTCTGAGACCTGAGAGTTTGCCTGAGAACAAACCTTCGGCTCCTCCTAAAATCTTTCCCAACATTGAGGAGCCACCTGAATGGCCGAGCCCTCCACCACCCCCTTACCTGCTGCCCCAGATGTCTGATCCTGGTGCTAGCGGTAGCATGGTTGGGGGGGGACTGCGACAGGCACACAAAGTCAGTGTGCTCAGAGTCCTGCACAGGGTCCCAGAGGACCAGATTCTACAATGGTGTTGCCGTTGTGCATTTATGGGCCTCCAGTAGACCCACCCCACCTCCAATCCCTCCAGTACTTCAATATGGCAGCAGGTAGGGAGTGGTTGACAGTCTATTGCCGAGATCTCATGGTAGGTCTCCCAGGGGCCACAAGATGCCCCACTAGTTTGGCCAAGGTAAGGGAGGTTTTTTTAGAAGTTTTTTAGATGGTTGAACCACCATCTGTGTTTCTTGTATGTTTAATAGTGGCTTACAGGTGTTATACTCCCTTTGACCCAACCTCTGAGGGTCAGCAAGCAGCAGTAGCTATGGCCTTCATAGGACAGTCAGCATCAGATATTAAGAAACAGTTAAGAAAAGTTACAGGATTATACCTTGCAAGATTTGGTTAAGGAAGCAGAGAAAGTGTTTCATAAGCGAGAGATAGAGGAAGAAAAGCAAGAGAGAGAGAGAGGCAGGAGCAGAGGAAAGAGAGGACTGGAGGGATCATAGACAAGAGAGAAATTTGACTAAAATTTTGGCTGCAGTGGTAGGAGAGAAAGGAAAGACAGGACCTAGACAGATAGGGAACCTGGGCAACAGAAGATGAGTGAAGAGGGAGAGAGACACCCCTTGGACAAAGACTAATGTGCTTATTAAAAAGGATATTTGGCAAGAGAATGCCCAAAGAAGAAAGGAAGAGCCTCTAAAGTACTGGCCCTAGAAGAAGATGATTAGAGGGGACAGGGCTCGGACCTTTCACAATCAACAGCATCATAAACAAAAACCTGAAAAACAAGATTTCTATAGCACCATCCAAGTTTGCTTTGTGTTGTTATAATAAACACCACTACCAAAAGCAGCATGGGGAAGAAAGGGTTTGTCTTACAGATTGCAACCCACCACTAAGATATCAACTAGAGGAACTTGGCACAGAAAATGAGGAGGAATGTTTTCTTAAATAGCCCATTCCTGCCTGTTTAGGGATGACGCTGCCCAGAGTAAGCTGGGCCCTCCTTCATCTACCAAGAAAATGCCTATCAGATGTGCCCACAGGGCAACACGATGCAGGCAGTCCTTCAGTGGAGGCTCACCTTTCCCGTGTGTGTGAAGCTGACAATCAGGTTTAGCCATTACAGGGGCTGGAGAGGTGGCACAGCACTTAAAAACATTTTCGGCTCTTGCTGTGGACCGGAATTCAATTCTCAGCCACCTGATGGTGACTAACGAACAATGTCTGCTGCTGGTCTTACAGGGCCCACAGAGCTCAACAGAGGCCTGAGTCTTGGCAGTACCTGGTTCTGAAAATACCACAAACTGAGACTAGCCAGACTTTCCAAAGGAAATTCCTAATGGTCCAATCATTGTAGATAGGATTACCTGCCAGCACACACCCATCGCTTTTTACCAGGACAGCCCTAGACAAATGTCAGCCAATCAGGGGTCCTGAACCTTAGAAATCCCTTATCCCCACCTTTGCTGTTATAAAACCCAACCCTAACTGAGCTTGGGGCTCTCTTGGGTTTCCATTGAGAAGTCAGGTGTAAGTCTGATCGGTTTACTTTTATAAGTTACTTGACCTTTTTCCTTTGCAGCTCTTAATATTCTGTCTTTATTCTGTATGCTTTGTGTTTTTTTTTATTGAAAGAAAAAAAAAAAAGAAATTCCCACCTCCTCCCAGTCTCCCATTTCCCTCCCCCTCCTCCCACTCTTCTCCTTCTGCCCCCACTCTTCTACCCCTCCCTCTCCAGACCGAAGAGCAGTCAGGGTTCCCTGCCCTTCAGGTCTAGGAAGGTGAACATCCAAACTGGCTAGGCTCCCACAAAGCCAGAATGTGAAGTAGGACCAAAACCCCGTGCCATTGTCTTTGGCTTTAAGGTCACTTTTGTTAGAACATACAATATTTACATTTCTACTCTTCTTTAAGGTATTGTACCCATGCAGCTCATTTAACTGTATGTTATGGGATTTCTATCATGCGTCTGCTAGTCAATAGCGTTTTGGTCCAGGAGGCCGAGTTTTATTGGGAATGTATATGACCTAAAGAAATGCCTGGGCCAAGGAACTCAAGGCCCTTTAGAACTGGGAAAGAGCCACGGTTGTGGCAGCTGATGGTTCAATTTAGATTCCCATTTGTCTTGTGATATTTGTGCATGGATTTTGCTTGTTAATAAACGGTAAAGTAATTCTTTATTTTTAAAATTGATTTTTATTGAGCTCTACATTTTTGTCTGCCCCCCCCCCCCCCCCCCGCCTCTCCCTTCCTCTTTCAACCCTCTCCAAGGTTCCCATGATTCCAATTTACTCAGGAGATCCATGTAGATTGGACCTATGTAAGTCTCTCTTAGTGTCCTCATTGGCCATCCCTTATTATCTGATTGACCAACTTCACAGGGTTCCCGTGCCCACCTGCCTGCCCTGTAGTCGGTGCTGGGTGCTCCCGGTGACCTGCACTCACTGCCTTTCTGCTGTGTTTCCTAGGAACCACCCTTCAATTCCAGTTCTGCCTGCTCAGGTTCTGGAGTTTGCAACCGGGTGTACTCCCGGATAGGTTCTGCTCGGAGTGCACAGGCACTGGTGCAAGTTCGGCGTGCTCAGACACTAAAGCAGGTTCGGGACTGCCATTGCACATCTGCTCGGCACAGGCACTGAGACAGAGTCTTCACCAGGTACTTTGAGCACTTGATCAGCTTGCTGGGCCTGAGCAACCATGGTGTCATGCCTGCTTTACTTGCTGGTCATCTGCCCTAACTACATCTGAACAGCTTTCCCCGATCGAGCATCGGCTCCACCTGCTGGTCAAACATCACCACTACGCCTACACAACCCAATTCTCCAAAGATTAAGTCACTTGGTATCTTAAACGATAAAGAAGAAAAATAAAAGGTAAGAAAGAGTAAGGGGAGAGGACAATCTTAAAACCTTTCCTAGGTCTATGATCGGAAATATCACAATTCAGGGAATTAGGATCCCGCTCACTGCTTCTAGGGTTGGATGTTAGAAAAACTGACTGATAAACAACTTGGCTGGAGGGATAATGTGGGTCATAATCATTATTAGTCTAGCAATTCAAATTTTATCCTTAAAATGTTTTGATAAGTGTGCCAAATATGGCTGGTAAGATACAAGCCTTAGAAAAAGCAAAAACTGATAATATGTAAGCCTCACAAATAATTACTAAGGCAAGACATTTTGGGCTGGAAAAGGCGGTGGGTGGGTAAAGGCCGATGGGGGGGGGGGCTACGGAGCGTTCGTGGAGCAGTCCTTTCCCGGTCGTGGGGCTGCTGGAGCTCTGTGAGCTGGTGTTCAACACCGCCGACCTTTACCGGGTGCTGGGTGTGGGGCGCGAGGCTTCCGATGGCGAGGTCCGACGCGGCTGCCACAAGTGCACCCCGACCGCATAGCCGAGGATCAGAAAGACGATGCCACCTGCTGCTTCCAGATCTTGGGAAGAGTCTATGCGATTCTGAGTGACAGGGAGCAGAGAGCAGTGTACGATCAACAGGGGACAGTGGACGACAACTCTGGTGGCCTCATCCAAGCCCGGGACTGGGATGCATATAGGAGGTTACTCTTTAAAAAGATATCGCTACAAGGCATTCAAAAAGACACACAAAGGTTCTGAAGAAGAGCTAGCCGATACTAAGCAGGCTTTCTGGACTTCAAGGGCGACATGGATCAGATCATGGAGTCTGGGCTTTGCGTGCAATACACAGACTAACCCAGGCTAAGAAACATCATTCAACAAGCTATTGATGACGAGGAGGTCCCATCGTACAATGCCTTCGTCAAAGAGTCTAAACAAAAGATGAATGCATGGAAAAGGAGGGCTCAGGAAGAGGCTAAAGAGGCAGAGTTGACCAGAAAGGAGCTGGGGCTGCAGGAAGGAGTGGATAACCTGAAAGCACTCATCCAGGTAAACGTGGCAGGCTTCCCTCGGGCTTCCTCCACAGCCCTCCCACGGTCTCTTACTGTGTGTATGTATACTCTTTGCAACCAGTGTGTTTTGTTTCTGTTTTCTTTTAAGTCGTAATTACACATAACTATTGCTGTGTGTACAATGAAGTACTTTTCCCCCTCCACATTGTACAGCTGTCACCCCTGGTTCTGGAATATTGTTAGCACTCACAAGGAATACCTTAAGTCACTGGACCCAACCCCTCCAAACCATGAAATACTTTGAACAGTGTTGCATTCTGAAAGATGTATTTTAACTTCTCAAACAGTGCAGACAAAAGGATCAGCAAAAGGAAATGGACAATTTTCTGACTCAGATGGAAGCAAAATACTGCAAACCTTCCAAAGGGAAAAGGACGGCTCCCAAGAAGGGAAAGAAAGAATAGAATTTTCTTTTATTGGGTCCTTAGATGTCAGTGGTGCCATGGTAGACAAGGTGAAGGCAGGCGTTAGCCTAACCTTGGAGAGTAGTTTTTTTTTTTCTGCTTAAAATACATGGATCGTCTAAGCCAGGCAGGAGTCATGGACTTGATCTTAGTATTTCCTAGAGTTCACCTGACGTTGTAGGAGGGCTTCACATGAAGAATGTAGTGGTGATGGTGGGAAGGGAGGATTCGACAACATCTGCCTCCATGGGTTTTCTGCCTAGGGAGCTGATGTGCATGCACTTAAGAAATATTCTACCCTGGGGGGAGAACTGCAGATGGAATGTAAAGAGAAATTTTAAAAGAATGTAATAAAAGAAGTACTCTACCCACAGAGAACACCCTCAGAATACTCGAACAGCTGTTTCAATAATCCTAGATTCTCTTCCTGTTCCCCTGTTATGTTTTTGTCTTCTGTCCTTGTGGTAGGAGAAGTGGGTGTTCATATTACTGCAGACTTTTTTGTAAGATTGTATATGGCTAAATAAAGAAAAACTTTTAAAAAAACCAAATAATAACTAAGGAAAATAATAGAGTCTAAACTGAGACAATAACGGCCATAGGAACATTTACTGATGAAGAGAGTGAAAAGGTGACTGATAATATGCAAATCTTAGAAAAGACTACTACCAATAAATTACAAGCCTTGGAAAAAACCTATTAAAACAGATAATAAAAGTGGTTAGACACAGACAGAAGAATTAAGAGAACAAAAATCCCCACCATTATATTAAGGACTTGGAGAGGAGTGGCCCAAGGTTATTAAAAAAGCAACCTTAATTTATCCAATTACCATTCAAGAAAGATTACCTATGATAGATACCCCCAAGGTTTTACAGAATTTAAATGAGATTCTATGAAAATATTAGATTTAAAGATATTTAATGAAGCAATATTTTCTTATGGTATACATTCATCCTATGTGAGGCAGATGTTGAATACATGGTCCATTACGAGCAAAGTTACTCCCTAAGACTGAAAATATTTGGTCACAGCAGTATTGGAATATGGACCTCAACTATTACAGAGGAAAGTTGGCTGAGAGAAGCAGTTAAGACCCTCAAACAGCAAGGTAGGGTTAGAGGATATCTGATTTCCTAAAATCAAATCTGTAGTGAGGGCCATTATGCTGATTGGGAAGCCAGGCTATATTTGATGATCACATCTTGTGCCTATGGCATATAGCAGCCTTGAATGCTTGGGACAAGATTCAAGAATTAGGAAAGAGAATTGAGCCATTTACTAAAGTTATAAAAGGCTCAAAACCTTTTATAAACTTTCAAAGCCTTCACTAAACTTTTGCAAAGATTTACTTCTGTTGCAAATTGAATGATATTAGATCTGGAAGGTACATGAATATTAACTGAATCTTTGGCTTTTGAAAATGCTAATTTATAATATGAAAGGGTAATTGAATCTTTAAAGATAAGATGAGCACCCACAGAGGAACGGATCCAACACACAGTCAATATTGAATCTCAAAACCATGATGACACTTGGATAAGAGAGATGATCTCCAAAGACTTGAGTGAAAATCAAAATGTCAAATGTTTTAATTGTGGTAAACAAGGTCAACTAAAAAGGAATTGTAGGCAGGGCATTCATACAAACAATGTTTTTTTTTTTTTTTTTTTCTGGAGAGAACCTGAAGAGAAGGTCCCAGTATTGTAGAGTGTGCATGCAGAAGATGCTGCAAAAGTCAGTATTGGAGCAATGAATGCAGATCAACAAGAGACAGGAAAGGCAACCCTTTATCATAAGGAAATGTCTTAGGAGACCTTTTGCAGGCCCCTATGCTAAATTTGGTTCAATCATTCCCTGTCACCATGGGTGAAACTCTTCCTCGAGCAATTAAAGGACCTAATGCCTATTGTAAATAACTATACTGCTAAGGATGACAGGACAACTTTAGAAGATAAGCAAAATTTCCAAGAGGAACCATAAAAACATATTTTGGCAAAGTTCAATAACTGATCAAAGATCAAGGTTAACAACACGGTAAATGACGTCAAAGTTGAGGATCTTGTAGGGTGTAACTGGGAACAGATGTAACTATAATTGTACTAAATCTTGGCATCCAAATCGACCTCTTCAGGAGTTAAACATTCAGCTTCTACAGAATGGAACTTTATTTCAGGTGAAGCAAAGTGCAAGATTGGTCAAATTCATAGGACCTGAAGGACAGAGAGGAAGATTAACACCATACATGGCCAATACAGCAATGAACTTACGGGGATGTGATTTTTTTTTTATAAAAGTGGAACTATTTCTCAAATCTCAGGAAAAAGTCATAAGCTTGAGGATGTTTTAGTGGAAAATATCAAAAGGTATTCTCTAGAGCAGTAATAATGTTCAAGCTGTATATAAACAGGACCCAATAGCTGGTGACCTCACAAACGTGCCAACAGATCTACCTTTAACTGGCTAACTGATAAACCTGAATGGGTGGTGCAATAGCCTTTGACATCAGAAAAATCACAGGCCTTTAAGCAGTTGGTACAAGTGCAGTCAAATGTACAACATATTGAAGAATCAACCAGTCCTTGGAATTCTCCTGTATTTGCAATAAAATAAATCTAGAAAATGGACAACGTTAACAGATTTGAGAGCCACGAATAAAATAATTCAGCAGATGTCCTCTCTACAATCTGGAATTCTCCTGCCTTCTCTGTTTCCTAAAAGATAGTCTGTATTAGTGATTTTTTCTTTTCTTTTTTAAAACTTATTTATTTATTTATTATGCATACAATATTCTTTCTGCATGTATGCCTGAAGGCCAGAAGAGGGCACCAGACCTCATTACAGATGGTTGTGAGCCACCATGTGGTTGCTGGGAATTGAACTCAGGACCTTTGGAAGAGTAGGCAAAGCTCTTAACCCCTGAGCCATCTCTCCAGCCCTTTCTTTTGTTTTTTTGAGAAAGAGTTTCTCTTTGTAGCTTTGGAGCCTGTCCTGGAAATTGGTCTGTAGATCAGGCTGGTCTTGAACTCACAGATCTGTCTGCCTCTGCTTTTGAGTTCTGGGATTAAAGGTATGTGCCACCACTGCCTGGCATACTAGTGATTGATTTAAAGGACTGATTCCTTACTATACCTTAACAAGAAGAGGATGGAGAAAAATTTGCCTTCACAGAGCCTGCTTATAATAATTCTCAGCCTGTTGAAAGGTATCAATGGAAAATTCTTCCACAAGGAATGTTAAACAGCCCTACCTTCTTGTCAATATTTTGTACAAAAGCCACTAGAGATAATTTGTGAAAATTTCCTCAATCCATGATTTGTCATTATATGAACAATATCTTACTAACTCATTCAAATGTAGGTGTCTTAGAAGAAATGTCTCAAGGAATTAGGAAAAGATTGCCTTGCTGGGGATTGCAAATTTCTCCTAAAAATACAAAGAGGAGAGAATCTATGAATTATCTATGGTATAAAGTAGGTTTATAAACAATTCAGCCACAAAAGGTATAAGTTAGGAGAGGTCAATTGAAGACTCTTAATGATTTTCAAAATTTACTGAGAAACTTTAACTGGCTATGACCCAGAATTGGATTCACTACTCAAGAACTAATTCCAAACCTTACAAGGTGACAAGAACTAAATATTCCAAGAAAACATCAGCTGAAGCTGAAAAAGACTTGGCTCTGGTAGAGAAAAAAATGGCAGGAAGCACATGTGGATTGCTTGCTTGGATGCAGAGCTTGGCTGTAGCCTGGTTATTCTCTGTTCTCCATCATTCTCCCCCTGGATTTCTAATGCAGAGAAAAGATAAATTCTGAAATGGAGATTTTTTTGCCACCCAAACAGAGCAAAGTTTCTGAATTGATTTGAAAAGGAAAATTGAGACTTTGTCAATTGACAGGAATAGAACAAACGGAAATTGTAGTACCTTTTACTAATGTTGAAATTTCCTCTTTGTATACAGAAAATGAACCCTGGCAAAGAGCTTGCAGGATGTTTTTTGGGTGAGATTAACAATAAATATCCCCAAAGCAAGAGACTTCAATTCATTAAAAGAACTAATTGGATTTTTCCTCACATTGTTCAGTGAACCCCATTATCTGAAGCCCCTACATTCTATATAAAAGCAAATAAATCAGAAAGGCAGGTTATAAATCAAGAAACTTAAGTAAAGTGGCTCAAAGCCTTTATGATTCTGTTCAAAAGTCAGAATTATGTGCTATTCTCGTGGTATTAGATTTTTTTCAGAACCTATTAATATAGTTACTGACTCTCAGGAATCAGAAAGAATTGTTTTACATATTGAAACTGCTGAACTCAGGTCTACATTTTTGCATCTTAGGCTGCATCTTACCAGCCTACAGACTCCATTTAAAAACTGGGGATGTAGCCAGATGGTGGTGACGAGGCAAGCCGTTAATGTCACCCTCAGGGGGCAGAGGCAGGCAAATATCTGAGTTCAGGTGCATCCTGGTCTAAAGAGTGAATTCCATGACAGCCAGAGATACACAAAGAAACTCTGTCTCAAAAAGTCAAAACCAAAAAATAGAAAAGAAAGAAAGCATGAAAGCAAAAGCCCAATGGATGTGCCCCAGGCCACAATGATGCAGGCCATCCTTCAGTTCAGGCTCTCCATACCCAGTGTGTGAAGCTGACAATCAACCATTGCAGGGGTTTGAGAGCACTTTCTGCTCTTGCTGTGGATCAGTCATCCCAACTGTCACGGGACTCACTATGTAAATCAGGCTGGCTTGAATTTACAGAGATCTGCCTGCCTCTGCCTCCGCAGTGCTGGGATTGAAGGTGTGCACCGTCCCAGAGAGTTTTCTTTCTCATTTACACTCACTACAAACGGAGTTGAGCATGGAACTGAAACTCAGAAAACAGACAGAAGTGGGTTTCAGTCTGCTTTTCTATTTTACTAACTAGATGAACCTAAGTTATTTTGTGTGATTTCCAGGCATATTTTGAATACATAAGGATTGGCTAGGGATGCAGCACAGTTGATAGAATGGTTGCCTGGCAACACAATACTCTAGGTGAGATCCTAGCACATAAACCTGGCATGGTGGTGCACACCTGCAATCCCAGCTCTCAGGCTGAGACGGGAGCATTAGCAGCTCAAGGTCATCTTGCCTACGTAGTGATTTGGACGCTAGCCTGGGATAGCACACTAGACCCTCAAAAAATAAAAATTAGAATAATAGTTACTTCCGTGGGTTTTGAAGAACAAGTCACATGGCCGAGCATGTGGCCCACAGTAAGCAAGTGCCCCTCCACCAATGGCTAGTGTATAGGATGGAGGAGGAGATGGCTTCAATTCTGTTAACTTCTGTCCCTATTGGGTACACCTAGATTTCTGGATGATCGTCCCCAGGGCCTCAGTTTTATTTTCCTTTATAGATTATTTATTTATTTATTATGTATACAATATTCTGTCCGTGTTTATGTCTGCAGGCCAGAAGAGGGTACCAGACCTCATTACAGATGGTTGTGAGCCACCATGTGGTTGCTGGGAATTGAACTCAGGACCTTTGGAAGAGCAGGCAATGCTCTTAACCACTGAGCCATCTCTCCAGCCCCTCATTTATAGAGTTTTAAAAAATGTATTTTCTGTGTGTGGGTGTGTTGTCTGCATGTACATCTGCACACCAGAAGAGAGTATCATATCCCATTCTAGATGTTCGTGGGTTGTTGTGTAGTGCTGGGAATTGAACTTAGGTCACTGCGTCTGTGCAGGCAGCTCAAGCTGCACCTGCTGCTCCCCAGACCTGTCTTGGGCAGGGCAAGGCCTGAACTTTGGGTGGGACTGGAGTGGGGATGGCTTTGGGGGTAGAAAGGCCGAGGACTGGTCAGCTGTCCATTAAATGAAAAGAGAGACCGAGAACCATGTAGCCTACACCAACCAATGGGACATTTTATTCTTAATTCTGGTTGACCAGGGAACCAGGGATTAGCTTGTCTATACCTGCGGGGTCCTGTGTTAGAGAATGGACAGGAGAAGACGTGCTATGTTTTCTTTGTTGCACAAAGGCTGCCGTGTACTTTAGGGGAACAATTACCCTGTGGTGTGTGTTTAGGCACAGTGAAGACTTGAAGCCCACCAGGACGTCATCCTGCATTCAGGCCGTTTACAGTCAGTCCAGTTTGGTTTCCTATATCCTACTTCCTAGAATGAGCACACAGCAGATGCTCTTTGAGTCCCACATTTTAGGGCCAAGGTGTGGCCTTTAGTGCCCATGTGACACTGCTTCTTCCTCTCTCCCCTCCCTTCTCTCTGCTTCTCTTTCTTTCCCTCCCAACACCTCCCCTCCCCTCCTCTCCTGTACCTTTTCCTGCTTCATCTCTCCCCTCTCCTTTCCCTTTTCTGTGTCTCTACCCCCACCCCATTTGTATCTCATGCTGGCTACTTCTTCTCCTCCTCTTCTTTTTCTTCCTCCTCTCCTCCTTCTTTTGCTTCAGACAGAGTTTCTTTTTGTAATGTTTCTTGCTGTCATGTAACTTGATTTTTAATCCTTGGTTGTCCTTGAACTCAAGAGATCTGCCTGTCTCTGCCTCTGCCTCTCTACCCCAGAGTGCTGGGATAAGAGGCATGGCTGGGCTAATCACCCACTGTTGCCAGAGGTTTCTGTCCCATCCTGTCCTGTAGTTGTTCAGTCCCAAAGAAACACACAGAGGCCTACATTAATTATACACTGGTTGACCTATTAGCTCAGGCTTTCTTATTAATGAATTCTTACATCTTACATTAATCCATAATTGTTGTCTGTGTTAGCCACATTGTGTGGTACCTTTATCAGTGAGGCATTCTCATCTTACTTCTTCTTGCTTCGTCTGTGACAACTGTAGACTGAGCTTTTCCTCTTTCCAGAAATCTCCTATTCTGGCTACGCTGCCTATACTTCCTGCCTGGCTACTGGCCAGTCAGCGTTTTATTAAACCAATTCAAGTGACAAATCTTTACACAGTACAAGACCATTGTCCCACAGCAACCCACTCTTCAAGGTGCTCTGCTAATGTCAATGTTTTTCCTGTTAACCTTCAGTTTCCAGGGCTAGGCAGTTGATGTTCTCTGAGGATCTATTTATGTTTGTTAGACAGAGAAAACCATCACCATTGCTTAGTTCTTTCTATAGGTGCTTTATTGGAAGGCACAGTGTGTAGTGAACACAACCTGTCAGGCAGCAGAGGTGTAGGCAGTAAATGAGGCGACAAGTCTAACAGAAGCCATTGGGGCCAAAGTCTTTGAACGTCGAGTCGGACATTTTCCTGAAGATGCAGATGGCAGCGTTGCGGTCACAGTTGCAGATGGCATCCTGACAGGCATTGTTTTTATCTGCAGAGAATCAAGAAAGGGAGTTGAGTGGAGCCTATGACCCTGCTCGCTGCAATTTGTAGGCAAAAGAAGCTGGTGGCCCTCCCATAGGTGTAGACTTAGGCTTGAGAGACAAAGCAAACTAAATATATTGGTTTGGCCAAATTGTTGAAACACATTTATAATAAAAAAAATCATCCCAGCACTTGGGAGGCAGAGTTAGGTGGATTTCAGTGAATTCAAGGCCAGCTTGGTTCAAAGATAGAGTCCCAGGACAGCCAGAAGTGTTACACAGAGAAACCCTGTCTTGAAAAACAAAAAAAAATATTTATTGTGGGGCTGGGGAGATGGCACCGTTGGTAAAGCAGTTGCCATACAAGCATGAGGGCCTGACCTAGGATGCCCAGCATCCATGCAAGATTGAAAGTGTGGTTGGGCATCTGTAACTCTATTGGGAAGTGGGGAACATGGATCCTCAAAACTTGTTTGACAGTCAGGGTAGCTAAAGGTGAGCATTCTGTTCAGTGAGAGCCCAGCCTCTAAAGACACGGTAGAGAGTGACTGAAGAATACAGGGGATGCCAAGTCCTTCCTATACAGGAAAATAAATAATCACGGATATTTAATCCTAAAACCAGGAGAACGACAA
Organism: Microtus obscurus; assembly: GCA_963919715.1. Taxonomy (NCBI): domain Eukaryota; kingdom Metazoa; phylum Chordata; class Mammalia; order Rodentia; family Cricetidae; genus Microtus; species Microtus obscurus. The sequence continues at coordinate 342,724 of CAWTZC010000020.1, read as the reverse complement.
ATATGAACACCCACTTCTGAAATTACACAATTTAAGACAATCCTCCTGCCTCTGCCTCCCAAGTGCTGGGATTGCTGATGTGAACCACCACACTCAATGTATGGGTTCTGGGGATGGATCCAGGGCTCTGTGCATGCTAGACAAGCACTCTAACAGCCGAGCTACATTCCCAGCCCTCTGAACCTCTCCTGTAAATGGGAATGAAAAATCTTGCCCAGCGTAGGCGTTTAGTCCAGTGTTTGTCTTGTAGCTCATGATGTAGCTTTCAGTTGTCTAGTAAATATGGAATCAGTATAACCCAGCAGCTAAATGGAGAGACTCTGGGCAGGCAATATGGCTCAGGGAAGAAAGATACTCGCTGCCAAGTCTGAACACAAGTTCCGGCTCCAGGAGTCACATAGCAGAAGGAGAACAGACTCCTGCTTGTTGTCCTCAGACCTCCACACCTGTGTTGTGGCACAAGCATGCCTCCTAATATATAAAATCTTTAAATGTTCTTTAAAAAAGCATTGGAATGATGTAGACCTTCTAAACTTGGTATTCTTGGGCAAGTGGCCAAGTCTTCCTCATCGTCCTCATCAATATCCTCATCTAAATTTAAGTTTCTACCTAATAAAGCTGTGGTGATTCAAATGAGATGAAAGTAATGATCACTAAATGTTGACTGTCCTTGTTACTTCCATGCCCCTTCGAAACATGCCCAGGGCCAAGGAGAATGCAGAGTTCCCGGAGGTAACCCTACCCATGCAGATGAGGTTCCTCCCAGAGCAGATGTAATAATAGGGAATGTAGCGGTCGTCTTCATAAATTTTACAGTCTCCAAGCTTCTTTGCCTCTTCATAGCACCTTTCATGATTCTCGCAGCACCTGGGGAGAGGAAGGAACAGCCGAGGCTGAGTGAGGACCCACAGGAGGTCAGTTCTCACTTGCAGTCTCTCTCAAACATGTCAGGATGATTTAAACAACACAATGATCCAGAAGAAATGGTCCCGAGGCTTGATAATCTCTGATTTCCATTAGCACATATTTATTGAAAGCAACTTGTGTGTGGTTTCTGTCTTTCATCCCAGTACTTGGGAGACAGTGGCAGTTGGTTCTCTGAGTTCGAGAAAAGTCAAGGATACAAGAGTAGATGCTGTCTCAAAAAATGATTTTTAAACAAAGCTGCAGGAATATAGTGAAATTATAAATTCTCAAGATTCTATGACTTTAAAGCCGAGGCTGGCACTTTGATGGTGGCTGTGATGGCCGTGCCCTGGTCTGGAGCCTGAGGACAGCGTTGCCCACTCTTTACATCTCACAGTTCTGCTTCCAGGGACCACTAGACACAGGGCCCTTCTGGACCAATTTCTTTATATGACAAGACACCTCTTGACTGTACATGCTGGGTGGTGATGCAGGCCTTTAATCTGAGCATTCATGAGGCAGAGGCAGGGAGATCTCTGAGTTCAAAGCCAGATTGGTCTCTAGAATGAGTTTCAGAACACCTGGGGCTACACAGAGAGCCACTGTTGGGAAACAAGCAAAAATAAATAAACCAAACAAAATACACGATGTTTGGTGAATATGCCTGTCTTCCTGTTCATACCTCATGAGAGGTTGTGTTTTTTTTTAATATATTTATTTATTTATTAAAGATTTCTGTCTCTTCCCCACCGCTGCCTCCCATTTCCCTCCCCCTCTTCCAATCAAGTCCCCCTCCCTCTTCAGCCCAAAGAGCCATCAGGGTTCCCTGTCCTGTGGGAAGTCCAAGGACCACCCACCTCCGTCGAGGTCTAGTAAGGTGAGTATCCAAACTGCCTAGGCTCCCACAAAGCCGATACGTGCAGTAGGATCAAAAACCCATTGCCATTGTTCTTGAGTTCTCAGTAGTCCTCATTGTTTCTCTGTTTTTTCCCAAGACCGGTTTTATCCCAGGCTTTTTCAGACCCAGGTCAGCTGGCCTTGGTGAGTTCCCGATAGGACATCCCCATTGTCTCAGTGTGTGGGTGCACCCCTCGCAGACCTGAGTTCCTTTCTCATGCTCTCTCTCCCTCTTCTCCTGATTTGGACCTTGAGGTTTCAGTCTGGTGCTCCAATGTGGGTCTCTGTCTCTGTCTCCTTTCATCACCTGATGAAGGTTAATATTCCGGAGGATGCCTATATGTTTTTCTTTCGGTTCTCCTTCTTATTTAGCTTCTCTAAGATCACGTATTATAGGCTCAATGGCCTTTGTTTATGACTAGAAACCAAATATGAGTGAGTACATCCCATGTTCCTCTTTTTGGGTCTGGCTTTCCTCACTCAGGATAGTGTTTTCTATTTCCATCCATTTGTGTGCAAACTTCAAGAAGTCCTTGTTTTTTACTGCTGAGTAGTACTCTAATATGTATATATTCCATACTTTCTTCATCCATTCTTCAATTGAAGGGCATCTAGGTTGTTTCCAGGTTCTGGCTATTACAAACAGTGCTGCTATGAACATAGTAGAGCATATACTTTTTTTTGTATGATAGGGCCTCTCTTGGGTATATTCCCAAGAGTGGTATTGCTGGGTCCAGGGGTAGGTTGATCCTGAATTTCCTGAGAAACGAGAGGCTGTGTTTGTGCCCTTTCCCCATCCTGTCCCCCACCAGGTGCATCACTCACCTGTGTGTATCTTCGTCATAGGTGCTGAGTCTTAGGTGTATGGGACACATGCAGCCAAACATTCTGTACACCGAAAAGGGATGAATGGTCCTCGAAAAGAAATTTCTCTCAGGTTCACGCTCCAGTGTCTCAAAATCACTCTTGGGATTGCATTCAAAGGCATTTCCAAACCTCTTCGCAGCCCGACGGCTGATGCTTTGTGCAGTAGCGCCTGCTGCAAGAAAGCACAGCACTCAAATAAACCCCAGATGCCTGCCTGCCAGCTTCCTCCTTGACTCCTCCCAGCTGCTGCCTCTGGAGAGTGGTGAATAGAGGTGTTTGTGTGTGTGTGTGTGGCGTGTGTTTGTGTGCACGAGTGTGTGCTGGCCTGCACACAGGGTGGCAAGCACATTCTTTTATTTATTTATTTATTTATTTATTAAAGATTTCTGTCTCTTCCCCACCGCTGCCTCCCATTTCCCTCCCCCTCCCCCAATCAAGTCCCCCTCCCTCTTCAGCCCAAAGAGCCATCAGGGTTCCCTGCCCTGTGGGAAGTCCAAGGACCACCCACCTCCATCCAGGTCTAGTAAGGCGAGTATCCAAACTGCCTAGGCTCCCACAAAGCCGATACGTGCAGAAGGATCAAAAACCCATTGCCATTGTTCTTGAGTTCTCAGTAGTCCTCATTGTCTCTTTGTTTTTTCCCAAGACCGGTTTCATCCCAGGCTTTTTCAGGCCCAGGTCAGCTGGCCTTGGTGAGTTCCCAATAGGACATCCCCATTGTCTCAGTGTGTGGGTGCACCCCTCGCAGTCCTGAGTTCCTTGCTCGTGCTCTCTCTCCATCTTCTCCTGATTTGGACCTTGAGGTTTCAGTCTGGTGCTCCAATGTGGGTCTCTGTCTCTGTCTCCTTTCATCGCCTGATGAAGGTTAATATTCCGGAGGATGCCTATATGTTTTTCTTTCGGTTCTCCTTCTTATTTAGCTTCTCTAAGATCACGTATTATAGGCTCAATGGCCTTTGTTTATGACTAGAAACCAAATATGAGTGAGTACATCCCATGTTCCTCTTTTTGGGTCTGGCTTACCTCACTCAGGATAGTGTTTTCTATTTCCATCCATGGCAAGCACATTCTTGGGAACACTCATCAATGTGACACTACACAAGAGGAGGTCAGAGGACAGCTTTAGGGAGTTGCTTTTCTCCTTCAACTATGTAGGTCTTGGAGACCAAACTCAAGTCACCAGGCCCAAGCAGGAAGGTGTCTAACATTTTAAGACAAGGAGTTGCCCTGTAACTCAGGCTAGCTTCAGACTCTGTAGCATCCCTCTGGCCTGAGTGTCCCTACTGGTAGTGTTATAAATGTACACCACTGTACTGGGCTGGGCTGACTCTCCAAGATTGAGTTCTAAACACATTGCCTTTTGCCTTGCTTGCCTTTTCATTTCTGACTATAAGGGCAGACAGCGGTCACACTGTGAGCTGCACTGTGGTCCCTGTGTTGAGGAGCTAAGAACACACTGCAGTCAGCACCCAATAACCCAGAACCAGCTATCTCTTGAGTTTGAGAACTGCCCCACTTTTACTCAAGCCCAGTTGAAACTCTAGCCTCAGCCAGCAGTGGGATTCATCACAGTTCTAGCTGAGACCTTGAGCCAGAGAAGCAGCCAATACCTGCTATTGTTTCACACTGGGAGACTCAGAAGGAATCTGTTGTACGACCACGCACAGCTCATATACAAGGCTAATGGTCAGATCATCCCGTGTAATGTCAGCACACGACATAACAAACTGTTCCTCAGCTGAGGAACAGGAAATGAGATGGGATTCAGTGTGCAGTGGGATACTTGGTCCCCATTAAAATGAAGTGTACAGTGGAGCACACACTGTGTAATCCCAGCAATCTGGAGGCAGCAGCAGGTGGATATCCTAGATCAAAGTCAGCGTGATCTTCAGAGTTATTTTCAGTACAGACACAGAGAAACTGTCTTGTTAAAACTACAAACAAACAAACAAACAAAAACAAAACACAATGGAAAAATAAACTTCAGAATGGTGTCAGGCACCTATTTAACCCTAACAGTTTGAAGGTGTGGGCAGGAAGGTTTCAAGTGCGGGCAATAGTGTTGAGCTGGACGACATCCTGATCCACACGTTAAGGCCATATAAAATAATAGTAAGGGCTGGAGAAATGGCTCTGCAGTCAGGAGCACTTGCTGAGCTTGTGTAGGACCCAGGCTCTGGTTCCAGTATGCACTTGGCAGCTCACAATTGTCTATGAGCTCAGTTCTCACAACCTTCCTCTGGCCTCTGTAAACACTGCTCATACACAGTTCACAGACAGACATGAAGGCAAAACACTCATACAAATAAAATAAAAATAAATATTTTTTAAAATGATAAGAAAAAATTAAATTGCCGTGGCACGTTAGGACCAGCTATATTGGTGCCAGGGAAATACGGCACAGGTAGAGGGACTTTCTTTGCTTGTGCAAGTGAATGCAGTGGACTTGAGTCTGCGCATCCTAACATGACCTGGCTGTCCTGGAACTCACTCTGTAGACCAGGCTGGCACTGAACTCACAGAGATCCGCATTCCTTTGCTTCTGAAATGCTGGGAACAAAGGAAAATGCCACCAACTCCTGGCTGCAGTGGACTTTTCTAACGAGTTCTCTAAGGTCAATGTGCCAGCTGTTGAGGATATGAGGGTGAGGAGGGAACCCCAACCTAGGGGCTATTAGACCCCAATAGGAACAGGAAACCAAAACTTCAGGTGTGACAAGTGGGAGCTTGCACTTGAAGAGAAGACAGATGGGGGCACTCGGAGAACAGGGGTCCTACCTGTGAGCAGAACAACCAGCAGAAGGAGTTTCATCTTCAGTGAGAGGAGGACACAAGTGACTTCTCTCTTTCAGTCCTGTAGCTGTGCTCTGACAGGGTCCAGTCAGCACGTGGGGCCTGTGACTGTCCTGTGTGTCGCACAGAAGTAGAATATGTCCACCCTCACAGACAGTCCTGACGGTCAGAGCTGCTGTAGATGGTGGCAGAGCCTGAATCAGTGCTGTTGCAGAGGCACAGATAAAGGGCTGGCTCAACACCCACACCAGCCTCAGTGCAGTGACTGACAACGTGCCAAGTCCCTCCCCTGTAGAAGCTTTGAGGTCATAGAGGTTGGGTTTGAGGGATGCTGATAGTGACAAATGGTCCCAGCAGGAGTAGCTGAACCCAACAATCCTCCATGTTAACTGGATAAACTAAGTGATAAGTCTGTTCCAACAGCTGACACAGCCTTTGAGGTGGATCCAGTTGCAAACTTGATCTTTAATTCACTAACTGAATTATTAATTAGTTTTTGTGTGTTTGTGCACATGTGCGCACACACATATGAAGGTCAGAGGACAACTCTGTGATGTCAAGTCTCTCTTTCCACCTTTATGTGGGTTCCTAAAATCAAAGTCAGAACACCAGGCTAACACTTGCACTGGCTGAGCCATTGTAGTAGCCCACAAACTCCATTTACTCTGGGAAAGTAGCCAGATGGTGATGGTGGTGAATGCCTTTAATATCAGCACTCAGAAGGCAGAGGCAAGAGAATATTTGAGTTACATGAAAGCCTGGAATTCACTCTATAGTGAATTTCAGTTCAGCCAGAGATACACAAAGAAACCCTGTCTCTAAAAACCAAAAACCAAAATAAATAATTAAAACAGAAAGACAGCAAATGTAGAAGAGATGTGCCCGCAGGTCAATATGATGCAGACCGTCCTTCAGCTGAGGCTCTCCCTACTCACTGTGTGAAGCTATAGGGACCTGTGAGATGGCTCAGCACTCAAGAGTGCTTCTGCTCTTGCTGAGTACTGGAGTTCTTTTATTTATTTATTTATTTATTTATTTAAGATTTCTGTCTCTTCCCCACCGCCGCCTCCCCTTCCCTCCCTCTCCCCCAATCAAATCCCCCTTCCTCGTCTGCCCAAAGAGCAATCAGGGTTCCCTGCCCTGTGGGAAGTCCAAGGACCACCCACCTCTATCCAGCTCTAGTAAGGTGAGCATCCAAACTGCCTAGGCTCCCACAAAGCCAGTACGTGCAGTAGGATCAAAAACCCATTGCCATTGTTCTTGAGGTCTCAGTAGTCCTCATTGTCCGCTATGTTCAGCGAGTCCAGTTTTATCCCAAGATTTTTCAGACCCGGGCCAGCTGGCCTTGGTGAGTTCCCGATAGAACACCCCCATTGACTCAGTGTGTGGGTGCACCCCTCGCGGTCCTGAGTTACTTGCTCGTGCTCTTTCTCCATCTGCTCCTGACTTGAACCTTGAGATTTCAGTCCAGTGCTCCAATGTGGGTCTCTGTCTCTGTCTCCTTTAATCGCCTGATGAAGGTTAATATTCAGGAGGATGCTTATATGTTTTTCTTTGGGCTCACCTTCTTATTTAGCTTCTCCAGGATCACAAATTATAGGCTCAATGTCCTTTATTTATGGCTAGAAACCAAATATGAGTGAGTACATCCCATGTTCCTCTTTTTGGGTCTGGCTTACCTCACTCAGGATAGTGTTTTCTATTTCCATCCATTTGAGTGCAAAATTCAAGAAGTCCTTGTTTTTTAATGCTGAGTAGTACTCTAATATGTATATATTCCATACTTTCTTCATCCATTTTTCCATTGAAGGGCATCTAGGTTGTTTTCAGGTTCTGGCTATTACAAACAATGCTGCTATGAACATAGTTGAGCATATACTTTTTTTTTGTATGATAGGGCATCTCTTGAGTATATTCCCAAGAGTGGTATTGCTGGGTCCAGGGGTAGGTTGTTTCCGAATTTTCTGAGAAACCTCCACACTGCTTTCCAAAGTGGTTGCACAAGTTTGCATTCCCACCAGCAATGGATGAGTGTACCCCTTTCTCCACATCCTCTCCAGCAAAGGCTATCATTGGTGTTTTTTTATTTTAGCCATTCTGACAGGTGTAAGATGGTATCTTAAAGTTGTCTTGATTTGCATTTCCCTGATCTCTAAGGAAGTTGAGCATGATCTTAAGTGTCTTTTGGTCATTTGAACTTCTTCTGTTGAGAATTCTCTGTTCAGCTCAGTGCCCCATTTTATAATTGGGTTGATTAGCCTTTTACGGTCTAGTTTCTTGAGTTCTTTATATATTTTGGAGATGAGACCTTTTTCAGTTGCGGGGTTGGTGAAGATCTTCTCCCAGTCAGTGGGTTGCCTTTTTGTCTTAGTGACAGTGTCCTTTGCTTTACAGAAGCTTCTCAGTCTCAGGAGGTCCCATTTATTCAATGATGCCCTTAGTGACTGTGCTGCTGGGGTTATACGTAGGAAGTGGTCTCCTGTGCCCATGTGTTGTAGAGTACTTCCCACTTTCTCTTCTATCAGGTTCAGTGTGTTCAGACTGATATTGAGGTCTTTAATCCATTTGGACTTGAGTTTTGTGCATGGTGATAGATATGGATCTATTTTCATTCTTCTACAGATTGACATCCAGTTTTGCCAGCACAATTTGTTGAAGATGCTTTCTTTTTTCCATTGTATACTTTTAGCTCCTTTATTGAAAATCAGGTGTTCATAGGTTTGTGTGTTAAAGTCAGGGTCTTCTATTCGATTCCATTGGTCGACTTCTCTGTTTTTATGCCAATACCAAGCTGTTTTCATTACTGTAGCTCTGTAATAGAGTTTGAAGTCAGGGATGGTAATGCCTCCAGATGATCTTTTATTGTATAAGATTGTTTTGACTATTGAGGACTGGAGTTCAAGTCTCAACAACCACATGGTGACTGTTGAACAATGTCTGCTGGCCCTTGTGTTTGGCCATGTCTTATGTAGGAGCCTTGCACCTTCTTTCCCCCACTGTTCCCCACTTCCATGGATAAAAGTCATGTAGGGCTAAGGTAGTTGGTTGTCTTCACACTCAAGCTTCTACCCTTACAGAGGGATTATGGAAGCCACTACCAGCTACCACCAGACTCTGCACCTTGTCAGGGGCCCTCTACCTGCACCTGTTGCTCACCAGGCCTGACCTTAGGAGGGGTGAGGCCTGAGCTTTGGAACAGGAGTAGACATGGAGCTGAGGGCAGAAGGGCAGATGACTGGGCAGCTGGTCACTAACGGTAAAGAGAGACTGAGATCCACGTAGCGTTTAACCAGGCAATGGGAAATTTCTTCCTAAATATGCTTGACCAGGGAACCAGAGATTAACCTGGCTTCATCTGTGAGGTCCCATGGTAGAGAAAGATAGAGAAGACACTGTTTGTTTGTTGCAAAAAGTTAGGACACTGTGTACTTTAGCGGGACAATTATCCTGTGACCTGTGTTTAGGCACAGTGAAGACTGGGAACCCACCAGGATGTAATCCTGCCTTCAGGTCATTTACTGTCAGTCCCGTTAGGTTTCATCTGTCCCATGTTCTAGAATGAGCACACAGCAGAAGCACTTTGAGTCCAGTGTTTTTGGACCAAGATGTTCCTTTAGTGCCCATGTGACACTGCTTCTTCCTCTCTCCTCCCTCCTACCTCTCTGTCTTCCCTTTCCTTCCCTCCGTACCTCTACCCTCCTTCCCAGCCTCTTCTCTCCACTCCTCTTCCCCATGCTGTCCCACCTCTCCAGTATGTATTTCATGCTGGTTTCTTCTTTCTTTGTTTTTCCAGATAAGGTTCCTTTGTGTAGTACTCCTGGCTGTCCTGGAATTCACTCTTTAGCCCAGTTTGGTCCAGTACTGATGAGATCTGCCTTCCTCTTCCTCTGCGTCTTTCTGGAATGAAGAGCGTGATGGGGTTTACCACTTATCTTCAAGGTTCTCCTTAATGGCAATGTCTTTCCCATTAATCCTCAGCTTCTAGGTCTAGAGGGAACGGTGTTCTCTGAAGAGTATGGTAGACAGAGAATACAGTCATCAGTCTTCTGTTTCTCTCTCTCTCTCTCTCTCTCTCTCTCTCTCTCTCTCTCTCTCTCTCTCTCTTCGAGAGATAAGGTTTCTTTGTAGCTTGGAGCCTGCCCTGGAACTAGCTCTTGTAGACCAGGCTGGCCTTGAACTCACACAGATCTTTCTGCCTCTGCCTCCTGAGTGCTGGGATTAAAGGTGTGCACCACCACCTCCCGGCCATAGCCAAGTTCTTTCAATAGGTGCTTTGTGCCAGGCTGTGGTAACAGAGGCCTTCAATCTCAGCATTTGGGAGGCAGAAGCATGCAGATCTCTGAGTTTGAGGCCAGCCTGATAAACAGAGCAGGTTCCAGGACAGGCTACAAAGCTATAGAGAAACCCTGTCTTGAAAAACAAAAACAACAACAAAAAAAAAACAAAAACAAAAACAAAAAAACAAAAAAAAACCCAAACAAACAAACCCCCCCCCCAAAAAAAATAAAAGTGTGTGTGTGTTCTATTAGAGAACACTGTGTGTAGTGAACACGACCAGGCAGGCAGGGATGGTGTAGACGGTCACTGAGGTGACAAGTCTAACAGTGATGGCCTCTGTGCTTCTTGTCGTAGGGAGCCTTGGAGAAGTAGATGGCGGCCTGGTGCTAATGTTGCAGATGAAGTAAGTCCTCACAGGCGTTGTTTTTTTCTGAAGAGAAACAAGAAAGGGAGTTGAGTGGAGCCCATGACCCTGCTCCTTATGATTTGTAACCAAAAGTCACCTGTGGCCCTCCATTGGTGTAGAGTCAGGGTTGAGGGACAACACAAAAGGACATTGTGTTGTTTGAAGTGCTGGGACACAGAGTAGAAGGATATTTGTTGTGGGGCTGGGGAGATGTCACAGTTGGTAAAGCAGTTGCCATACAAGCATGAGGGCCTGACCTAGGATGCCTAGCACCCATGTAAGATTCAAGGTGTGGTTGGGGCATCTGTAGCTCTATTGAGAAATGGGGAGCATGGATCCCCAAACTTGTTGGACAGTCAGAATAGCTAAAGGTGAGCGTTCTGTTCAGTGAGAGCCCCAGCCTCTAAAGACACGGTAGAGAGCGACTGAAGAACACAGGGTATGCCAACTCATTCCTATACAGGAAAATAAATAAACACGGATATTTAATCCTAAATCCAGGAGAATGACAAATATGAACACCCACTTCTAAAATTACTTGATTTGAGGCAATCCTCCTGCCTCCACCTTCCTGGTGCCAGGATTGTAGGTGTGCACCATCACACTCAATGTAGTAGTTCTGAAGGTGGAACCCAGGGCTCTGTACATGCTAGGCAAGCACTCTAGCAGCTGAATTCCCAGCCCTCTGAATCCCCACCTGTAAAGAGGGAATGAAAAATCTTGCCCTGCATAGGCTTTTAGTCCAGTGTTTGTCTTATGACCAACAATGCAGTTTTCAGTTGTTTATTAAATATGGAATTAGTATAACATAGCAGTTAATAGGAGAGGCTTTGGGCAGACAAGATGGCTGTGGGTATAAAAGCCCTTACTGCCATGTCTGAACACAAGTTCCATCCCCAGAACTCACATTGTTGAAGGAGAGAACAGACTCCTGCTCATTGTCCTCAGACCTCCACACCTGTGTTGTGGCATAGGCATGCCTCCCCCATAGATATATAAAATATTTAAAGATTTTTAAAAAGGGGCTTTAGGATGTTGTAGATCTGTGTTTGAGAACCAAATGCCATCACTTTTATGTTGAGTGACTTGGGCACTTTATCCGTATTTCAGTATCTACCTGATAAGGTTGTTGTGATATCAAATGAGACCAAGGTAATGCCTGCTAAATGTTGACTGTCTTGTATCTTCAGTGCCCCCTTCAAAACCTGCCCAGGGCCCAGGAGCACCCAGAGTTCCCAGAGGGTAAACCTATCACTGCAGGTGATCCCCTCCCCGAGCAGGAGTATGAGTAGGAGCTGGTGCAGGGTTGTCTAGGAGGAGTTTGCAGTTTCCCAGCTTCTTTGCCTGAGAGTAGCAGTTGTCACAAGTCCAATAGCACCTGGGGAGTGCAGGGAACAGCTGAGGGAGAAGTATGGATCCATAGGAGGTCAGGTCTCACTTGCAGTCTCTCTCAAACATGTCAGGATGTTAAACACAATGTTCCAGAAGTAATGGTTCCAATGCTTGAGAATCTCTGATTTCTATTAGTCCATATTTATTGAAAGCAATGTGTGTGTGGTGGTTCTTGTCTTTAATCCCAGTACTTGGGTGGCACAGGCTGATGGATGTTGGAGTTTGAGATCAACCAGAGAAACATGAGGGAGACCCTGTCTGAAAACAAGTAATTTTTTTAGAAGTTACAGGAACATAGTGAAAACATGTATTCTGAAGTTTCAATGATTTTTTTAAAGCCAAGGTTGACACTTTGATGGTGGCTGTGACGGTTGGCCGTGCCCTAGTCTGGTGCCTGAGGACAGCATTGCCCATGAGCTCTATCTCACAGTCTGCTTTCAGGGACCACGAGATACAGGGTCCTCCTGGGCGATTCTTTATATGACAAGAGGTGAAAACACATGCTGCTGGTGATGAAGGCCTTTAGTCTCAGCACTCATGAGAGAGAGGCTAGAAGGTCTCTGAGTTTAAGGCCAACATGGTCTCCAGAGAGAGTTCCAGGACAACTAGGGATACATAGAGAACCCCTTCCTGGAAACAAACAAACAAAAATAAATAAATAAAACAAAATACATGAAATTTGGTGAGTATGCATATCTCCTATTTATGCCTTATGAGATGCTCTCCTTGTGTCCTGGCTCCACCCTACCCCTGACACTCCAGTTTCTCACCAGGTAGATCATTCACCTGTCTATGTCGTTCAACCAGTGGTTCAAGCTGAGGAAGGAACAGTAGCAGCCATAGATGTTGTATTCTGACAATGAATGTCTCCTGGGGTTGCTCTTGATCACATTGCCAAACTGCCATAGCGGCAGAGGGCTGATGCTGTGTGCAGTAGCGCCTGCTGCACGAATTCACATCACACTCCAATAAACCCCACTTTTTACCAGGGGTCTGATACCTGCCTGCTAGCTTCCTCCTTGACTCCTACCAGCTGCTGCTTTGAGAGAGCAGTGAATAGAGGTGTGTGTATGTGTGTGTTTGTGTGTGCGTGCATGTGTATGTGTGTGTGCACATGTGTGTGTGCATGTGTATGTGTGTGCGTTGTGTGTGTGCATGTGTATGTGTGTGTGTGTGCTGGTCTGCATACAGGTTGAAATCAAGCATTAGACAGCACTATTGTTATCCTACACATGAGGAGTTCAGAGGAAGCTTTAGGGAGTTTGACTCTGTAGATTTTGGAGACCAAACTCAGGTCACCAGCCCTGAGTGGAAAGTTAGAGAGGAAATCTGAGATAGGTGCCCTGTAGCCCAGGCTAGCCTCTGACTCTGCAGCAACCCTCTGCCTCAGCCTCCTGAGTGCCAGGATTATAAATAAAACCACTGTAGGGAGCAGGGCTGCCTCTCTGCGGTTAATTCTATAACGATCGCCTTTTGTCTTTCTTGCCTTCTCATTTCTCACTGTCAGGACAGACAACCATCACACTGTGAGCTGCTTTGTGGTCCTTGTGTTCAGGAGCTGAGAACACTCTGCAGTCAGCAGCTAGGGATGAACTGTCCTCTTAGTTCAATAGCCCAGCAATCCAGACATCTCTTGAGTTTGAAAGTTGCCGCACCCCTACTCAAGCCCAGGTGAAACCCTAGCCTTAGCCAGCAGTGGGATTCATCACAGTCTAGCTGAGACCTTGAGCCATAGTATCCACCAACACAAGTTTATTATTTCACACTGGGAGAATCAGAAGGAATCTGTTGTATGGCCACACACAGCTCATACACAAGGCTAATGGTCAGATCATCACGTGTAACGTCAGCACACGACATAACAAATTTCATCAGCTGAGGAGCAGGTAAAGAAGCCAGGGATCAGTCTGCAGTGGGATAGGTGGTCACCGTGAAAATAAAGGTAAAACCAGGTACTGTGTAATCCCTGCAATCTGGAGGCAGAGACCAGAGGATCAGAAGTTCAAGGCTTCTAGGGGATAGTCTTACAGGACTTTAATGCCAGCACTATGGAGATAGAGGTGGTGGGTATCTGAGTTCAAAGATAGCCTGGTCTATAGAATGAATTCCAGGACAACCACAGAGAAATTCTGTTTTGCAAAACTGGGAAAAAAATACAAAAAACCTTGAAGATACAAGGCAGACATGTATATAATTCTAACCCTTGGGATGTTGCAGCAAGTTTGGGCTACAATGTTGAGTTGGAGGACATCCGACATCAAGAGCTGCATTATATGATTATATCAACAATAATTATAGTAACAACATCAACAACAACAACAGTAAGGGCTGGAGAGATGGCTTGGCAGTCAGGAGCACTTGGGGAGCTCAGTTTCAGCACCCACATGGGAGATCACAACTGTCTATGACCCCATTCTGGAGGATCAGACCCCTCTTTGGGCCACTGTAGGCACTGCTCAACTCAGTTCATAGATAGACATGCAGGCAAAACACTCATATACATAAAATAAGTCAATTTTTTGAAACAATAAGAAATATCAAACTGTCAGATCAGCATGGGGCTAGGGAAATGGCTGCATGGCAATATGGCAGAGGTGGAAGGGTCTTTCTTTCCTTTGGTTGGTGAATAGTGGACCTTTCTAAGGAGTCATCTGAGTTCAGACTTAGAGGCTAAAGGTGTGTTAGAGGCTAAAGATATGGGGATAGAAGGGAACTTTAATCCACAGGTTGGGGCTATTAAACCCCAATGGGACCCCAAACCAGAACTTCAGGTGTGTACAGTGGGGATTGGTAGGGAACTCAGAGGGGACAAGGTCCTACCTGTGAACACAGTGACCAACAGAAGGACTTTCATCTTGGGTGAGGGGAGGACTCAAGTGACTGAAGCACGATTAATAAAAACTCGGACATAGATACTGGGATTCAACCTGAAGATCAGAAAAGCAAAGCAGCCAGCCACTGGCTCTTAAAGTAAAACAGCCATGTGGGCCAGTCTTACAGACCAGTAGCAATGACACACACCTTTAATACCAGTAGACACACTACCTTACCATAGAAACTGGTGGTAAGTAGTGCATGTCCTTAATCCCGGCACTAGAGAGAAATATAAGACGGAGCAGACAGCTCTCAGTCAGTCTCATTCTGAGATTCCTGGAGGCAGGATTGCCATTTCAGACTGAGGTAGACGTAAGAGCCAGTGGCTGGCTGCTTTGTTTTTCTGACCCTCAGGTTGAAGTCCAACATCTGTCTCTGAGTTTTTATTAATCATGCTTCAAGTGACTTCTCTCTTTACAGTCCTGTAGCTGTGCTCTGGCAGGGTCCAGTCAGCAGGCGGGGCCTGTGACTACCATGTGTGTAGCACAGAAAGAGAATATGTCCACCCTCACAGACAGTCCTGACCAGCAGAGCTGCTGTAGATGGTGGCAGAGCCTGAATCAGTGCTGTCGCAGAGACACAGATAAAGGGCTGGCTCAACACCCCACACCAGCTCCAGTGCAGTGACTGGCAAAGTGCCAAGTCCCTCCCTTGTGGAAGATTTGAGGTCATAGGAAGATATAGACATTGCTCCTGGGGTTGGGTGTAGTAGGAGGGGGAGTGGGCCGCATCCTGCCACCTGGCTAGCTTATACCCCGAAATAACCACACAGAAATAGTATTAATTAAATTACTGCCTGGCCCATTAGCTCTAGCCTCTTATTGGCTAACTCTCACATCTTGATTAACCCATTTCTATTAAATCTGTGTATTACCATGTGACTGTGACTTACCTGCAAGATTCTAACCTATGTCCGTCTCATGCTGGAGAGTCATGGCGTCTGCCACACTTCCCTTCTTCCCAGTATTCTGTCTGTCTACTCGCTCACCTAAGGGCTGCCCTATCAAAAGGTCAAGGCAGTCTCTTTATTCAACCAATGAAAGAAACACACAAACAGAAGGACCTCCTATACCAGTTAGGTCTGAGGGATGCTGATGGTGACGTGTGGTTCCAACAGAAGTAGGTAGACCCAACAAACTTCAGTGTTAACTCTGTAAACTATGAGTAAAGTCTGTCACAGTGTAAACTATGCGTAAAGACCTGACATAGCCTTTGAGGGAGAGCCAGTCTCATGAATTCAATCTTCAATTAATTATCCAATTAATTAATGTGTGTGTGTGTGTGTGTGAGAGAGAGAGACAGAGAGCACTTGTGTGCACAATTGCGAGCAGAGGACAACCCTGTGGAGTCAGTGTCAATTCTCTCCTTCTACCTTCTAATGAATTTCTAAGTTGAACTCAGGTCTACAGGCTTACATTTTAGGCTGCATCTTACTAGCCTAAAAACTCCATTTAAAAACTGGAGTGTAGCCAGATGGTGGTCATGGTGCAT
This sequence comes from Microtus obscurus, assembly GCA_963919715.1. Taxonomy (NCBI): domain Eukaryota; kingdom Metazoa; phylum Chordata; class Mammalia; order Rodentia; family Cricetidae; genus Microtus; species Microtus obscurus. The sequence goes on along the minus strand of CAWTZC010000020.1, from coordinate 326,820 downwards.
GCTCTTATTGTTAACACTCAGGATGCAGGGGCAGGTGTATATCTGAGTTTGAGGCTAGCCTGGTCCACAGAGAGTGTTCCAGGAAAGCCAGAGATACACAAAGAAACCTTGTCTCCAAAAATCAAACCCCAAAAACAAAAAAGAAAGAAAGAAAGAAAGCAAATTCCCAACAGATGTGCCCACAGGCCAGCATGATGCAGGCAATCCTTCAGCTGAGGCTCTCCCTACCTAGTTTGTGAAGCTGACAATCAACCAGTATAAGGGCTGGAGAGAGGGCTCAGCACTTAAGAACACTTTCTGCTCTTCCAGAAGAACCAGGTTCAATTCTCTGCACCCACAGAGTGGCTGTCCAACAATGTCTGTTGTTCCAATGTCTTCTCGCCTCTGAGTTTGTTGGTCTCTCATGTATCCTCTTACTTAGCATCCTAGCAACTCTTCCCCCCCCCACTTCTGACACCTCTTCTCTAGATTAAAGCAATGTAGGGGTGAGTTGAGTTGGTTGTCTCCACACTCAAGACCCCCCAGTGGGACTCTGGACAGCCACTCACAGCTACTACTAGACAGTGTGCCTGCACTTGTGGCCCGAGTTCCACCTGTGACTACCAGGACTGAACTTTGGAGGGGTGAGGCATGAGGTTTGGGACACCAGTGGGGTTGGGGTGGGGCTGGAAAGGCAACTGTTTACTAAAAGAAAAGAGAGACCGAGAGACTCATAACCTTTAACCAGCCAATGAGACATCTTATTCCTAAATGCAGTTGATCAGGGAAACAGAGATTAACTTGGCTTCACCTTTGGTGTCCTATGGTAGAGAAAGGTAGAGAACACAATGTGTTCTGTTTCGTTTTTTGCAAAAACATTAGGCTGCTGTGTAAAAGCCAAACAGCAGACTCACTTATTCAGCAACTGGGAGAGCCTTAACCACCCTCTTACCAGCACCCAAGTTCTTTCCTTTCACCTTACGTGGTCACCCCTCATTTCCTAGGCATGATCAGGACCTCTGAGAACACCTGTTGCTAGGCCTTCAGTCAGACTCCAGATTGGCTCATCTCTAGGCCTTGTAGGCCTTATCTTCCTACACACCAACTCACTCAATTTATGGGTTCTTGAGGAGGAACCCAGGACTCTTCATGCTAGGCAAGCACTCTAGCAACTGAACCATATTGCCAGACCTTGGAATCCTCATCTGTAAAATGGGAATGAAAAACCTTGCCTGCAGAGGTGTTTAGTCAATATTTGGCTTATAGCCAATGATGTAGCTTTCAGTTGTTTAATAAATATGGTATCAGTATAACATACCTAATAGGAGAGGCTTTGGGTAGGCAAAATGGCTCAGGTATTAGAGGCATTTGCTGCCATGTCAAAACCCGAGTTCCACACTCACATGGTCTAAGGAGAGAACAGACTTTTCCATGTTGTCCTCAGACCTCAGGTGTGGTGTCCTGTAGGCATGCCTCCCAAAGAAATACATTACAATCTTTAAATGTTTTTAAAAAGGCATTGTAATGATGAAGATCTGTGTTTGAAAACCAAATGCCATCACTTCTAAGCTGGGTGACCTTGGGCAAGTGGCCTGGGCTTTTCATCTTCCTCACCAGTGACCTCAGCTATATTTTAGCATCTACCCGAGAAGGCTGTTCTGATATCAAATGGGACTAAAGAAATGACTGCTAAATGGTGGCTGTCCTTATTACTTCCATGACCCTTCCAAACCCACTGAAGGTCAAACAGAGTCCAGAGGTCCTGGAGGGTAAACCTACCCCCGCAGGTGATCTCATTCCCAGCGCACAAGTATGAGTAGGATCTCATGGAGGGGTTGCCTTGGGAGAAGGTACAGAGGGAACAGGAGATGACCATGCTCTGCCGATAAATGTACTGCCATGTAGCAGTGTTTAAATAAGGAATATGGATTAATTTAAAATGTAAGAGCTAGCTAGTAATAAGCCTGATCTATTGGTTGAACTCTTATGATTCATATAAGCCTCTGTTTGTGTATTTAGGACCGGTGGTCGGGACACGAACTTCTGACTACATATGGAATTCCAATGTTTGGCTGAAATTTACACATAAAACCTGACAAAGCTTAAAAAGGGATTCCAAGCACACAAAAAAGGCATCAAGCACAGCTTCTTAGTAGCTGCACTTTCTCAGGTATCTCTGTTTGCTGGCGGTGAGCAGAGGTGAGGGCCTTTAAGAGACTGCTCTCTGACAGCATTAGTGGCTCTTTTAAGAGGCCCTGCCCCCACACACTTATATGGAGTTTATGAACAATGGGTGGCACACTACTTGGTGTTGGTGTGGATCCAGAAACTTCCCAGAAATGATGTGGTAAACATGGCCTTCAGAGCTGGTGGTAAATATTGTCTCCATTACAAGAGTAGCCTCTCAAGGAACCAAGGAATGGGGTAGAGCCAGCTGTTAAAGCTGCTGCTTTGGTCATAGGTATGCTGCCGAGATGATCCAGCCTCACAGAATACTCCAGCCAGGACTCGATCCTAATTCTAAATTTTCTCAGGGTCCCCCAAAGATTACCAGTGCCCCTATAAGCAGGAAGTAGTTTAGAGAAATATGCTCACATTCCCAAGCATAAATTATCAATGTTTGTCATTATTTAGGGGAATTGATTACAAGTTGATATGGATAACGGTAAGGAAAAAAGCTGAACAACGGAGATTAGATTCACAGATCTCATTCTGAGAAGAAAAAGGGGGGATATGGAAATAGTATAAACAGGATAAAAGGGTAGATTATTTAATTTACTTTTAAACCAAAAAAACCCCAACTAGTTATCTTAAATATTTAACAATGTTATGGATTTTTATATATTGATACAAATTTGAGGCTATTTTTGTTATACTGAATATATGTTTCTACTCTCATTCATGGCATTTTTGTATATTGATACAAATTTAAGGTCACTTTTGTTAGAACATACAATATTTACATTTCTACTCTTCTTTAAGGTATTGTACCCATGCAGCTCATTTAACTGTATGTTATGGGATTTCTGTCATGCGTCTGCTAGTCAATAGCGTTTTGGTCCAGGAGGCCGAGTTTTATTGGGAATGTATACGACCTAAAGAAAAGCCTGGGCCAAGGGACTCAGGCCCTTTAGAACTGGGAAAGAGCCACGGTTGTGGCAGCTGGTGGTGTCAAGTAGGGAGCGTAGGCCCCAGTCCCTCACATTTATCCCAGCCGCCAGGCCTGATCTGGACTCCAAATCTGTTATGAGCTGGGGGACATCAGCTCCAGGTTCTTTTCGAGTAATATCTTTGAGGACTCTGTGCCCTTCTCCCCAGAGAGTGATGAGTGACCAGACCAAACAAGAGAATTGTTTTTATAGTGATTCTTTACTAGCAACTTCAATATCCAATGCATCAATGGGGTTTACAATCTTAATAGGCATGGGGGATTGATAATGGGCAACACACAGGCACTTCAATATCACAATTATTAATCCTACTAAACCTAATACATAAAACCAATTCATAACCTAATCTAACCTATCACTTATTTATAAAACACTTCTTAATCTTAATACAACTTATCCATTACTTATCTATAAAACACTTCTTAACCTTAACTTATCTATTAACATTTCCTAATCTTATCAATTATTCATAAGTATCTCTTAACGTGTCACACACTAAACATATGTATTAACGCGTCTATGCTCTTCTCTTAACATCTCATACACGCATGAAAATGCATCATATGACCTGGTATTCCCTGGCTTAAAAAGGGCTTTTTGAATTTTTTCAGGCTGGGCTCTTGTCCGCACTGGGGGCTGGGTAGCGTAGATCAACTCTTGACCCTGTAGTCTGTGCTCGGGAGATAAGATTCCGATGTCTTGTTCCAGGCTGGTATAGGGTACTGGATCAGTCCTTGACCACATTGTCTACGGCCTGGTCTCGTGCTAGTCTATCTCAGAATGTAGGGCCCTGGACTCGGTTTTTCGGGTGACCGAGTCTCGAGAGACAAGGCCTTTAGTTCTCTACTCTCATAGACGAAGCTTTGCTCTCGGGATGGCAAAACGTTCTGAAAGGCAGAGTATCTTGTCTGTTCTCTGGAGACAGACCTTCAATGTCCACTCTCAGGGAATGAGGCTTTGCATTCGGGATTCAAGGCATTAAATGTCTGTTTTTGGGAGACGAAGCTCTGCACTCGGGAGACAGAGCATTAAATGTTTAGGCAAGGCCTTTAATATTGCTGCTTTTCGGGAGACAGGCTTGAAGGACAGTTGTCTTCCTGCCACCACACCAGTGAACCCTAATACGCCTAAACCTGCCCGTTCTCCCCAGGGGACAGAGTACTCCTCAAACAGTTAACTCATAGGTCTTTTGAACCTCGATGGACAGGACCTCACACGGTAATCCTCACCACCCCCTCTTGGGCCAAGCTCTTGGGGCACCCATGCTGGTACCGTCTCTCCAGGCTCAAGCGGGCACCTACTCAAGACACTTGGTCTGCCCAGCAGACAGGACCTTCCACCCTCCAGTTTTCCAGGATGCCACAATGAAGGACCTACCTGTTCCTCATTCTGGCACACTCATCTTTAGTGATAACAATTTTTTTTCTCGACACCTGCCTTCTCATCTCCCCCAAGGAACAGATGCCTGCCTTCTCCGGGATGATAGTTCATGGGATGCCTTTCCAGCCACACCTCTCGCTAAATGTGGACACCAAGCTCTCCCCCTCTCCATGTCGCCCCATGCCCACAGGAAGTAGCCAGATTTGAGTCTATGCCCTTTTTTCCAAAAAGAGCCTAAATGTCATAATTACCACTCTAATTTTCTGTCACCCCTATGATGTGGGAGTGTCATATATCAATCTGTTGATTTCATTGGTTAAAATAAAGAAACTGCTTGGCTGGTCCTATAGGTTAGAACATAGGTGGGTGGAGTAAACAGAACTGGGCGGAAGAGGAATTGAGGTCAGAAATCATGCAGCTCTGCTCAGAGAAGCCAGGCTCCTCTCTTGCGGGCGGACAGGATAGCTCGGCTCTCTGAGGCACTCTCGATGAAGCTCCAACCCAGGATGGATGTAGGCTAGAATCTTCCTGGTAAGCACACCTTGGGGTGCTAACACAGAATATTAGAAATGGGTTAGACCAGGTGCGAGAGTTAGCCCGTAAGAGGCTAGAGCTAGTGGGCCTAGCAGTGTTTAAATGAATACAGTTTGTGTGTTGTTATTTCGGGCATAAGCTAGCCAGGCGACCGGGGTGTTGGGGACGCAAACCCTGCTCCCCAATTACAACACCCCTATATCCAAAGAGTCTGGAATGTTAAGTTGGGAGCCTAGGCCCCAGCCCCATGCATCTATCCTAGCCCCCTGACCCTGAGAGTTAGCACTCTGGACTCCAAATCCCAGCAGGCCAGGTCCTGACCCCTCCCTGGGAGGGGGAGGTTAGGACCACCCCCAAGAGTATTTAAGTGAACTCCCAAAAGAGGAACACATGGTCTCCTTTTCTTCCTCCCGGTGGTTGACTTTGTGGCTTTTTGGTTTCCCCTCAGGGCCACCCGAGAGTGCAGAACTCCCATTAAACCTGAAGATCTCTTAATTTGGCTTGTTTTGCTTTGGTTTAATTAGGATTTTGTGTCAGCAGAGAGCTCACATTAGGAAATATTCCTAACAGTCTTCACACTCAAGTTCCCCCTACTCTTCCATCCGGACTATGGACAGTCACTATTAGTTTCTACCTGGGCAGGGGGCTTCTAGCTGTACCTGTTACTCAACACACCTGACCTTGGGAGGGATAAGGCCTGAGCTTTGGAATGGAGTAGGGATGGGGCTGGGGCTGGAAGGGCAGATGACTGGGCAGCTGGTCCCTTAAGGAAAAGAGAGACTGAGAACCATGTAGTCTTTAACCAGGAAATGAGAAATTTCTTCCTAAATCTGCTTGACCAGGGAACCAGAGATTAACTGGCTTCACCTGTGGGGTCCCGTGGTAGAGAAAAGTAGAGAAGACAACGTGTTCTTTTTGTTTGTTGCAAAGTTAGGCTGCTGTGTACTTTAGCGGGACAATTATCCTATGACCTGTGTTTAGGCACAGTGAAGACTGGGAATACACCAGGATGTAATCCTGCCTTCAGGTCATTTACTGTCAGTCCACTTAGGTTTCATCTGTCCCACTTTCTGGAATGAGCACACAGCAGAAGAACTTTGAGTCCAGTAATTTTAGGGCCAAGATGTTTCTCTAGTGCCCATGTGACACTGCTTCTTCCTCTCTTCTTTTCCCTCCCACCTCTCTGTCTTCACTTTCCTTACCTGCACCCCTACCCTCCTTCCCTGTCTCATCTCTCCACCCTCCTTGCCTATTCTGTCCTCCCTCCCCACTATGTATTTCATGCTGGTTTCTTCTTTCTTTTCTTTCCAGATAGGATTTCTTGGTGTAGTACTCCTGACTGTCCTGGAACTCACTCTTTAGACCAGGTTGGCCTTGTCCTGAAGAACTCTGCCTTCCTCTGCCTCTGCATCCCAGAGTTCTGGGATGAAGGCATGATTTGGCTCATCCCCCACTCTTCAAGGTTCTCCATTAATGGCAATGTCTTTCCCATTAATCCTCAGTTTCTAGGTCTAGAGGGAATGGTGTTCTCTGAAGAGCTAATTGTGTTTGGTAGACAGAGAATATAGTCACCAAAGCTGAGTTCTTTCAATAGGTACTTTATGCCATGCAGTGGTGACGCAGACTCTTAATCCCAGCACTTGTGAGGCAGAGGCATGCATATCTCTCGGAGTTCGAGGCTAGCTTGGTTTACAGAGCAAGTTCCATGGTTCCATGACAGGTTTCAAAGCTTCAGAGAAACCCATGCACAAAACTCAAGTCCAAGTGTATCAAAGATCTCACCATAAATCCAGTTACACTGAACTTGATAGAAAAGAAAGTAGGAAGTAGCCTTCATTGCATGGGCACAGGAGACCACTTCCTAAGTGTAACACTAGTAGCACAGACACTGAGAGCAACGATTAATAAATGTGACCTCCTGAAACTGAGAAGTTTCTGAAAGGCAAACAACATGGTAAATAAGACAAAATGGCAGCCTACAGAATGGGAAAAGATCTTCACCAACCCCACATCTGACAGAGGGTTGATCTCCAAAATATAGAAAGAACTCAAGAAACTTGGCATCAAAATAACAAATAATCCAATTAAAAATGGAGCACAGATCTAAACAGAGAATTCTCAACAGAAAGAACTCAATTGGCTAAAAAACATTTAAAGAACTGCTCAACAGCCTTAGCCATCAGGGAAATGCAAATCAAAACAACTCTGAGATACCATCTTATACCAGTCATAATGGGTAAGATAAAAAAAAAACCCTCATGTTAGGTTATGCTGGAGAGAATGAAGTGTAAGTGGAACACTCTTCCACTGCTGTTGGTAGTGCAAACTTATACAGACACGTTAGAACAGTATGGTGGTTTCTCAGAAAGTTGGGAATCGACCTATCACAAGAACTAACCATTGCACTCTTGAGCATATACCCAAAGGATGCACAATCAACCACAAGGACATTTGCTCAACTATGTTCATAGTGGAATTATTCGTTATAACCAGAAGCTAGAAACAACCAACCTAGATGCCCCTCACCCAAAGAACGGTTAAAGAAAATGTGGTACATTTACACAATGGAGTATTACTCAGTGGTAAAAAACAAAGACATCTTGAAATTTTCAGGCAAATGGATGGAGAAAATCAACAAGATTGATAAACTCCTATCCAAACTAATCAAACGGCAGAGAGAGAATATGCAAATTAATAAGATCAGAAATGAAAAGGGGGACATAATCACAGACACAGAGGAAATTCAGAGAATCATTAGATCTTACTACAAAAGCCTGTATGCCATAAAACTGGAAAATGTAAAAGAAATGGACACTTTTTTTTAGATAAATACCATATACCAAAGTTAAACCAGGACCGGGTGAACAATCTAAATAGACCTGCTAGTCACAAAGAATTAGAAGCTGTTATCAAAAACCTCCCTACCAAAAAAAAAAAAAAGCCCAGGACCAGATGGTTTCAATGTGGAATTCTACCAGAACTTCCAAGAAGATCTAATACCTATACTCCTTAATGTATTTCACAATATAGAAACAAAAGAGTCATTACCAAATTCCTTTTATGAAGCTACAGTTACTCTGATACCAAAACCACACAAAGACTCAACCAAGAAAGAGAATTACAAGCCAGTCTCACTCATGAACATCAACACAAAAATCCTCAACAAAATACTGGCAAACCGAATCCAAGAACACATTAGAAAAATTATCCATTATGATCAAGTAAGCTTCATCCCAGAGTTGCAGGGCTGGTTCAACATACAAAAATCTATCAATGTAATCCATCATGTAAGTAAACTGAAAGAAAAAAACACATGATCGTTTCTTTAGATGCTGAAAAAGCATTTGACAAAATTCAACATCCCTTTATGATAAAAGCCTTGGAGAGATTAGGGATACAAGGGTCATACCTAAATATAATAAAAGCTATTTACAGCAAGCCGACAGCTAACATCAAATTAAATGGAGAGAAACTCAAAGCCATCCCACTTAAATCAGGAACACGACAAGGCTGTCCACTTTCTCCATACCTCTTCAATATAGTGCTTGAAGTTCTAGCAATGGCAATAAGACAACATAAGGGGATCAAGGGGATTCGAACTGGAAAGAAGAACTTAAACTTTTGTTATTTGCAGATGCTATGATAGTGTACATAAGCGACCCCAAAAACTCCACCAAAGAACTTTTACAGCTGATAAACACCTTTAGTAATGTGGCAGGATATAAGATCAACTCCAAAAAATCAGTCGCCCTCTTATACACAAAGGATATGGAAGCAGAGAGGGAAATCAGAGAAGCTTCACCTTTCACGATAACCACAAACAGCATAAAATATCTTGAGGTAACTCTAACCAAGGAAGTGGAAGATCTATTTGACAAGAACTTTAAGGCATTGAAGAAAGAAATTGAAGAGGATACCAGAAAATTGAAGGACCTCCCCTGCTCTTGGATTGGGAGGATCAACATAGTAAAAATGGCAATTCTACCAAAGGCAATTTATAGATTCAATGCAATCCCCATCAAGGTCTCATCAAAATTCTTCACAGATCTTGAGAGGACAATAATCAACTTTATATGGAAAAACAAAAAACCGAGGATAGCCAAAACAATCTTATACAATAAAGGATCTTCTGGAGGCATTACCACCCCTGACTTCAAACTCTATTACAGTAATGAAAACAGGGTGGTATTGGCATAAAAAGAGAGAAGTCGACCAATGAAATCGAATAGAAGACCCTGACTTTAACACACAAACCTATGAACACCTGATTTTCAATAAAGGAGCTAAAAGTATACAATGGAAAAAAGAAAGCATCTTCAACAAATTGTGCTGGCAAAACTGGATGTCAATCTGGAAGAATGAAAATAGATCCATATCTATCACCATGCACAAAACTCAAGTCCAAATGGATTAAAGACCTCAATATCAGTCTGAACACACTGAACCTGATAGAAGAGAAAGTGGGAAGTACTCTACAACACATGGGCACAGGAGACCACTTCCTACGTATAACCCCAGCAGCACAGTCACTAAGGGCATCATTGAATAAATGGGACCTCCTGAGACTGAGAAGCTTCTGTAAAGCAAAGGACACTGTCACTAAGACAAAAAGGCAACCCACTGACTGGGAGAAGATCTTCACCAACCCCGCAACTGACAAAGGTCTCATCTCCAAAATATATAAAGAACTCAAGAAACTAGACCGTAAAAGGCTAATCAACCCAATTATAAAATGGGGCACTGAGCTGAACAGAGAATTCTCAACAGAAGAAGTTCAAATGGCCAAAAGACACTTAAGATCATGCTCAACTTCCTTAGAGATCAGGGAAATGCAAATCAAGACAACTTTAAGATACCATCTTACACCTGTCAGAATGGCTAAAATAAAAAACACCAATGATAGCCTTTGCTGGAGAGGATGTGGAGAAAGGGGTACCCTCATCCATTGCTGGTGGGAATGCAAACTTGTGCAACCACTTTGGAAAGCAGTGTGGCAGTTTCTCAGGAAATTCGGGATCAACCTACTCCTGGACCCAGCAATACCACTCTTGGGAATATACCCAAGAGATGCCCTATCATATGACAAAAAGCATTTGTTCAATTATGTTCATAGCAGTATTATTTGTAATAGCCAGAACCTGGAAACAACCTAGATGTCCTTCAATGGAAGAATGGATGAAGAAAGTGTGGAATATATACACATTAGAGTACTACGCTGTGGTAAAAAACAATGACTTCTAGAATTTTGCATGCAAATGGATGGAAATAGAAAACACTATCCTGAGTGAGGTAAGCCAGACCCAAAAAGAGGAACATGGGATGTACTCACTCATAATTGGTTGCTAGCCATAAATAAAGGTCACGGAGTCTATAATTGATGATCCTAAAGAAGCTAAATAAGGTGAACCCAAAAAAACACATATAGTTATCCTCCTGGCTATGGGAAGTAGACAAAATTTCCGGGGAAAAAATTGGGATCTTGGGGGTGGGATGGGATGGGGGTAAGGGGAGATGGGGAGAGAAAAGTGAGAAGGGGAGGATGGGGGGAACTTGGGGAAACAGGATGATTGGGATAAAGGAAGGTTGGATAGGGCAGCAGGGAAGCACAAATCTTAGTTAAGGGAGCCACCTTAGGGTTGGCAAGAGACTTGAACCTAGAGTGGCTCCCAGGAGCCCAAGGCGATGTCCCCAGTTAGTTCCTTGGGCAGCCGAGGATAGGGAACCTGAAATGACCCTATCCTATAGCCATACTGATGAATATCTTGCATATCACCATAGAACCTTCATCTGGTGATGGATGGAGATAGAGACAGAGACCCACACTGGAGCACCGGACTGAGCTCCCAAGGTCCCAATGAGGAGCAGAAGGAGGGAGAATATGAGCAAAGAAGTCAGGACCACGAGGGGTGCACCCACCCACTGAGACAGTGGGGTTGATCTATTGGGAGCTCACCAAGGCCAGCTAGACTGTGACTAAAAAAGCATGGGATAAAACCGGACTCTCTGAACATGGCGAACAATGAGGGCTGATGAGAAGCCAAGGACAATGGCACGGGGTTTTGATCCTATTTCATGTTCTGGCTTTGTGGGAGCCTAGCCAGTTCGGATGTTCACCTTCCTAGACATGGACGGAGCGGGGAGGACCTTGGACTTTCACAGGGCAGGGAACCCTGACTGCTCTTTTGACTGGAGAGTGAGGGGGAGAGGAGTGGGGGGAAGAGGAGAAAGGTGGGAGGAGGGGGAGGGAAATGGGAGGCTGGGGGGAGGCAGAAACTTTTTTTTTCTTTTCTCAATAAAAAATTTAAAAAAAAGGACAGGACAGACCATTACATTCCCGTCTCTGTTTTATAATAAAAAGGTGAGAGGTTAGGCACAACAGGTTAAAGGAATTGGGGCGGGTGATTCTCAGACTGCTTCCTGCTTATTTGTGGGTGTCATCTGCGCAGGGGGAACCTGAGAAAGCTGGGTGCTGGTCACATCTGGGGTAGCTGGTCTCTTTGCTCCTGTCTGGTGTTTGTGGCATGGAAATGTCTGGTGTCTCTTACACGTGTTTAAGGTATTGACAGAACAGAGGACAAAGTTAAGTTTAGGTTTGGGAGCTTGTAAAACCCTGAGGTGTCCTCCCAGATAGGTTCTGCTCAGAGTGCACAGGTCACTGGTGCAAGTTCTGGTCCTGCCATTTTGTATATCTGCTTGGCATAGGCACTGATATAGAGTCTTGTCCAGGCACTTTTGAGCGCATGCTCAACTTGCTGGGCCTGAGCCACCTTGGTGTCATGCCTGTTCCACCTGCTGGTCGGTCACATATCACCACTCCATCCGTATATCTTCCCCTGACCCAGCCATCAGAGCATTGGCTCGACTAGATGGTCAGACATCACCACTAAGTTGACACAACCCAAGTCTCTAACAATTGTTAAGTCACTTGGTATCTTTTAAATGATAAAAAAGAAAAATAAAATGTAAAAAGGAATAAAGGGATAGGACAATATTAAAACCTGTCCTAGGTCTATGATTGGAAATATTATAATTCAGGGAATTAGGATCCTGCTCACTGCTTCTATGCATGGGCTGTTAGAAAAACTGACTGATAAACAACTTGGCTGGGAGGGATAATGTGGGTCATAATTATTATTAGTCTAGCAATTTAAATTTTATCCTTAAAACATTTTGATAACTGTGCCAAATATCACAGACTCTGAGTCAGGTCGTTTGCTCAATCCTGGTCTGCTAGTGTCCCAGTATTGGGTTTGCTCCCAGGACTGGATTTGCTCCTGGCTTCTGCTCCGGAAATAATTTTTTTAAAGGATGAGAAAAATCAAAATGCCAGGGTATCTTAGGGCCAGGGAAAGCGTGTCAGGGCAATATGGCAGAGGAAGAAGAGCTTTCTTTGTTGGGGGGTTGGTGAATGTAGTAGACTTTTCTAAGCAGTCATCAGAGTTCATTCCTAGAGACTGAAGGTGCTAGCTGTTGTCAACATTGTGGTGAGGAGGGAACCCAGCCCACAGGCTATTAGACACCAATGCAACCCCAAACCAGAACTTCAGGTATGACCAGCAGGGGGATGTGCATTAAAGACAAGGTAGATGGGGGCACTCAGAGGGCACAGGGGTCCTACCTGTGAGCAGAGTGACCAGCAGAAGGAGTTTCACCTAGAGTAAGAGGAGGACTCCAATGACTTCTCTTTTTCAGTCCTGTAGCTGTGCTCTGACAGGGTCCAGTCAGAAGGCGGGGCCTGTGACTACCGTGTGTGTAGCACAGAAGTAGAAAATGTCCACCCTCACAGACAGTCCTGACCAGCAGAGCCGCTGTAGATGGTGGCAGAGCCTGAATCAGTGCTGTCGCAGAGGCACAGATAAAGGGCTAGCTCAATACCCCACACCAGCTCCAGTGCAGTGACTGGCAAAGTGTCAAGTCCCTGCTTTGAGGTCATAAGGAGATATAGACATTGCTCCTGGGGTTGGGCCTGAGGGATGCTGACAGTGACGTGTGGACCCAGGCAGGAGTAGCTGAACCCAACAATCCTCCATGTTAACTGGATAAACTAAGTGATAAGTCTGTTCCAAAACATGCCAGAGTCTTTCAGGTAGATCCATTTATGAATTAATTAAGTAATGTGTGTGGAGGGGGTGAGAAAGAGACAGACAGACAGACAGAGAGACACACACAGACAGAGAGAGACAGGAGCACTTGTATGCATACTGGAAGTCAGAGGACAGCACTCGGGAGTCAGTTCTCTCCTTCTAACATGAAGTGCGTTCCAGGAATTGAACTCAGAGCTACAGCCTTGTGTCATACGCTGAAAATTCCATTTAAAAACTGGGAAGGTAGGGGCTGGAGAGATGGCTCAGAGGTTAAGAGCATTGCCTGCTCTTCCAAAGGTCCTGAATTCAATTCCCAGCAACCACATGGTGGCTCACAACCATCTGTAATGGGGTCTGGTGCCCTCTTCTGGCCTTCAGGCATACACACAGACAGAATATTGTATACACAATAAATAAATAAATAAATAAACAAATAAATAAATAAATAAAACTGGGAAGGTAGTCTGACGGTAGTCATGATTCACGCCTTTAATGTCAACACTCACAAGGCAGAGGCAGGTGTATATCCGAATTAGAGGCTAGTCTGGTCCACAAAGTGAGTTCCAGATCAGCCAGAGATACATGAAGAAACCTTGTCTCTAAAAACCAATCCCCAAAAGTAAAAAAGAAAGAAAGAAAGTCCCAACAGATGCGCCCACAGGCCAATCTGATGCTGAGGCATTCCCTACCCAGTGTGGGAAGCTGACACTCAGCTATTACAGGGACTGGAGAGAACGTAGCACTTAAAAGCACTGTCTGCTCATGCTGAGGACTGGAGTTCAATTCTCAGCAACCACAATGTCTGTAGCCCCAATGTTCTCTGCTCTTGGGTGTGGCCATATCTCCTGTACCCTCTAACTTAGCACCTCACCACCTCTTTTTCTCTACGTCTCACCTCTACCCCCAGATAAAAATTGTATAGGGGTGAGTTGAGTTGGTTTTCTCCATGCTCAAAATCCCCCTACCCTTCCAGCAGGACACTGGACAGACACTAACGGCTACTACCAGACAGTGAGCCTGGGCAGGGGACCCTAGCTGCACCTACTGATCACCAGACCTGTCCTTGGGAGAGACAAGGCCTGAGCAGGAATGGGGATTAGGTAGGGGCTGGAAAGGCAGAGGAATGTGTTGTTGTTCATTAAAGAAAAAGAGAGACTGAGGACCCCATAGCCTTAACTAGGCAATGAGACATCTTCCCAAATCTGCTAGACCAGGGAACCAGAGATTAACCTAGCTTCACCTGTGGGGTTCATGATAGAGAAAGGTAGAAGACAACGTGTTCTTTTTGTTTGTTGCAAATATTTAGGTTGTTGTTTACTTTAGCAGGACAATTATCCTGTGTTGTGTGTTTAGGCACAGCGAAGACAGGAAGTCCACCAGGATGTGATCCTGCCTTCAGGTCCTTTATTGTCAGGGCCGTTTGGTTTCCTACGTCTCACATCCTAGAATCGGCACACAGCAGAAGCACTTTGAGTCAGTATTTTTAGGATCGAATTGTTGCCTTTACTGCCCATGTGACACTGTTTTTTTTCTCTCTTCTTCTCTTCCTACCTCTCCTATTTCTCTTTCCTTCTCTCCACACCACTCCTCCCTTTCCTGTCCCTATCCCTGCCTCATCTCTCCACTCCCTATCTCTTTTCTGTCCCCTCTTCCCACTATGTATTTTATGATGCCTTCTTCTTGTTCTTTTTTTTCTTTTTTCTTTTCCAGATATGGTTTCATTGCGTAATAGTCCTAGCAGTCCTGGAACTCGCATTTTAGACCAAGTTGCTTTGAACTCAAGAGATCTGCCTGCCTCTGCCTCTGCATCCCGGTGTGCTGGGATGGAAGCCATGGCTGGGCTCGTCTCCCACTCTTCAAGGTGCTCCCCTAATGGCGACGTCTTTCCCATTAACCTTCAGTTTCCAGGATGGACGGAATGATGCTCTTTGAGGAGCTAGTTATGATTGGTAGACAGAGAACACAATCACTAAGGCTGAGCTTTTTTTTTTGTTTGTTTTGTTTTTTTGTTTTTCGAGACAGGGTTTCTCTGTAGCTTTGGTGCCTGTCCCGGAACTAGCTCTTTATCACTTCGAACTCAGAGAGCCTCTCGCCTCGCCACCACCGCCCGGCAAGGCTGAACTTTTATATAGGTTCTTTACTAGAGGGTACTTTGTGTAGTGAACACAACCAGGGAGGCAGGGGTGCTGCACCAGAAACTGAGGTGAAAGTCTATCAGCCAACACTTCCGTACTTCTTATTATATGATGCCTTGGATTAGCAGATGTGTCCTGGTGGCCACATTGTAGATGAAGTCCTCACAGCCATTGCTTTTGTCTACAGAGAAACCGAAAAGGAACTGAGTGGAGCCCATGGTTATACTCCCTATGATTCCTATCCATAAGAAAGGGGCGGTTCTCCCATCGGTGTTGATTTAGGGTTGAGAGACATAGCAAACAAAAGTACACTGGGTTGTCCAACTTGCTGGAACACACTTATAATAAAAATATCATTTGTTTAGATCTGGGGAGATGGTACAGATGGTGAAGCAGTTGCCACACAAGCATGAGGGCCTGAACTAGAGCCCGGAGCCCACATAAAGAGCAAGGTATCCTTGGGTCATCTGTAACTCTAGTGGGAAGTGTGGAGTATGGATCCCCAAAATTGCTGGTCAGTCAGGCTAGTTAAAGGTGAGTGTCCTGTTTAGTGAGGGACCCAGCCCATAAAGACACGGTAGAGAGCGACTGAAGAAGACAGGGGATGCCAACTCCTTCCTATACAGGAAAATAAACAAACAGGTATATATTCAATCATAAAACCTAGAAAACTACAAAAATCAGCTACCACTTCTAAAATCACATGACAATTAAGACAATAATGCAGCTCCCACCTCCCAAGTGCTGGGATTGCAGGTGTGCACCACCATGCTCAATTTATGGGTTCTGGGGCTGGAACCCAGGGCTCTGTGCATGCTAGGCAAGCACTCTAGCAGCTCTCTTAGGATTGGAGGGGTGGGGTGGGAGGATGTGTGGAGGGCATGGAAGGAGGGGAGAGGGTGGGGATTTGGATTGGTATTTTTTTAAATTTTTTATTTATTTATTATGTATACAGTATTCTGTGTGTGTGCCTGAAGGCCAGATGAGGGCACCAGACCTCATTACAGATGGTTGTGAGCCACCATGTGGTTGCTGGGAATTGAACTCAGGACCATTGGAAGAGCAGGCAATGCTCTTAACCTCTGAGCCATCTCTCCAGCCCAGGATGGATTGGTATTTTTTAAAAGTAATAAAAAATATAAGGATGACCTACAGGAACTACCCATAGCAAGTTTGACACACTGAAAGGGACCATGGATGTAGTTAACAGGTTTAACAGTGGCTTGTGACTTTGCTCAGCTGACAGTGCAATCTTTAGGGAAGTAACAAGTCCTTCAACCCTGTTCCCAGGCCTGAACATGTTGCAGAGTTGCTTGCATAAGTAACCCATGAAGGGTGACCTCCTTGTGGGGCTGTGTCTCACAGCTTCGGTGCGGCTGAGCTCTCTGCTGCCCTATCTGCCCAGGTTGATGGATCCTTTGGTGTCTGCTCTCAGTGGGTCTCAGGCTTTGGAAGACCAAGGCCGGAGGACTTAGTAGTTGTGTGTAAACAATCTGCAATTGGATTTCCTCTAAGACTGCATTCAGCCTGTGCAGGGAAGAGCTCATGCAGGTAAGTGCTCTTCCACCTCCGCACCAGCAGGGAGCATCAGCTCTTCATGCCTAAGGAGTCACCGGACACACTCAGAGGCAGAGTGATGCCTGTTTGCAGAGCCCTGGGATGTGCTACCCAACGGTTATTGCTAGTGAGGTCTCCATAAGCCAGTGTGAAGGCAGAAGGTGCTGTGTAGCTGCTACTCCCAGAAAGAACCTGCCTGAATCTGCAGACTTTCAGGTTCATAGTAAAATAATGAAACTGCTGGGAAGCTGATGAGTGCCCCATCTCAGTCCAGGAGAAAAGAACAGATACTAAAATGTTGTTTTGAAGTCTTAGGCTTTTTTGTTCATTAGAAATAAGGGTTTTCTGGGTGGTTGTGGTGCACGCCTTTAGTCCCAGCACTCAAGAGGCAGAGGCAGACCAGTCTCTGAGTTTGAAACCAGCCTGGTCTACAGAGTGAGGTCCAGGATAGCCAGGGC
Source organism: Microtus obscurus (assembly GCA_963919715.1). Lineage (NCBI taxonomy): Eukaryota > Metazoa > Chordata > Mammalia > Rodentia > Cricetidae > Microtus > Microtus obscurus. Next base: position 309,523 of record CAWTZC010000020.1, on the reverse strand, counting down.
TGCACATAGAAGCCCTGTCCCAACTGTCCCCCAATCAGGTGTTAAGTATCCTCATATTTCACTTCATTTGTACTGTACTGTGATTCTGATGGGATTGGACGTCACTGAGGGCAGGAAGGCTCTTTACTCCTACCTCCTAGCATGGGATGCCGAGCCAGCCCTCCATGGTGGAGACTCAGAGGCTCCTGAACACAGGGGCCTCTCGACATGCTGGATTGGAGGGACCACACCATGGACTGGAGGCAAGATTAACAGCTGCCCTGGTGTTATTTCTGAGATTATCTCTTAGTCTCTTTATATCGGGAGATGCTGGCATGGGGCCCACTTGTCATGGGAGGACTGCAGAGCTGGCCCTGAGAGCTGTGCTGTCGGCTCTGGAAAGCAGAGCTCATCCTGACCTGAGTGTGTATGGGCAGCCAGGGAAGGGGAAGCGAGGGTGTCTGCTGGGGCTGAGGTAGTGTTGGGCCTCAGTTTGCTCAACCATGAGAACCCTCAGAGATAAGGTTAAAGGTCTCTTCTAGTTTCTGGGGGCCTAGGAACCCCAAGAGAAGTGGCAGTGTTTTCTCCCCTGATCCAAGCTCTGAGTATTTGTGCTGCCCTCACCTGGCTAAGAGTCAGATAACCCTTTCCTGAGGAGCAGAGAGAGGCCTTACAGGCTATCCTCATAGTGGTCTGACTTAAAAGAACATGAGAGACACTCGATTTTGCTTGGCGGGAGGGAGGAAATGAACCAAAATTTCATGTTAAGTTTGAATATGGCTGGATTCTAAGGGAACACTTCTGCATTGCTAGTGGGAAGGCAAGGTGGTACAACTCCTTTGGATGTCAGTTGTGGCAAATTCTCAGAAAATTAGGAAACAACCTTCCTCAAGACCCAGTAATACCACTTTTGGGTATATATTCAAAGGATGCTCAATCCTGCCACAAGGAAATGTGCTCAACTATGTTCATAGCAGCTTTGTTTGTCATATCCAGAGCCTGGAAACAACCTAAATGCCCCTCGACTGAAGAATGGATAAGAAAAAAGTGGTACATTTGCACAATGGAGTACTACATAGCAGAAAAAATAATGACATCTTGAATTTTGCAGGCAAATGGGTAGAGCTAGAAAACATTATTTTGAGTGAGGTAACCCAGACACAGAAAGACAATTATCACATGTACTCACTCATAGTGGGTTTTAAACATAAAGCAAATAAAACCAGCCTTCAAACCACAATCCCGGAGAACTTAGACAACAATGAGGACACTAAGAGAGACATACATAGATCTAATCTACATGGGAAGTAGAAAGTAGAAAAATACAAGATCTCCTGAGTAAAATGGGGGCATGGGGACCTTGGGGGAGGGGAGAGGCAGGGAGGGGAGCAGTGAAAAATATAGAGCTCAATAAATATCAATAAAAATCCTTTAAAAAGCTATGTTAATGAATTGAAACCTTTACATATTAGATAGTCTCATTAAAATACTTATTCAATAGCAACCCCTGCCCACCCACAAACAAAGATCACTACAAACCACAGTGGCAAGGAAAACAAAGTATAAAAGTGTGAATGGGCAGTCCTGTGCTCAGTGGTGCCCCTAACAGTTAGGGACATTGTTTCTGAGCTCTGACATACTGGGGGTCACAGACATAGGTTTCCCTTTTCCATGGGCTACTATTGTCCCCGTGGACAGCAGGGCCATGCAGAGAAGGGTGAAGTCACCTTAACTGTAATGGTGTTCATCGTTTTTACCAACCCTGTGCTGTGCGTACACACTCTTCGCACCTTGTGACAATGTCAGACTCACCCAACATGTTTAAACAGATCATTTTTATAAAGAATTGCAAAGGGCTGGAGAGATGGCTCAGAGGTTAAGAGCATTGCCTGCTCTTCCAAAGGTCCTGAGTTCAATTCCCAGCAACCACATGGTGGCTCACAACCATCTGTAATGAGGTCTGATGTCCTCTTCTGGCCTGTAGGCATACACAAAGACAGAATATTGTATACACAATAAATAAATTATATATATATATATATATATATATATATATATATATATATATATATTAGCAAGACTGTCTCACAATTCTGGGGTTATCAACAAATGACAAGGTGGAGCCCATGGACATTGTACACGTTTGTTGTGGGCAATGGATTGGATGCAGTCTCACTGTTCACTGTGCACAGACAACCCTCCACAGGACAAAAATGGCTCACTGTGGGCCTCACGCTGGGCATATGAGAGCCTTCTACCTCTTAGAGGGCACTGAGTGGAGACAGGGCCCTTTCAGGGTATAGAGAGGCTTGTTTGGGCTCTCATCAGGGGACAGACATGAACATGCACACACACACACACACACACACACACACACACACACACACACTCACACACACACACACACACACACACACACACACTACACACTCCACATCACTGGCCACCTAGGCATGCCACTTAGTGAAAGGTTATATAGATCAGGCTAGTCCAGGTCTCGTCAAGAAGAAGTGAGCTGGACATATCATCTAGTCACAGAGCTGGCGTATCCAATGTCTCTCACGACTTAGTTACCCAAGGATGCACTAGCCAGGCTGAGAGAATGCCCACTCGGGCTGCAGATGGAGACAGGCTTCCCTGTGGAACAATGGAGGACTGTCCAGCACAGAGGACAGAGAGGTACAGTAGCCAGAATTGACTGACAGCAGTGGTCTAGCTGTCCACCCTACACACGGGCAAAGTGAACTAGTGAACTTATCCTTCACTGTCTTAGCAAGGTTGCTGTTGCTGTGAAGAGACACCATGGCCACAGCAACACTTATAGGGGAAAACATTTATTTGGAGCTGGCTTGCACTTCAGAAGTTTGGCCCATTATCATGGTGGGTGGTAATGGCAGTATGCAGGCAGACATGGTGCTGGAGAAGGAGCTGAGAGTTCCACATCTTGATAAGCAGGGGACATAAGCAACTGTGTGTTACACACTTGTGTAGCTTTAGCAACAAAGTCCTCAAAGCCCACCTCCACACTGACACACATCTTCAACAAGGCCACACCTATCCAACAAAGCCACATCTCCTAATAGTGCCACACCCTGTGGTTGCCATTTTCTATCAAACCACCATAATGACCAATCAATCCGTGGTGAAAAATTTGGAGGAATTGACAGAACGTTTTTAGAGCTAGTAAACAATTCAACAAGGTCACAAAAGAAAGGCCAAAGCAGGTCACATGCAAGGAAGTCGCCACACAGCTGCATACCAGCCATGCGCAGGGAGACTTAGAGAATGGTGGAGGCTTTACATTTTGGGGGACACAGCTCCACCTGATGGCCACTGTGTGAACTGCTACTATTAACTTACATAACCACCCTGGTTTAGGAGAGCCATGGAAATAACACAGAGTCTCAGGCAGCAGGGAATGAGAGGCCAGCCTGGGAGTAGGAGCAGGGCAGCATGCTGTGGGAAGCTGCAAGGGGCTTAGATCCCTGCAGAATGGAGGGGACTTAGAGGGGGTGACCCAGAAATGAGCTGGGAAGACAGCTCCCCAGAAGCCTGTCTTGGTCATGGACTTGCCCAGCTTGAGTGAGCTCAAACTGGATTCAGGAAGTAGGGCCACTCTAGTAGGAGACCACTTGTTTGTTTTCTGGCTGCCCAGACTCCCAAAATAATTACACAACAAACCATATTATTTAAATCACTGCTTGGCCCATTAGCTCTAGCTTCTTATTGGCTAACTCTTACATCTTAATATAACCCATCTCCATTAATCTGTGTGTTGCCACGAGGCTGTGGCTTACCGGATAAAATTCTGTCTGGTGTCTGTCTCCAGCAGGGGCTACATGGCTTCTCTCTAAAATCCACCTTTCTTTCTCCCAGCATTGATTTTCATTTCCCCGCCTACCTCTATTCCCTGCACAGGCCCAAGACAGCTTCTTTATTAACCAATGGTATTCACAGCATACACAGGGGAAACCTCACACCAGGGCCACCACAGAAGAGCTCCCTTGGAAATGGCAGTGTGGGGGACAACACAACAGAGGACCCTGCCACATCTTACCCATGAGGACTTAGCCAACATCCTACTGTATTGGGCCCAGAAATTGAACATAAACACACGAGGGAGAGACTCACCTGTCTCACTGTGCATGTCTCCAACTCATCAGCAGGTGATTGTACCCTGTGTCAGCACCAAACCCTGACGGTATGGCCTGCTGCAGCCACAGCAACACACGTGCACACACCGAAGTCACAGCCTGCTGCCTGCCTAGTCTACTCAGATGTGCACATGCACCCACACAGCCACACAGCCACACAGCCACAGCTTAGCCTGCTGCCCATCCACTCTACAAGTTCATCACACACACACACACACACACACACACACACACACACGCACACGCACACACTTCCTGTTGCTATAAGGACCTAGACAAACAAAAACCACATTATATTAAGGTAGGCATTACAGAAAATCAAATCATGCACTGAAAGCACACAGTGCCTATGGGGACAGCTCAGTGGATGAGGGCACTTGCTGCACAAGTGTGAGGACCTGAGTTCAAATCCCAACAACAACACAATCAGAAAGGACCTCACATTGATCTCTAACCCAGGCCGTACTTGGGGCAGAGACAGGAGAATCTCTGTGGACCTGAAGGATACCCTTCAAGTTCCATGTTCACAGAGAAACCCTGCCTCAAAGGGATAAAGATGACAAACAATGAAGAGAGATGAATTTAGACAGAAACAAAGAAAGAAGAGGACTTGACTGCTCCTAGGTACTGTGAAGGAGAAAGCTGACTGTGGATAAAAGGTAGAGCATAGGCAAAGACAGGGACGTCTGGGAGAGTCTAGAGTAGACATGTTCAGACTGAGCTGGGCAATGTGGGGACAGGAGGAGGAAAGGGAGAGGGGAGAGATGGGACCAGGTGCAGCAGCCGTGAGGACAAAGGTATTAAAAGGATGGGTAATCAAAATGTTTGAATTATATAAGGAAGAGCACCCCAGGCCTTTGGGCTGGAACATTCAGGGTAGGGGGTGGGTATGCCGATCAGGAGGAACTGTAAAGGTAGGGACTGAAGGGTGTTGGGAGAGCCTGGCTGCTAGGTTCACCTTGGTATGCTAAATAGGCACCCCAGTTTGTCCTGGGTTTGAAAATTAACAAGAGAGGCTTTATGTCCTCCTCTGGGCTCTGCACACATGTATATACCTCCTTACAAACTCACAGCATCATACACACACAAAACAGGGCAGAGACACTGGAAGTGTGATATACAAGATATATACATACAGCAGGCTGATCCACGGTGAATCTGACACCAGCACACATGGCCAGCCCCGTGCAGAAGATACCAGACACACAGAATGTGGTAGTGCAGCTCTTTTGTGTGTGAACACAGTGAGCGGTTCCCTCCCACCACCGTCTCCATGCCTGTGAAGAAGGAACTGCACTAGGACCAGTGGTGGGAGGGACTTTCCAGGGCCACAAGGTGTACGCAGTCCTAAGGTGCGATGGATCACACGGATGTGCGGGGAGTGATGCTTGCTCTGGTAAAACTCTGCCCTGTTTCCTGAACCCCACAGCTTGGGAGCTTGTCACTTCTTAGATCAAGGAAATCCAGAGAAGGGAGGAGAGTTAACGGAGTGGAGTTTCCTTTACAGGTCATGTCAGAAACAATCACAGGCCTCACCCTGAAATTTACACCAATTTCATCAGGAAGTGCACCTCCTTGGGGCTGTAGGGCAAGTTTTCCACCTGCTTCACAGAGCTCCAGCATAACTTCCTGATGGCTCGACCACCCAACTGAAGAGTCTCATCCACCTGGTCAAGCACTGGTACCAGCTGGTATGGCATCTGGCCCATCCACTGTGAGCCCTGTCTATACAGCCACTGAATACCGTCAGAGAAGAGAAAGGGTGTTCGAGTTTGCTTTCTTTTGACAGGATATCTATATCACCTGACCAAAACTCTCCTGGGAAGAAAATGTCTTAGGTTACACATCCCAGTCACAGTCCTTCACTGAGGGAAGAGCGGTCAGTACCTGAAGCAGAGACCATGGAGGAATTCTACTCACTGGCTTGCTCTCAATGGTCCCTGAGCTTGCTCTTTATACAACCCATGTCCTCCTGCCCGGGCACGGCACTAACCACATCAATCACTAATTGGTGACATACCCACAAAGACCACCCGTACCGAGTATGATAGAGTCGTTTTCTTGATTAAGGTTCCCTCCTACTAGATGACCCTATCTGATATTTAATTGACAAAAACTAATCTTCACAAATAAGCCCCTTTCAATTTGATACTCAAACATATTACTATAAAACCATAACTTTTTCTAAGATCTCAAGTCAATATCACATCATAGAAACACAACATAGCTTTAAAAGTCCCAAAGTGTTTTATTCTTTTTAATTTCATCATTTGTAAAGATTCCCCTGGCCAGGATGGATGCTAAATCAGAACCAAGATGGCACCCACAGTCTCTCAACTGTGGGCTCCTATAACATTAAAAACACAAGTTAAATACTTTTTTATTCCAAGATGGAGAAATGGAAGAACCAGGACATGGTCACAATCAGATGATGCTGCCTATGATTCCAGTCTTGCCCCTTCTGAAACACCCCAGATACACAAAGGTTTGAATCAACAATGCCCAGGGGTCTCCTATGTCTCCTATCAAGCTGAGGGCACACATCATATCACTCATCATGTATTCCACGCTAAAGCAAGTCCATGGGAAACATGTCTCCATGAAGAATGGCTTCCTTGTGTGAGAGCAGAAAGGCAGCAGGGGTGTGGCTCAGCTGGGAAGGACTTGTCTGGAGTGTTCCAGGGAGAGACCGTGGGTGTGGCTCAGTGGCAGAGTGCTTACCCAGCATGCATGAGGCCTGACATAAAAGAATCATCCTGAGTTGTCTGTGGTTTTGATGTCAGAGCCAAGAAGAGAACCGAGGTCATCATGGCTAAGATATTCTGTTTTCTAGGGATTTCTGCTTCCATTTTGGATGGCCTATATACATGCCCAAGGTGAGGGTGGGATTTATTCCTGTCAATGGAGATCCAGCTTTCTCAATTCCCTCTGCACAAGAGCCCCTCTTCCCAGTTATGTGTTCCTTGTAAACTGGTCAGAAGCCACTTAACCATTCTGATAGTTGGTCTTCTCAAACATTGTTCAGGCCATGTGAATCCAAAGGAAACTCCACAGATGGGGAGGAGTGCTGACAGCAGGCTCTGGAGTGAAGGAAGAAGTCAAAAGGCATTTCTATAAATGCCCTTGACATGCCCAGAGGTGCTTCTACAGAGGGTCTAAGGTTGGTGAAGTTGGCCATGAAGATGAGCCATCATGGGCCATTAGAAGGAACCACAAGAGATAACTAGAGGGTGAAGGCAGTGACTGTCACAGCAGCTTCCTCCCCACATCCCCAGTTCCTGACATGAATTGAACTTCAGAGTTGAACCCATTGAGTGTAGATGAAGGGGCTTCCTGGGAACTGAACCCTGTGGTCAAATAGTGGACAGAGCAATGCTTCTCCCAATGGACATACACTCCTTACTCAGTGGGTGGGCCCTGGAGAGGAGGGAGCTCCTGCCTTCAGGCAGAAGATTAAAGTTGAAGACTAGGCTTGAGGACCCAACGTGTCTGTCATCAAGCCTTGCCATTCCCCTGGCCAGGATGGATGCTAAATCAGAACCAAGATGGCACCCACAGGAAGAGCATGGATGAGCACTGTGCTTAGGGCCAAAGGGCTCTTGGGCAGGTCCAGTCTGGAGCAAGCATGACACTGCTCAATATGGCTGTCACAGTGGTATGAAAGTGTCAGTTGTGGTCATCTTACTCCATCGGAGAAATGATCTTCAGTCTCCCTGTTGTCATGGAAACCTGACCCAGCCACCTTATGACTCCTCTGTAAGGCAGCTCATCACTCATTTCTGTAGCCTGCTGTTAGCCTCCGTGGTCCTTATCATTGGGAAGGCTCTGCAGGTCCACACCAGGGGTCATTCCATCATAGAGACATGGGATGTAACCATTATATATCACATGTATATTTGCTTTATAGTGTGAGGTACATGATGGGTCCCCTCAGGTTGGCAGGATATATGAGGGACCCCTGGGGCTTGGTTGTTAAAACCTTCTCTGTGTATATGGGGGTGTTTCAGAAGAGGCAAGACTGAAATAGTAGACCAGCATCACCAGGGTCACCAGGGGCTCACAATGCAGAGTGTGATTTGTTCTGAGGTCTATGGGACATGCATCTTCTCACACTCTGGGACACTGGGGCTCCTGTTTCTCAGGGCTATTAGATCAATAACTGAATGAATGAGTACTTGAAGGACACACACACACAAACACACACAAACACACACACAGTGATTAAGAGAGTGGGTACTGGGGACAGGAGCAGGCTTTGGGAGCAGGTGCCCTGTGCAATGCCCTGAACTATTAAGTAAGCAGGGTACAAGAGTTGAGCACACATGGTTGTTTTTGGATCTGACAAATGAGCCACTGGTTCACAACACTGAACTATGGAACCATTAGGTCTCTGTGTGGAGGGTGTGTGTGTGTGTGTGTGTGTGTGTGTGTGTGTGTGTGTGTGTGTGATTCCAGAGCTCAGGAGACTCAGGCAGGAGGATGCCTATGAGTTTCAGGTCAGACTAGGCCACATAATGTTGTCTTGTCTCAGAAAGAGAAAAAAGGAAGCAGACACCCACTGTGATTTAACTCAGTGCATCAAAAGTTCATCGTCACTGCAGACAACCATGTGTCTGTTTTTGTGACCACCAGTCTCACAAATTCAGTTCATTTTTGTCATGCACCTCTTCACACCCCAGCCTGCATGGTGCAGCCACCATGCATCTTCATGTGCACTGTTCACACTCCCAGGTCCCCGTAGCCATACGCAGCTGCAGAACAGCTTCTGAGTCAGATGGGGCAGGTCTTGAGTCTTGTCTTGGGGACATGGACAGAAGGAACCAAGGACACTGTCCTGAGTTTATATTAAGAAACCTGGATGGATTCCAAACCATGTGGCATCATCGCTGTCGTGGATTGGTTCTGCTCTGTCCACTGATGAGTGCTCAGTGCCTGCACCAATGGACATGTAGTATGTACTCAATAAATACACCTAACTGAACCATGAAAATAGAGCAAAAGAGAAAGGGGGTTATCTGGCTCATCTCACACACCCTCATGGCATCTGCTGTGGTTTATTGTTGTTGATCAGACACTGGACAGAACAGGTGCACAGACAGAAGTCAAACTTGAGTTCTCCCCTCCCCTTCCGAATCTCATGTCCCCCAGAGAACGCTGTCAGAGGATAAGGTGGATGAAGGAGGCTATGAGGAAGGCTGTCTGTGATGGGACAGTATGGAAGACTTAGCAGGCAGGGATCAGAAGCCTGGAGTCTGACCCCAGGTTGGACATTTCCTCCCTGGGGCCTTGGGCAGCATCCTGCCCTCTCTGGTCAAGGCCTGCACATCCCCTGACTCCGGAGCCTTCCGGGCAGATGCTGTGCTCACAGGAGATGAGAACACTATAGCCCTCAACTGCTGTCCACCTTGGCATTGGGTTGCACTGGACTGGAATTCACCAAGGAGACTATGCTCCCTCACCAGCCAGGGCAGGGATCTTGGTGTCTGTGCACTGAAACGGCAAGTGCAATGTCTGACTCACTTACATGATCCTGGGGATGATATTAAGCTCCTTACCCTTGCTCATATGACAAGTGTTTATTGACTAAACCATATCCCCAGCCCTGAGCCTTCTTGTTCAACCAGAAAGACAAGGATGTTATTAAATACACCTTGTAGAGTCCTAGTGAGGATCCAGTGAGATACTGTATGATACAGAACACAGGACGAGCGTGTGTGCAGATCCAGTGAGCTATTGTATGATACAGAACACAGGACAAGCGTGTGTGCAGATCCAGTGAGATACTGTATGATACAGAACACTGGACAGAACATGTGAGAGGATCCCGTGTATAATAAAGAATGCAGGACGGAGCCTGAACACAAAGCAGTCAGAGGAGAGGCCGTCCTTCCTTAGGAGGCCGAGTGACAGGAACTCTGCAGGGGTGATGTGACAATCTCCGAGAATAACTGTACAGCAATCAGTGTGGCAGGAAAATCTATAAGCCTGGGCATCTTTGTCTGAATATTCTTGAAATAGATGGTGTGACCAGATCTGTGTGCAAAGGGACAAGATGATGATAAATTCTCACCGGCACATTCCACGGTCCCACTAGGGAGCCATCCCCTCTTTTAAAGCATGCGTTTCCCAGCCAGGTTGTAGCCTTATCTGCCAGCCGCTGCCAGTCCTCTGAGTTGGAACCAGCCACGTTCCCTGTTGGGTCCTCCGGGTCCAGGATCACAGGCCTGCAGAGCAACATTCAGAGAGGTAACTGACCAGCTGACCAGTGCCACAGATACCACTGCACAGGGACAGGGGAGGAGCCCATCAGAGCTCCGCTATTGACAGTTTGTCCTGAGTTCCTGTCCCAGAGCATAGAGAAAGCCTGGAGAGATCCCTGAACATGACTTGGAAGGGCTGTGTTCCAATCCTCTACCCTTTAGTAGCTGTGTGTCCTTGGTCAGATCCCTCAGCCTCTCTGGTCTGTGAAATGGAGACAGTTGAACCAGCCCATCTCAAAGGATGAGGTGTAGCCGGGCGGTGGTGGTGCACGCCTTTAATTCCAGCACTCGGGAGGCAGAGGCAGGCGGATCTCTGTGAGTTCGAGACCAGCCTGGTCTACAAGAGCTAGTTCCAGGACAGGCTCCAAAACCACAGAGAAACCCTGTCTCGAAAAACCAAAAAAAAAAAAAAAAAACAAAAACAAACAAACAAACAAACAAAAATAAATGATCAAAGGATGAGGTGTGAGGGCAGAACACAACACAGGATCAAGGCTGTAACAAGTCTACCACATTGTTTATAGTTCATTAGTCCAGCATTGTTCTATGCCTCGCAGCCCTTACCATACTGTTACAGCTGGAACAGCTCAGTTCCCACTCCATGCGCTCCCCTCTCTGCTGTTTGGGTCTGGACAAGGTCAGAGCCTTGGTCTCCTCAACTGCAGACAGGAGAACCCACCCCTGCCTCCCAGGGCTGCAGATCCTCATGTCAATCAGGTGACAGCAGGACAGTGCCCAGCACAGTGACAGGACAGGAGGTGCTCCATTGACACAGAGCTCCCACCTCCCCATTTCCACTGCTATAGACTGGAGCCCCTGGTGAGGAGCTGAGTCATGAGGGAACGGTCTACCTGGTTCTTCTGAGCTGACTGAGCAGGTAATTGGAGATGTATTGGTCTTGAAAGTCATAATACTTTGTCCAGTAGATTCGAATCTGCCTGTACTTGGTGACCAGTTCCAAGACTGTCCGGAAGCCCTGGGCTGTGTTGAACTCAGTGTCTCCACTCCCACGTTCCCAGGTGTAGACTGTGAGCAGCTCCAGGGCATACTGTGGGGGCAGCGGCTTCTTCTTTGGCTTCTTCGGCTTCTTCTTACACTGAGAAGAGAAAGGCAGTGTGATGTGGGAGTGTCATATATCAATCTGTTGATTTCATTGGTTCAATAAACTGCCTTGGCCCTGATAGGTTAGAACATAGGTGGGTGGAGTAAACAGAATAGTATGCAGGCAGGAAGAGGAAGTGAGGTCAAAAATCATGCAGCTCCGCTCAGAGACGCCAGGCTCCTGTCTCGCGGGCGGATAGGATAGCTCTGCACTCTGAGGCACACTCACGATGAAGCTCCGACTCAAGATGGACGTAGGCTAGAATCTCCCCGGTAAGTGCACCTTGGGGTGCTAACACAGAATATTAGAAATGGGTTAGACCAGGTGTGAGAGTTAGCCCGTAAGAGGCTAGAGCTAGTGGGCCAAGCAGTGTTTAAATGAATACAGTTTGTGTGTTGTTATTTTGGGCATAAGCTAGCAAGCGGCCAGGGTGTTGGGGACGCAACCCCGTGCCCCAATTTCAACAGCAGTGAGAAGAACAGGCCTGTCAGCTGTATGGGGACCACTTCTCACGGGGTCAGTTCTGCTGCCACCTGATGTCATCACAGGTTTACTGACACACAGTCATACCCGTCCTTGTAGATTCGGTCTATGTGCACTACCACACTATAGCCAAGGGATGTGTGGTTGACATGGAGACCATGTGATCTACAGAGACTGAGCATTTACCAGCAGGCACAGGAGGAATCATGACACTATGATTGACAGCCAGGGAGTGAGGGTAGGGGTGGGATAGTAATGGTGCTCACCATTGATGGTTTTATCACAGGCTCTGAAGTAACTGGGGAAAGGCTAGGGAGATGCCCCGTGGGTAAAGTGCCACCCTCTCCTTGCAAGGGTGAGAACCAGTGCTCAGCTCCCAGAAAGCACATGACTGTCAGGCTTGTGAGGAAACCCACTCCTCATCCCAGCCTAAGTGGATGGAAATGGGGGTCCCCAGGACTATATGATGATCCAGAACTGCTGATTCAGCACACTGTGGGCTCAAGTGTGAGACCCTGTCTGGACATAGAAGGTGGAGAGTGACTGAGGACCTGGCACCGCTCTCTGGTCTCCACATGCTTATGTACACACATGCACACACATAGACAGGTGCTCCCAAGAGCAGGCATACATATACCACACCAGATCTATCTCACACACATATAAAAACTCCAGAGACATTGCAGGATGGATATGTGAAGAAAGTATAGCTTGACACATCAGGAAAATCTAAGTCATTGTAAGTACCCTGCATTAAAAAGACACTAGAAATCCATAAATCAGGTTTGGTGTGAGGGTGTGTATCTTTTATCCCAGCAATAGGAGGCAGAGGTAAGCAGAACTGTGGGTTCAAGGTCAGCCTGGTCTGCATAGTGAGTTCCAGGACATCAGTAGCTTCCTAGTGAGACCCTGTCTCTAAATAATGCAAGAAAGAAAGAGAAATCCATAGTTCACAGTGACCAATGAATTAGCTGCAGCTGAAGAGTGAGTTAGCTGAACGTAAACTGGACTAGAAGAAACCATTCCTAAGAACACGGGAAGCCCTCCTTCCTCCCAGGTTCTTCCTCCTTCCCTCCCTCCCTCCTTCCCTCCCTCCCTCCCTCCCTCCCTTCCTCCCTCCCTCCCTCCCTCCCTCCCTCCCTCCCTCCCTCTCCTATAGCATCTCCTCCCTGACTTCCCCTTCAATTCTCAGCTCTCTTTCCCTTCCCACCGCTCCTTCCCTCCCACCTTGCTCCTCATCTTTCTTTCTCTTCATCACCCCCTCCATTCTCTGCCCTGTAAGATGGGGCCCACAGTGGCTGGACCAGATGCCATACCAGTCGGTACCAGTGCTTGACCAGGCGGATGAGACTCTTCAGCTTGGATGGCCGATCCTTCAGGAAATTTCTCTGGAGTTCAGTGAAGGAGGTGCACTCACGGATGAGCCTTCTGTAGATTTGGGGGTCAGGCTTCCTGTCAGTGCTGACATGACCTGTAAAGGAGGCCTTACTCAGCTAATTCTCCAGCCCTTCTCTGGCATTCCTGGGTCTATCTGTGGGGTGACAAGTCCACAGGTTATGGGGTTCAGTGAAGCGACCAGAGTTTTAGCAAGCATCACTCCCCATACATCCATGTGTCATCGCTCACCTCAGGACTGCATACATCATGTGGCCCTGGAAAGTTCCTGCCACCAACTGGTCCTGGAGACAGTGGTGGGAGGAAACAGCACACTGAGGTCACAAAAGAGCCGCATGGTCATCTAATAATGGCCAACCGTGCCCTGGTGTCCAGCATCTTCTGCACGGTGCATGTCATGTATGTACACTCCTGCTTGTGTCGGAGTTTACTGTGGAGCACTTTGATATATTTTATATCATGGGCCATGTGCTTACAGTGTCTCTGTCCTATTTTTGTCTGGTGTATATACCGTTTGTGTGTGTTTGGGAGAAAGTACACACTTATGTTTAGAGTTCATGGGAAGACATAAGGTGTCTCCCTTTGAGAAGACCAGCAGACCACAGAGATTCTGCTGTCTCTGGCCATGTAAGTCCTCGGTTAGAGGTCAGTGTGGTCCTTTCTGTTTAGGTGAGTGTTGAGGATTTGAACTCAGGTCTTCATGCTTGTGTAGCAATTGCCTTTATCCACTGAGCTGTCTCACCAACAGCTGTGTGTTTTCACTGGATGACTTTCTGTCATACCTAAATGAATATCACGTGGTTTTGTTTGCCCAGGTCCTAAGAGGAGTAGGGTGTGTGTGTTGTTTCCTGAGCTTGTAGAGTGGTTAGGCAGCAGGCTAGGGAATTCATATGGCTGTGTGACTGTGTGTGGGTGCAAGTGCACATCTGCGTAGACTAGACAGGCAGCAGGCTGTGTCTCAGGCGTGTGCACATGTGTGGGTGCATGTGCACATCTGTGTAGACTAGACAGGCAGCAGGCTATGTCTCAGGCGTGTGCACATGTGTGGCCACGGTTGTGGCAGACCTTACCATCAGGCTTTGATGCTGGCACATGGCAAAATCACTCTGTGATATTGGGACATGCCTGACACTCAGTGACCCAGGAGAGTTTCAGCTTCAAGGTCCACCACACAATGGGGCATCGACTAAGTCGTCTTGGGTAGAGTTGTGAGTGAGGTCCTTTCTTGGCTGTCACTCACTGTCATTTCCAAGGCGGTCCTGCTGTGGTGGCCCCACTTCCCTACTGGAAAGCTGCTGAGGCTGGGGATGTCCACAGCCAAGACAGCCTTCTGGGGAGTCACCTCCCAGCTCTTTCTGGGTCACCCCCTCTGCACCCCTTCCTTTCAGCAGGTATCCAAGCCTCCTGCTGTTTTCCACCACGTGCTGCCCTGCTCTTACTCCCAGACGGGTCTCTCATTCTCTGCTGCCTGAGATTCTGTGCTGTTTCTATGGCTCTCTTAAGTCAAGGGCAATGACCTTGTCTCTAAGTTAATAACAGCAGTTCACACAGTGGTCAAGAGGGGGAGCTGTGTCCACAAATGTAAAGCCTCAACCTTTCTCTAAGCTTCCCAAACCCCTGCTGTGCTTTCACGGGTGTTCCTGATTGTCTTTGGGTAGAGTTGGACAATTTGTAATTTTGAGGTGCACACACACACACACACACACACACACACACACACACACACACACACACCAGCCAGTTCCAGGTCAAGGTTTAACCTCTCTTAAAACAAGACAGACAAACCTGGCTGTCTCGTAGGGAGTGGAGGAAGCCTGAGTGAATATATCTGAATATATTTGTTTACAGCCTGAGTCCTCTCCTACAGACACCAACTACACACCAGCCACCCCTCCCCAACGCTGTGCTGTACCTAATAAACATGCCAAGGCTCCGGGTTGCCCGAGGTTGGGGGTGCAGCTCCATCAGAGCTCACACCCCACTGAGCCCAGCTGCAATACTGCCAGAGCCACCAAGATGGGCCAGCAAATTCCAGGTCAGACTCTCAACAAATCAGGCTCCCAAGTAACCGACATCCAAGACTGGCCTCTGGTCTTTACATACACCTGCAAACATGTGCATAGATCTACACACGTGTGGACATCCCCACACATGCACACACACACACACACACACACACACACACACACACACACACACACGACAAAAATGAGAGAGAGGATGGAAGGGGCACTGAGGCTCTGACTTCCTTACCCAGGACATCATAGGCTGGCAGCACATCAAACTGCACCTCCTGTTGAAGTCGGGGTGGCGGGGGGGGGGGGGGGGGAAGCTCAGTGTGAATCCGAGTGCCCGGGGGTTGGGCCACCATGAACTCTGAACCTCAAACTTCACTCTAATACATTCCTCACGCTGCAATGCATACAGCTGTTCCCGAATTTCCTGGATGAACTCTCCGCGTCGGTTTAACTGGTCCTCGAAGCTGGAGAAATTGCTAAGGAACACCACCAGGTCGGCATCTGACCTGCCCTTGAGAGCTGTGCTTTCCCCCCCCCCCCCGAGGAGCCGCCCTGAAAGACAAGGATGAGAATGACAGGCGACAGGCAGAGCCGTGGCCAGCAGTCCAGGCCCTCAGCAGCCTAGGGGTCCACCACCCAGGGAAATGGTTGGGCGGAGAGAGCCGGCACATGCGCAGTGGAATACAAGTCAGTCCCGAGCGTGAAATCAAGATCTATGTAGGAAAATAGACGGTTCTGGATGTCCTCATGGTAGGAGAGAGAAGTCAGACTCAGGATGACAGACATCAGTGTTTATCTCTGGAGTCTATATTTTAATATGGCTCTGAGTGTGTGTGTGTGTGTGTGTGTGTGTGTGTGTGTGTGTCTGTGAGAGAGAGAGAGTCTTTATCTTGCTCCATACTGTTCTCCCTTACTATTTTCTCAAACCTTGTTTAATATGTGTGTGTTTATAATTTAGACTTAACCCTATATGTGTACATGGAAGCTAGCTTTAACTCTGTGTGTGTATATATGCAGCTATTGTCTAAGAAAATGCTCTAAACAATCCCAGTGAGCCCTGTTCATGGTATCTCCTTCTAGACTAAGAAAAAAGTCTCAAGTACTTTAAATTAGCATGTACTTTTAGATGATGATAAAAATATATGGTTAGCTCTGTACAGCATACTACATATGTGATTCATATATTTAAAATATATTCTATATAATGATAAAAAATTTAAGGTTATAAAGATCTATCTCAGACTAACAAAAGCTAACTTAGATGTATACCACCCCGTCCTTCCTGTGAGCTGTTTACAAGGGAGACCTAACAAAGCAAAATTAAATTAAATCAAGCATAAACTAAACATAGAAGATTATTTCCTCTCCTACTGTGTGACCTTCACTATTGTCAGTTTTTAGTGTTAAGCTTCTAACAAATAACTACTCAGATATACCCAATGCACAGAAGTCCTCAAATACTCAGAGTTCTGCAGAATATTGCATTTAAAATGTTTAACTAAAAGGTTTGTCATAAAGAAGGACAGGCCAGCTCCTGGCACGGCACCCATTCCCTCCAAAGAAGATGGATCTGCACAGAAGAACCTCCACCTGGAACTTGCTTCATAAGTGGTAGCGCTAGCCACTGAGGGGAAAAAATGCCTTTCACCTCAGCTGCTGCAAAACCCTCTTCAGACTGTGATCAGCAGGACCCTGGAGAATAGACTGCCTCAGGTCGCCTAGAATAAGGGTCGGTTGCTCCCCTGAGGAGCCCTTACTCCACAGAAGCCTGTGTGGTCTTCTGGGGCCTTGCAGGCCTGCCTCTTCCAGCCAGAAGATGGATACTGCCCTAAAACCTCTGTGACCATGGGGGACCCTGTGGTGGCCGCCTAGGTAGCCAAGCAATAAGTCTCTGCCATTTCTAATCATTAATTCAGGTAAAATTTATTCCTCTCAGGACCTGACGCTGTTGGACGACTCTGTTGCTTTTACAGCAGCAACCAAGGCTTCAGCCACCTTCTCAGCACTCTGTGTAAAAATTCAGGTCCCAGGCCTCACTCTCCTGGAGCTAATGCTAAGTCTAGACACAGTTCACCTTGCTCCCAGACTCAGAAAGAGAAACTCACAAGACAGATTTCTCCTGGGTGTTAGGGAGATGCCATGATGACGGGGAAGGAACAGGTGCTTTAAGAGCTACTTCTGTAAAGATAGAAAAGCTTAAGATACGAGGATCTCAGAATGTTTTAGGGCCTAAGAAGGTGTCTTAAGGTGGGCAGATACAGGTTATTTAAATGTGTAAATGTAAGTTATAAAGTGTAAGCGGAGTCTGCTAGTTTGTTTCCCTGCCGCCCAGACCATATATGCACACAGAAACTATTAATTAAAACACTGCTCAGGCCAGGCAGTGGTGGTGTATGCACTTGGGAGGCAGAGCCGGGCTAATCTCTGTGAATTCGAGGCCAGCCTGGTCTACAAGAGCTAGTTCCAGGACAGGCTCCAAAGCTACAGAGAAACCCTGTCTCAAAAAAAAAAAAAAACAAAAACAAAAACAAAAAAAAAAACAAAACAAAAACCTGTTCAGCCTATTATCTCAGGCTTCTTATTAACTAACTCTTACATCTTAATTTAACCCATTCCTATTATTTTGTATTTTATCACTAGGTTCGTGGTTTACTTGTAAGTTTCTAGGGCAGGCATCTGTCTCCTTCAGCAGCTAAGCTACATGGCGTCTCTTTACTCAGCCTACTCTCTCTCTATATCTTTGTCCATATTTCCCACCTGGCTCTATTCTGCCCTGCCATAGGCCAAAGCAGCTTCCTTATTAACCAATGGTAATAAAACATATTTATAGCATACAGAGGGGAATCCTACATCAATAAAGTTCTGAGGAAAAAGGCTTAAGAGCTGACAGAGAAAGTGATTTGAGACACTTAAATGAATGAAGCACGTTCCAGATCTCTCTCTTTCGCTACTAAGATTCCACAAGCTCATAGTCTTAACAGTAATCAATACCATTCTGATAAGCTATTAACCTAGCTCGGGCAGAGTACTAACTACTGGCCTATGCCACTATATTATCATAGCCACAGCTCAGGATGTTGAGTTCCCTTTGGTTGTTTCCTAACTATAGACTTAAAAGGTCCTTTTCGTTGTGCTAAAAACATCTGTCTCAGTTTTCTGGACAGAAGAAAGAGATTAATACTTTCAACCAGCATCACTTCTGGTGAGTGCGCTGCTGTTTCTACGATTAAAATTCCAATACTGATTATATGCAGTAAGAATTCTGATGTGTCTAAAACTTATATGTTTTTGTAAACTCAAAGAATTCTTGTAAGTTCCAGGAATCTGACTTGGATTCACCTCACAAAGGTCGTACTGTGCCTCCCTAGCTGTCCCTGGTCTTGACACTCCCCTCTCTCAATGACCAGAATCCAAGAAAAAAAAATTCCCTAAACTTAACCTTGTCCTCTGCTCTGCCAGCATGTTGTCAGGTCCAAGAGGCACAGACAGTTCCATAGATCCTGGACAGCAGTGAAACCACCAGCTACCCCAGGACATGGCCAGCACTCCAGCTTTCTCAGGTTCCCCACATACGGTTGACACCCCACGAACCAGCAGGAAGCAGTCTCGAGAATTTGTGCCCTCATTTTCCTAACCTGTCACACATAACTACTCAACCTTTTAATAAATAAAGGGGAGGAGTGTTAGCATCCAGGTACATATGGTCCCTGCACCTTGGATACCTGACAGAGTGTGTCACCCAGGCAGTACCCTGTTCCTTTAAGAGGCAGAACTCTGCCTACTTCTACCTTTCCTTCCTCTTCGTCTTTCTCTCTGCATTCCTCTGTACTGCTCTCTCTTTCTCCTTTTCTCTCTCTTCCCACAAGGTCACTCTGTGCTTCCTCTCTTCTCTCTCTCCCTTCCCTTCCTCCAATAAAACTCCCCACCTAAGTCCTGTCTTCAGAATGGCGTGTCTGTCTCTCACCTTCCATGTCGCCTGCAAAGGTCCAATCTCCCACCATTTCACAACACCTCCCTAAATTAAATGTAGGGCACACTCACTAACACACGTGTACACCCCACAGAGCTGAGCTGGCATTACAAAATGACATTTCGGTAGCCATGACAGTGACTATGGGTTAGGTACTGCTGTCATGCAGTCCTATTTGGCAGGTGGGAAACATGGACAATGAGGCTCCCTCAGTCCAGTCATCCAGCACGTGGGGCCTCTGTTCTGCTCTCTATGCTGTGCCACATCTGGGGTGCACATGAGAACACTGGGCACAGAGAGGTGGGTAGCCCACCTCCACTCAGGGCTGCAGCCTGGCCCATCCAGGTCAGCTCAGGCGGAGGGGGACTCACCTTCACCACCTTGGAGACCCTCACAGGGTGGGTGGTACCTCGGAAGCATCTCTCCTTCAGAAAAGCACATATAGTGTTGATGGCTGCTCTGACCTCAGTTCGGAAGATGGTGTCAGGAAGGAGATGGTCCTCTATGAACTTGTCCAGCTCTCTGGCACGGGTGTTGCTGAGTTTCTGGGTTATCCTCGGGTCAGCTGTGTTTGCTGACTGTGGCACTGCCGCTGGGGCCAGCTGCACCTTAGATCCACAGCTAGTTTCTGTTTCCCAGAAGGGGCGGGGCTATGCGATCACAACTCTGCCTCTGAGTTCTGTGGCTCCTGGACTCCCTGACACTCTGGTGCTTCAGCAAGGCCTTATGTTTGGATTCTCAAACCCTCATCCTGCAGGAAGCATTTTAACATATTGTTTTATTTTTTCCTTCTTGGTCTTCTACTGTTATTGAAAGAATGGTTTATAGTCACCTAGACATTTAACAGCAATGCAGACACTCACTAAAATGTGAAGAGCAAGTGAGAAACATCCAGAAGATGCTGGCATCCAGTTTCACCACTGCTAGGCCGGGCGGTGGTGGCGCATGCCTTTAATCCCAGCACTCGGGAGGCAGAGGCAGGCAAATCTCTGTGAGTTCGAGACCAGCCTGGTCTACAGAGCTAGTTCCAGGACAGGCTCCAAAGCCACAGAGAAACCCTGTCTCGAAAAAACCAAAAAAAAAAAAAAAAAAAAAAAAAAAAAAAACAGTTTCACCACTGCTGTGGTCAGTGTGTGGCAAATGACTGGTCCATACCGGGACAATATGATGATCTGTCTGCCCCGGCCACGGCGAGCTTGTTCAGCCTTCAGGTCTCACAGTTCCCTGGGTTCTCAGGTGCACACCCATGTGGCCATCATCCAAGACATCATCCACAATGGTTTCACTGCCCCCCACCCCATCTGTCCATCATACAGGACAAAGGGTTCATATTTCATTAATGTGGGGGTCTCATTGTGTTGCCCAGGATAGACGTGAACTTGGGAATCTGCAGCATTGGCCTCACAAATTCTGAGGTTACAGGTGTCTGCCATTCTGTCCAGCTGCCATTATCAGTCAATTGTGACTCCTAACTTCAATAATTTAAATTGCTGACTTATACCCAGGACAAATCACCATGAGGAACTAGCCTGTCTCCATCCCTAACCCTCCCTGCCCAGCAGGAGCGGATGTTCATCATGGCAGGGTGGCAGTTAGTCCATACTTGTGATCCCAAGTCCTGGGAAGCTGACACAGAAGATGAAGAGTTTGAGGCCAGCCTGAGCTACATGATGAGACCCTGTCCCAAAAAACAAGCATGCATTCACGTACACACACACACACACACACACACACACACACACACACACACCCTGAGTCACTGTTGGAATCTCTGCAGAGAGCAAGGGATGGAAGACAGAGGAAATAACTGGAACATTCGGTCTGTCCACAGTCATGGCCACAAGCCCTTGACGACTTTAAGGAATTTTACTTTTGAAGAAGTAGGAAGCCATAGCTGCATCATTCATTTCAGAAGCCTGCCCTTATCAAAAAGTACAGTCTTCATGGCCTGGTAGGTAATGGAGGCCCCTTGGTTTACCCTGACTCTGGTAGTTTGAATGTATTGTCCTCATGATTTCATAGGAAGCGGCACTATTATGAGGTACGCATTGTTGGAGGAAGACTGTCACTGGGGAGGTGGGCTTTGAGTTCTCACGTGCCCATCATACAACACAGAGTTACAGTCCACTTCCTGTAGCCTTCTGAAGAAGATGGAGCCAGCACCTTGTCGGCTGCTCCCCATCATGCTCCCCATCATGATGTTGGACTGAACCTCTGAAATGCAAGCAAGCCTCCCCAATTAAATATTTTCCTTTATAGGAGTTGCTGTGGTCAGGGTGTCTCTCACAGCAATAGAAACCCTAACAATGACACTGACCTTGCCTGAGGGATGCGATGCTGAAGACCCTTCACATAAGGGCTAGGGCGGGACAGCAAGAGCCCAGCTGAGGGTCCTGAGCAGATCTGGGTGAAAGCCAAACTAATTATACTTTAAAATATTTTATTGCCTTTATTTCATGTGTGTGAACATGTGGGGCCAGGGGACAACTTCCAAGAGTCGGCTCTCTCTCCTGCCACCATGTGGGTCCCAGGATCAAACTCAGGCCATCAGACTTGGCAACAAACCCCTGCATCCTCTGAACCATCTCAGTGACACTTTTAGTTGTTGAATGGGGTCTCATAGTCAAGTAGGCCAGGCTATCTTTCAACTCACAGCATCCTCCTGCCTCAGTCCCCAGAATGTTGGGATTATAGTGTGCCACAATGCCCAGCTCATCTATACCACTTATGTGCCCTCCTGTGTGTGTCAAAGAGAAATGACATATCACTCAGCCAATGAGGCCAACGCACTAAACCTGACTGAGCCAGGGAGTGCACAGATCACAAGGGTTAACCCTCTTGGCCACATGTGCAACCGCTACTGGGCACACACTGCTATTCCTCACGAGCCCCGTGGAAGGAACTGACCAGCTCTGCAGGAGGTGACTTGTGCCTCTTGGATGGTGAAAAACAAAAAGTGGAATTAAAAATCTTCCTGTACATTTTGAAAAATATGTGCGAAATTTTCATAATATACAGCAATGTCCTTTTATCAAATTCACCCTCCCCTTACCCCTTCACAGCTCATGGTCCCCCCAACTCCTCTCACAACTTCATGTCACTTTAGTGAATAAACCAATGAACCCAGTTAGTGCTTCTCATATACATGTGGGTGTGAGTACATGCACTGGAATGTGGGCAACTTGCCAGCGATCACACCCCTAAGGAAAATTAACTCTGTCTTGGTTGGGTTAATGCCAAGTTGACACAAGCTAGTTGTCTGGGAGGTGGGAACTTCAATTGAAGAAATGCCTCCATCATAGTGGACTGTAACCAGGAAGTAGCACCCTCCATGGCCTCTGCATCAGCTCCTGCCTCCAGGTTGCTGCCCTGTGTGAGTTCCTGCTCTGACTGCCTTTGATGATGAACGGTGACAGGGAACTGTGAGTGAAATGAACTCTTTCCTCCCCAAGTTGCTCTTGGTCACTGTGTTTCATCCCAGCCATAGGATTCCCATGACACTCTCTGTGCACTGATGGCCACCACTGCCAATGGCTCCTCACCAAGGGAGAGGGTGTGTGAGCGCCCCTCCCATCCAGGCTAGAACTTGATCCTCTTGACCTTGTGCAGGGGACTACAGCTGTGTGACTTCACAGTGGCAGCTGTCCTGCTGTGTTCAGAAGACTTTGATCCGCCCCGGTCTTCTCCACCTTCGGATCTTTCCATCCCCTCTTCCTCTATGTCCCCTGAGCCGTGAGAGGAGGGGGTGCGATACAGACACCCCGCTTGTGACTGAGCACTCCAC
Organism: Microtus obscurus; assembly: GCA_963919715.1. Taxonomy (NCBI): domain Eukaryota; kingdom Metazoa; phylum Chordata; class Mammalia; order Rodentia; family Cricetidae; genus Microtus; species Microtus obscurus. The sequence continues at coordinate 286,378 of CAWTZC010000020.1, read as the reverse complement.
AGACCCTGTTCCCTGTTTCAGTTGTAACTCTGTATAACCACCATCCACCGTGCAGAGAGACCTCTCTGCTGACGTCAGAGAGCTGCACCCGTCCACAGGAGCAGAGATGCAGAGGGCAGCCTGGTACTGTGTCCATTTGTCAAGATCGCTCCAGTAGGTTCATCCCTGGGGCCTTTGAGCTCTCAGCCATGGGTTCTCGACCAGATGTGCAGAACCAGGTTGGAGTTTCTTCTCGTGGCGTGGCCCTCAAATCCAGTCAGAATGTGGCCAGTGACCCCCATAACATCCATGCCACTGTTGCACCCATGGCTGTATCTTGCCAGGCCAGTCCTTACTGGTAGGATTCACAGATGGGTAAGACTTTGATGACTTTAAGGACAGAAAGATGGAACAGTGTTGTTCACCTGGAATGTTGTGGCTGGAAGACGATGAGCCAGCACCTTGTCAGCCTGCATGCCACCATGCTCCCCATCATGATAATGGGCCGAACCTTTGAAATGCAAGCAAGCCACTCCAATTAAACATTTTCCTTTATAAGAGTTGCTATGGTCAGGGTGTCTCTCACAGCAATAGAAACCTAACACTGACCTTGCCTGAGGGATGTGATGCTGAAGACCCTTCACGTAAGTGCTAGGACGGGACAGCAAGAGCCCAGCTGAGGGTCCTGAGCAGATCTGGGTGAAAGCCAAACTAATTATACTTTAAAATATTTTATTGCCTTTATTTCATGTGTGTGAACATGTGGGGCCAGGGGACAACTTCCAAGAGTCGGCTCTCTCTCCTTCCATCATGTGGGTCCCAGGATCAAACTCAGGCCATTAGACTTGGCAACAGACCCCTGCATCCTCTGAACCATCTCAGTGACACTTTTAGTTGTTGAATGGGGTCTCATAGTCAAATAGGCCAGGTTATCCTTCAACTCACAGCAATTCTCCTGCCTCAGTCCCCAGAATGCTGGGATTATAGTGTGCCACAATGCCCAGCTCATCTATACCACTTCCATGCTCTCTTGTGTGTGTGTCAAAGAGATATGACATAATAATAATAATAAAATAATAATGAGCAGCAGCCAGGTGTCCCTATACATATTTGGAATTTCAGAATTTGGAAGGCCAAGGTCTAAGGATTAGGAGTTCAAGGCTCGCCTAGGCTATATACACATAAATACTATCTCAAAAGAAAGAGGGAAGATAGCCTACTCAGCTGGCTTTAAGAATCTCAATGTGAGTCTGATAGCTAGAGGATTCTGGAACACAGGGGAAGCAAGAGGTGGTCTTCTGGTGTGTTAAACATCAGGCTAGGAGAGTGGTTGTCCTGTCAGGACATTTGCAAGTCATGGTTTCCTCATCTGTCTGACAAATGAGTGGACTGTACAAAACATGCACTCAGTTCTAGAATCTCGTGTGCATGCACACACATGCCTCAGTGTGTGTGTGTGTTTGTGTGTGTGCGTGCACATGCCATGTGAGCTTATATGGAGCCCAGAGCTTGACACTGTTAAGCCCTGGGCAAGCACTCTGCCAACCGAGCCCCACACTGTTAAGCCCTAGACAATCACTCTGCCAACCGAGCCCCATGCCCACCCTGGCCTTGCAGAAATCTGAGGACAACAGAAGTCACTGCTCAGATGGTGGTGCACAGCTTTAATCCCAGCACCGGGGAGGCAGAGGCAGGAGGATCTCTGTGAGTTCGATGCCAACCCCCAACCTCAGAAAAAGTCACGGCTCTACCTGCCCTTTGCTCAGCTCCGTTTGTGACATCACACCAAGCACCAGGCTCGCAGGTGACGTTAAGGGGTGGCATCCATTCTGTCCCTGTGGGCATCTCTCAGGTCTTTTCTCATATTAATTTCCAACATTTGTTCTGTTGCTATGGAAATTCATATACCTTCTTTGAGACCATGCTCCCTAATAGCTTAAAGTCGTTCCGTGAGACCCCTCCTCCTGGTGCCCTCCCCCCATTGCCTAAATATCACTAACCAACCAGGGACCAGGGACTCCATATCTGAGATATAGGGGGTTCCAGGAAGCACTGTGGGTGTGAACAGGAGGGGATCATGACAGGACAGTTCACAGGCAGAGTCCCCAGGGCCAGGGTTCACTCCAACCTCCTGACTGCTGAGGAAACAGAACCCAGACCTGTGAACATTCAAGCACCTGGGAAGAGGGTGGTGTTCCTGCAGCAAAATCAGACATAGAGTACAGGAAGCCTTGACTGGAAGTTACCAGATGAGCCCCACATGCTGACACACCCCAGCTCAAAAAGAATGTCCTGCTGCTGACTTTGACCCCTAGGGTGAGACGTCCCAGTTGGCCAGTCTTCATATAAACCCTGGCACATATGTGTGTGCACACAGTTCCCTCTCTGCACAGTGGTATCATGCCACCCTGGCACACACATGTGTGCTCACAGCCCCCTCTCTGCACAGTGGTATCATGCCTAAGCCTCCCTGCCTGTGTGTCAGAGCCCAACTGGATCCAGGTTCTCAACCCTGCTAGAGGCCATGACCTTAAACCAGACTCTTTACATCCTCCCTGCCCTGGCCCTGGGCAGGGAAGCAGCAGGTGCTCCATCCCACAGGGGTCAGGAAGCAGCTCCCTGGCTCTGGCAAGGATTTTTGTTATTGTTTTAGAGGCAGTCTCTACAATAGCCCAGACTGTCCTAGAGCCCTCTACGTAACCAGGCTGGCATCAGGTCACCAGAGATCCTCCTGCCTCTGTCTTCTGAGTGTTGGGATTAAAACATATGTACCACTGTCAGACACATTCCAGGGGTTTGGCATGATGGTTCCAAGGATGTAAACCAGACACGGGGGTGGCCAACGACTGACTGAAGAAAGCCCATGATAATTCAGCTCTGGATCTGCAACATCCCAACTCTCCCTCCCAAAGTTCTACTTAGTTATTCAGCCTTGCAGAGTCTTAACCCCCATGCCCCCCCACGACTGTGGCTTTACTTCTCTTTCTCCCCTTCCTCAGGACAAGATCCTGGGGAAGGGAGAAGCAGGGTATCTTACTCAGCCTGGAAACTAGAAATTGCTCCTGAGTTGCTACCCCAGGAAGGGATGTCTTAGCCAAGGACAAGAGCACACAGAACCTCCAACCAAATGCAGAGGTGGAAGAGCATGCAAGGCCCTGGGAGCAGCTGTGCAGAGACCCAGAGGTGAATTAAAAACCAGAAGAAACATAGCAAAGGAGTCGGGGGGGGGGGGGGGGGGGGGGGGAGATACAGAGAGCCAGGGAGATGGCAAGGGGGCTGGTTCATTCCTTAGGGCTGCAGGGACAAAGTGTATAAATATACCTGCGGCAGACTGACAGTGGAGAATAAGGAGACCCAAGGTCAAGACATGAGCAGACTGGTCCCTTCCAGTGTCCTAAGGAAGACTGTTCCGGCTTCTATCTTCTGGCTCCTGTTGTCCACTCCCTGCCCACACTGAGTTTCAGGGGCATCTCTCCTCCACTGAAAGGGCTCTTGGAATGCTGTGGTTCCCAGCTTGGCCAAAAAGTCAAGAAGGAAGGCACAGGGTTTGGGAGTCACAAACCTTGGGATCAATGTCAGAATTGACCCCTATCTCAGGTGACCAGCAGTCCCAGAAGCATCTGCAGTGCAAACTGCCTGTCCTATGGGACACAGTTACCTGCTCTAGAAAGTGGATATTTCAGATCTATCATGTCCCCTCAGTACTGGGGTTAGGAAGGTGGAACAGTACAGACCACCACAGGCCACCACAGGCCACCACCACCAGGCTAGAAATTTTCTTTTCAATCACACAGAGAGGACGGGGTAGAGGTGGAAGGAACAGGGTTCGTGGGTCAAAGCCTCTTTAAACTCCCCATGGTATGGGTTTGAAAACCAAAATTGAACCCAGTACCCTATGGGAGGAAAAAGACCCTCTCCCTGCGCCACTCGGGACAGCTGAGACCTCAGTCTCTTCTTTTGACTTGACGAACAGGAGATGGAAGTATCCCCTCCCTGTTTTCCCATTTTTTCCCTTGTGAGGTGAGGATCCCAGCGTCCTTAGGGAGGGTGAGTTGCCCTCCACACAGCAGTGAGGGGCCTGGAGTCATCGTTGCAATGACAAGGGCCTCAGACTGGGTTGGGACCTGTACCACAATCTGATTCTCATCCTGTGGTCAGGCTCAAGCGTCTGTATCTGCCTCCATATGTGGCCACAACGGGTGGCTGTGCGCTGGGAACAGATAACGTGGGCAGATGTAGGGCACAGGGCACAGGGCACAGGGCGTGGAAGTCTCCTTCCTGGGTCCTCAGGCTGGAAGTCTGACATCAAACCACCAGAAACACTAGGCCTGTCACAGCACACTTCTATACTTGTGCCACAATGAGCGTGAACTTACCCGACCACACTTGGTTCAGTTTGAAAGGACTGAGAATGGAGCCTGTAGGGGCAGCTCAGTGGTTAAAGCATTTGCCACACAAGCATGAGGGGTGGAGTTCAAATCCCCAGAGACCACATAATCCCAGTCTCTGAAGGGGAGACAGAATCCTCAGAGCAAGCAGGCCAGCAAGACTAGCCATATTGGCGAGGACTGGGTTTGATCCAGGGACTCTGCCTCGGTGAGTAAAGCAGAGGAGTGACCGGGGACAATTCCTGACATCAACTTAGTGCAGTCCACATGCACGTGTGTGCCCACACATTGCAAATATACACACATGTGAAAATGGAAAAGGGGGCTGCAGAGACAGCTTGGAGGGTTCATAGCTCTGGCTGTGTTTTGCAGAGGACCCAGGTTCAGTTCCTACCACCCACCTGGCAGCTCCCAACTGAATGTAATTTCCATTCTAAAGGATCCAGCACTCCTCCTCTTGGCTCTGTGAACTCTGGGCACACATGCACCACACATACATATGTACAACAAAACACTCACACACATGAGATGAAAATCTTTTTAAAATAGAAAAGGAACAGGTGGGGGCTGGTGCCCAGCATCAAATGACAATCACAAGTTTACAGATTAAAGTCCCTTCTTCCAGAGCTCAGGCCTGGCTGCTGTGAGCAGGACCCGGGTTCTGCCTGGTGCCAGGTGCAGAGAGCTGCCTCCTCAGCCCACACGGCCCACCCAGTCCTTCGTGAGGTCCCCAGCTGTCTTTTCTCTTCACAGGGAGGAGCCTATGCCCGGGGCACAGCTCTCAGGGGTGGCTGTGATGCAGAACTTGTCATCTTCCTTAACTGCTTCAGGAGCTTTGGGGACCAGAAGACCGGACTCACAGAGACCCTGGGTGCCATGCGGGCATTGCTGGAATCCTGGGGACGCCACCCTGGGCCTGGACTGACCTTTCAGTTTTCTGAGCCAAAGGTGGCTGGCGTCTTGCAGTTCTGGCTGATGTCAGCAGATCAGAAAAACTGGATGGATGTTAGCCTGGTGCCTGCCTTTGATGTGCTGGGTGAGGGGTCCTCGGCCTGATTCAGAGTTGAAGGAGCCATGGTTAGGAGAAAGATAGATTGTTGCATTCTGACCTTCCACCTACTTTCTGTGTGACCTAGGAAGGCCACTAGCCCTCTCTAAACCTCAGTTTCTTGCCTAAATATATCCAGTTTAGATACCACGGGAGTCAGGAAGGCCTGGTCCTGCTGGTCTGTGGTCCTGAGCTCAGTGCTTGTCCCTCACCGGGCAGCTCTGACTTCCCTCAGCCCTGAAAACTAAGACTTATGTGAACAAGGGGCTGATGAAAATGTTCTCTTTATGAGAATTTTGAATTCTCAGACATGTTCTAGCTAGGCTTTGACTTATTCCAAAATACGCCTCCATCTGCAGCTGAGAGTGGGGACAAGCTGCAGGCCATGGTCGCCTGTTCTTCGCTGAGACCAGCTCCTGACCACAACAGCCAGGCCCCAGCATCTCTGACTTAGCCGGAAACTCCTCTCTGTTCAGCCACCTTGAAACCCATTCTTCCTCTCAGGCCCCCACACCCCTGCATCCAACCCACTCTCTCCTCAAGCCAACTGCCCTCCCAGGGACAGGCTGAGCTCAGTGCCCAGTGTCCTTCCTAACCCGTCTCCCTCGCTGCCCCCAGGACAGCCCCGCTCTGGAGTCAAGCCCACACCTGAGGTATACTCCTCCCTCCTCAGCAGTGGCTGCCGGGACGGGGAGCACACAACCTGCTTCACAGAACTCCGAAGGGACTTTGTGTCCAATCAAGCTTAAGAACTTAATCCTGCTGGTCAAACACTGGTACTGCCAGGTGAGGCCGCTTGGCTGGCTCCTGCCTGCAGACTGGTTGGTTTATCTCCTTAGTGACCGTTTTTATTGTCTTTCCAGGACGCACTTGCTATGTTCTCTGTCTATGGTTTTGTGAGCTGACTTCTTGTTGGTTCACTAGTGCTCTTTACATATTGTGGATGTTCATCCTTATTTATTTATAGTAATGTGAATGTGTTCTCCCAGTCTGTGGATTGTCTTTAAGAATCATTTGTCATGGAAATAGTTGAATTTGAATGTCACCAGGCATATTAACTTCTCTACTGGGTCCTGACACTCATTCCTCCCCGTTACCTTATGTCAGTCTGAAACATCACAGGCGGATGAGAAAAATGAGGGGGGTCATCACCTCCAAGTGCCTATGATGGTCCCCATCACCACCTCTTTTTAAGTTGTGCTGCACCCTAGCAGCTTCTAGAACCTCCTCTTCTGAAGGCTAACTTGCATTCATGCCACTGACAAGAACAAAAACCAGGTCTCCCCTTAGAGGGGAATAAAAGTATAACCTGGACTGGAATACGAGCAATCAGGATTAGGTCACCAAATTCCAGGTTCCATGGGGACAGTTTCATGACATTTCATGGGAACAGAATAAAGAAAGCCTAAGCCAGGTGTGGTGACACACACCTTTAATGCAGCACTCAGGAGGAGAGGTAGGTGGATCTCTGTGAGTAACACTACATAGAGAGACCCTGTCTCAAAAATACTACAAAAGAAAATAAAAGGCATAAATCAAACAGTTCTGAAATAGAGCGGTGGGTAACAGCAAACAGGGTTAGCTCTGCTATAGCCTCCTATGCTATTGATAACAGTTTTAGCCTTTGGGCTGGTGGAAGCTAGCTGTTAAATCAACACATCCCGAAAGGCTCTGTGGAACAGTCATAAGGATGCCAAGTCAGACCCAGAGTTGGGCAAGGGTGCTAAGATGAACCCTGGTTCTGGACTTGCAGCATTGCAACCTCCTCAGAGTCGCAGACGTTCTGGTCAGTGCAGCAGCCCTGTAGGTGGACCTTAGTCCACAACCACTGTGTGTTCGACACACACCTGCCAGAGTCCACGCTTGCCACCTGAGGGTGATGAGATACTATGATGGACAGATTGCGCCCCTGTTCCCATACAGCTCCTCACACTCCTTGAGGGAGGTCTCACCCAAATCTGAGCTCCCCAACTCACACTGACCTGGAACAAGTCACAAGCCCCCTCCAGATCTCAGTTTCCACAATCTGTAAAACACAAAGCATCATCCAGGGAGTCTCTGCGACCCGGTTCTTCTGAGGTTCTGTTTTACACACCCCCTGCCTCTTCCTAAGTCCCAAGAACCAGCCTCCAGGAGGCCACCCTGACTGATCTCTGCTTGGGTGACAGGTTGCCTCTCGAGATAAAGGAGGAGAGGCAGCCGATGCTGCTCTGCCCCCAGCCTATGCCCTGGAGCTCCTGACAATCTTTGCCTGGGATCAAGGCTGTGGGAAACCAGGGTTCAGCATGGCTGAAGGCCTGCGGACCGTCCTGAGGCTGGTCCAGCAGTATCGGTCACTCTACGTCTATTGGACAGTCAACTACAGCATGCAGGACCCGGCCCTCAGCACACATCTTCTCAGCCAGCTTCAGAAAGCCAGGTGCATACTTCCCCAGTGCCCACCTCAATGCCATCTTCCGCCTCCCTCCTGGAGTCTGGGTACCTGGGTACCCGGGAGGAGCCATGGTGGGCTTTGGTTCACCTATCCCACCCTCCCCACTTGCCTCTGCATTCTGATGAGGAAGCAGGTACATTGGGTGCCCCAAAAACTCCAGAGCCCATTTGATTAGCACAGTTAAATGTCATTAGAGTTAATTGGCCCAAGAGCTCTCTGACTGAGGCAGTTGACTTGGGCATCTAATGTTCCTTTTGGCCCCTCCCAGCTGCTCATCGCTGACTGTACCTCCCCACCTCCATCTGCTTTGTCCCCAGGCCTCTAATCCTGGACCCTGTGGACCCCACCTGGAACGTGGGCCAGGGCAGCTGGGAACTGTTAGCTCGGGAGGCAGCAGCTCTGGAGTCACAAGTTTGCCTTCAGAGCAGAGATGGGACTCCTGTGCCACCCTGGGATGTGATGGTAAGAGATGGTGCCCTGGGGCCACTGGGATGACCTAGCGGGGAAAAAGCTTGACTACAATGACAACAACCTGAGTTCATTCCCGGAACCCATGTGGAGGTGGAAAGAGGGAACTGACCCCACCAAGTGGTCCTCTGACCTTCACAGATGATCTGCCGCGCGCACACACACGCACACCTGGTGCGAGCGTCGTATGCCACATATTAAATGTTATGTTTTTCGTTTTTTAAGGAGACAGGACACCGGGGTGGTGGGCTCACTGGGGTGGTGAGTATTGTAGTCTCCCCGCCACATCTCTTGATGCCAGGATGCACCTCCCCAGTCTCTAGGAATGCTGACGGTCACAGCTGCCCTTCCTCTGGAGCACTGACCTCAGCCCATGCCCTGGTGACACTCAGAAACAATGAACTGCCTTTATCTGGGGTTCAGTCCCCACCCCCAAGCTCCCTGAGGCCCAAGCCTGTGCCTGGCTGAAGCCCGGCTTCTCGTCCCGTCCACCCTCTGCTGCCTCCCTGTCATAGCTGGCTTTCTGTGCTGGGATAAACCCCATGGCCAACAGCGTCCCGAGGAGGGGACAGCATTTAGCTCACACTCGCACTTCACCGTCCACCACTGAGAGAAGACGAGGCAGGAACCTGGAGGCAGGAGCTGAAGCAGAGGCCATGGAGGAGTGCTGCCCACTGGCTTGTTCCTCGTGGTTACCAGGACCGCCTGTGCAGGGGTGGCACCACCTCCAGCAGGCTGGGTCCTCCCACGTCAATCATTACTCAGGAACATGCCCACAGCTTGCCTACGGGCCAATGCCAGGGTGGCATTTTCTCAGCTGAGGTTCCCTCTTCCCAGATGACTGTGGCTCTTGTCAAGCTGACAAAACTAAACTGAGCAGCATCCTCCCCGCGTCCCATCTCTACATAAGGCCCTAGTTAAGTATTGGGGCTTTGCACTTGGAGAAGAAAACCCAAGACATAAGCTACCTGCAGCTACCGTCTTAATCCATTTCTGTGACTGTAGAAAAGACCTGAAGCCAGGCAGCTCTATAGGGAAGGTTATCAAGGTGATGGCGCTGGCACGATGGCCAGTGTCGCTGCTGGGGTAGCGTGTGCCAAAGGAACGCATCACGCTCCGAGGCAAGATGCCACAGGGCTACGTAGGGCCAGGCTGGCTCTTGCCACATCTCCCTGTCAGAATTCACTCAGGATTCCCTGAGGACTATCTCAACTGCACCCTGAGGCACATTCTACAGGGCTCCACCTTAAAGGCACCCCCTCTCCACTGACAACCCAGCATGCAATGCACGAATCTTTGAAAAACAAATCAAACTTAGGCCACAGCCAATACAATCTTACTCCATTGATCCACTGAGATGGGGAGGGGAAACTGAGGCTCCCTGTCAGTGGTAGAAACAGATCTGGAGTTCAGGCCCTGCTGTGCTACTTCAGGACACACTAGTCAGAGGGGAAGGACCGTGGGTGCAGGAGATCATGGGAGCACCATAGTTCCTGGATGCTGAAGCCCGACACGTGGGTTTCCCCGGCATCCTGCTTCAGCCAGCACTGCCCATTTCTTTCTACAGCCAGCCCTTCTTCACCAGACCCCAGCTGGGGACCTGGACAAGTTCATCAGCGAATTCCTCCAGCCCGACCGCCATTTCCTGGATCAAGTAAAGAAAGCCGTACATACTATATGCTCCTTCCTGAAGGAAAACTGCTTCCGGAATTCTCCCATCAAGGTGCTCAAGGTGGTTAAGGTGAGGCCTGGAAAGCTGTAGGTGAGGAGACTCCTGTGGGCTGGACCCCTCTCCAGTCACCTCGTGGGCTCCAGTGATGTCCATGTCTACAGCAAATGAACAAGGTGGCTGATTCAGCTGGAGAGCGGTCTGCTTACAGGCACAGCGTGATCCAGAGACATCCACAGAGTACCAGGGCTGGCTGTTCTCTCTGGTTCTTGGATCTGCCTTTATCTTTCTTTTTAAACTAAAAACACAAGAAATTTATTAACAGTCAGTCATCTGATTTCCATACAAATCTACAAAACTGTTTTCTTATGTGGCAGCCCTTGGGAGTGCTACACCTCCAGAAAGGGGGATTCTCTTTTCTTGGAGGGCACATTGCTGGCAGAGAATTTAACTGGCATACAGGAATCCCTGGGTTCCAACCCCAGCACTGTGTGAACTTGGCATCATGGAGACTGCCTGTGATACCCAAACTCCAGAGTAGAGAGAAGGCCACCCCTCGGGTTCCCTGGTCAGTCAGCACAGCTAGATTGGTGAGCTCCAGGCTCAGCGAGACCTTGTCTCAAAATCATAATGATAATAATAATAGAGATTGGTGGAAACACAAGTGTCAACCTCTGACCTCCGCATACACACACACACACACACACACACACAAACACACACACACAACACAGTCTGTGGGACATCAAAGGGCACTCAGGGCTCAAGCTACCTTCCATGTCCTCCCCAGGGCGGTTCTTCTGCCAAAGGCACGGCTCTACAAGGGCGCTCGGACACCGACCTTGTAGTGTTCCTCAGCTGCTTCCGCCAGTTCTCTGAACAAGGCAGCCACCGGGCAGAGGTCATCTTGGAGTTCCGGGCACAGCTGGAGGCGTGCCAGCAGAAGCAGAAGTTCGATGTCAAGTTTGAGATCTCCAACAGGAAGAATCCCCGAGTGCTCAGCTTCTCCCTGACATCCCAGACACTGCTGGACCAGAGCGTGGACTTTGACGTGCTGCCAGCCTTCAACGCCCTTGGTGAGGCAGAGTGGTTCCAGGCATGATCCTATCCACGTCACAGGCATGGGAGATGTGGAGATTGATCACAACTTTTCTGTCGTGTGTGGCAAGGCCCCACTTTTGGTTCCCACAAGATGCTGGGAGAGGAAGGGCTGAGGTCCTGGCCAGGCAGTTAAGAGCGCCTGCAGAGGACCTGTCTTGGCTGCTGTTCTATTGCTGTAACGAGACACCATGACCAAGGCAGCTCTTGTTATTTTAAAATAAGCATTTAATTGGGGGCTTGCTTATGGTTTCAGAGAATTAGTCCATTGTCATCATAGAGGAAAGTATGGCAGCAGACAATACTAGAGAAGTAGCTGAGAGTTTACATCCTGATCCCTGGGCAAGGGGGAGCTGGGAACTGGAGTGAGTGTTTGAAACCTCAAAGCCTCCTCCGACAAGGCCACACCTTTGATCCTTCCCTAACAGTCCCACCACCTCGTGACCAAGCATTTTAATATATAAGCCTGTGAGGGCACGTTCTCATTCAGCCCACCATGGGACCCAAGATCAGCTTCCAGTGAAGGAAAGAAAGAAGGAAAGGAAAGGAAAGGAAAGGAAAGGAAAGGAAAGGAAAGGAAAGGAAAGGAAAGGAAAGGAAAGGAAAGGAAAGGAAAGGAAAGGAAAGGACATGGCTGCTCCTAGGTATGGGGAAGGAGAAAGTTTATTGTAGATAAAAGGGAGAACACAGTCAGAGACAGGGACATCTGGGAGAGTCCAGAGTGGACTTGACCAGGCTGAACTGAGCATTGTGGGGAGAGCCAGAAGGGAAGAGACAGGGAGAGGGGGGTCAGGTCCAGCAGTCAGGACGCCAAAGGTACAAAAAAGTAAACAAAATGTCTGGATTATTCAGGGAAGAGACCCCCGGGGGGGGGGAGAGGACAGCCCCAGTCCCCTGGGCTGGAGAGTTCAGGGTAGAGGGTGGGGTGTACCAGCCATACCCTGCAACAGGTAGGAACTGGGGATTCTTGGAGAACCTGGAGGTCAGGTCCACTTTGATATGTTAAGTAGGCACCTCAGTCTTCTGCCCCGGGTTTGAATCTTACCCTGGAGCACCCACATACTGAGTGAGACAGGCAGGCATCTAGATGCTATGTGGGTTCTGGTTCTACTTGCATGAACTGGTCTGGTCTGCTTCTGTTTAGGTCTTCAGAGCCAGCCGTGGTCCCCCTCCCCCCTGCAGCCCTGGCATCTGAAGAAGGCTTTTTGTCTAATGACCATTGGAGCCCCCTGCCTGAGCGGGCTGAGAGGGCATCAGAGGGGGTTAGAGACACCACACCCTAGGCTGACTCTCAGCCAAGACTTTCTCTATGGTGGGCAAACAGGTGGCTGGAAAAAAGTTGGGCAGGGAACGCCACTCTCATGAGGGCTTTAAGATGGATCATGCCACGCTTATGCCCTCACTAAAACACCTGGTGACCTCTCAGTGGGTCTCAGGTCACCCTTAGACCAGGTATACTATGGGTCTCTCAGACCAGCTTTGTAAGCTGGCTCACCCAGGCTCCCTAGACGACAAAGTGACTCTAACCTTTTCCCACTGTACAGGCCAGCTGAGGCCCCGCTCTAGGCCTGATCCCCAGGTCTACAAGGACCTAATCCACAGCTACAGCAATGCAGGCGAGTTCTCTACCTGCTTCACGGAGCTGCAGCGTGACTTCATTAGCACCCGTCCCACCAAACTCAAGAGCTTGATCCGGCTGGTGAAGCACTGGTATCAACAGGTTAGGCACAGGGGCCATCCGTTACCCGAATTCCCACATGCACACTCACAGCGATGCTGGGTCCCAGGAACTGTGTCCCGAGTACTTTCCTTGAAGGAGATGGTGGGAGCGGAGGGGGGCTAGAAAGAGGGGTGTGTGTTTGGCCACAAGCAAGTGTGTGAGGTCAGTCACATTCCACCCAGAGAACCTTGGTTTGCGTGTCCATTAAGCAGAATCGAGCCAGGTCTGGTGCAGGCTTCTCATCTCAGCTACGTAGGAGGCTGAGGTAGAAAGATTGAAAGGTCAGGGCTAGCCTGGGCTACAGAGTGAGCACAAGGATAGTCTGGCCAACTCAGCAAGAACCTGTCTCAAAATGATAAGTAACTGGCATGCTGGGGTGCAGTTCATGGAGAGGGGCTGGTAAGAGCCTTGCCTGGAATGCGTGAGCCCGAGCCCCACCCCCAGCACACACACACATACCCCCAAGAGTGGAGCTAACACATTGTGTCTCTGTGCTAATGGTGATGTCTGGCCAGTAGCCTGGCACACAATGGTGCTCGGTTAAGCTTTAGGGGTGCACCTGTCAATCCCTGGATCCCCTCTGACCACCAGGTGAGGCATTTGCTGTTGTATTGCCAACATGGACCGGCGCATCACTTTTCTCTTGCTTCCTTAGTGCAACAAGATGGTCCAGGGGAAGGGCTCCTTGCCACCCCAGCATGGGCTGGAGCTCCTGGCCGTGTATGCCTGGGAGCAGGGCAGCTGGAATCCCCAGTTCAACATGGCGGAGGGCTTCCGCACCGTGCTGGAGCTGGTTGGCCAGTACTGCCAACTGTGCATCTATTGGACCATCAACTACAACGCCGAGGACAAAGCCATCGGTGACTTCCTGAAGCTGCAACTTCAGAAGCCCAGGTTTGATCACCCCCAGACTCCTCTACCTCAGACCCACAATATCCACTTCCTGCCTCCCTATTGGCAGAAGATGGAAGGGCAAGGCCCACTCTCGGGAACTGGGCAACTCCCCAGAGTGGTACTTTTAGTGCCTGGGGAGAGAGTCAGTCAGTTTCTTGGCCACCTGTAAATGTGGTTGTCAGATGAAATAGATGCAAGACTCCAAGTTCAACTCAAGTGCAGACAAATCAGATCGCATGCTAGTCTGAGTGGCCCTCATGCAAGATTTGGGCCAGACATGTGCTTTTTATGTTTAATGTGAGAGCTGGGACATGGCTTAGCTGACGGAGGGTTTGCCCAGCATCTATCCCCATCACTGCATGAATTGGGCTTGGTGTTTCACCGCTGTGAAAACTTATACTCATGAGGAGGTGGAAGAGGACTGGGAGTCCAGAGTCATCCTTGGCTACAAAACCAGTCCAAGGCCAGCCTGGGCTATGTGAGACCTGCCCCCCCCCCCAAAAAAAAGTGTCCATATGCCGTGACACACATCTGTAATTACAACAAGAGGCTGTTAGAGGGCGTGAAGAGATGGCTCAGCAGTTCAGAGCACTGGCTGCTCTTGCAGAGACCTAGGTTCCATTCCCGGAACCCACACAGTTGCTCGTGACTACCTATTCCAGTTCCTGGGGGTCTGATGCCCTCTTCTGGCTTCCATACCCCAGACATGTTTGTGTACAGACACACATGCAGGCAAAGCACTGGTACACATAAGAGAATGAAATGAAACCATGAGACTGGGGGTAGAGGGCTTCAAGCTCAAAGCCTGCCTGGGCTGCACCATGAGAATCCCGCCTCAAACTTCAAGCGCATTTGTGATTCCTCGGAAACTAGGATGTAACTGGGCATCTGGTGTTCGCACTCTTTACACCTGGCAGCTTCTCATCAGCAGCCTTCGGGTTATAGAAGCACGTGTCATTCTTCACCGTCACCCCCACCTCTGAAATGGGGACAGAGATAAGCAGGATTGTCCCCGAAATGCATGTTACACTGACCGTTTGTGGGCAGTGGCAGTGTATCCTGAGAAAGGGTCTGGTATATGATATATATTAGCTGATGATGTCTGCCCTGGATGCTGGGAGGGGCAGTGGCAGAATCAGGGCTGTAATCGATTAGCAATGCCTGCTTCAAGGAGAAAGGGCAGCCCTGTGAGTGGCTAGTAATGAACACAGCCGGAAGAAGTGGTACTCGTGCAACTGCTTTTCCCTCCTTCCTTCTTTCCTTCCTTCCTTCCTTCCCTTCTAAGGATTTTATGTGTGTCATGTTTTGTCTGCTTATATGTATGTGCACTGTGTGTGCAGTGCCCATGGAGAAACTGGAGTTACAGAGGTTGTGAGCCACCATGTGGTTGCTGGGAATTGAACTCAGGTCCTCTGGAAGAGCAGCCAGTGCTCTTAACCACTGAGAGATCTCACCAGTCCCCTCACCCCCAACCCTTTAGAATACTCTGTGTGGCCCAGGTTGCTCCAAACTCACAATCCTCCTGCCTCTGCCTCCAGGGTGCTGGAATTACAGGCATTGCCACCACACCCCACTCCATACGCCTCTTCTCTTCTACCCCTGCCCTAGAGTATGTACCTGGGGCATTGAGGAGCCCCGAGGTCCTGTGCCTGGCCCCTCTATTGTTAGGGAGTGGAGAACAGCCCAGCCAGTGTCTCAGGTGGGCGCTGTGGGGATGAGACTAACCTTGGGTACAATTGCAGACCCATCATCCTGGATCCAGCTGACCCCACAGGCAACCTGGGCCGCAATGCCCGCTGGGACCTGCTTGCCCAGGAGGCTGCAGCCTGCACATCTGCCCTGTGCTGCATGGACAAGGACGGCACCCCCATCAAGCCGTGGTTGGTGAAGGTGAGAGGCATGTGAGGTAGACAAGAGCATCCTTTGGGGGAGGACATAGTCATGAGCAGACAGGGTCCTCTCTGAGGGACGGGACCCACCCATGGCCCCTGAGGACCTGTACGTGTGTGGTCTCAGCTCTGCAGAAATGCTAAGGTAACCAGCATGTCTTCCTTCCCACAGGCTTCTGTATGAAGTCCGGAAAGATCAGTGGTCACATCAGCTGAGAGAAAATGACACCGGCCCTCAGTATGGTAGACTTGGAGTATTGGGCCAGATGTGTATGTGTGTGTGTGTGTGCATATGTCTGTGTATGTCTGCATGTATATATGTCTTTGTGTGTCTGCATGTGTATATTCTGTGTTTGCCTGTGTGTGTCTACATGTGTTTTGTGTGTATCTGTTGGTGTGTATCTGTGTCTGCATGTGTGTTTGTGTGTGTCTGTGTGTCTATGTGTCTTAGATTGTGCCTGTGTATGACTTTATGTGTATGTATATGTATGTATGTTTGTGTGTATATGTGCACATGTATATATATATGCATGTATGTGTGTGTATGTATGTGTGTCTGTGTGTGCCCCCTTCACACCGTCTCCCATCTTCACACCTGCTCACCCACCACCCTCTCATCCCTCCCCCATTTACCCACCTAGTGGAGCTTCATTGATCTCTGCTTTGATCACCCCAGTGTCCCTGACTCCCATGCTAGGCTCCCTAGGATCCAGACATCTCAGGCTCTGCCAGTCTGCTGTTCAGCACCCACTGTGCCCTGCCCCCACCCCCACAGCTACACCCAGCAACAGCTCAGCCCTGCCAAGAAGCCACGCTCCTCTCTGGTATCCCTCCACCTGCAGAGACCCCCCCCAGCCCAGCTGTGGTCCAGATATGTTCCCCATGTAATGTGACCGTGGCCATCGTGGGGCAGAGGTTGTGATGCTGGCTACAGAATACCCGGGTCCACAGCCATGATAATGACATAAGCAAAACAAGTGATACCAGGGCCTTAGGGACATAGAAGAAGCAGGAAGGACCCCAAGCCTCGCCTGTGGTTCCACCCACTCCGTCAGGAGGTAGCGCCTAGGGTGGGGAGGGTAAGTGAGAAGTGCAGGGGTACAGCTTTCCTGACTCATCAGTGATGAAGGCTGAGGCTTTTTGATAATGCAGTGTTTGGGGGTCACCCACACCCTGCAAACCCCAACTCATGCCGTTAGTAACCCCAATAAACCCATTAGCTCACCACTTAGACTCAGCATCTTTTCCTTGCTTAGTCTTTGTGTCCTGTCTAGGTTGAACAGCATTTGTTCACGTCTCCCCAGGAAAAGCCAGGCCCCTCTGCCTCCTGATGTCTGATGTTTCCAAATGCAATAGAAACAGGGTCCTGATGGGGACAGGAAGGGATGGGTTAGCAAGCCCTTGACCCAGGAACTGATTTTCCAGAATCTTCACCTTCGCCACACTATGGATGGACTGTGGATGGGCGGTGTTTGTCCCTTGTCCTCTGATTCCCACCAGGGCCAGGGTGATGCCAGGCTGTCTCCAGGACAAATGTCAAATTATCTGTCTTAAATGGAAAAATGCCTCCAATCCCCTAGCCAAGTCTAAGTGACAGCTAGGGACCAGGGGATGGAGGGTAGGGAGACATAGCTTATGAATGTCCCAGCCCGGCACACAGGAAGCAAGTGGCCGATACCGGGAGCAGGGTCCTCCAGAGGGACCACCTGAGGGGTGGACATGGTAGTGATCCTTCCACAGGAGAAGAATGAGAAACAAAGGAAGGTGGCTGTACTTGCCCATCCCCCACCAAGAGTGTCTCAGACAGCCCGGCTCTCCCTGGACCACGGTTGGGACAGAACAACAGGGATGCAGGAGGACGGTGCCTCCCTAGTATTTTCAGCCTTGTAGCCCATTCCTGCCTCCTCAGTTTAGCCCACAGTGGCCAGCCTAGGTGAGCAGCATCTTCTGCTCTTGGCTCCAGGCAACCCCAGGGGGGTTGGTCCCAACTTCACCTCACCTAGCCAACTCATGGAGGATGCCAACCAGACCCCAAATTATGTCTCTTGATGGCTGCTGGTCACAACATCCTCGGAGCTCTAGACCGGTAGTTCTCAACCTTCTTAATGCTTTGACCCTTTAATACAGTTCTAGGTACTCATCTGTGGGCATACCAGCATGTGGGCAGACATGTTCCAAAGACCATTGGAAGTATGTGTGACCCAGTAATTTTAGGCTACTGTGAAAGGGTTGTTTGACCTAGAGGGGTTGAGACCCACCGCTTGAAAACATCTGGTCTAGACAAATGTGACCAGAAGAGACCTATGTTTCCATGGAATCTAGCAACAGATAGGGCAATGGCCTAGTATCCCAGCCCGTCTCCCCACCACACAGACTTTGAACCCTTTTGCCAAAATGGCTCCAGAACTGGGGTGGCTGGCGGCTGGAGTGAGTGAGGAGTGAGGTCATGGCTATTTAGGGGCGGAGAGGCCTTGCTGACCTAAGCCCTTCCATCTCCGACAGCAGACACCATGGTGGTGGCAGTGAATCCTCTGAGCTCTGTTCAGGCCATGGCCCTGGGGAGAAGTTCCAGGAGGGTCATAGCTAGGACTGGGTGAGGTTTCACACTTATACAACCCTAGCACTCAGGAGGCCAAGGCAGGGTCCCTGAGAGCCACTAGTGTCCGTCCCCTGCAGTCATTTTCTGTCCTTGGCCTCACTTAGAGGAACTCGAGAGTTCTCCTGCTTTCAGGGTTCCTGTAGGGAGCCAGGACTCTCGATGGTCCAGGACTCAGTGGGACTCTGCGGGGACATGAAAAACCAAAGTCGCTATGCCTTTCCCAGTGAGCTTCCCAGGACACCATCTGCAACATAGGACAGCTAAACACAATGTCCGTCCTACCCTGAAGGAAGATGCTATAATAATGGTTTATGAAAGGCTGAGGCAGGGGGATTACCAGTTCAAGGCCAGTTTGGGCTATATAGCAAGGCTCTGTCTCAAAGCCAACACAAAAAAATTATATTGAATTGACAAAATTCCCCTTGTTTTTAATTTTATTTTTATTTATTTATTAAAGATTTCTGCCTCCTCCCCTCCACCACCTCCCATATCCCTCCCCCTCTCCCAATCAAGTCCCCCTCCCTCATCAGCCTGAAGAGCAGTCCAGGTTCCCTGCCTTGTGGGAAGTCCAAGGACCTCCCACCTCCTTCCAGGTTTATAATTTTATTTTTAAATTTTACTTTAAGTGTGTGTGTGTGTGTGTGTGTGTGTGTGTGTGTTAGGAAGCTACTCTTGACTCTTCAGGGCCCCGTGTTCATCCAAAGGCAGAAAGGAAGCCTATATCTACCAGAGCACCTGCCATGCTGTGTGTCTTTGAGTAAGTCAGTAGCCTCTCTGGGCTCTTTCTCTACTGCTCAGCTTGGCACTGCGTGCTCCAGCCACTGTAAAAGGAGAAAAGGGCCAGTGTCCGTGGACACCCTCCACCCTCTATCAAACCGAATTAGCTTGGTGATTACTGGTTTGGTTATTTTTGAGACAGGTTCCCCTGATCTACAGATGAAGGAGATAGAGACACCAAGAAGTCAGTTCTGCACTGAAGGACACACACATCAGGCCTCTGCGGAGGTGTTCACCTCCAGCTCTGGAGTGGTGTGTCCCAGGAGAGGCTGGCTAGCAGGAAGTTCCCGTGCAGCTGCTGGGCAGTGACTCCCACACTTGGGTTTCGATTTCCTAGGCAAGGCTGTGATGGAGGCGGGGCAGCGAGTTCGGACTCCACTTCCTCTATGGAGTCACACCCCCCAGTAGTGGGGCAGAATCCCCAGACCTGACCTACAGGGCCATCCCTCTGCCATTACAGCATTCCTGAGGCCAGCTAGCAACTATGGGAAACTGGCTGGGTGGCCAGTCATCTGCCGGGCCATCTGGAGGGTCATTTGGGGAGCCATCTGCGGGACCATCCTGGAGGTCATCCGATGGGTTATCCGGCGGGTGGCCTGACTTGCCCGCAGTGCCAGCACACAAGCTAAAAGACTTTATCCACGCAAAACTCAAACCCAGTGAAGAATGCCTGAAACTGATAGGCCAGGACGTGGATGCCATCTCTGACTTCCTGCGGAGCAGTGAGCTCCCTGTGCGGGGAGTGGCTAAGGTAAGAGCCAGGTTGGAGACGCAGGCTGCTCCCCTCCCCCACCTCCACCCCCCACGGTGATGCTGAGCACTGCTCCACACCAGGCCCTGGCGACTGCACTTCCCAAGGTTTTTCTCCCTCTGCGGACGAGAAGGCAGACTGTTCAGGGGCCCAAGCAGCAGTCAGGTCGTCTTCTGCCTAGCGACGCCTCTGGCAGGCGGCTTCATCTCTCTGTACCACAGTGTCTGGGTCTGTAGAATGAGATCAGCCTAGCCCCCACTTCAGAGTGTTGTGATGGTGAGACACACAGTGTTCCCAGCAGCACAGGGTCCTGCTGTAATCCGTGCTTAGTAAATTAGTGGGGACTGGGAACATGCATACGTGCATGCGCGCATGCGCGCTTTGCTGTATGGCATCTTTGACTCGAACTGTGAGTTTTGTTTGTGCCGCCATTTTCACTCTTGTATGGTACTCCACTGTGCCATGTATTCATCATATTGCAGTTTTCTTTGCCTCCAGTTTGGAGCTCGCGTACCGACACGGATGCAAATTAGTGCCAGCAACCCGATTTTAAAATGATGGTGGCATTTGGGAATTTCACTGGACTTAACAAATATCACTGCTTGGAGCTACAGAAAGTCCAGACCTCACTACTGCTGCTTCCTTCCCTACAGGGTGGCTCCTATGGCCGGGAAACAGTCCTAAGAGGCTACTCAGATGGCACCCTTGTTCTCTTCATGGATTGCTTCCGTAGCTTTCGGGATCAGAAGGAAAACCAACGTGAACTCCTCAGCATGACTGAACAACGGCTAAAACACCACAAGAAATACTCTAAGTCAGTGAGCCTTGGGCACACCCTTGAAGTCCTACTGTCCGTACATGGGCAGGAGATACTCTTGCAGGTCCTTCCAGCCTTTGATCCTCTATGTGAGTGCTCCAGGGACTGGGGTGGGGTCCCAAACTTTCTGGGAGTACTGGGGAGCGACTTGAGTCCTACAGGCTGAGGCTGTGACAGACAGATTAGCTATTTCCAAAATGGGGCTTGCAAACCCCTGTCTGAGTCACTGTTCTGTTGCTGCCCAAGGCAGCTCTTTAAAAAAAGAAGCATTTGATTGGGGGCTGGCCTACAGGCTCGGAGGGTTAGTCCCTCATCATCATGGTGGGAAGCAGACAGGCATAGCACAGGAGCAATAGCTGAGAGCGTCATATCCTGATCCACAGGCAGCAGGAAGAAAGAGAGTCACTGGGTCCAGCAACACACCACCTCTAACAAGGGCACACCTCCTAGTCCTTCCCAAACAATTCAACTGGGGACTGAGCATTCAAACATATGAGCCTCTGGGACTCATCACCACAGCCCCCAAGAGAGAAGACCCTTCTACCCTGGGCATATTCTATCTAGAACTTCATTCTCATTTACTTTAGATAAAATGTTCCAAACTCTTTTTATAGGTGAGTGGGTGGAGGAGAGTGGATGGCTGGGTGCTCACTAGATGTATGGATGGGTGAGTGGATGGATGGGTAGAAGTGGGGGATCAATGTATGTGTAAGAGGACGTATGGATGGATGAGTGGACAGATGGGAAAATGGGTGGATGTGTGAATGTATGTTTGGATGGGTGGAAGGAAGGGATGTATAGACAGATGGAAAAGTGAATGGATGTAGGGATGGACAGACAGATGAACAGGGAAACAGAAGGACAGGACTGTCTGGTGGTTATGCTGCCAATGGTAGATTCAACTAGTCTGACAGCCCAGGACTTCTGAGCTAGGGGCTAGGGTGCCTCCATTGTCCACAATTCTGAGGAACTTCTGGGTTACTGGAACTGTGAGTGAGCATCACCTGACCATTTTCTAACAAGATGGAGATGTACATACACCCACATGACAGCATTCTCAGGATGATGGCCTGAATCAGAGAGCAATGCAAGCTGCCACCGTGGGCCCTTCTCATCTGTTAGGGTTTGAAGCACTTGGTCCCCAGCTGGTGGCACTAATTTGGGAGGGTGTAGAGCCTGTAGGAGAAGGGTCCTTGCCACAGGAAGTGGGTGGCCTGGAATTGAGCCTGAAGGGTGGTAACCCAACCCTGCCTCCAACCCCACTTCCAGTCCTCCTGATCCAAGGAGGAAGCACTCAGCGTCAGCTCCTGCAGCCATGTCTTCCCCAGCAGTGACCCAAGAGAAAGCTTTTCCCCACTTCGGTTGCTTCTGTCAGGTGTCTCATCCCAGGGACCAGAAAAGTAACTGATACATGACCCCATGGGTCCCTTTGTCACCGACTCTAAGATCAGGGCAGCTAGCTTCCAGGTTTGTTTGGTTGTAGTGGTGTGCCTGCCTCAAAAGAATGGGAGTCAGTGGTGAGAGAGATTTGAGGCTTCATCGTTGCAGGAAATTATGGCTTCTCTCTTCTAATGCCCAGGGCCTGGTGGCAGGAGACCAGCCCACCCTCTGCTTGCTACCCTGAGAAGGGAATGCTTCACATGTAGCACCCAGATGCTACCACCAGGTGGCGGTAGAGCTGAATCGTCCAAATCCCCCCCCCCCCCCCCCCCCCCACACACACACATACACAGGGTTTCTCTGTGTAGCACTAGCTGTACTGGAACTTTCTCGGTAAACCAGGATAGCCTCAAACTCACAGAGATTCGCCTCCCCTGCCTCCCGAGTGCTGGGATCAAAGGTGTGCACCACTAATCCTGGCAACATTTTTTTTTATTACAAGGAAGCAATGAATGCTGCTTTCTGAGAAAATAAGACCCTACAGAGGGATTCATAAATTGCTTACTTTACTATATAAAAATAAAACTAATCTGGTCTATGTGTCCCAAACAGATGAGGTAGGCTGCTGCCATGGTTTTTTTCCCAAGGACATTTAACCCAAAATTGGCTCCAGTTTATTTAACTTCAGGGCATTTCTCTCAAGATAATTAACTTGATAGTTGCACCCCCGCGAGAGGTTTATAAGACTTTCATGTCACCTCATTGCATAAAGGACTTCAACTGTGCCTGTATACAGTCGACACTCAATGCCCAGCTCTTTCCAGGGTGTCCTTCCAGGGCTGCCCGCCCTAGGCTGTGCACCTAAATATATTTATGAATGGCAGAGCTCAGCAGGCAAGAATGGAAACTAATTGGCTCAGTGCACCTCCACCCTTCCCCACTCCTGCCACCTCGAGGTGTCCCTGAGTCTCTGTAAGAGGTACCTGTAGAAGGCATTCTGTGGTACAGACATCCGCCAGTCATGCTGACACCTTGCCCTCGGTATCACTCTGGGGCATCTATTTCTCATGCGTAGTTCACTGCCTCGTGTTCTGCGTGACTCCGCTGACCCTGTCTCAGGTCCACCCCATCCTGCCTTCATGTCAGGCTTCCTGTTAGCCTTCATTATCTACCCGGGAGAGTAGCCCCACTGTTAACTAGACATCTCCCCAGCTCCAGCTGACTCAGACCGCCATCAGAGTCGAGCGTCCTGCTGCTCTCTGTCAGCAGGCTTTGATGAGAATTCCAGCTCCCGGATCTATCGGGATCTCAAAAGTTCCATGGATCAAGTAAGAGCAGCGCCCGGCGAGTTTGCAGCCTGCTTCACCACGTTGCAGCAGCGGTTCTTCCAGCGGTATCCCAGGAGAGTGAAGGAGCTGATCCTGTTGGTCAAACACTGGTATCAGGAGGTAATTTATGCCATTGCCTTGTTTCAAGAGGGTCTCAGGTTGGCCTCAAACTCAGGCTGCCTCTGCCTTTCAAGTGCCGGCATCAAAGCCATGTGCTACCACACCTCACTGTGTTACCTTTTAATTGAGATCATTCACAGCAAGCAAATTTTAATAATATTAACAACATACTTTCATCTAATTTGATCTCCTCTTCATCCACAAACCAAAATTGAATATTTTCTCAACCCAAGCACCTAGGAGTCGCACAACTGTGGCCCCAGTACTCAAGCAGTGGACACGAGAGGATCTAGAGTGTGAGGCTAACCTCAACTATATAGCAGACACTTTAAAAAAATCCAGAGACTGATGAGATGGCTCCGCGGTTAAGAGCACATATTGCTCTTCCAGAGGACCCAAGTTCAATTCCCAGCACCCACTTCAGGCATCCCACAAACAGCTTTAACTCCAGGGGGGTCTCACACCTCTAGCCTATAAAGGCACCTGAACTCACACACACAGACACACATAATAAAAAATATTAGGGTGCTGGAGAGATGGCTCCATGGCTGAGAGCACTGTCTACTCTTCTAGAGGACCTGGGTTCAATCCCCAGCACCCACATGGCAGCTCACAGCCATCTGTCACTGCAGTCCTACGGGATCCAATGCCCTCTTCTGGCCACCATAGACACCAGGCACACACATGGTACACAGACAAACATACAAACAAAACACCCATACATATAAGTAATAAAAATTTGAAAATATTAAAATAATTTTTAAATTCCAATAACCATCAGCACAGATGAATCTTATTTAAAAGAATGTGATGTGTGTACACGTGTGTGAGTGCACATGCGTGTATGTATGAGAGTGTGTTCATGTGTGTGTGTGTGCACAAGTGCATGAGAAATAGTGTGTGGGCATGTGGGGGGGGGTGTGCCATAGTGTATGTGTGGCAGAGGACAAGATATAGAAATGAGTTTTCTCCTTCCACTATGTGGGTCCTGGGGATGGAACTCTCTTCATCTTGCCAGCTCCCCCTTATTTTCCAACACTGTAAATGGATCGTACTGCACACAGGTGGCATCTTATTTCACTCTGTGCCTGAGAAATCCAGCCACGTCATTACATAGCAGTAGTTTTCATTCCCTCGTATGTTCCATTATAGTAACACACCCGTGTTTTCCTCTCCGCTGCTGCCGGGCCCTCGGGTCATTTCCAGGTTGTGACCTCTGTGACTTGGGTTACTGTGGGTGTCCTCTGATATGTCTTTTGTGAACCTAAGCACTCATTGTTCTTGGGTTGACATGCAGTAGAATTGCTGGAGCCCCAGACACAGCCCCAGACATGTATATGCGTGTCTATATTTGCATACGTGGACTCTGCATGAAATATAGTGGAGCGTACTTATTTAGCTTTAATAAAGAGTGCCAAATGGATTTTTTAAACCACTCCACTGGGACTGGAGAGAAGGCTCAGTGAGGAAAGTACACAATGCGCAGGCTTTACACAGGAGTAAAAGCCAGGAGTGGCAGCCTGTGTCTGTAACTCCGTGTTCAGGAGGCAGACACAGGTGGATCCCCTGGGCTCACTGGCCAATCACTGCAGCCGATCAGTGAGCCCCAGGTTCAGTGAGAAGCCCTGTTCCAAAACATAAGGTAGAGAGTGATTGAGGGAGACACCTGACCTTGACCTCTGGCCTCCTCACACACACTCACAAACACAGCTCATACTCACACGCATGCACACACTGAAATACATGTTTACACTCACACACTTCTGTGCTCACATATTTACTCACACACATTCACATAAACACATTCACGTGCACCCACACTCACACAGCATGTGTTCATGCTCACACACTCATGCACGGGCACATACACACGTTCATAATCACACAAACACTCACACAGTCACACACACACTCACATTTACACATACACTCACACCCGCCCAGGCTTACACACTGTGTCACACACTCACACCCCTGTGAGAAGTGTGAACATTCCAGGTGTCCCTTCCATCCCTTCTTCATCAGTGTCTGATGGTACTGACACCCTGACTTCCAGGCACGGGGGACGGTGACATCTTCTAGGCTCCGGCTTCCTGACAGTCTTTTCTTCTCTCCCAGTGCGAGAAGAAGTGGATGACTTCCCCATCTCCAGGGTTCCCCTACGCCCTGGAGTTGCTCACTGTGTATGCCTGGGAACAGGGCTGCCAAGATGAGAACTTTGACATCGCAGAAGGTGTCAGGACCGTGTTGGAACTCATCAAGCAGTCGTCAGAGCTGTGTGTCTACTGGATAGTCAATTACGGCTTTGATGATGTAACAGTTCGCAATACTCTTCTGTGCCAACTCAGGTCCCAAAGGTACCCAGCTTCCTATCTCTCCAGCCGCAGGCCAGGGCCCCATTGAGAGTGAGTTCTGAGTCTTTGATGATATGGGGGAGGGGAATGAGAATCTGTCTGCAGAGGAGATTCAGTCAATGCTTTCCACATTCCAAACCATGGTCAGGCTTTGCTCCCCAAAGGAAGCAAATGCGCAGGAGCAAATGCCCCTGGAGGAAGGGGAGGAGTTCACAACAAGAACCATGAGATCTAACATCTCTGGGAAGAGGAGGATGAGGAGTCAGTGTGGCTGGGTACCGCAGAGCCCTCAGCAGCCTCTCCCTTCTGTGTGTGAGCACACTCGCACTCGCATGCGTCTGTATAGATGCACTTGGAGGTCAGAAGCTGACATCAGGTTTCACTCTCTGCTTATCGCCAAAGGTTTACTTCTTTTATGTGTATTTGTGTTCCCCCATGTGTATGCCTGTAAACCACATGCACACAGTGCATATGAAGGCCAGGAGAGGATGTCAGACTCCCCGGAACTGTAGTTACAGATCGTTGTGAGTCACTATGTGAGTGCTGGGGCTTGAACCCAGGTCCTCTGCAAGAGAAGTCAGTGCTCTTAACCTCTGAGGGGGTTCTCCAGCCATTCCACATTATCTGTTGAGTCAGGGTCTCTCCCCGATGTTCACCAATAGGCTAGACTAGCTCACCAGCGAGCCCCAGGACACACCTGCCTCTGCCTCCCCAGGGCTGGGATTACAAACACACCAGCATCTAGTTCTTATATGAGTCTTGAGGGTTCCCAACTCAGGGCCTTTTTGTGAGGCAGGTATTTTACCCACTGACCCATTTCCCCAGCCCAAGTTCTTTATTAAAATTTGTGTGTCTGGCCGGATGGAGGTGGCACACGCCTTTAATTCCAGCACTTGGGAGGCAGAGGCAGGCAGATTTCTGTGAGTTCAAGGCCAGCCTGGTCTACAAGAGCTAGTTCAAGGACAGGCTCCAAAACCACAGAGAAACCCTGTCTCGAAAAAAAAAAATTGTGCGTCTGTACACCAGAAGAGGATATAGGTGTCCATTGTGAATTATTCTGAAGCAGGGCTCTCTTCTTCACTCTGGGCTCTGGCTTTCTCAACTAGGCTGGAAGTCAGCAAGCCCCAGAGAAACCCATATCTCTACCCCTCAGAGGTGGGACTGAAGTCATGTACAGGGACACCCATGTTGTTCGTGGGTCCTGAACCCTGGTCCTTATGAGTGAGTTCTAAGCAGTCTTAGTTTCTAAACTATCTTCCCGGGCGCTGCTGGGCGGGGGGGGGGGGGGTTGAGGGGGACAGGCTCTCAGGATCTCACTGTACAATCCTGACTGGCCTGGAGCTCACTATGTAGACTAGGCTGAGCTCGAACTCACAGAGATCCATCTGCTTCCGCCTCCCAAGTACTGAGATTAAAGATGTGTGCTACTAAACTCAGCCCTGATTTCTTTTAATCTGATAAAATTTCTAGACCGGTCATCTTGGACCCAACTGACCCAACCAATAATGTGGGCAAAGACGACGACTCCTGGCAGCTGCTGAGAGAGGCGGCTCAGGCCTGGCTGTACTCTCCCAGCCTGAATGATATGTCACCTGCACAATGCTGGAATGTTCTGGTAAGAGGATGTCCACGCTGGAGAGAGGGTCCTCCTGATGCTGACTTGAGAGAGTGTGTCGTGGCTGCCTGTGTGACTACTGTGACATGTCACACACTCAGTGTGGCTTAAAGCAACAGAATTCATTTCCCCCACTGTTCTGGATGCTGGGTGTTCAAAGACAATGAATAGGGGAGGGGTGGACTCTCCCCGGACAGCTCTGATCCCTGGCTCGGCTTGTGACGTCATCACCCTGTCTTTCCCTCCTTTTCCTTGATGTGGGTCTGTCTGGGGACCCCACTTCTCTAAGGATAATAGTCACATTTAGCTGGAGCTCACCCTCGTGACCCTCTCCTACCAGCTTCTCTAAGTCCATTTCCTATTAGGTCACGGTCACAGGTACAACAGGTCCAAATCCATATATATTTTAGGGAGATACAACTCAACCAACTCTTAGAGGCCACAAAGATGGCTATGAGGTAGAAAAGTGGGGGCTATAAAGAAGGAGGGTTCCCCCAGAAAAGTGATGGATTTATTTCAGCAAGAGTGAAATCAGGAGGCAGGAGTTGGGGGCAGACAAGGAGCTGAGCCTCCTAGAAGTGTGCAGAACTCATGTCTGTGACTCCCAAGCAGACCCTGAGGCCTGGCCCCTGGGTGTGGGGCCAGCAGTGATGCAGATGTAATCTACCTGCCTGTCGGAAGAGGGCATCAAGAGCATTCCCAAACTAGACCAGCTGAGTCTGTCCAAAGGATGCCTTGTTGGCCTTCGAAGTGGGTCAGAGGTGCCAATCACACCCCACCTGTGAGAACAGGTGAGGGGCAAACTTCTATCCAAAGTGTGGAGGCAGGGGCCACACCCCATCTACAGAGCTACCAGACTCTGACAGTGTGGGACGGACAGAAGGAGGCAGAGTCTGTGAATGGGGTCGTTCCCCAGGTGGATGCCAAGGGCTCCACAATCGCTCCCATGTCCCCAACCCTGGCCATTTTCACCACAGCCTGGTCTTTTACTTCCTTAGGACAACCTCCTTGGTCTCCTTGTGAGTTTTCAAACATCTATCTTTACAAAAAGGGATGCACAATGCCTGTGTGAGCTTCATATTCAGGAACTCTGGCACTTGCCATTGTTGGCTGGGTGACATCGCACACACACGCCCTCAGCTTCATCACTAGGGTGGTGGCTGCAAGTCACCAGAGTCTCTTGAGGGTGCTTCACTTCCACAACCACTTGGCTGTGGTCAAAACCAAATTTAAGTCCATAGTGCGGTCAAATTATAAGTAACACACACACACACACACAATCTTCATATTCTGACAGCCATTCCAAGAGCACCCTGTAGATCCCCCTTCTAACACACAGGCACATGATATGTTCAGCTTTCATGTCTCTCCTATACCCTAAAAAAATTTTTTTAATGTCAGGCAGTGGTGGCACACCCCTTTAATCCCAGCACCTGAGAGGGAGAGGCAAGAGGATCTCTGTGAGTTCCAGGATAGCCAGGATGGTTACACAGAGAAACCATGTCTCGATATATATATTATGTGTACAAGTGTTGCCTGAATATATGTTGTGTTATATGTGTATAATACGCACAGAGGCCAGAAAAGGGTGTCAGATCCCCTGGAGCTGGAGTTACAGACAGCTGTGAGCCACCACCCGGGTGCTGGAAATTGAACCTGGGTCCACAGACAGTGCACTTAACCAATGAGCCATCTCTCTAGTCCCTACCACACCTTCTGATCCCTGTGCTCTTCACTAGCTGGTCTTTTCAGACCACAATGTGACCCCTCTCTTGACAGCTCAGGAACCAACACACAAGCAGGAATGAGCATTTCAGGCTTATCACATGTACGCACACACTCACATGTAAACATATAAACTCACATACGAACATGCACCTTTGCACCTGGAACCTCACACTCTCACAGGTGCTGCACAATGCTGACACTTGTGAACATACATCAGCACTCACAACTGCATACACTCACGTTTGCATGCACTCACGTGTGCACATAATGTGCATGCATACACATGCAAACACTCATATTCTTGAATATTCATATATAGCCTCTCATATGTGTGCATTCCCGTGTATACATTTGCATATGATACGTGTTCACACATGGGCATGCCACATGTACACTCGTGTGTGCATGCCCACCCTGTACACCATCTGAGCTGTAGGAGCATACTCAAGTATGCTGCCACTGTCAAGGGGGTGCAAGGGTCACAACATCTAGGGGTGTCCGACCAAGATCAGCTAGCCTGCAAAGCTAAGCACCCTCTCTTGTTCCCAGACGATTGCACTGCTCTCTGCCAATGCTCTCCAGGAAACTTATCCACTTAGACTTGTCTTCTTCCTCCCGCCCCACTGTTTAAAAAGTGCCCCCTAAATCTATAACCTTATCGTTACAGCAGCAGGCAACCCAAATGCAGTCTCTCAGAGCTGGGATGGAGACCCTTGAGGCCTCGTTCCCTTTTCAAGCTCCTTGACCCTGCCCATGTACCCTAGTTCCTTATCCAACTTCAAAGCCATTAGTCCTCCTTTCCGTGACTGAGCTCACATCTACTTTTCCAAGTTTGACCCTCACACCTGCCTCTTGGAAGGTCTTTGGGGATCCCCTCATGCTGACCTCCCATGTCTGCATCCCACAACCCCTTCAGAAGGATCTAGATCTCTCCCAAGTAGCCCATGAGGAACCAAGAGAGTTTCTGATTGGAGAGGGGGTGGGCCACAGGAGGTAAGGATTACCCAGAATCTCAAGAACATTTTTAGAGTATATCTGTGTAAGACAGAAAGGTCTTTGACAGGAAGGTTGCTGCCCACTGTTGGAACAGGCTAGCAGGAGGAGAGAGGTGAGTTTTGAGGTGGCTTCTGGGAAGAGCCCACCAAATCTCTCTCCTCCAAATCTCTCTCCTCCAAATCTCTCTCCTCACCAGCCCACATCACTCTTCATCACCCCAAGCCATTTACTGGACACGTTCATCAAAGACTTCCTCCAGCCTAATGAAAAGTTCTTGGAGCAGATCAAAAACGCTGTTAACATCATCTGTGAATTCCTCAAAAACAACTGCTTCAAGGACTCAAGCACCAAAGTGCTGAAGGCCGTCAAGGTGAGCACTGGCCAGCTCTTGGGAGCCTGGGAGACAAGGGTGAGGGCAGGCAGAATCTCACCTTCTCTTTCCTCCCTAGGGAGGATCCACTGCCAAAGGCACGGCTCTGAAGAATGGATCAGATGCTGATATCGTAGT
Organism: Microtus obscurus; assembly: GCA_963919715.1. Taxonomy (NCBI): domain Eukaryota; kingdom Metazoa; phylum Chordata; class Mammalia; order Rodentia; family Cricetidae; genus Microtus; species Microtus obscurus. The sequence continues at coordinate 255,818 of CAWTZC010000020.1, read as the reverse complement.
GTTTCTCAGCCCCCTGAAGAGTTACAACTCCCAAATAGAGGAGCGCACACTATATGTCCAGGAAATCCAGAGGCAATTAGAAATCTTCCGAAAGACCCAGGAGCTGGAGGTGAAGTTTGAGCCTTCAAAGTGGAAGGCCCCCAGGGTGCTGAGCTTCACCTTGAAATCCAAGAGTGTCAATGAAAGTGTCGACTTTGATGTCCTGCCCGCCTATGATGCACTAGGTAGGAGTCCACAGACCCTAGCTCCTGAGAAGATTCTGGAAAACATGGAGGAAAACCCAGGGAGGGTTGGGTAATTCTCTCCCAGTTCTTGCCCAGGCCCCCGACACCTACATGCAATTCCACCCTCATGTAAGCAGTCCAGGCAGCCTCAAGGAGCTGCTGGCTCTGTTCTCCACGGCGTGTGAGGGATGGCACATACACGTACAAACAGATCATAGATAACATTCCTTCATTTCCTCTGTGGAGAAGGGAACTAAAGAACAGAATGTGGGGGGATTTGTGAGGTAAGAGACAGGAAATTGGGGGAAGAAAACTCCTCCTCAGAAAGCCCATTCACAGGTGAGAGATACAGAAATATATGGACAAATGAAAGATCTCAAAGTAGGCTGGGGAGGTGGCTCCACGGTAAGAGTGCTTGCCATTCAGTCATGGGGACCTGAGTTTTATCCCCAGCACCTGTATAAAAATCCAGGCTCTAGTGGAGGCACACTGGTCACCCCAGTACTGCCTGTGGAGGGGGTGCGGGTAGAGAAAGGGTCTAGCTGAATCAGATTGAAGTTCAGGGGGAGACCCCATCACAGTGGGGTAAGGTGAAGGATAATGTGAGCATCCTCCTTTGGCCTCTCATGGGTGTGCACAGACAGGCAGATGTACCCACATTCACAAAGCAACTTAGAGGAAAAAGGGTTTGTTTGGCTTACATGTCCAGATCTCAGTCCATCATGGAGGGCCATCACGGAGGGAAGTCAGGGCAGAAACTCAAGGAAGGAACTTGAAGCAGAAACCACGGGGGAATGCTGCTTGCTGCCTCACTTATAGGTTTATCTTAACTAGCTCTTAATCAGTCAAGGGAATGGTGCCGCCTACAGTGGGCTGGTCTCTGCATCAAAATCAACTTCTCAGATTGACTCTAGGCTGCTTCGTGTGTCCTCTCTCTCTCTCTCTCTCTCTCTCTCTCTCTCTCTCTCTCTCTCTCTCTCTCTCTCATACACACACACACATACACACACACACATATTCTCACACCCATGCACATACAGAGGCCAAGCTACTATATATGTGTGTTTGTTTGTGTGTGTGTGTGTGTGTGTGTGTGTGTGTATTTCCTATATTAGAATTATGAAGACTATAATATCTTCCACGTGAGAGGTTCTTGGGGCCCAGGGGTAATCAGGGCAAAACATTTGCTTAGCATGTACAGGCTCTGTGTTCAATCTCAGCACCCCAAGGTAAAGCCAACAAAGCTCTTACCCATTGTTTGGGGCTGGAGCTCAGAGGCAGAGTACATGCCTAGCATGGGGAACCTGGATTTGACACATCTCTCCCCAACTGCAAACAAAAACCAGCTGTTTTGATTTCTCTCAGAAAAGAGACAGGAGTCTATAGAATGGGCTTCAACCCACTTTTGTCTTTTGTCTGTTTGCTCTTGAAATAGCAGCTGTGCTATTCTGCCTCCTGTCACTGTGATAAACACTAGCCAAACTGGGTGGTGGTGGCATACACCTTCAATCCCAGTACTCTGGAGGCAGAGGCAGGCAGATCTCTGTGACCTTGAGGCCAGTCAGAGCTACACAGAGACACCCTGTCATGAAACAAAAAAATAACAACAACAACAAAAAATTTTACTGACCAAATCATCTTGGGGAGGAAAGGGTTTAGTTCCTCTTACCGTTGTGTAAGTCATGGAGGGAAGTCAGGACTGGAACCTGGCGGCAGGAACTGAAGCAGAGGCCATGGAGGAACACTGCTCACTCACTGGCTTGCTCTCTCTAGATTGCTCAGCCTGCTTTCTTATAAAACTCAGGACCCCCAGAGGGCTGGGCCCTTCCACATCATTCATCGACTGAGAAAAAGCCCCCACGGATGAGGCCATAAGCCAGTCTGGTGGAGGCAGCTCCTCAGTTGAGACTCCCTCTTCTCAGGTGTGCCTAGCTTTGTGTCAAGTTGACAGAAAACTCACCTGTATAGCAACACAGCAATTGTTTTCAACCTAGGAGGCCACAGTTTTCCCACTACTTGACTTTGTCATTTCCATCTGAAAACAGCCTTACACGATAGATTCACAAACAGGGGCAACTCGGTCCTAGTGAAACTGTACTGACAAAAATGGGAGGTGGACTAAAGATACCTCAGCAATGGCAGTGTGTGAACTAGCTCAGAACAGACAGGAAGGTCTTTCTCCAACACTGAGAAACATCTAGACCTGTGTTCTGAATCCACTGAGAGCTTGAGGTGGGGTTGGAGCTACCAAAGAGCTGAACTTTTGTCTCTTTTCCTTTTAATTATCTCAAATATAATCAGCCACAGTGGCTGGTGGCTGGCCTAGTGGGTACCACAGGTGTGTGTGCTACTGTGAAATTACCAGCACCCACCAGACCATGGAGTCACTACTGTCTGCATCTTGGATACCCATCAGTAATTCAAATATATATACATGGTTCAAAGGAAATTCCCCCCAGAATGAAATTGCACTTGTCAAAAAATATATAGGATGGGTTCATTGGCTAAGGGAGGCTTGCTGCTCTTTCAGAGGACCCAAATTTGGTTCCCAGCACTAGAGTTCAGTGGCTCACATCTTATAACCCCAGCTCTAGGAGACCTGGTTCCTTCTTCTGGCCCCTACAGCCTCACACATTTGCATGTGTGTGAACACATCACACCCATACAAATAAAAATAAAGTTTTTGAGCCGGGCATTGGTGGCACACACCTTTAATCCCAGCACTCAGGAAGCAGAGACAGGTGGACTTCTGTGAGCTTGAGGCCAGCCTGGTCTACAAAGTGAGTTTCAGAACAGCCATGGCTACACAGAGAAACCCTGTCTTGAAAAACTACATAAATGAATAAATAATAAAGTTTTTTTTGAAATCCCACAGTTTTGAGGTCCATAGAGAGTTTGTCTAACATGCCCAAAACCTGGGTTCAACTCCCATATAATGGGCATGGGAGTACTCAGCTGTGATCTCAGCAGTCAGAAGGTGGAGTCAGGAGGATCAGAAATTCAAGACCAACTTTGGCTACATAGCAAGTCCAATGACAACCTTGGCTACCTGAAATCCTGTCTTGAAAAAGATTGTTTTTTTTCCTCTGTTACTTAGCATATACAATAGGACTAACATACACTCTTCTCCCATGTCAGGTCAGCTGCATCCTGGCTTCACCTCCAGACCCGAAGCCTACAAGGATCTCATTGCGTTATGTAAATCATCAGGCATCAAGGGGGGAGAGTTTTCCACGTGTTTTACAGAGCTACAGCGCGATTTCATTAAACCCCGACCCACCAAACTGAAGAGTCTGATTCGCTTGGTCAAGCACTGGTACAAACAGGTCAGCCAGACCCTGCTTTGGCCAATGTGTTGTTGGACTCTAGCGTCCAAACACCGAGGAGGAGTCGCCCCCAGAGACCACCTCACACACTACAGCCGATGCAAAAGCATGATTTTCTTAATTCTGTCATGACAGGGTCCCCCAGCATTCAGGAAGCTGAGGGACCCCAAATAGCTGGTACATTCTACTTTTAAAGGGGCCACAGAAGCAAGGAAGGTTGTTCTTTGACTATTCTGATTGGCTTATTCGAAAGGGCTATTACCAATAATTGGCTGGAGAGCTGTTGCCAGATCAGATGAGGTAAGAGGTCATTTTAACCCCGTTTCCCAGGGGACCGAACCAAAACATACGTATATGGGTAATTGTTCAGGAACTGAGTACGTGCGAGTGTATCTGTTAGGTCCTTGGTTCCCAGGGGAGGAGGGGAAGCACTATGGCACAGAGGCTGAGAGGATTCAGAATTGTCAGAAATGGCCTCAGGATTGTCTTAAAGTCTTACAGTGTGAAGGCGAAGGCGTAAGTCAAAAACAATCCCACACCAGTTTAAAATTATGATTAATAGAATGATTATTTATTTATTTATTTTATTTTTTATTTATTAAAGATTTCTGTCTTTTCCCCACCACCGCCTCCCATTTCCCTCCCCCTCCTCCAATCAATTCCCCCTCCCTCGTCAGCCCAAAGAGTCATCAGGGTTCCCTGCCCTGTGGGAAGTCCAAGGACCACCCACCTCCATCTAGGTCTAGTATGGTGAGCATCCAAACTGCCTAGGTTCCCACAAAGCCAATACTTGCAGTAGGATCAAAAACCCATTGCCATTGTTCTTGAGTTCTCAGTAGTCCTCATTGCCCGCTATGTTCAGCAAGACCGTTTTTATCCCAGGCTTTTTCAGACCCAGGTCATCTGGCCTTGTTGAGTTCCCGATAGAACATCCCCATTGTCTCAGTGTGTGGGTGCACCCCTCGTGGTCTTGAGTTCCTTGCTCGTGCTCTCTCTCCTTTTTCTCCTGATTTGAACCTTGAGATTTCAGTCCGGTGCTCCAATGTGGGTCTCTGTCTCTGTCTCCTTTCATCGCCTGATGAAGGTTAATATTCAGGAGGATGCCTATATGTTTTTTTTTGGGGGGGGGGTTCTCCTTCTTATTTAGCTTCTCTAAGATCACGAACTATAGGCTCAATGTCCTTTGTTTATGGCTAGAAACCAAATATGAGTGAGTACATCCCATGTTCCTCTTTTTGGGTCTGGCTTACCTCACTCAGTGTTTTCTATTTCCATCCATTTGCCTGCAAACTTCAAGAAGTCCTTGTTTTTGTACTGCTGAGTAGTACTCTAATATGTATATGTTCCATACTTTCTTCATCCATTTTTCCATTGAAGGGCATCTAGGTTGTTTCCAGGTTCTGGCTATTACAAACAGTGCTGCTATGAACATAGTAGAGCATATTCTTTTGTTGTATGATACGGCCTCTCTTGGGTATATTCCCAAGAGTGGTATTGCTGGGTCCAGGGGTAGGTTGATCTCAAATTTCCTGAGAAACCTCCACACTGCTTTCCAAAGTGGTTGCACAAGTTTGCATTTCCACCAGCAATGGATGAGTGTACCCCTTTCTCCACAGCCTCTCCAGCAAAGGCTATCACTGGTGTTTTTTTTATTTTCGCCATTCTGACAGGTATAAGATGGTATCTTGAAGTTGTCTTGATTTGCATTTCCCTGATCGCTAAGAAAGTTGAGCATGACCTTAGGTGTCTTTTGGCCATTTGAACTTCTTCTGTTGAGAGATCTCTGTTCAGCTCAGTGCCCCATTTTATAATTGGGTTGATTAGCCTTTTACGGTCTAGTTTCTTGCGTTCTTTATATATTTTGGAGATCAGATCTTTGTCAGTTATGGGGTTGCTGAAGATCTTCTCCCAGTCAGAATTGTCAAAAATGGCTTCAGGATTGTCTTAAAGTCTTACAGTGTGAAGGTGAAGGCGTAAGTCAAAAACAATCCCACACCAGTTTAAAATTATGATTAATAGAATGGTTATTTATTTAAAGGGGAAAAAACTTACAGATCACCATCCCAGACAACAGCCCTCTGCGCAATCAGGAAGGGAGTCTAGTCGCTGGAAGTAGAGCAGGAAGTAAGAGAGAGCTAGAAATTGAAGTGGCCGCTTTTTTAAAGGGAGAGAGACCACGCCCCAATGGGCTGGTATCTCAGTGGCTATTGGCTGGAGGAGTGGAAGGACCTCCTACAACAAATGTGGTTGTTGTTTTACCAGCAAGCTAGGATAACAGCTTTACTACCTGTCCTGAACCCCCAAATCCTCCCATGCTACGGGTTGGGCCTCTGTAGGGAAGCTGTTGCTTGTTTAGCCATGGGTCTTCTGATTGCATTCCGCTACTTGTGTATTTGGGTCAGGCCTATAGAGCCTCCTAACTTCAGAGCAATGAGTGGCTTGTTCTGACCTCACACTGGTCAAAGAATTCAGGCTACTTGTGTATTTGGGTCAGGCCTATAGAGCCTCCTAACATCAGAGCAATGAGTGGCTTGTTCTGACCTCACACTGGTCAAAGAATTCAGGGGCAGCCAAGTTCTCCTGAGAAGCATGGATGGAAGTTAAAGTTGCATGCCACAGGTTACCAGTACAGCTGTATGGACACCGTGTTGTCTCTCAGAAGGCAACAGGAAGCTGTGGCTGAGACTCTAATCATCATAAGTGGCTGAGGCCTAGGGGACTGGGGAGCTCTGATTTGAATTTCAGCAAGTCACATGACTCCCTCAAGCACCACCCTTCCCCTTCTTCCGCTTCTTCCTCCCTCCCCCCAACTAGTCCACCTACCTCCCCATCCCACAGCCAATCTTCCTCTGTCATGGCAATCCATGGCACAGGGCTCATAGCTAGCCTGCAGAGGGTCCTATCAGTCAGGAGTTACATTGCTGTCCAATCACAGGACACCATGTGTACCACTCTGCCTGCTGCTGAGTCTAGCAAGCCTGCCTAGACTGAGGGGCTCCCTCTTTCAAGTTCTGCTTCATAACCCTGTTGCCCGGCTGCAACCCAAGCAGTCCATGAGACACACTGGGCCCCTCTGCCTCGCCAAGGTCACCTGACATCTCCACTCTCCCCATCAGTGTGAAAGGAAAATGAAGCCAAAAGCATCCTTGCCCCCGAAGTACGCCCTGGAGCTTCTCACAGTGTACGCCTGGGAGCAGGGCAGCGGCATGGAGGATTTTGACACTGCCGAAGGCTTCCGGACCGTCCTGGACCTGGTCATCAAATACCAGCAGCTCTGCATCTTCTGGACAGTCAACTACAACTTCGAAGATGAGCCGATAAGGACATTCCTACTGACTCAGATCCAGAAAAAGAGGTGCCTGTGCCCCAGTCCCCCACCCTGTTCTGAATTAACCTGATTCTCTTCTGTGCTATTTCTTCCATGACCTGGATTCTTCTCCCCAGGGTCTTGTTCATTCCCAGTGTGAAACTGAGGGAGAAGCTGCCAGATGAGTGACTCCAGGGAGAAAACCTAACCTTGGGAGTGGGAGGGGCTGGCCAGCCAGAAGGGACTCAGAAGCAGGGGAGGGGGGCAGGCAGAGGGCGCCCTCACTGCTTTCTTTCTTCTGTTATGTGGAAACGTGAAATGTATGCGTTAGCCGATCTGAGAGGGGTCTGAGGTGGCAGGATATCCTTGAGAAACATTGATGCTCTAAAAACCTGCGGGGAACCGGCGGGGTTCTAAGGCCGGCGGGTTGCCGGCGGGGAGTGTGGACGGACTCGGGACAAACAAACACATACAGCGAAGACAAAGACAAACACGCAGCTCCCGCGCGGGTACTTTAATGGGGGGGGGGGGGTCACACAATAAGGAACCAGGTGTGTGAGACACAGAAGGATGGGGGGGGGGGCATAGGAAAAGGGGCCGAACTCGTGGCGAGTCCTGCTTTTTATCGGAGAGCGCAGGGGTGGCTGGGAAGAGTGTCCCACACCTGCGTTTGCAGGTGTTATAATCCAGGAGGAGTCTGGGAGTTGTAGTTTCCAAAAGAACAGCAAACATCATTGCCATTTCCAGGCTCAAGTGCGCATGCAGGCCACATGCCAGTGCTGACCTACTTAGCAACACTCTACTGTGACATATTGTGGTTGGGTGAGAGTCTCTTGAAAGGGGTCATCACTATGGTTCACTGTGCGGTGTAAACAACAGCTTTCAGAAGGGTTTTTGGCTTTCAACTACAATAATTCTAGGAAGTTACTTTGACTCTTAAGTAGATTCAAATTGCTTGACCTAGGCTGCCAGGATACAGTGTGTCTTTGATGGGAATAGAGCCAGCAGTCTTGTAAACAAACAGTCCTTTCCTAGTCTCTAACTTTCAACTCTCCTTTAGACCAGTAATCCTCGATCCAGCTGACCCCACAGGTGACGTGGGAGGAGGTGACCGCTGGCATTGGCATCTTCTGGCCAAAGAAGCAAATGAGTGGCTCTCCTCCCTCTGTTTTGAACTGCCAAGTGGAGACTCATGGCAGAGAGTGCAGCCGTGGAAAGTGCCAGTAAGAGTGCCCTGAAGAAAGTGGGTGGCTCTGTCACAAATCCAGTCAGAGGGCTTTTTTGCTATAGTGATTTGGAATTACTGAACCCCCAATAGAACCAAAAACTGGACTCCAGGAGTTCTCTCAGTCAGTCATCCGCCCTGCTCTGGGTACCTAAAGACCCAGATAACTGAGAGTTGGTATGGTGAGGCACGGAGAAGGGGAAGGATGGGGCATCTGAGGAAGTGATTCAGCAGAGTTCATTTCCCCAGAACCCACATAAATGCAGGGTGGGTGTGGCAGCCTCCTTATAATTCCAACCTTGGAAGGCTGAGTCAACAGAATCCCCAGAGCAAGCCTTGGCACTGTTGACTTCCGGGGACAAGGTGAGAAGGCTGCACTGTGCATTGTGAGATGCTGAACACTGTCCCCAGACTCGCCTATGTACTTCCCAGTTGGAACCTGAGACATTGTGTTGTGTCTTCTGGTGAGAGAGAGTTTTGTTGTTGTGTTTTCCAAATAGGTTTTCCAGATTCTTTTCTGGAGACAGGTTCTCACTGTGTGGCCCTGAATGATCTGGAACTCACTCTGCAGACAATGCTGGCCTCGAACTCACAGAGATTCACCTGCCTGTGCTGGGATTAAAGGCGTCTGCCACCACACCCTTCTTTAAGCCCCCACCCCACCTGTCTTTTTCTCCCCAGGTAGTACAGACCCCAGGAAGCTGTGGAGCTCATATCTACCCCACCGTGGGTATCTGAGTTGGAGTCCATCTCTGGGATGAAAATGCTAGATGAAGCCTCTAGAGTCGACTGACCATTGATTTAAAGACTCGGGCTATGTTACAGAAGGGAGAGGGTCCAGTCCTCCCTGGCTGGTCCCCACCTCCCCCCTGCACTCCCAGACGACTCTACTTGAAATCAAGACTTTCGGATCTGCTCCCCCCTCCCACCCAGGGTCTCACATTGTGGACACCCCTCTGTGCAAATGACCTTCAGAGATGCTTGCCCCAAACAGCGTGCTGTGTTCCCATTCTATATGTTTTTTTCCCTGTTTCCTACTCTCCATGCCTCTCTTCAGCTCCAGACTCACCCTGTGTCACCAAGGTAGAGCCCCTCCCTTGCCCTTCATTTCCAGCAGTCCCAGTTAGCTCTCAGACTCTCACTGCATCTTTGCTGAGCTTTTCCCTCCATCCACAGGCCTCCCCTGCCTGTGTGGAAGCAGAGGTGTCCAGCCCAGCAGCCAGCCAACCCTCTCCCTCCACCCCTGCTGTTAAAACCCCTTCTCTTGGGAAAATGTAAACAACATGTACCCCTCCTCTTAAGGTCCCGGGGCAAACCAAGGTCTGAGGAACCAAGGAATTCTTTGGGCTTACCTGCAGCATGTGGGTGAGGGGTCATGGGCGGGGCTGAGGTGACTCTAACTCTGCTGCACTGGAATGTCGTCACCCACCATGAATGGTGGCTTCCCCAGGGCTGCCTAGAGGGCACCCTGTCCCCCCATCTTTCCCCTTATATCCTCTAGCCCCTCCCAGAGACCACGTGTAAATAGGGCAGAGTAGCATACAGCTGGTTGGAACTGGTTGCTGAAGTAAGAGTCCTTAACCTTCCCACACCCCTCTTCCAAGGGGGAAGACATACAGTCAGCAGGCCCAGTTGTGATGTTCTCGGATGAGCCGGCTCAGGTCAACTCCTGAAGAGGGTGGTAGTTTGTCTCGGAGGGTAGTTCTATACAAAGCTTCACGCCAAGGGTAGTTGATACCTCCTGCCTTAGCCTTGAGAGCTGCCCTTACCTTTGTGACTGCCCAGGGCCCTCACCCCAGTGTTTCAACTCCATTGATGCATAAGGGCTTAGCCCCATGCATCCTAGCGCAAAGGTTGTCCCTTCTCTCTCTGGCTCTGTCACACTGACCGACCTTGCGGGCCCCTGTACCACTTATCATAGAACCGCGGCACCCAGGGAGTTTACTTTAATTAGTAGGTTATGGAGGGGAAAGGAGAGAAGGGGAGAAGAGCAAAGAGAGAGAGGCAGGGAGGGGGCGGGGGAGGAGAGAAGTGGGGAGAAAGGAGAGACAGAAACCACCTCTTCAAGGGAGAGAAAGGACCCAAGTTGGATGGGGGCGGGGTGGGGGGTGGGGAGTGGGGGGATGGGCATGGCTTGTCTCTTAAAGGGACGGAGCAGACCATTACACTTAGAGCAGTTTCTTAACCTATGGGTCATGACCCTTTGAGGTCAAGAGACCTTTTCACAGGAGTAGCCTAGGGTCACCTGCATGTCGGGCATTACATGACAATGCATCACAAAAAATGAAAACTATTGGTTTAGAAAATGTCTCTCCTTACTTAAAGCCCATTCAAGTTAAAAAAAAAAAAAACCAACTGGTTTAAAGATATGTGTCTAACCTCCTTGTTTTTGCTAACATTGTTGAGCTGTAACTATTTTGGTAAACTGAGTCATACAAGAAACTTTTATCCTATAATTATACACTATAGAAGGATCAGGAAAATTCCCAGTCCCTTTGTAGACTATGTTTATAAATTCAAAGTCTTATCTTGATACTGAAAGAGCTTTAATTCAGAAATTGTTATTTTAATTATAGATAGTTAAAGATGATTAAGCCTTGAGATGACCAAAACTATACTTATAAATCATGCTAAGTACTAATGTAATCAAGTACAGGAAAAATTTATCTAACCTCTCAAATGTTTTCAAGGTATAGCTTATAACAAATAACTAAGAACAAATGAAGGTGGTTTGACTCAGGTCCTCAAACTGTCAGAGATTTGCTGAATGTGAAATTTGGATAATTACATTTATATAACAGACCCACAAGATCTCCAAAAAGACAATGGACACACAACTGGACAATTCTACCTGAACAATTGTAACACTAACCACTGGGAAAGACTGTCCTAATCTTTGCCTGCTGCCAGGGCTTGGCCCAAACCACAGACAAGCAGGGCACTGGAGAGCTGATGGCCCACTTTGCCTAGAGAAGTTGAGGCCAGTTCCCCCCATGTTCCTTCTACAGGAAAACCTCTCATCCTCTGGGGCTGGCAGACAAGACTGCTGTCCTGGTACTGCTAGGTCCTGGGGTTGCACAAATAATGGGGATCAGACTACCAAAGTCTATTAACCAGAAGCAAACTTCATTCAAACACTGTGGGTATAAAAACTTATAACTAGTTAGGACCACAGGCAAAAATCAGGATCTGTGACCCAGAGAAAGGCAATAAGCATCCTTCTATGCAAAAGATCATGTGTGGGGTGGGAGTGCATTCCTGGGGTCAGGATTTACTGCCCCTGATGAGTGGGCTCCTAGAGTCGGGATTGATGTCCTCTGGGGAGTGCATCTTCCTGTAAGGACTTACAGCCTACAATACAGGGTATTAGTTCAAGATGTTTACAGAGACATGGGTTTGTTTTAATAGTCTTTTACATATCGGGGGAGAGTGTATGGCAAAGGGGGTCAGGTGGCTTATTTAAGGCAGTTATAAGCCCCAATACCCTTAGAAATATGCATATAGACTATTGGCATACAATTTTTCATATTCCTGGGCTCCTTAGTACCTCTGCCCTCAATGTCATGGAGACCACAAGAGCCTGGTATAACTGTCCGGGTAAAGGGCTATGGACTAGTCTCTGCCATGTTGGTGAGTCCTTCTCAGATCTCTTACATTGACAGCTAAGCTAACTGTAGCTTTGTCAGCTGGGCAGCAACAGCAAATCAGCTCCTTCCCCCGAGCCTACAGCCACCATGCTAGTTCATTTAGTTAAAGATTCTAGGTCTCTTGTTAAGAAAAGGCAAACAGGTTTGCCTTGCTTCATATTACCCATGTCGCTGGTAAATGATTAAAAAAATAGTTCAAAGTCCATGCAAGGTCTAAGGATGTGAAAACTTAAATAAGCTCTAAGGGTCTCAGAAAATAAACTTAAAATATATAAATACTGAAAGACCTGGATAAATCCATACCCATCTAGCAGGAAGAGAAGAGCCAAAAATCTAGGATTAGCCGGTTCAGTGACCCTGTTTCAGAAACTAGCTGAAGATAAAGTTAGATTGTAATCTTGAGAATAATCTTGAGAAACAGGGAGTTTGTGATTATCACTGGTATTTTCAGAATTTTCAATGATCACCGGTATTTTCAGATTTTCCAATGACGCCCTCCCTACCCCCTTTGGATTACTGGGTTGTGGTTTCTTCCCCTAAATATCCCTTCTCTCCCAGCTCCTCGGGGTTGAACTCCTCCCTGCACGGGTTATGAGTCTCAGCCCCAGTGCACTGGCTCCTGTCCTGTCAATAAACCTCATGTGATTGCAGCAAGGACGTTCTCTCGTGAGTTACTGGGGGGAGGGGTCATGTTATCCTGAGACTTGAGTGAGAGTCTCCCTACACGGGAATCTTTCAATACAAGCTATAAAGGTATATTGTTATGCTAATATTGAAAAGATTCAGAGTTTTAGCATTGGTCAGCAGAGTTCTGATAACCTAGTAGAGCACTGACTACTTGTTTTTCAGTCATAAGCTCAAGGTTTAAATTTCCTTTGGTTGTCTCTAAATGTAGAATTAAAGGTGTTTTTCATCAGGCTAACCTATCAAGATTTATTCTGGGGTTAAGCCCCATTAATCCTCTCAGGATCCAGCTAAGATTTGCTAAATCGGGCGATAACCTGGCTAATTGAATCTGAGGGTAAACAAACTAAATCAACTCAGTACATTACCTCTGCCTGTTCTTTATTCTTTTCAAAGAAGTAGAAAAAAAGAGAAGGGCAATATCCTCTAAGTTTTTACTTAATGTGAAAACAATGATATCAATATGCAATTCAGAGTCTCTCTCTCTCTCTCTCTCTCTCTCTCTCTCTCTCTCACACACACACACACACACACACACACACACACACACACACACACACACACACGGCAGAGCATGCCAAAGGAGTGCTCCTGGAAAAGGTGACACTATCCGGGATGAGCCAGTGTCCAAGGGGAACTACTTGGCATTCAAAACCATAGATAAAGTCACTAAAGGTCCCAAAGAAAGATGTGTTTGTCTGGAAAGGGTGTCTCCCTATCTTTTTGAAATTCCTACTTGGTCTATTAGCAAAGGTAATTGTGGAGAGACTGACTTTATGTAAATTTGTCTATTGGAACAAAGAGTGTGTTATTTCTCTATGGCCTCATGGAAGGTCATTCTGTTGCCTGTGCAGGAGAAAGTTACACTGCTGAGGTGTTTTGGGAATGAATCCCATCTTGAAGGGGGAAAGGCAATGATTTCACAAGATTTTTTTCATAAATGACAGTGACTTATCCAAAAGACAAGTGTTCCTGCAGCTCTGCAAACAAGTTCCTCATAAATTGTACACTTGTGGGTCTAAGAATCTCTCAGCTGTACATTACTGTATAATAAATGTGGCTCCAACACTAACCCAAAGCCACACTCTTGCTATGTCCCTTGACAAACTTAAAGGTGTTTTGCATCAGGCTAACCCAAAGCCATACTTTTGTTATGTCCCCAAATCTGTTCCGGCTGTTTACAGGCACCTGTTAACTGCTTTTTCTACAATGCAGATTTCAATGCAATGGAAAGGCTACTAGAACTTTTATCTCCTTTTATAAACTAAAAATTCACAGAGATTAGGGGAGTCCAGAAGGTCACAAGGCTTGAATCCATCTGTCACAGCTCAAAGAGACTTCAGATAAGTTAGTCCTGAAACACATAAGGTTCTCTTGTAAACTCCTAAATTTTTAACTTGTCCTTGGTCTGTTTTTGTCTTAGCAGATTTAAAGGACACCACCAAGGGAGCTCCTGCAGACTCCTGAGCTCTGGACTTGCTGAAAGCCGACATGAACCAGTCCAGCCGATGAGATTGCTCTCTGTCTCTTCACCTGGAACAGCTAATCAGATGCACCTGATAAATGCCCCATTGCCCAGTCTTTGACTAGCCTTTCAGCCTTCCTGGGCCCTGACAACCATTACCCTGATTTTAGCTGGAAGTGGTTACAAAAGAGAGTACATTGTCCCTGCCCCCTCAATAGCCGGAGAATGCTAGATCATAGACAAGTTCCCTTTGGGGGAAACCTGTTGCCTGCATGTCAATCATTCTGGAATAGTCCAGCAGAAGGAGGATCAGGAGAAACAACGGTGACCTTCACTAAGTTAACCCTAGAGACTGATGAGGACTGGACCACACTCCTTCCCTTTGCCCTCCTCCAGGTCAGCAATGCCCCTTACGTGGAGAGTCTAATTCTCTATGAGATACTGTTTGGGAGGCCCCCTCCAACCTACCCAAAACTTAGGTCTGATTTAATTGCTGAGATATCTAACTTTGCCTTACTCCAGTCACTACAGATGTGTCAAAGGACTCATGATGGACTGTTTCTGTTGTTCTGCCATCTGTATGATCGCCATCTGATGAACCACATAACTACCAACTGAGAGACCTGGTCTGGGTGAAATGTCATCTAAAGGAGACTCAGTCCCCACTGGAAAGACCCTGACCTTGTGATCCTGATTACTCTCACTGCTGTCAAAGTCGACAGCATTCGTTCCTGGATACATCACACCCACCCAAAACCTTTTCCTGACTAAAGGTCTTACACAGGTGCTGGAAGAAGATGGGCGGTTCAGTGGGAGAAGCACAACCCACTAAAGATAAGACCGATGAAAGACTGGTCCCTGTCTTTTTTTTCCTGTCCTCTTGGGTGGCCCCAAACTATTATCAACCTATAGTTAATGAATGGGATGCCCTAAACCAAAGTACCCTCTCAGCAGGCCCTACATTAATTTGGTGTGCCTGTACCATTGGCTTGACACCCTGCCTCTTCCTAGGATATTTCACTGAGAAAGACAAGCCTGAACTTTGTGTATTAGTTCATATTGTGCCTCAAGTCCTATACCATGTAGGGGAGGCAGGGAGAATGTATATGGGGACTATAGGATTACTATGCACCAGGAGGGTACCTCCTAAACTTGTCCTCCTCGGGTAGGAGCAGGGACTGCAAGGGTCAACAGCCCTTGGGAGAGCAGCACAATTACTGGGGGCTGCAACTTGTGAGTCCTAAGCAGACAAACCAACAGAGATATTATCTTCCATCAATTTCCTGGAAAATCAAGTTGTTCCTGCTCTTGGAGGCCGTAGCCCTAGTCAAGCCCTGAGCATGCTGAGACCCAGTATTGCACAGTAGTGGATATACTCATTGACATGTCCTTCCTGTCAGAAGGGACGGGTGGCAGCCTGGCCTGCAGCATCAGCATCCTCAGCATCCTCAGCATCCTCAGCAACCTCAGCAACCTCAGCATCCTCACATGCCAGTTGCTTAAGAGTAGGATTTCTGCCTCTCCATCAGCCACACGACACCTGATCACCTGCAGAGGATGGGGTTCACCTGTGTATTAGAAATTACCTCTTTTCTTTTTCCCAGAACCTAGTAACGTATGCTATGTGTCCTCATTCCCAGAAAACAAAGGTACTCTTCTAGGGAATGGCAGAACATCATTTTCCCCTCCCCCATCCATTGCATTCATCACAGTCCTCAGGCAGAGGAGGGTATAACAGGTCAGGCAGGGGAGTGGACAGCCGGGCGTCCATCCTTGAACAGAGCTGACATTTTTACTTTTGATTTTGTTTCACTGGGTCCCTTCCGAACTTGCACTGGAAAAAAAAAAGCCCTTTTTAGCTTGTAAGATTTTGTGGGGTGTGTGTGTGTGTGTGTGTTTCATTATTTATCTCATACCCACATGAAGAATCTGTCATAGTCTTTTCTAAATCCCTTGGCTTGTCCCCATTTATTGTTTGTATTGCAATATAGACCAATGTCCATGTTACCCAGAACTCAGAATTCTTTCTTCTTGTCAATGGGTTTTCACTATTTTTCCTTTAACTTGACTCCACACTCTGGGATCTGAAGTGCCCTTTTCAGGAAACTAAGTATCACAGTTTGTTACTAAATCCCAACACTCTTCAACAGGGATTTAGACATTGTAGCTCCTGTCACTTTAAAGAAACAACGTATCAACTCAATACATGGTGCTGGTTTTCTTGGCTTTTGCCAGCTATTAATCCCGGCTTACCTCCTTACTAGTGCAGGGGTCCACTAGTCCTTTTGTAATTTTCATTCAGGTCCCTGGTTCAGGTGCCACTTGTTGACTTTCATTGATCTGTGCAGATCTTGTCAGCCTGACCTGGGATCTGAGGACCTGAAGGAAGGGGACAGACTGCAGTGCAATGCAGCAGACAGCCTGACTTCAGTTTCAGTGTACTTTAAAAAAAAAAAAACTTTAAGGTTTGCTTTTTTATTGTTTTTATTGAGCTATACATTTTTCTCCACTCCTCTCCTTTCATCCCCTCTCCCCTTCTACCCTCTCCTGTGACTCCCACACTCACAATTTACTCAGGAGATCTTGTCTTTTTCTCCTTCCTATGTAGATCCATGTATGTCTCTCTTAGGGTCCTCTTTGTTGTCTGGGCTCTCTGGGATTGTGGACTGTAGGCTGGTTTTTCTTTGCTCTATGTCTAAAAGCCACTTATGAATTAGTGCATATGATAATTGTCTTTCTGTGTCTGGGTTACCTTACTCTGTATGTTTTTTTCTAGATCCATTCATTTGCATGGAAATTTCAAGATGTCATTGTTTTGTTTTGTTTTTCCACTGTGTGGTACTCCATTGAGTAAATATATCATGTTTTCTTTAACCATTCTTTGGTTGAGGGGCATTTAGGCTGTTTCCAGGTTCTGGCTATAACAAACAATGCGTCTATGAACATATCTGAGCACATGTCCTTGTGGTATGATTGAGCATCCTTTGGGTATATACCCAACAGTGGTATAGCTGGGCCTTGAGGAGGATTGTTTTCTAATTTTCTGAGAAATCGCCATACTGATTTCCAATTTGGCTATACAAGTTTGCACTCCCACCAGCAATGGAGGAGTGTCCCCCTTATCCCATATCCTCTCCAGCATAAGCGGTCACCAGTATTTTTGATCTTGGCTATTTTGACAGGTGTAATATGGAATCTCAGAGTTATTTTGATTTCTATTTCTCTGATGGCTAAGGATGTTGAGTATTTTCTTAAGTGTCTTTCAGCCATTTGAGATTTGTTTACTGAGAGTTCTCTGTTTAGGTTTGTACCCCATTTTTTGTTAGATTGTTTTTTCTTTTGATGTCAAGTTTCTTGAATTCTTTGTATATTTTGGACATCAGTCTTCTGTCTAATGTGGAGTTGGTGAAGATCTTTTCCCATTCTGTAGGCTGCCATTTTGTCTTGTTGACTGTGTCTTTTACTTTACAGAAGTCTCTTAGTTTCAGGAGGTCCCATTTACTAGTTGTTGCTCTCAGTGTCTGTGCTACTGGGTTATATTTAGAAAGTGGTCTCCTGTGCCAATGCATTGAAGTGTACTTTCCACTTTCTCTTCTATGAGATTCAGTATGGTTGGTTTTATGTTGAGGACTTGAATTTTGCATATGGCAATAGATATGGATCTATTTTTATTCTTCTACATGTTGATATTCAGTTATGCCAGCACCACTTGCTGAATATGCTTTCTTTTTTCCATTTTATATTTTTGGCTTCCTTGTCAAAAATCAGGTGTTCGAAGGTGTGTGGATTGATATCTGGGTCTTCTATTTGATTCCATTGGATCTCTTGTCTGTTTTGATGCCAATACCAGGTTATTTTCAATACGGTAGCTCTGTAGTAGAGTTTGAAGTCAGGTATTGTGATGCCTCCAAGAAGTACATTTACTGTACAGAATTGCTTTGGCTATCCTGTTTTTTTCCCCCATATGAAGTTAAGTATTGTTCTTTCAAGGTCTGTGAAGAATTTTGCTGGGATTTTGATGGACATTGCATTGAATCTGTAGACTGCTTTTGGTAAGATTGCCATTTTTACTATCTTGATTCTACCTACCCAAGAGCATGGGAGATCTTTCTATTTTCTGGTGTCTTCTTCAATTTCTTTCTTCAAAGATTTAAAGTTCTTGTCATATAATTCTTCCACTTGTTTAGTTAGAGTTATTCTAAGATATTTTACGCTATTGTGACTATTGTAAAGGGTGATGTTTCTCTGACTATTTTCTTAGCCCATTTATCATCTGTGTACAGGAGGGCTACTGCTTTTTTTTTTTAAAGTTAATCTTGTATCCTGCTGCATTACTAAAGGTGTTTATAAGTTCTAAGAGTTCCCTGGTAGATTTTCTGGGGTCACTTATGTATACTATCAAATCATCAGCAAATAGTGAGAGTTTGACTTCTTTTTTGATTTGTATCCTCTTGATCTCCTTTTTTAAAAATTGTTCTAGCTAGAACTTCAAGTACTATATTGAATAGATTTGAGAGCAGAAAACCTGCCTTGTTTCTGATTTCAGCAGGATTGCTTTGAGTTTCTCTCCATATAGTTTGATATTGACCGTTGGTTTGCTGATGTGGGATTCCCCTTTGTATGCTGAGAATACCACTGGTTAATAAAGAAGCTGCTTTGGGCCTATTGCAATGCAGTGTAGGGCAAGGCAAGTGTTCCAAGAAGATAGAGGAGGAGAGAGTAGGCAGAGTCAGTGAGAAGCCATGTAGCTTCTGCAGGAGACAGATGCCAGACGGATGGAGACTTACTGGTAGGCCACAACCACATGGCAATACACAGATAATACAAATTGGTTAATTTAAGATATAAGAGCTAGCCAATAAGAAGCGTGGGCTAATAGGCCAAGCAGTGTTGTAATAATACAGTTTCTGTGTGGTTATATTGGCGTTTGAGCAACCAGAAAATGAACGAGCTGCCTCCAACTACAACTTGCTGTTTATTGCCTTTATTCTGTTTAGGTATGTTTCTTGTATCCTTGCTTTCTCCAAGACTTTTTTTATCATGAAGATGTGTTCAATTTTGTCAAAGGCTTTTTCATCATCTAATGAGATTATCATGTGTTTTTTTTCCTTCCAGTTTGTTTATATGGTGAATTACATTGACAGATTTTTGTATGTTGAACCATCTCTGCATCTCTGGGATGAAGCCTACATATTTATGGTGGATGATTTTTCTGATGTGTTCTTGGATTTAGTTTGCCAGTATTTTATTGAGTATTTTTGCTTCAATGTTCATGAGTAAAACTAGTTTGTAATTCTCTTTCTTAGTAGTGTCTTTGTGTGGTTTTGGTATTAGAATAACTGTAGCCTTTTAAAAAGAGCTTGGCAATGTACCTTCTGTTTAAATTGTGTGAAATTGAGGAGAATTGGTATTAGTTCTTCTTTGAAAATCTTGTAGAATTCTGAGCTATTCTGAGCTGAAACTGCCGTTCCTTGGGAAACTCCAGCTCCCAGAATCCTCCAGTATTACCTGCCCACAGGTGCTCACGGATGTGAGGTCACCTTCCCAAACACCCCCGCGGCCTCCATTAAAAGACAGCCACGAGGTCCCCTCGCCCCTTCTTCCCTCCCCCTTCGGCCCCTCTTTCTTCCTATGCCCCCCTCCCCATCCTTCTGTGTCTCACACACCTGGTTCCTTATTGTGTGACCCCCCACCCCCATTAAAGTACCCGCGTGGGAGCCGCGTGTCCGTGTGTCCGTGTTTGTCTCCGCCGTAAGTGTTAGTTTGTTTGCGTGTTCGCCCACACACCCTGCTGGCATCCCTCCGGTCCTTGCTGACATCCCGCCAGCATCCCTCCATTCCTTCCTTTTTTGGAACAACATTCTGGTGCCGTTAAACTCGGTGACTTTCGTCCCGGGCCCCCTCCATCTGAGGCCTCCCGGCTTCCATCGCCTCCCGGAGTCTTGGGCCGTCCCGCCCGGACAAAGCCGCAACCGGGGCTTGCAGCCACTTCCGCATCCTCCCGCCACAGACAGCCAATCCGTGAGTTTGAGCCGCGGGCTCCCTCCCCTTCTACCCACCCTTGGTTAACGCTGATTTCGCCTTATTCTTTTTTCTTTCTTTTCTTCCTTCTCTCTACCCGGCTTTTATGCCTACCGGTCTCGCCTGTTTGCGAGTACCTAAAATCCGGCTTTTACGCCTACCGGTTCCGCTACGGCGCGGACACCTATAATCCAGCTTAATCTTCTCTCTGCCCAGCTGGGATTTTTCCTATCGCTAGGCTAGAGTCGATTTTTGCCTACCACGGCCTCTGGAATTTTGGGGACACCCTCATTCTGAGATTGCCATGTTCACGGGCACCCTCTCTTGTGCCCTATCCAGGCGAATCTATTGTTTAACCATGGGATAAAAAAACTTCTAAACCCATCTCTCCAAATTCTCCGCTTGGTCAACTCTCACGTTTTTCCACTATCAGGCGGCGGAAGCAATTAACAGTTAAAATGACGTCGGACTTCTCTCTGTCTCCCCCCGCCCAACCCCGCTTCCTCGGTTTTCCAGAGCACCCCCGCGATGCCTCTCAGATTCCAACCCCCCCCCTCCTGCAATCTCTATGGCAATAGACCCAGCTGACGAGCCTCCGCCCCTGTCTGCGGAGTTTCTCTTCCTTCCGCAGGTTCCAGACGCCAAAAGGAATCATTTAAATCTCTTCCCCCGGGAAGCCTCTAACTGGTCCATTCTTGCTCCCCACAGCGCAAACAGCTAGCAGTTTCTTTTTGGAAGCGTTGGATACGCGCCTCTGCTCTTGGACTCGGCAGATCCCAACTCCCCCCGCAGGGACTGCCCCTTCCCGCCCAACACCTCAACTAATCGCTTTCTTTCCAGGTCCCCGATAAATTTCCCCCGTTTCAGAGCTGCAAGAGCCCCTCATGAATATTCATCCAACAGGTCTCACAAGCAGCGGGAGGCCTTTCCCGCCTCAGGCTGCAAAAGCAGGCAGACTAAAGCACCTCCCCCTGGATATTCCAAAGCCTCTCTAGGCTCCAGCTATCACTAACCACCACTCTTCGCTTGTTTATTCAAAAACACTCTCACCTAAGGACGACAGCCTCCTGCCAGCAGAGTTCAATTCCCCAGGATTTCCACACACCTTATTACCCTCAGACCCCAGTCTCCAGGTAAGGTAGAACGGACTAAGGGCACTTTAAAAAGCCCTCATCAAGATGTCACAAGAACTTCGGGCTCTCCCAAAGGGCCCTTTCCCAAATGGCAGGGTCCTTTCAGAGTAATTCTTCTAACCCCCACAGCTGCCAAACTTGAAGGAATCCCCCACTGGATTCACCTCACGCACCTCAAACCGGTTGTTTCCACCAACCCCTCATATACGGTGACCCAGACAGGGCCCTACTGCCTCAAATTCCAGAGAAAACCAGACTCAGCCCCCTCTACTCCAGGCTAAGAAAAATAATAAACTCATCTACAACTTAATCTTTCTGTACTAATATACCCTCCTTCAGAATCCCTCATTGGATTCACTTGTTGCACCTTAAATTTATTTCCACAGCTCAACTTAATCTTTCTGTGCTAATATACTCTCCTTCAGAATCCCTCATTGGATTCACTTGTTGTACCTTAAATCTATTTCCACAGCTCAACTTAACCTTTCTATGCCAACATACCCTCCTTCAAATCCCTAAATAACCATTCAGTTGTCGTTACAGATCATCAGACAGGGAGCCAAGGTCTCGGGCGGTAAGCAGACTATTACCTGACATAACATAAAAATCAGGTCAGTCATTGACTTTTCCTAAGACACTCTTTTAAGCTCCTGGAAGCGGACAAAAAAAACAAGCGGATCATTGAGGGAATAAGTATCATCTCTTTGTCTTCTGCTCTGAATGTCGCCTCTTCTGTTCTCAGGCTGGGGCTCTCCCCTCTCTGCCTCCCCTTGCTCAGTCACTATTCACCTGCCCTCCCCCACCCACAGAGTACTCTCTATTCTCTTGTCCTGTCCCCAGCTCTGTCCTGTATTTTCCCTCCGTACTTCCTTTCCCTATTGGCCTGGATCACTCCCTCTTTCGTGCTTGTCATGACCAGCTTGTGCCATTCTGTATCCTAAAGTATGCCCTGTGCGTTCTCTTGACACAGGCCATCACTTCTCCTTCCACTTCTCGTCATCTTCCCTCTACCAATAACCCCCTACCCCCCAATTTTTTCTTTACTAATGCAGCTCTTGCCTTCCAGCATTTGCCAGTGAAGCCAACGAGATCACCACACAGGACACCGGACGATTGACCATCCCAAGACGCCAGCGGACCACCGGATACTCCCTGGACCCCTCAACGCTTAATCCCAAGACGCCAGCGGATCACCGGACACCCCCTAAACCCCACAACGCCCAAAGCCAGCAGGAAGCAGTTACAAGAGACCAGGCGACGCCCCTATCCCCAACCCCCCCCTCAATTTTTCTTTTTTAATTAACCAAAGATGGTGAAATGCCGTTCCTTGGGAAACTACAGCTCCCAGAATCCTCCAGTATTACCTGCCCACAGGTGCTCACGGATGTGAGGTCACCTTCCCAAATACCCCCGCGGCCTCCGTTAAAAAGACAGCCACGAGGTCCCCTCGTCCCTTCTTCGCTCTCCCTTCTCTCTCCCCTTTCCCGTGTGTTTCACACACCTGCCCCTTTCCTTGTGTGTTATTCCCTTTCCATTAAAGTTGTCTTTGTCCCCGTCGTATGTGTCTGTTCGTCTCGCATGTTCGCCCACACACCCTGCTGGCATCCCGCCAGCATCCCTCCGGTCCTTGCTGGCATCCCGCCAGCACCCCTCCGTTCATTTCTTTTGGAACAACAGAAACCTTCTGGGCTTTTTTTTTTTTTTGGTGTGAGACTTTTGATGACTACTTCTATTTACTTAGCCATTATAGATCTATTTAACTTGTTTATCTGGCCTTGATTTGATTTTGGTAAGTGATATTTATCCAGAAAATTGTTGATTTCCTGTAAATTTTCAAATTTTGTGGCGTACAGGTTTTTGAAATATGTCCTGATGAGTCTCTGGATTTTCTCCATGTCTGTTGTTATACCTGTCTTTTCATTTTTGATAACCAATCTGGTTATTCTCTTTCTGCATTTTGGTTATTGTGGATAAAGGTTTTTTTTAAAAAATTTTTTTTTCTCAAAGAACCAACTCTTTGCCTCATTGATTCTTCATATAGTTTTCTTTGTTTCTGTTTTGTTGATCTCAGCTCCCAATTTGATTATTTCCTGTCCCTAGTCCTCCTGGGTGAGTTTGCTTCTTTTTGTTCTAGAGCTTTCAGGTGTTCTGTTAACTTACTATTGCGGGATTTTTCCATCTTCTTTATGTAGGCACTTAGTGTTATAAATAAACATGTCTTATGAAATAAAAGTAAATGTTTGTCACCTGAGGCCCAAAGCCACATCCAACAGAACAAAGTGCATTGAGGCCTCTTTTCCTGGAGCCTTTCTCACAGTTCCCCAGGGTGTTACTCACAATGAATCATTCTGGCCATGTGCCCACAGGCTCCTCGGAATCACAGACTTGGAAACACTGGCAGCCTCACCCATTCCTAGAACTCGAAACTGAAAAGCCCTGTGCCTGGGTTCAGCCCGCCAGGGAGACACAGGAGCCTCAGGCTGCAGAGGGAAGGAAAGCTTCAGGGCCTGAGGATGGGGCAGGGACTCAGCAACACCCAGGCCTCAGGGCTGGATGGGTTCATAGATTACTACCTCCAACCCAACACCAGCTTCCGTAATGATGTCAGAACTGTCATCAACACGATGTGTGCCTTCCTGAAGGAGAGATGCTTCCGAGACACGGACTACTCTGTGAGGGTTTCCAAGGTGGTGAAGGTGAGCCCCCCTCAGCCTGAACTGACCCAGATGGGAGGAGAGGACCCTTGGGAGCCAGACTGCAGCCCTGATTCTGTCTCCTCACTTCTGATCACAGCTGTGTAGTGGTTTCTGCCCCCAGGTCCCACATCTGTGTTAGAAAAGAGCCTCAGCTACAGTTTGTGTTCCACCCCACCCTCAGGCCGCATCCATTTCAGAGTCAGGGAAACTGAGGCCAAGCTTGGGGAAGTAGTTTTCTTGAGAGTGGTGGATCAGAGGCAATGCTGTGTGGCCTTTGGTTGGTTACCTACCTTCTGTGTGTACAGTGTTCTCTGCCCACCTCCTGTGATGGCACAGGACATGTAGACTAAGTCAAATGTGAAACGGGACAGAACAGGACCCCATGTGTGTGTGACTGGATTGATGGGCCCTCACTGGGCTTGGGTCAGAGTCTGTCAAACCGAACTTCTTGACAGTACCTAAGTCTCAGTCACTGTTAAAGCTGCAGAAATCGTGTGGCTGGTGGTTTATTTCTCATATTTACTTTTAAATTCTTGTGGATGTGAGCTGTGCGTGTGTTAGTGCGGTGCCCTCAGAGCTGAAGAGCGGGTGTCACATCTCTTTTAGCTGTAGTTACATAGGTGGTTGTGAACTGGCCTTTGTGGGTGCTGGGCACTAAACTCAGGACATTTGTAAGAACAACAGAGTTTTTTAACTACTGAGCCACTTTTCTGTGTAGTAATACGGAGCTGCGGGGCTGTGTCCCTGGCACCCGGCCACCCACATGGCTAGCTTATGCCCCAAAATAATTACACGGAAACTGTATTCTTTTAAACACCGCCTGGCCCATTAGTTTCAGTTTCTTATTGGCTAGCTCTTACATATTGACCTAACCCACTTCTAATATTCTGTGTAGCCCACAATCTGGCTTACCAGGAATGATCTTAACTTGCATCTGCCAGGAGTGGGAGAATCATGGCAACTCCTACTCAGCTTCTTTCTCCCAGCATCCTGTTCTGTTTACTCCACCCACCTAAGGGTGGGCCTATTGAATGGGCCTAGGCAGTTTCTTTATTAATAAGAAATCACTCCCACATCATTTCTGTCCCCAGATATGATGTTTTTCATCACCATTATTACTATTATTATTATTACCATCATCATCATCATATCATCATCCTGACTATGGTTTTCTCTCCCTCCTTTCCTACCTCCCCTCTGTTCTCCAAGTCCACTCCTCCACAGTTTCTCTACAGAAGAGGAAAGGCCTCCCATGGTTATTAGCTAGCTGTGGCATATCCTTCCCCTCACATAAGGCTGGATGAGGCAACCCAGTAGGAGGAACAGGGTCCCAAGAGCCGGCAAAAGAGTCAGAGACTGCCCCTGCTCCCACTGTTAGGAGTCCCATAAAGAGACCAAGCTACACAACCGTGTCATATAAGCAAAGGCCTAGGTCAGTCCCATGCAGCCTCCCTGATTTTCAGCTCAGTCTCTGTGAGCCCCTATGAATCCTGGTTAGCTGATGCTGTAGGTTTCCTGGCAGTGTCCTTGACCCCTCCCCTTGTTATAATCCTTCTTTCTCCCTTCCACAGGATTCCCCAATCTCCCCTTGATGTTTGGCTATGGGTCCCCAGAAATGACATTTGGCCAGTGCTCACTGGTGTTAAAGTGATTCTTCTCAGCATTTTATTTAGAGAGGCTCTCTTTAGTATGAGTTCTTTTTCTTCTTTATTTTATTGTTGTTTTATAGGTGTGGATTCATTTTTTTTCTTTTTTTTCTGTGGTTCTATGACTTTTATGTTATTTTAGATTACATAAAGCCAATTTGTTATATGTATGTGATGTCATATAAACATATTCCCTCCAACTAACAATGCTAACAATGGAGTTCCTGACAATACTTTCATAAGTATATATTAATTATATATGGATATACTGTCCTCCCACCCACTACCATCCTGTTATTTGCCCCCCCCCAATCAGAACATTCCCAGAGAGTCCCCTTCTGATTTCATGTCATATGAGTGCAGCTAGATCTAGGTTACACCTTAGAGGAAATGTGCTACCCTTACCACCATTGCCATCCCTAGCTCCTCCATCTTTCTCTCTCTCTCTCTCTCTCTCTCTCTCTCTCTCTCTCTCTCTCTCTTTCTCTCTCTCTGTCTCTCTCATGCACACACACACACACACACACACACGCACACACACACAGCCATATTTAACTCTAGACTCCAGAGATAGATACTGACGACTGTCATCCTGAGTCTGGCTTATCTCCCGTAACACGTGGAGATCCAGAACCATCTATTTTCCTACATAGATCCTGATTTTACTCCTCAGCACAAGTCTGGCTTTCCCTCTCCATCATCACGCTAGCTGGTGGACCCTTAGGCTGTTCAGCATCTGGACTCCCAGTTCCTAGTCTTTCTCATTGTTGTCTTTCAGGGTGGCTCCTCGGGCAAAGGGAAAATGCTCACGGGCAGGTCAGATGCCAACCTCGTGGTGTTCCTTAACAATCTCACCAGTATTGAGGATCAATTAAAGCAACGAGGAGAATTCCTAAAGGAGATTGAGAAACAGTTGTGCCAGTTACAGGGCGAGCAAAATTTCCCAGTGAAATTTGAGGTCCTCAGATCATGGAGGAACAACTCCCCTGGATTAATCTTGAAGTTGAGTTCCTCCGAGCTCCAGCAGGAGGTGGAGTTTGATGTTCTGCTGGCCTATGATATGCTGGGTAAGCCAGTCAGAGCCTCAGCTCATCCTTCTGAATGCCTTCATCCTCTCTTCTCTCTCTCTCTCTCTCTCTCTCTCTCTCTCTCTCTCTCTCTCTCTCTCGTCATATGCGGATTCATTGTGGGGAGAATGTAATCATGAACCATGGCTAATACACCTTAGCAGCCTTCCATCTTTTCTGAGTCCTGGTCTCTCTCTGACCTGGAATTATACATTAATCTTGACTGACTGGACAGAACCCTGGGAACCCTCTTGTCTTCACCTCCCCAGCTCTGCGATTATAATAATCCTTTGCCACCACTCCCAGTATTTCCATGAGTCCTGGGCTTCCAACATGGATCCTCATGATTGTGAGCCAATCACATTAGTGACAATCTCTCTAACCCACACCTTCTATTCCTGAACTGAAAGTATTTATCATTTGAGAAATTCACCCAAACAGAGGATCGCTTTAGAGGTGAGCTGGGGAGGAGGGATTTAGAATTTTGGGAGTGAGGAATGAGGATCCATCAGAGAAGGACATTAAGTAGCAAGCTGGCCCACTGAGGGAATGAAGGCACCTTAGATGTCCCCTCAGTGTGCCAGCAATATTTGTGGCTGACTGTGGATTTTGTCTTTCTAAACATGAGGCAGCAGAGAACTCACTGAAATTTAACAACTGATGCATCTTTTCCCAAGGGAAACCTCAGACAAGGCCAGAGGCCTGGGTGTCTGTGGGAGGGTTAGTGCAGGATACATAACTTGTCAGAGGAGGGCTCTCTGCCTCCAGAACTCTGGAAACCCAGCCATCACCACCCCAGCCTCTAACCTGCACAGACATGTTATTTTATGCATGAAATGACCCTCTACATTAAGATCTTACACCGGGCCTGACACACAGTGTGTCTCCAAAATTAATAATTGCCCAGCTCTACCCAAAGACAACCAGGTACACCCCTAAAAGCACACTGGGGCTTGGGTGGTGTAGAGAATACTTGAGGCTTTATATTGGGGAGCACAGCACCCCTTGGTGGTCAGTGTGTGAACTGCTGCTGTTAACTTAAAGACAAGGTCGCTGCCCTCTGCTTAGGAGAGCCATGGAAACAATAAAAGTCTCAGGCATCAGGGAATGAGAAGCCAGTCTGGGAGAAGGAGCAGCCGCATGCTATGGGAAGCTGCAAGGGGAGGGGGCCCTTAGGGAATGATCCAGAAATTAACTATAATGTGGTTCCCCCAGAAACCTGTCTTGGTCATAGACTTCCCCAACCTCAGGCAGCTTCCTAGTAAGGAAGTCGGGCCACCATAGAAGGACCCCCTTGGAAATGGCAGTGTGGGTGGCAGCCTAAGAGAGGACCCTGCCACAACCCTACCCAAGATGCATAGCCAATGAGCTCTACTCTGCTGGACCCTCAAGTTGAAAATAAGCCCATGAGTCAGTGAGTGACTGGGCATGTCCCCAACTCCATCAGCAGGTGACTTTGTCCTATGTCAGCATCAAAGCCTGATGGTGTGGCCTACTGCAGCCACAGCCACAGCCACACATGTGCACACACCTAAGACATAGCCTGCTGCCTGCCAAATCCACTCAAATGTGCTATGCACCCACACACAATTGCATACATACAGCTATTCCATAGCCTGCTGCCCATCTACAAGTTCATAGGACACACACACACACACACACACACACACACACGTTGCTCTTCTCAGAACCTAGACAAATAAAGTCACGTCATATTAAGTTAGGCACTACAGAAAATCATGCAGTGTAAACACACAGTGACTGGGGAGATAGCAGAGTGGATAAGGGCAATTTTGAACAAGCATGAGGACCTGAGTTCAAATCCCCAACATCCACCTAACTTAGGAGGTGTTAGTCATGGACCTGTATCCCTAGCACTATGGGGGCAGAGACAGGAGAATCTCTGTGGCTTACTGGATGCCAGCCCAGCTCCTTGCTCACAGAGAAAATAGGGATCAGGTGACAAATTATGAAGGAAGACACTCGATGTCCTCTACTACCTCCAATCATACATGTATAATTTCTCATGAACACACACAAATCTGTAAGCCTGAAATGCACGATATAAAATGCAGCAGACTGCTCCACAGTAAATCTGGCATGAGCAGGGGTGTACACACATGACCAACCCCATACAGATAATACTGGGCACACAGAATGTGGTTGGCCATTATTAGATGACCGTGCAGCCCTCTTGTGTGTGACCTCAGTGTGCTGTTTCCTCCCACCACTGTCTCCAGGCCTGTGAGGAAGGCACTATATTAGGAACAGTTGTGGGATTTTTAGGGCCACATGGGGTCTGCAGTCCTGAGGTGTGCTGGGGCACATGGATGTATGGGGAGTGATGCTTACAGTGGTTAATCTCTGCCCCGTTCACAGAATCCCACAGCCTGTGAGCTTGTCACTCCAGAGAAACCAAAGAACCTCAGAAAAGGGCTGTGGTGTTAACTAAGTGAAGCCTCCTTTACAGGTGATGTCAACGTCTACAACAAGCCTGACCCCCAAATCTACAGACGGCTCATCCGTGAGTGCACCTCCCTGGGGAAGGAAGGCGAGTTCTCCACCTGCTTCACTGAACTCCAGAGAAACTTCCTGAAGGATCGTCCACCCAAGCTCAAGAATCTCATCCGCCTGGTCAAGCACTGGTACCAACTGGTATGGCATCTAGTCCAGCCAGTGTGGTTCCTGTTTATACATGAGTGGAAACTGGGCCAGAGAGAAGCAGGGATATTCTAGTTGGCTTTCTATTGACACGATATTTTGTCACATGACCAAAAGTCTCCTGGGAAAGAAAGGTCTTATTAGGTTGCACATCCCAGCCAGTCCATCACTGAGGAAGTCAGGGCAGTAACTGAAGCAGAGATCATGGAGGAATTCTGCTCACTGGCTTGCTCTCCATGACTCACGCAGCTGGCATTTATGTACCCAGACATGGCACCAGTCACAGTGGGCTGTCCCTCTCTCGTTAATCACTGATCAATAAAATGCCCCATAGGGCAGTTTGATAGAAGCATTTTCTCATTTGTGAGTCCATCTTCTCAAGATGACTCTACCTTATGTCAGATTCACAAAAAGAAAAAAAAAAAGAAACACAAGGGGTGAGAAAATAGAAAATGAGAAGGAAAAGAGGGGAAAGAGAGGCAGAAGGGGAGGATTTGAGAGAAGAGAAGGTAACAGAAGACAGCAGGGGAAGGTGCTGCTGTAGGAGGGAGAAGGGAGGGGGAGGGGAGCTGGAGGAAGGAGGACTTTCCACGCTGTTCCAGCAGGTGTCTTCTAGTCCACTTTCCAGGTAGCCTACTCTCTCTTCAGCCATGTCTGGCTCACTGCTTCCTGGTTGCTACATCATTTGTGTCTAGATTTTTGCTTCTTTCTGAGGCTAAGCTTGTCACATTCTCTGGTTTCTATTTTCCTGCCATTTCAAGCTATTAGCTCTTTAAACGGGCAGTCTTGTTTTTTTCTGGACCTTTTTAAATGTTTGTGTGATGTTTCTGTCCATATACCTGTTCTAGGGAGCGCATGTGTCTGTGTTTATATGTGTGTGCAGATACATGTGGAGGCCAGGGAGTAAGTAAATTTTGTAAATCCGCTCAGGGCCTCACAGTTGAGCCCACAGAGTGCTAAATCAACAGTTCTAAACAGTCATAGAGCCCTGGGAACCCCATCTCCTCCGCCTAAACCTGGGATTATGAGTCACTGCTCTTATCAGCCTGTGTGTGCTGGGATCTGAACTCCCTGACTTGACTGGGGGGCACTTTATGGATTGGGCCCTCTCCCTATCTCCTCCCCTGTTATTTCAGAGCCTGTGATAAAGCCATAAGTAGTGAGCATCATTACTACCCTGCTCTGACCCTCACTTCCTGGCTGTCAATCACTGTGTCATGATTCCTCCTATGCCTGCTAGTAAATGCTCAGTCTCTGTGGACCACACACTCTCCATCTCAGCCCTTGGCTATAGCATGGGAGCATCTGTAGACTAAATCTACATGAACAGGTCCCCACACCACAGCTGACAACCCTGTTTTTCTCATTGCCATTCTCTTCTCAGTGTAAGGAGAAGCTGGGTGAGCCGCTGCCCCCACAGTATGCCCTGGAGCTGCTGACAGTCTATGCCTGGGAACGTGGGAGTGGAGTCACTGAGTTCGACACAGCCCAGGGCTTCCGGACAGTTTTGGAACTGATCACAAAATACAAGCAGCTTCAAATCCATTGGACAGTTTATTATGACTTTCAAGACCAGGAGATCTCAAACTACCTGCTGAGTCGGCTCACAAGAGTCAGGTAGCCTGTCCCCTCTTGACTCAACCTCCCCACCAGGGAGGACCATGGTATAGCACTATGGAAATGGGGAGGTGGGAGCTCCGTGTCAGTGGAGCATTTCCTGTCCTGTCACTGTGTTGAACACTGTCCTCTTGTCACATGATTGACATGAAGACCTGCAGCCCTGGGAGGCAGAGGTGGGCTTTCCTGTCTGCAGATGAGGAGACCAAGCCTCTGACCTTGTCTACACCCAAACAGCAGAGGGAGGGGGTATATGGAGTGGGAACTGAGGTGTTCCTGCAGTGATGTAGGTGTTCTGTTTTGTGGAAGAAAAGGTCTCTTTAGGATGAATTTTGGCTTGCAGCCATAGAGAATCCAGTTTTGGTTAGCAAAAGGCCTTTTTATTGTACAAGTTGCATCTTGGCAAGTTAATGCCTGCGTGCCAAACCCTCTTCTCTGAAGCTCCCTGAAGGAAATAAATGTCAGAGCAATTTTAGAGACCAGTTCTGGTATCCCAATGTTTTAATTTTTTTCACAAGCAATTTTTGCAGAGGCTTTGAACCCTTCTGGTAAAACTCAGATAAGATTCAAACACTTCAAACAAAGATAATATCACGAAAGGCAGTTCAAAGCCCAGGTATTAACCCTACTGAATTCCAACCAGCTGCAATGGTCTGTGGGATCTCAGGCCACACAGTAACTGAAGTCGTAAGGACTGGGAGGCTGTGAACAATACAGTGCATGTGCCATCTGGGTGGTGACATGCCTTGACCCTGTGTTGTGTTCAGCCCTCACTTCTCATACTCTGCCCTCTCAGGTTGAACTCTCTCTGTGCTATGTGATGGGAACTCAGGACAAACTTTGGACGGTGCTGCTCTGTTGAGCTTCTCCTCTGTTCGTGGGCAGTGGTACCTTGGGCACTGGCCAGCCGGTCAGTTCTCTCTCTGAATGTTGCTTTGCAGGCCTGTGATCCTGGACCCAGCTGACCCAACAAGGAATGTGGTTGGTTCGAATCCAGAAGGCTGGTGGCGGCTGGCAGGAGAGGCTACAGTCTGGCTGCAATACCCATGCATTAAAAATTGGGATACTTCCCGAGTGCGCTCCTGGGATGTGCCGGTGAGAATTTGTCACCATTCTGTCTCCTTGACCACAACTTTGGTCAATTCATCTATTGGGAGAATATTCAAACAAAAAAAAATGCTGTGTTTCCAAAGGTGCCCAAGCTTGTAGGTTGTCCTGCCACACTGCTTGCTTTACAGTCATTCTTGGTCTCAAGGATTGCCATGTCACCCCTGCAGAGTTCCTGTTGCTCAGCATCCTAAGAAATAGCAGCTTTTGCTCTGAGTGTCTGCTTTGTGTTCAGGCTCTATCCTGCATTCTTTATCATAGAGTATCTCACTGGATCCACACACCTACTTGTCTTGTGTTCTTTATCATACAGCAGCTCACTGGTTCTGCACACATGCATGTCTTGTATTCTTTATCATAAAGTAGCTCACAGGATCCACACACATGCTTGTCTTGTGTTCTTTATCATAAAGTAGCTCACTGGATCCTCACTAGGGCTCTATAAGTTGAGACACATGGAAGGTTCCATACATGCAAATCAAGAAATACATCACAAATGAACTCCAAGACAGAAATCACATTACCACCTCAAGAGAGGCAGAAAAGACTTTGGAAAAAATACAATATCCCTTCATAATAAAACTAAAAAGGGAGAGACCACCTACCAACATAATAAAGGCTATCTATGACCAACTTAGAGCCAACTCATGGTAAATGGAAAACTTCATGAAATATTTTCTCCTGAGATCAGGAACAAGACCAGGTGTCCACGCTCTCCATTCCTACTCCATGGAGGGCTTGATGTCATAGCAAGAGTAGTAAGAGATGGAAATAAAAGGGACACAGCTAGGAAAAGAGGTCAAAGAATCCTTACTGTAGATGAATAGATCTATATATGAGACCCTAGACTCCATCAGAAGACTCACACAGCTGATACACACTTGGCATACCAATGGCAACCATACTGAGAATGAAATCAGTGCCCTCTTCTGTCCTCCACGGGCACTTCACACAAGTGGTACACATATACACATGCAGGCAAAACATGCACACATATAAAATTTCAAGGTCTAAAAAGTTTTCAACTTCTTTGAGAGTTCATCTCACTCGAGCTAGAACGATCATGAACAAGAAAACGGATGATAACAAAAGCTAACAGATGATAACAAATGCCAGCAAGGAGGTGAGGAAGAGAACCCTAGTCATGGCCAGTGGGGATGTAAACCTATGCAGCCACTGTAAAAACTGAAAACAGAAATTCCATGACAGCTGTACCACCCCTGGGTATATACCCAAAGAAGTCTGACTCTTAGCACAGGGACTCTTGCACATGGACATCTATCGCTGCTGTATTCAGCTGTATTGTGCTTAATAGAATCCAACTCTCTCTGATGATATGAGGAGGCTTGGTCAATAACACACTTGTCACGTAAGCAAGGATAAGGAGCCTAATATCATCATCAGAACCATGTAAATGAGTCGGACAAGGAGATGTGCACTTGCCATTCCAATGTGTGGACAGTGAAGTCCCTGCACTGGCCAGCAAGGGAGCATAGTCTCCTTGGTGAGTTCCAGTGCAATGCAACTCAAACATCAAGGAGACAGCACTTGAGGAGTATAGCATTCTCGGTTGATTGCATACACACACAAACATGTATACATACACAAACATATATGTGCATGCAAATACACAAGTACACAGAAACAAACACACATACATGCACACACACACAAGAGGCCAGTAGGATGAGAGAGCTGAAGCCACTGACTCCAGGACTGTCAGCTAAGGAGATGAGGGGCTGGGATTCCCATGGACTCTGAAGTAAGTGCTCAGGTCCATGAAGCAGCTCATCTTTCCTCTCTCATTGTCATGTCACTCATGGGACTCAGCAGGGCTGTGTCACAGTCACAACATGACACAGAGGGACCTGCAGTTGAACCTTTCCTCTCCTGGGGCAGGGTTTTTCTGATGCTAGGGAACAGATGAGGTCATGCATTGCCTCAGGATTGAGCCTAGAATGGGTGCAGGGATGTGGGACACAAACCTCAGAAAGTCAGGAAGGAAAGGAGAATGGACCCAGGAGCAAGACACCTGTGGCTGCTGTGACCTTTAGGACTGTCACACAGCAGAAGGGTGGCTTGGCTCTCTCTCCCATTTTGGCAGATCTGTTACTGAATGAGGGGAACTCAGGTAGGGCTATGTATACTTTCAACGGGATAATCTCCCCCATCCCCAAAAGTCCTAACTGCCATCTTCACAACATGGGGATATGCTGTCCCTTCTTCTGAGGGGCTTCAGGTAGCCAGTCATGGTGCTCACCCCCAGGCTCATTTGCATACCCTTCCAAGTACCAATGCGGGCTCATGACATGATTGTGTGTTTTCTGTTACAGACCGAAGTTCCTGTGCCACAATAACAGGTTAGCTATTTTTCTTTGTTGTTTTGGTTTATCTTGATGTGGCCTTCTGCTGTGTAGTCCTACGTGGCCTGGTCATTGCCATCCTCTTGCCTTAGTGCTGAGATAATTGTAGACCTGATATTCTCTGCCTTCCCTCCATCCTCAGGTAGACAAGAACTGGAATTGTGTCCTCCTGTGAGCACAGCAGCATCTGCCTAGAAGGGTCCAGAGCCAGAGGATGTGCTCCTCTGCTGCAGGCCTTGACCAGAGAGGGCAGGATGCTGCCCAAGGCCCCGAAGAGGGAGTGTCCAACCTGGGGTCAGACACCAGGCTTCTGACCCTTGCCCGCCCACACTTCCATCCTGTCCCATCACAAATAGCCTTCCTCACCGCCTGCTTCATCTGCCTTATCCTCTACCAGTGCCCTCTGTGGGACAAGGGATTCAGAAGGGGAGGAAGAACTCAAGCTTGACTTCTGTCTGTATATGTAATGGGAATATCTGTCCAATGTCTGATCAATGACAATAAACCACAGCAGATGCCATGACAGTGTGTGAGATGAGCCAAATGGGTGTAGGTGTGTGTGTTTGCATGTATATGTGTGTGTGCATGTATATGTGTGTGCACATGTATGTGTGTGTATATATGTGTGTATGTGTGTGTTTGTGTGTGTATGTGTGTGCATGTATGTGTGTGTGTGTGTAGATGTGTGGATGTGTGCGTGCATGTATATGTGTGGATGTGTGTGTATTTGTGTGTATGTGTTTGTAGTTAACTATATGCATTTATTGACCACTTGCTACATGTTACCCATGAGTCCAGGCACTGAGCGCTCAGCCCGAGACAGAGCGGAACCAACCCACTACAGCTATGATATCACATGGCTTGAGATCCCCCAGGTCACTTCGGTCACTTATACATCATCTCAAGTCAGGAATTCCTGTTTCCTTCTGTCCATGTCCCCAAGACAAGACTCAAGTCCTGCCCCATCTGACTTAAAAGTTGTTCTGCAGCTGTGCATGGCTACGGGGACCTGGGAGTGTGAGCAGTGCACATGAAGATGCATGGTGGCTGCAACATGCAGGCTGGGTTTGAAGAGGTGCATGACAAAAATGGACTGAATTTGTGAGACTGGTGGTCACAAAAACAGACACATGGTTGTCTGTGGTGATGACGAACTTTTGATGCACGGAGTTAAATCACAGTGGGTGTCTGCTTCCTTTTTCTCTTTCTGAGACAAGACCACATTATGTGGCCTAGTCTGACCTGGAACTAATTCATAGGCATCCTCCTGCCTGAGTCTCCTGAGCTCTGGAATCACACACACACACACACACACACACACACACACACACACACACACACCCTCCACACAGAAACCCAATGGTTCCATAGTTCAGTGTTGTGAACCAGTGGCTCATTTGTCAGACCCCAAAACACACATGTGACCTCAACTCTTGTACCCGGCTTACTTAAGAGTTCAGGGCATTGCACAGGACACTTGCTCCCAAAGCCTGCTCCTGTCCCCAGTGCCTACTCTCTTAATAACTATGTGCGTGTGTCCTTCCAGCCCTCATTCATTCAGTTCTTATTCTAATAGCCCTGAGAACCAGGAGCCCCAGTGTCCCGGAGTTTGAGAAGATGCATGTCCCCCAGACCTCAGAACAAATCACACTCTGCAGGGTCACCAGGGGCTCAGATAGAGCCCACTGCATACTTTCAAAGACTACAGTATATGGCATTTAAAATATTTTAAGAATTTAGGACTTTTCATGATAGTGAGACACACATGCTCCTGGCAGCACCAATCTACTTCAAGAGAAAGATGGGCATCAAAGAGGCTCCTTATGGAGCTGGTTAGCCATTTGGGCAAGAAACTGTTCTTACCTGGACTGACTGATGAACTGGACATGCAGGACCCACAAAGAAATGATGGCTGAACTTGCCTAAAGGTGTTCAAGGTTTCTGCTTCATGAAAGAGTCTACCAGACATTCTGGAGGACATAGAAGAAAGTCACTGACCAATATAGGTGGAAATGTCTTTGAAATTTCCTGCCTCATGGAAAAGTCTGCTGGATACTGTGGGCCTGTGGGCTGAAGATGAATGTTCCAATGATACAGAACTTTTGATTACTGTCCAGGCAAAGAGATGTCTTTGTCATTTCTAGAGTTTTGGGAGTTGCTTGCAGTGCACTTTATGCTAACTTTGGTAATATTATATCCTGGAGACTTTGATGAAGTTGAAGAATAGATAGTTATTGTAGTTGTCTTTATTTTTGATGCAAGATAAAGTAGATATAAATGTTGTAACTATAATTCTTGCTTGATACCTATTTTGTTATATGTAATTTCACTATGTTAAAGTTAAACCTTCCTATTTATTTAAACATAAAATGGAAGGTAATGTGGGATTACCCTCTGTATGCTGTGAATACCATTGCCCAATAAAGAAACTGTCTTGGGCCCGTGCAAGGAATAGAGGTAGGCAGAGAAAACAAAACTGAATGCTGGGAGAAAAAAAAGGTAGAATTTAGAGAGAAGCCATGTAGCTCCTGCTGGAGACAGTCGCTGGCTTGAACTTTATCTGGTAAACCACAGCCTCATGGTGACACACATATTAAAGGAGATGGGTTAAATTAAGATGTAAGAGTTAGCCAGTAAGAAGCTAGAGTTAACGGACCAACAGTGATTTAAATAATATGGTTTCTATGTGATTATTTCAGGAGTCTGGGCATCTGGGAAACAAACTAGTGGTCTCATACTACAGTGTCCCTACTTCCCTACTCCAGCTTGAGCTGAATCAAGGTTGGCAAATCCATGACCAAGACAGGCTTCTGGGGAGCTGCTCTCCCAGCTCATTTCTGGGTCACCCCCTCTAAGTCTAGTGAGAACAACAAATGAGAGACCCCCCCCTGTGAACAGGACATTCTAGAGTAAGCTGGAGCATCATAGTTTTAAGAGGGATTTCTTAGTTGTGTTGTACTGGATGCTGTAAACATCAATTCCATGATGTTTAGTTACATATCTGTTGTTTCTTGGTATCAACTCCATATTCACATTGAAATCCAAAAGCATGGTTATAGTAGTGATGCCATGTATCATATGAAGAATGTCTTGTGTTTTATCCAAGATGTAGTTGAATAGTTTGTACCTAAGAAATATTAATTTGTTACATTTTCTTTTACAGTTTTGATTCAGCTTTCTTTCATTTAATTGTTATTACTCAGCACTATCTTAAGACAAACAATCGGTACCTTCCTGTGATCAGCTGTGCCTGCTTACAGAGGATAACCACCACCATGTTTGCTGACTGTTGATATTCTATCATGAAAGGAGGTATCCCCTCCAGCAAGTATATAGTCTCTTTTCCAGGCAACTGTATACAATGCATCCCTAATGACATGTGACCTTGTGGTTATAGGGATGAGCCTGGGAAAGACTTGGGAGGATGCAGATTCTGGATATGTACCCATGAGAAAGCCATCTTTAAAAGTGTTAATTTAACTTGAGTGCTAACAGTCTTACTTCCTACATCCACTGAGAAAAGTAATATAATAGGGAGTATATGGGCAGTGGAAGAGTAGAGAGAAGGTAAGTTCCACATATGCAGCTATGGAAGAGCCATTGTACACATTGTTTGGAGACATTCTTGTGTGGCTTTTGGGTATCTTAGAGTTTTTATTGCTGTGAAGAGATACCATGACCATAGCAAAACTATAAAGGAAAATATTTGATTGAGGCTGGCTTATAGTTTCAGAGAGTTAATCATTATAATGATGACAGAAAGCATGGTGGACACAGACAGACACAGTGCTGGAGAAAGAGGTGAGAGTTCTATATCCAGATCAACAGACAGCAGAAAGTGACTATGGCACTTCCTCCAACAAGAAAACACCTCCTAATAGTGCCACTCTCCATGGGACATTGGGGGTCATTTTGACTAAAACCACTACAGTATCAAAACCCTTGTAAGTATCTTTTCAACCATGCTCAGTAAGTAAGCTCAGTAAACTTCTTGGTTTCCCAGGATGGACTTTGGTGAAATTATACTTCACATCCTCATTGGGACTTACAGTTGGGATAGACATCGCTTCCTCCCCCTCCACGGGGGAGAAAAATCTCACAACAGATCATAGACATATTTGTCAATGTTTCTATTTTTCATGATTTATAGAAAAAGGAAGCATTACATAAAAGAACATGTTGGAAGAACATAAATGTATAAATGCACTTAATGAAAAAAAAGAAAGAACTTAGATATATGAAGATAATGATGATTGGGTGGCTCCAGAATAAACAAGACAGAAAAGGTTTTGCAAGCTATGAGGGTCTAAGTAAGTTGTTTAAGGTATATAAAGGATGAGGTTTAGAGATCATATATTTATTGAAGTTGGCAAGGTCAGATATCAACTATTTCAAGGACTGGCTAAAATGTATGTCAAACAAAGTTTATTAAGTTGTATCTGAATATTGAAATATTATAAAGTAGTTAAAAGTACAAAACTGGTGTAAAACTGACCTTCTATCTGTTTAATAATCATCCATAGAGGCTATTCTAATGTGGTTGGAGGGAACAAAAGGGGTAATATTTTTCCCCTTTCCATACAAGGTCAATGAGGTCCTTAGGGACAGAGGTTTTTGATCACTTATTGTCCAGTTCATGGAGGCCATGGAGAACCCACTCAATGAATTTGAAACATTACCAAGTCTAAAATGGAGGATCAATGTGGGAAATATTTCCTCAAGGCTTCAAAGGAAGCCACAGTACATGAAGCAATTATTCTCACATTGACGAGCAAATGATAAAAGAGAGACTTGAAGAGTCTGAGATTCCTTCCAAGCCCAAGTGACCTCCGAGGACTAGTTGGTCAACTGGCCTTGACAACTCAGAAAAAAGATTAATTTTGGCAAACTGCATTGTTCTTCAGTACTCAAGGAGAACATTTAATCAAAGACTAAGAGAATTGGTAACAACACAAGGGATCGCACTTCACAAACATTAGATATAAGTCTACATAAGATGTTATTTAGATAGCAAATCTCACTAATATTTTCTCCTTGATAAAAAGATGTTGCCTAGGTGTGAGACATCAGACCTTGGCTCCTGGAACACCTTAACACAGCAAAGGACAGGGCATTTATTGTTTCAACATTCAAGTCAAATGATGCTAAATACCCTTTCTCTCTCTATTCAGAAGATACATGGGAAGGGAATCATGCTGACTTTGGGCTGAGAAAACAGCTATAAAAGGGTGTGAAAGTTGGTTGTGGGTTCATCACTCTGGAGACCAACTGTAGAGGTTAAAGGGAAACATCTAATAGATGGGGACTATTGTGAGCTCATCAAGAATGTCTTATGAACTTTGGACATCTTAGTTCTCAGACAACAGTAAAGGAATTCCTTTTCTGTCTACATCTGAGAGTTTGGTCTTTACAAAAGTCTCTCTGGAACGGTATCACAATACTGCCACCTGATACCCCAAATTCAGCTAGAAGAAACCACATCATTCATTGCCCCAATCCCACAATGATAGTTAGTGTTGTCTTCAGAGGGAGGTGGGATAAGAACTGGAGGTAGAAATTAGACAATTTAGGGTTAAAAAAAGCCTCATGGCTCCCTATTGGCTACATCATGGTTCACAATGTACTTCCCACTGGTGCTCCTGATTGCTAGGCTTGTCCAGAGTCCCTCAATAGCTAGTATTACCCAGCTGGGCTGCAAGACAGTAGCAGCTCCCCTACAGGATGAGAGAAATCAAATGACTAAGGCAGCAGAGCCCTTCCCAGCTTTGCCATTCCTCCATAGGGAAAGACAGGGCCCTAGTCTGATAAATTTGTATTTTACTGGAAAGTCTTCAAGTCTCCAGAATACTTTCTGTTCCTCTTCCAAGATACAGGGTCCCTTGTGTATGTATTTCATTACAGAGTCACTGAGCAGTGTAACTAACCCTTTCCCTCAGAGCTCAGAAATCCTGAAGCCAAACATAGGTCACATTCAAACAGTAACTCTTGTTAAATCAAAATGAGGCCATGAATTAGAAAACAATGAAGTGTCTATGGAAGGGCTCATAGGTGTAGAAAGGAGCAGCAAGCTGCATTCCTGCCGCCTGGCTCCCAGCTGTCTGGCTAGCTTATTCCCGGAAATAACAACACACAAATTGTATTCTTTTAAACACTGCCTGGCCCATTATATCTAGCCTCTTCTTGGCTAACTCTCACATCTTGACTAACCCATTTCTAATAATCTGTGTAGCACCATGAGGCAGTAGCTTACCGGGAAGGATTCTAGCCTACATCCATCTTGGGCGGTAGCTTCATCGTGTCTGACCCAGAGAGGAGAGGCATGGCGATTGTCTCATTTATCTCTTCCTCCCAGCATTCTGTTCTGTCTACTCCACCTACCTAAGGGCTGGCCTATTAAATGGGCCAAGACAGTTTCTTTATTAACCAATGACCTTCCTCCATCACATAGGCAAGAAAGAGATGATAGAAATGATGCAATCATAATCCACAAAATTATTCTAAAGATTATTCATAAAAAGACTTTATGATCGTGTGCTCCAGAGACTAGGGATTTATATTAGAGAGCACAAAATATTAGTCACACATTTTATCGCAGGGTATACATCTTAAATATGTAAAATAACAGTTCTTTTAGGCAGGGCCAAATCATTTTATTCAGTTCTACTTTGGTCAAACTAGTATAACTATTGTAATTTGGTTTCATAAATTCTGTTCTTTATCCAGATTCTTGATTCCTTGCAAGAAATGGCTAGTCAGCACATTTAATAATCATCTAAAATTGATTACTTCACTACTTATTTCTAATGTGAGCTATGGTCTAAGGGGGGAAACTTTCATCCTCCTTCTTGCCCATCCCTTTCTGTGCTGGGACTATACCTGCTTTACAGTTTGTCAGTGAACTCATTTCTTACATGGGTCCCTCTTCATTTGCAAATTCACAATAAAATCCAGAGAAGCTGGAGGACACTCATTTACTCATCTATTTTCCTTCTCACTGAGCAGTTAAGGCCCAGTCTTGAAGCAGTTGCAGGACTAGCTTTCTGGGCAGCAGGAGCAGGATTAGGTGTTCAAAGCAATTCTCAGTTGCATAGTGTGAGATAAGCCTAGACTAGAGAAGACAAATAATTAATCAACAGCATTTGAGAAAAATGGAAAGAAATTCTTAATGACCTGGAAACAATAGGAAATAGAAACAAATGGATTAAAGCAGTGATGCATTTAAAGTAAATAAAATTTAAAAAGTGAAAATAGCAATTATTTTTAAAAAACATAAATATAATTTTAAAAAACCACACAGTTGAAAAAGAGAAA
Organism: Microtus obscurus; assembly: GCA_963919715.1. Taxonomy (NCBI): domain Eukaryota; kingdom Metazoa; phylum Chordata; class Mammalia; order Rodentia; family Cricetidae; genus Microtus; species Microtus obscurus. The sequence goes on along the minus strand of CAWTZC010000020.1, from coordinate 214,318 downwards.
AACATTCCCTGGTAGAGAGACTGACATTAAAAAGATATTACTTCACCATGCCCCTAAGTGCAATGTCAGTTCCTGAGACCTGTGACCTGAAACACACAGCTACAGCTAATGAATATAATCATGACAGGCAGGATTGAACATATAAGAGTAGGAGAGTTCCCTTGTTAGATATTCAATATTTATTGACTCAAGCTAACCTTCCTGAATTGTACTCCCAAAATCTATCCTGCCTTCATTCGCATGACATAATTAATACATGCTGGGAAATTACAAAATCACTTATCCTGTCACAATCAGGTTCTATTTCATAATGGTGACTAGCACCTATTTGCCTACCTATAGTGTATGCAATAAACTATTCCTCCTATTCTGGTCTGAAGGTGGAAGCCATGTTCCACATACAAATCTTTTCCCTGTTACTGAAATGGACAGTTGACTACATGACTCAAATTTTTAATTTTAGAGCTCAGTGGTGGTTGAGTTCTTTAATCTAAGAATTTAGATAATTTAATCACAAGCACAAGGTCATTTCTCTGGAGAGCAATGGCGTGGGATCAAGGCTACCGGATCCAACATAAAAACAGTTTGTCTCAGAAACATTTTTTTCTATAATGCTGGAGGTACTGTAGGACTAGAAGTCCAAACATCAGGGAGGAGTTGCTCCAGATACCACTCACATAACCACAATTGATGCAAAAGCAAGAGGATTTTTATTCTGTCATGGCAGGGCCCTTCAGGTTCAGAATATGAAGGACCTCCAATAGCTGTTACAGTCCATCTTTTAAAGCAAAAAGCCACAGACACGAGAGGGGGACCTGTAGATTGTTTTCCAACTTATTGGATTGGCTTATTCAAAGGGTTACTAGCAGTGATTGGTCTATTCCAGGGCAGGAGAATAGCTGCGTGATCGGGTAGATAGGGGAAGCCTCTGTGGGCCATCCTGACCTTGGTCCAGTGACTAAATCAATACATCAAAATAGAAACTACAATGCAGTGATCTGTACTATCACTCTTCAGTGAACATGGTAAGTAATTTATTTCCATCAAGGCTATGATGAAAAATAAATAAAACATTACTTTTTTCTTGAAGCTGGAGACAACTGTGACGTCTAAAGTCTTAAAAAACTCATTTTCAGGAATAGAGTTTTCTTCTGTGTGAATTCTTCCCTATTTCCTGACTTTGAATTGAAACAAATAGGCTTTAAAATATTTAGAGCACTAGAAACATGGCTGGGCAGTTGTCGGAGCCCGTGTGGGTCCAACACAGATTCTCTAACTAGACTGGAATGGAGTCGCGAGGAATAATCAGACACAACTTACACAGTCATCATGGAAAGGCCAGATCTCTCTCCAAAGAGCTCTCATTTATTCTCCAAACAGCTCATATATCCTCACGTCAATTGAGGGGGAACACACAAAGGTTGTTACCTAGGCAACCAGGTGCCTGGGCTCAGGTCACATTTGCATCTGGCAGTCAGGTAGGCCCTGAATTAGGATCTCTATAAGATATCCTCCAAATTACAAAGGAAGGAAGCACCAAACATCCTGACCAGTTTCAGTCAACACCTCTCCTCAGGAGATCTACATCCTTGCTATTGTTAGGCAGAGACATCTTGTCTGCAGAGCTGCGTGATCAGCTTAGACTGGGCCTATGGTTTTGTGCCATACAGAGATATGGGCCTACAGGCAGTAAAGAAATATTCACTTCCAGGACCAAGGTCTGATTTTTGACAACTTCCTGTAATTTCTGCTATAAAATCCTAGGATCTAATATTATCAGAAACCAGCATGCACATTCACAGACCCACAGAAAGACACACTGAAACCACATAATCACAATTAAAACAACTCTTTAAACATTTTCTCTCATGAAAGTTTCTCTCTTGTAAGAATTCATTCCTATAATTCAGGTGTTAAGGCACCTAATGGCTTACAGAGTTTTTCTGCATCATGAAGCAATCAGGTAGGCCTGAAGTCTGAAAAGTTAAGCCTAAGTTGATGGAATCATTTGGGAAGACTTATGAAATGCTGTCCTGCTGAAGGAAATAAGTCACTGGGAGTAAGCTTTTCTAGTTTACACTCTCTGCTTCATCCTGTAGGTTAAGGGTTTGAGTTCTTAGCTTCCTGTTTTAGCTGTTAAGTTAGACACTTGTAGCCATGATTCTTTTTTTTTTGAGTAGCTTTGAAGTCTGTCCGAGTACTAGCACTTGTAGACCAGGCTGGCCTCAAACTTACAGAGACCCACCTGCCTCTGCCTCCTGAGTGTGGGATTAAAAGTATTTACCACCACTGCCCAGCTGTGGTGTCACCCACTTTTATAACAATCCTGTATCCCACTGGAACCAAAGGCCAAATTAATTTTTATAAGTTGACCTAGACATTATATCATGACAACAGAATAGGAATTAATATAAATCAATAAAGTTTTACACCTGAATCAGTGATTCCATTTAATTGAATAGAAATATAAATCTAAAATGGTTACATTATTGTTTAAATTCATAGTGCAAGTGTTACAGCTCTGAAGGGAAAGTTATCCTGACAGGCAGAAGAGTCAGGCTATACCTACAACTATGAAAGGAAGATAGTCTGGATATCTACAACTATGTGGAAAAAGATATCCTGATTTGATATGGGGTTCCCCTCTCTGTTTTGTAATTACCATTAATGCATAAAAAAACTGCCTTGTTCTGTTGATAGGGCAGAACTTAAGTAGGCAGTGAAAATTGAACTGAATGCTAGGAGGAAGAACGGCAGAGGAAGAGAGATGTCATGGAGCCACTGGAGATAGATGGTGGGATATTTACCCAGAAAGTCACTGCCACATGGCAATACACAGATTAAAAGAAATGGGTTAAATTAATATGTAAGAGTTAGCCAATAAGAAGCCAGAGTAGTGATTTAATTAATACAGTATTTGTGTGGTTATTTTAGATCTAAGCAAGCTGGGTGGGTGGGAACCAAATAAGAGACCTCCCTACAACACTGATTGTCAAAAGTCAGGTTATACCTACAATTCGGAAGGGAAGGTATCCTGTGATGTCAGATTCCCCTCTTTATGCTGTGAACATGTTTTATTGCCATTGGTTAATAAAGAGGTTGCTTTGGCCTACAACAGGGCAGAATATAGTCAGGCTGGAAGAGATATATGGAGAATAGGTGGAGTAAAAGAGATGCAACTAAGTTGTTGAAGCAGAAAGATGCCAGAAGAGAACCTTACTGATAACCCCCAACCTTGTGGTGAGATTAACAGAAATGGGTTAACTTAAGATGTAAGAATTAGTTAATAAGAATCTTGAGATAACAGGCCAAACAGTGTTGTAATTAATATATTTTCTGTGTGACTATTAGAGTCTAGATAGCTACGGAAACTGCCTGAGCAGGTGCCAACTAAAATCATGGATATCTGCAGCTGACAGGAAAGCTACCCTGACTGTTATCATGTCAGGGTATACCTGAAACTGGAGAAAAAGCATCCTGAATTCTTATAGCTCTGAAGAGAAAGGTACCCTCACTGTCATGTCAGGACATACCTACAGCTGGGAAAGTATACTGGACACCTACAGCTATAAGGAGAAAGGAATTCTGATTGTTGAGAAGTCGGCTATAACTGAAGCTGTGAAGGGAAGGTAGCCTGATACCTAGGGCTCTTAAGAAAAAGGTACCCTGACTGTTAGAAGTCAGGCAATACCTACAGTTGTGAAGGGAAAGTGTACTGGATACCTACAACTATGAGGTGAAAAAGGTATCCTTGTGGAGGCCCAAAACCATGAGCCTATTTCTACCTCATCTGAAGGTCAGAGTTTGAGGTTGCTCAAAATTGTTAACAGGTGTGGCTACACACTCTGACCTAAGGTCTGGTTGTTGTGTGTTTTGTTCTTTAAGAGAGCCCATACAGGTAAATCCATTCCCCCTTCAGCAAAGGTGAAAGAATTCAAACATACTTCTACTTTTTTTGAATTAAGAGTTTGACCTAGGGAATGGCTGCCTTTAGGATACTTGGTCTAGAGAGGGTTCACTGCCTGAATAACAGAATGTTCTTCTCAATGATTGAGGACTTGATGGCTCAAAGTATTGAAGCAAGTAACCGTTCTAGTTGTTTTTGTATTATGTTAAAGCAGTCTTCTGACTTCTTCCCCATTGTTTTGGGCTATAAAAGTATATGAAAAGTTGGGCTAGAGAGATGGCTCAGTCATTAAGAGCACTGCCTGCTAGTCTAAAGGTCCTAAGCTCAATTCTCAGCAACATCATGGTGGCTTACAACCATCTGTAATGAGATCTGGTGCCTTTTTCTGACCTGCAGAAATTCATGTGGGCAGAATACTGTATACACAATAAATAAATCTTTAAAAAAAACCTATATGAAAAATTAAATAAGGCAGATTTACAGTCTTCACTGGTACTTGCTCCTGGTACTATCCTATGCTCTGTTTTATTACTTTCACTTGTGTCTTCATTCTCTTTACTTATTTTCTAATCCCCATGCCCCTAACCTGATAAGAGGAATACTTGGTCCCTGACATATACTGACTATTGGGAAGTCCGGCTATATCCAAGGTTGTGTTTTAGTGGGAGATGTTCTTCCTAAAGGATGTAGCAATGCTGCTCCTCTTCAAAAGAGAGCCATCACAGTTGGGCCCTGCTTCATTCTGCTAAGACAGCTTCAAAGCAGAGAAATGCATTGCTGTTCTGCTCCACTTCCCTAAGGGAGTTTCTTAGCAGAGTTGTCCAGTTGCTTCTCTGTTCCACCCGATTAGAGAGTTTCCTAAAAGTGATGTCAATTTTTTTCTCAGCTTCAGCCCAATTTGTTACTTCGCAGCTTCACTGGAGTTGATGGGAAACTGTTGGAGAAATGTTGCAGTCTCTGGTGAAGAGTTGCTACTACTGCTCTGCTCCTTTAAGGGGTTTTCCAACAGAGGTGAGCAAAGCTTCTCTGTTCAAATACACTACAAAGTTTCTGATCACTCCAGAGAAAGGTCTTCACCCAAAACTCATTCAAGAAATTTATTTGGAAGGGAAGAATCCAGGAGAAGGAATGCCTCTGCCAGGGCACAAATAGGCAGATGCCAACTGAACATGTACAGAACTTATATATGAATTGTTAGGGGCAGAGATTTCCCAGGGAGAAGATTCTCAGGGTGGGAATTGTTTAGATGTCAATCGCTGATCTTGAACAATGCAGAAATTGGCTGGATTTCATGCTCAGGTGTTGGTAGATCTGGAGCTTAGGGATTAGCTGGTTTTATGCTCAGCTGGTCAAGGGTAGAATTATTTTTGGATCTTGTTTCAGGGCCAAAGTGTGTTCTTTCACTGGCCCCTTATAACCTTTTGAGACTGTTTTCAGGGTCAGGTGTTTCTTTTATTGGCTCTGGATTCAGAAACAAAGTGTGTTTCTTTGTCTTGGTTTTAGATTCAGAATGTATTACTTTGGCTCCAAAATTATATATTTCACTGGCTCTGGTTTTAGGGTCAGGATGTGTTTCTTTGGCTGGCCCATTTACCCTAAACACAGGGCTTCATAAATTCATAAAACCATGAGTTTATAAGTAAAAGCAGTATAAAAAAGACATCATAATGCTTGAAAAGATTGTTAACACTGTCAAATTTATTTCTACAGAACAAATAGTCTTGTGTTGTAGGCAGAAGATTCTTGTTCATTGCTGGCTGTTCAGATCCAAAAAAAATCACACAGAAATTATATTAATTAACACTGCTTGGCCTATTAGCTCAGGATTCTTGTTATTACCCCATTCCTATTATTTTGTATTTTATCACAAGAATTTTGATTTACCAGTAAGGTTCCAGGGTATCTGTCTCCTTCAGCAGATACATGGAGTCTGACTCCACTTTCTTTTCTCCACTATCTCTGCTTGGAATTCTGGCCTTGCTCTATTCTGCCCTGACCACAGGCCCAAAGCAGCTTCTTTATTAAACAATGGTAACAAAATACATTCACAGCATACAGCATAAAATACATGTCTATTGTAATATACAAAGATTTTAACATATTGTTGCACACAAAGTTTTACTCCTATATAAAGTACAAAAGTTCATCACACTGAATACATTCATAGGGTTTCTCTGCAGTATGATTTTTCTCATGATTTAGATTATTCATACATGCAAATGCTTTACTACACTGATAACATTCATAGAGTTTATCTCCAGTGTATGATCTTTTATGCATTTGAAGAGTACTGTGAAGTGCAAAGGCTTTACCACACTCATTACATTCACAGGATTTCTCTCTAGCATGTGTTAGTTCATGTCTTTGAAGATGACTATGATAAACAAAGCCTTTAGCACACTAATTATGTATGTAATGTTTCTATCCATTATGGGTTGTCTTATGTTTTCAGAGATCACTATACATACAAAGGCTTTTCCACATTGATTATATTCATAGGGTTTTTCTCCAGTATGTGTTCTTTCATGTATTTGGAGACTACTGTGACATACAAAGGCTTTACGACACCTATTACATTAATAGGGTTTTAACTCCAGTATGGCTGCTGTCATGATTTTGTAGATGAATGTGCTGATTACATTCACAGGGTTTCTCTCCAGTATGGGTTGTTTTATGCTTTTGGAGACTATTGTGATATGCAAAAGCTTTACCACACTGATTACATTCATAGGGTTTCTCTCCAGTATGGGTTCTTTTATGTCTTTGGAGACTACTTTGATCAGCAAAGGCTTTACCACACTGATTACATTCATACGGTTTCTCTCCAATATGGCTTCTTTTATGACTTTGTAGATGACAGTACTGTGCAAAGGCTTTACCACACTGATTACATTCATAGGGTTTCTCCCCAGTATGGGTTCTTTTATGTTTTTGGAGACTACTTGGATATGCAAAGGCTTTACCACACTGATTACATTCATAGGGTTTCTCTCCAGTATGGGTTCTTTCATGAGTCTGAAGATGGCCTTGCCGTGCAAAAGCTTTACCACACTGATTACATTTATAGGGTTTCTCACCAGTATGGGTTTTTTCATGTGTTTGGAGACTACTGTGACATACAAAGGCTTTTCCACACTGACTACATTCATAGGGCTTCTCTCCAGTATGCGTTCGTTCATGCATTCGGAGATAACTGTTACACACAAAGGCTTTACCACACTGATGACATTCATAGGGTTTCTCTCCAGTATGGGTTCTTTCATGACTTTGTAGATGAATGTGCTGTGTAAAGGCTTTACCACACTTATTACATACATAGGGTTTCTCTCCAGTATGGGTTCTTTTATGCTTTTGGAGAGTACTGAGACATGCAAAGGCTTTACCACACTGATTACATTCATAGGGTTTCTCCCCAGTATGGGTTCTTTCATGAGTTTGAAGATGGCCTTGCCGTGCGAAGGCTTTACCACACTGATTACATTCATAGGGTTTCTCTCCAGTATGAGTTCGTTCATGATTTTGAAGATAAATGTGCCGTGCGAAGGCTTTACCACACTGATTACATTCATAGGGTTTCTCTCCAGTATGGGTTCTTTCGTGCATTTGGAGATTACTCTGACACACAAAGGCTTTACCACACTGATTACATTCATAAGGCTTATCTCCAGTATGTAATCTTTTATGTTTTTGAAGAATACTGGGAAATGCAAAGGCTTTACCACACTGATTACATTCATAGGGCTTCTCTCCAGTATGTGTTCTTTTATGCATTTGAAAAGTACTGGGAAGTGCAAAGGCTTTACCACACTGATTACATTCATAAGGCTTCTTTCCAGTATGTGTTCTTTTATGCATTTGAAGAGTACGGTGACGTGCATAGGTTTTACAACATTGATTACATTCATAGGGTTTCTCTCCAGTGTATGATCTTTTATGCATTTGAAGATGACTGTGATGCGAAAAGGCTTTACCATACTCATTTTCTTCATAGGGTTTCAATATAGTATATGTTTTTTCATGCCTGTGAAGATGACATGTAAAGGGTTTAACATGTTGAGTATATACAGATGTTTTCTTTCTAGTTTGACTTTTTTCATGCCTACAATGATAATGGTACATGTGAAAGCATTACTACATTTAATACATTGTTGATTATTATTATCTGTATAATTAATTTTATGAAGAATTATATGTTAAGGTTTAATCACCATGTTTACAATCTTGTTTTTCCCTTTCATTTAGGCTTGCTTTTCATCTCTGAGGATAACTGATAACAGCCTTTATTACATGGTTTACATTTCCAGAATCTTTTTTTCTGTATGAGAATTTTCATGTATTTGAAGAGAACTGAAAAAACTCAGAGCTTTCCCACTCTTATTGCATCCATAACGTTTCCTACACTGTGAGTGATACTACATTTGCTAAGTGAACTAGGACAAACAGAAGTATTTACATAGTCTGAGTACTCATGGTGCTTTTCTGAAATGTGAGCTTGTTGATATATTAACAACGAGACTAGAAAACCATGACTTGTATACTTTTACGTCAAATTCAACAAGTATACTCAACATGGGAACTGCTACATATCTTTTATTTGTTCTGAGAGAGAGGTATGTTATATTTCTTCACTTCACTATGCGCATGTGGCTTGTATCCAGAGGAACACATGATATACTTAGTAAAGGAAGAATAACAAATATAAGGCTTCTACATGGAGTTCACAGTTTGACTTTCTGTCCTTATAGACTTGTGGTATATGGATTAAGGCCTCTCCACAACAGCTGCCCCTTGATTTGTGACTCTAACTTCCCCCTCACTAAACTTAACACAGTCACAAGTATATGTGTTAAACTACCTTTTCTATGGATTATTAGTATAATAAAGAGATTTACAGATATACTTGTCACCTTTTCAACATGTATATCTTTTATAATATGAAAGAAATGCATTGACAATTTTACAGAATAGCTCTCATTGTATTACAATTCAAATGGAAATATAAGTTAAGGCATCATTTCCTTGACTTCTTTCTTAAAAGAATGACTTGCAAATGCAGTTCACCTATCTGAAATTAAGGTATATGATTTTGTGAGAATTTAATAACCATAAATGCAGTTTTTATTTACATTGTTGCTTTGGTTTAAAACATATAGGATACATTACAAATTCTTCAGAGGTAGATGTGTATCAGCTTATACATGGAAATTACCTTGCATGTCTTCTAGAACTTTGACAATGTTCTTCAATATTATGGTCTTCCCAAATGTATCCTAAAATATAGTGCCAGAAAAATACGTTATATATTAAAAATTATAAAAAAATTTAGTTACCATTTGAAGCAAACCTTAAAACCATGCCTGATTTCTTTACCCATTCTTCTTTTCCAATCATATTACAAAAGAGCATCATTAACCAATGAACACTTGTCCCCTTATTTGAAACATGAGAGATAATTCAGTCTTACCTATAGTAGTGAGGTTTCTGTAGGTCTCCACCATCACATCTTTGTAGAGACTCTTCTGGGAAGGATTCAGCAAAGTCCATTCTTCCCAAGTGAAGTCAACATGCACGTCATCATAGGTCACTGCATTCTAAAATATCCCATACATGTGTACAACAGAAAGCATGAATTGACAACACTATAAATATATACTTCTTTGACAGTATAGTCATAGAATTCTGGTGCTCCCCATACTTATTCCATGACATAGAGATCATAATTTAATCACCAAGTCACTTTAGAAGCAAACTGAATAGGAGGTTCACCTCTGTCATTTCTGAACCCTTTGAATCTGATATCACCTTGCAAGAGAAATGCCTACTACCCAACAATGAAAGATGCATAAGCAGATCAACAGTACAGAGTATAGATAAGAGAAATTGTATGAATGATTAATTTCTAACTACAGAAAAGAAAAATAAGATGAAAAAGCTGAATGCATTGAATCATGCCTCTAATCCTTGTACTCAGAAGGCAGAGGCTTGTATATCTATCTGCTTCTGAGTTGAATATCAGCCTAGTCCATGCAATCACTTCTACAGCAGCCAGAAAAACATGTTAATTACCTGTTTCACATGAAAAAAATCAATCAAACATGATAGTTAGAAATAACTCATAGGTTTTTGCTGAAGTTTCCATAAACAGTTATGCGCATTAATTTCAACTCTTTACTCATCTACCAGAAACCTGAAGTGCCCCAATTTAAACTGCAACATAAGATTTTACTAAAAGCACTGTGTTTTAAAAAGTTACAAATGGACAAATGAAAACAATAGCAATTAATATGTGGATTACAAATAATCAATACAGACCAGGAAAGAGTCCTCCTGGTCTTGTGTACCAATGACTTACATGGGGGGTCATAACTATGCATTATTCCAAGTTCAAAGTTTCTAGTAACATCTTTTGATCAATGTAAGGACCAGGTACTCACATGGTGCATATCCATGCATACAGGTAAAATACTCTTTTTAAAATAAAAATTTAAAACAAACCAAACAGGCAGGAAGGTTATGCACCTGCAATCCAATGACTCAGAAGACACAGGCAGTATTAATGTCATGAATACATGCCATCCTGGGAAACATAATGATACCCTCTGACAAATTTTAAAATTCAAGATATGGGTGAAGCTCAGTACAACAGCATATGCTTGATATGAACAAATCCATGATACAATATAAAAACAAAAAAGCCAGGAATGCTGGCCAACCTTTAATCCCAGCACTTGAGAGTCAGAGTCACAGGTTCTCTGAGTTTGAAGTCAGCCTGGTTTATAGAACTACTTTAAGGACAGCTAGGGCTACAGAGACAAATCTTGTCTTCAAAAAGAAACAAACAAAAATACAAACAGTAGACTACCAAACCACCTTAGCAACAAATAGCAGATAATTCTACTATATCTTATTTGATTTAGTGATAGAGTTTATGATGGTGGGGAAGTTATGACATCAAAAGAAAAGCTGGCTGATTAGTTTCAACCACAACACAGTAGCCACAAAGAACAGGAAATGGTTCGAGGCTATAGAAACTCATATTGTGAGATTCCCTTCTGGATGCTATGATTATCATCGGTTAATAAAGAAACTGCTTTTGGGCCTACAACAGAGCTATAGGACAACTCTTAGGTGGGTTGGGAAAACTAAGCTGAATGCTGGGAGGAAGAAGGCGGAGTCAGAGAGAAGTCATGTAGCCCTGCAGGAGACAGATGCTGAGAACTTTACCTCATAGGCCACAGACACATGGCAATACACAGATTAATAGAAATTAGTTAAATTAATATGTAAGAGTTAGCCAATAAGAAGCTAGAGCTAATGGGCTAAGCAGTGATTTAATTAATACAGTTTCTGTGTGGTTATTTTCAGGCTGAGCAGCTGGGAACTAACAAGCAGATTCCCACAACAAACTGGTGCCCACATGGCCAACTAAAATCCACTTAAAATCTTAGAGAGCTTGGAAAGGAATTTTAGACACTAAAAAAATAATGAAGTTTAGCCACATTTCTTTCCCCAAATAGGCTTTGCTTACTGGTGACATGCTTTGGCACCTTTAAGAGAGGTTTTCCTGATTTAGAGGTAGCAGAAAAAAGGCTGCACCATTTTGAAATGCCAGCTTTCCAGGATGCCAGTGTGAACTCTCTTTCTGGAGGACTAGTTATGGGGTCTGTGAGAAGATTGCTAATGGCAACTTAGACCCCCTGTGTGCCTGTAAATGGGGCAATGTACATGGCTCTCGGAGACAGCAAATGTGCCTCTGCCATAAAGGTATCATATCTTCAGAATTTGGGTCTAAGGATTTGTGGCTTTGGAAAAGAGGTTCTTCTTTGGTTTCCACAGAGGATGAGAACCTGTGGAATCCTTCCAGACTAATGTGGCTTGACGACTCAAGGCCACCCCAAAGGTCATAGTGAATGTCCCCCAAAATTACTTCACCAAATAAAAAGCAGGAAGCAGTTTGGAGAGAACTATAGCCATATTCCCAAATACTGTTCATGAATGTTTGTTTACATTTAAAGGGGAATATGCTATAGAGATTTGCATTGGTATGGATCTTGGTTTGTTGCTACAAATTTAAGGTCAATTGTATTATAGGTATTTCTGCTCTTGATTAAGGTATTGCATTTGTGCAGCTCATTTAAAAATGTATGTATAATTAAAATATACGTAAATAGAGAATCATCTATAATAGTAATAGTCAAGTTTGTACTCATGTTAGTTAGATTTTCTAGATGTACAGAGTTGTATTTCAGATAGATAGTAATTCTTCAAATCTTTCAGAATATGGCATTTAAAATGTTTTAAGAGCTTAAGACTTTTCAGGACAATGAAAGACATCTGCTCCTGGTGACACCAATCTAGTTTGAGAGGATGATAGATATCAAAGAGGCTCCTTATGGAGTTTATTAGCCATTTGGGCAAGAAACTGCTCTTGCCTGGACTGTTTGATAAACTGGACATGCAGGACCCACAGAGAAATGACTGCTGAACTTGCCTAAAGGTAAATGATTCTTTGGGGTTCCTGATCCATGGAAGAGTCTGCCAGACATTCTGCAGGGCACAGAAGACAGCAACTGATGGACTTTTCCATCGCAAGGCAGAACAGGTTTTTAAATTTCCTGCTTTATGGAAAAGTCTGCCAGATACTATGGGCCTGTGGGCTGAGGACTGGATGCCCCAACAACACACAAGAACTTTGGGTGACTGTCTGGGCAATGAGATGTCTCTGTCATTTCTAGAGTTTTGGAAATTACCTACAAAATACTTCCTGATTACTTAGGTAATAGTATATTTTTCTGGAGTGTTTGATGGAGTTGAAGAATATATAGTTATAGTTTTCTTTAGTTATGATAAAAGATAAAGTAGATATAAATACTGTAACTATAATTCTTTCACGATACCTGTTTCGTTATTTGTAATTTTACTATGTTAAAATTGAAACCTTCCTTTCCATTTAAACATAAAAGGGAAGGTGATGTGTGATTCCCCTCTGTATGCTGTGATTATCATTGTTTAATAAACAAACTGCTTTGGGCCTATAGCAGAGCTATAGGGCAGAACCTAGGTAGGTGGGGGAAAACTAAACTGAATGCTGGGAGAAAGAAGGCTGAGTCAGAGAAAAGTTAGGTAGCCCCACCAGAGACAGATGCTGGGAACTTTACCCGGTAAGCCACATCTATGTAGTGATACACAGATTTCTAGAAATGGGTTAAATTAAAATGTAAGAGTTAGCCAATAAGAAGCTAGAGCTAATGGGACAAGCCATGATTTAATTAATACAGTTTCTGTGCGATTATTTCGGGACTGAGAAGCTAGGAACAAACAAGCACCTCTCCTTACTATATGATATCACATCCCAATGAGAAATTTCATTCAGAAAAACTCCTCCTACTAATGGTTTCGCAAGCAAGCAAATGAAAGTTACTAAGAAGAGGCACATGTTAAAATACATCTTCCTATCTGGGAAGTTTTTCATTCAATCAATTACATTCTGACCTGGGTCAGAATGCTCATGGTCAACCATGAAGAAAATTAATTTAGTCACTTCAATGATACTCATAGTCTGCAATAGGCCCTACACTGTTCAAATGTTCAAAGTCTCTTCTGATGTTCAAGACAATCACTTGACAGTGATTTGTTGACAGAGGTTTCTGTTCTGCCTAGTCCCATAGTCATTTGGTCCCAAAGAAACACACAGATGTCTACATTAATTATAAACTGGTTGGCCTATTAGCTCAGGCTTCTTATTAACTAATTCTTACATCTTTTTTTGTTTAGAATTACCATTCTTTTTTAAAATATTATTTATTTATTTATTATGTATACAATATTCTGTCTGCTTGTATGCCTGAAGGCCAGAAAAGGGCACCAGACCTTATTACAGATGGTTGTGAGCCACCATGTGGTTGCTGGGAATTGAACTCAGGACCTTTGGAAGAGTAGACAATGCTCTTAACCACTGAGCCATCTCTCCAGCCCCCCTAATTCTTACATCTTAGATTAGTACATAAACCTTGTCTGTGTTAGCCACATGGCTTGGTACCTTTTATCAGTGAGGCATTCTCCTCTTGTTTCCTCTGTGTCTGGGTGACAACTGCAGACTGAGCCTTTCCTCTTCCCAGAATTCTCCTGGTCTTGTGGCCCCACCTATCCTTCCTGCCTGGTTACTGGTCAATCAGCATTTTATTAAACCAATATAAGTGACAAATCTTTATAAGGTATAAGACCATTGTCCCACAGCAAGTAACATCTTGTAAAAATCAGAAAACAATTTACATCTTTCCAACATACACATTCACACTACAAAGTAGAGAAATGGAGACATAGTGAGGGAAGATTGAACCAAGGCAAGACTGAAGCATAGCAGGACAAACATCAAATCCTGTAGCTCTGTCTCAGATGCACAGGCCTTCAGTTTCAAAGGGCTTAGATGGCCCTATCCCTGCATCTTCTCATACACTGATCTCTTTGGTTACTTCCACTCCCTATATTCAGTTAGTTCTCCATTAAAGATGTCTTTTAGTTTAGAAATCTCAATATCTTGTGGTATCAAAATGCAACCTAGGCTGTATCAAAATACAACCCTTGCTTTTGTGGAATATTATTGTAAGATGTGTTATATTTATTTATGTTGTGAAACAATTGTTTCAATGATGCAAATATGTGTTGCATTCTTTTATGTTGCATTTGTTTAATTCTGTGAAGCTCTGATACTGGGCTGGTCTAAAATACCTGTTCGGCCTAATAACCAATAGTCAATAGCTTGGTAGGAAAGAATAAGACGGGCTGGCAGGCAGAGAGAATAAATGGGAGGAGAAATCTTGGAGGGAAAACGGAAGGATGACCAAGAAAAGGAGAGGAAGGCATGGGCCAGCCACTCAGCTAAACAGCAAGCCATAGAGTAAGAAGTAAAAAAAAATGTATACAGAGAAAGATAAAAGTCCAGAGACAAAAGGTAGATATGACAATCAGTTAAGAAAAGTTGACTAGAAATAAGACAACCTTAGACCAGGAATTTATAAGAAATAAAAAGCCCAGTGTATGTCATTTTTTGACAGCTAGGTAGAGGCCCCCAAAGACTAAAAACAACAACAACAACAACAATAGGTTTCATCCTCACAGCTTCATGAAATGAACTCTCACAATCTCTTCACTGGGTTTCTGACTCTGCCAAACATGAATGCCAGTAACAATGCTGAGTTGTAACTACAAACTAAGAACCCATTACCTTAAATTATGATTCTTTCTTGTTTCCAGGATGAATGATCCTGAAAAGTTTAACTAACACTTACTTAGACAGACACTAACACACTTGGACCACATGTGTAGCAGATTTTGTAAGAAGTTGCTTGCTAGGACTAGGAATCACTTTGCTTACTCATTACATAAATTGAAGGTTTATGTGGATAGAGTCTTACTCTTGGAGCACCTTGCTAGACTTTCATTCCACGGCAAGGGCCTTTTCTATAATAGTAAGGAACTCCTTGAAAATCCCTACTTGTTTCAGTAATTGGCTGCCACCTGAAACTACCTTTTCATCTTCATTTATTTCAGCCCCAAATGTTTTCTTTTTACTGCAGACCTAAATGAATCATCAGGAATAACCTTCCAACTGATCCAATATTTCATTTAAGGATTAGCCCATCATTTTTTTTTTTTTTTTGGTTTTTTTCGAGACAGGGTTTCTCTGTGGTTTTGGAGCCTGTCCTGGAACTAGCTCTGTAGACCAGGCTGGTCTCGAACTCACAGAGATCCGCCTGCCTCTGCCTCCTGAGTGCTGGGATTAAAGGCGTGTGCCACCATCGCCCAGCCTAGCCCATCATTTTTTAATTGTGCTTTACTGAATTTCCAGGTCACAGGCAGAAAAAGAAAGATTTTGGAGCAAAAAATATCACCCAAATGACCTCTAACTTAATCTGTTATGGAGTCCATCATGTCCAACTGAAATCCTATGATCTCGATCTCTACTTTCTGGCATTCCTCTTAACATTTCCATCTTCCTGGTCCTACAAGAACAGCAAATTTAGTTCTGTGTACTACTTTCTATGTATTTTGCCACCTAAAGTCTAGATATCTTCTATATTCTTTCAAGAGACATCATTCCAGGTTCTGCCTAGCATCAATGTTACTTTTGGTTTTCCATTTTTTGTTCTAACTTATATTTATGTTTTTCTGATTAAATCCTCTAACCAAAAGCAGCTTAGACAATGAGTAGGGCTGATGGAATACCATGCAGAGATCCCTACCCAAACAGCTTGAGCCCTAGGAATCTTGTAGAAGGAGTGTGTGAGTATTGTAGCATTCAGTGGTTGAAGAAATCAGGAGAATATGGCCCACACAAGCAACTAAGTATGGCATATAGTGGCTCAAAGAAACTGATGTAGCAATCACAGAGTCTTCATGGCTGCATACATGTTATGGTTGTTTAGTTTGGGATGTTTGTGTAATCTCCTAACTGTAGGAGTCATGGTGTGTCTGACTTTTTTGTCTGTTCTTAGGATCCTTTTCCTTCTATTGCATTACATTGTCTAGCCTTGAAGAGTTTGTGCCTAGTCCTATTGCACCTTGGTATGACTTATTTGGTTGATATACCTGGGAGGTCTGCTCTTTTTTGAAGGGAAAGGAAGCAGTAAAGCTGGGACAATGGGGATTAGGTGGGGGAGGGACTGGAATGAGTAAAGGAGGAATTCAATCAGGATATATAGTATGAGATAAGAATAGATACAAATAAAAATAAAAATATATTTAGTCTAAGTCCAATGATCCTTATACTCTGTAGCAGCCCAAACATCGCAAATGTCCAAAGTCTCTTCTGACACTTAAGACAATCTCCTGACTGTCACATGTTGTAAAAAAATAAATATTTACAACATATAATGGCACAGGACATATTCCCATTCATAAAAATTAGGAATATGACTGTGTTACAGCTCCCAACTTAGGCAGACTCATGTGTATGTCACACCACTCAGAAGAACAGATAGGCAGACCACAAGCCCATAAAATTTCCACACTCCCTACATTCCCACAGACACAATCCTCCAGCAACCCTACAGCTGCTATGCCCCAAAACCATGTACCCACCCCTATTATCAGATGCATAGCCTTTGCTCAAGTGCAGGCCACATCAGCCAAAAAAACAGGTAGAAAAACTGAGGTGAAGACTCTCTGCTGGACCAGAACCTATGCCAGTCACCAGAAATTCACATTTCTGTCTTTGTACCTCCTTGTTTTTTTTCTTGTCTGTGTACCTCCTCCATTCTTTTGATAATCCCACAACACTATCCCCAATCCTAATTCACTCCTTTTCTCTGAGTTGTAGCCTAAAACTTGGGTGGAGACTCACACACTATCTGCAAGAAGTCTATTTAGGCCAACTTCCAACTGACCTTCCTCATTCTCTCAGTCCCCCTCATCACTATCCCCAAGTTCCCTACCCTCTCCCAAACATGGGCAGACACTCCCTCCTGGAGCAAAGGCCACACCATCTGTAAGATTTCCAGCCCTAACTTGGGATGACAGCCTCTGTTCAAGCCACATAAAGCAGAAAACTAGAGAGCAAAGAGAAACCAAGGAACAAAACAGCCATGCAACAAAGACAAACTGAGAAATTGGTACCTAGACCCACAAATACGTCAAACCAAGATACCTGGACACCAGCATAAAAATACAATCAACAACAGCAAGAGCAATAAGTCACTACCAGATTCCAGGTATTCTACTATTATTGCAAGCCCTGAACATTCTAACACAGTTGAAGCACAATTAAATTAAAACAAACTTTATAGAGATAACAGAATCCCTTAAGCAGAAAAGGATAAATGAAGTATTGGAGAAAATTAATCCCTTAAATAAAGCCAAAACATAAACAAAGAAACAGTTGACAGAAATGAATGAATCTGTTCACGACCTTAAAATAGAAATAGGAGCCATTAAAAAATGTGAACTGAAGAAATTATAAAAATGAAAATCTAAATAATCAAATGAGACCTACAAAGGCATGCTTCACCAAAAGAATACAAAACATCAAACAGAGAATTTCAGACTTTAAAAGCATGATAAAAGAAATAGATATATTGATCAAAGAAAATGGTAAACCTAAAATTTCCTGAAATATAACATCCAGAAAATTTGAAATACTAGGAAAAGACCAATCCTAAGAATAACAGGCATAGAAATTTCAAAAAAATTCATAGACAAAATCTTTCCTAACTAAAATGACACAGGAGAATGCAGGCCACAGAATCAACTAAGTAGGGCTCATAGGAGCTCACAGAAACTGAAATAGTAATCACGGAGCCTGCAGGAGTTTGCATTAGGTCCTCTGCATATATGTTATCACTGTGTAGCTTGGTGTTTTTGTGCAACTCCTAACAGTGGGAGTGGGGGATATCTCTGAATCTTTTGCCTGCTCTTGGAAGCCTTTTCCTCCTACTAGGTTGATTCATCCAGTCTTTGATATGTGCCTATCATATGAATTTGCTATGTATGGCTTTATTGATATCTCTGGGATATCTGCTCTATTCTGAAGGGAAATGAAGATTGAGTGGATCTGGTGGAGAAGGGCATAGTAGAGAGGACTGAAAGGAATGGAGGGAGGGGAAACTGCAGTTGGGATAGATTATAGGAAAAGTGATGCGCCATGTCCTTCTGTACAAGTGTTGCTTTTACTGGTTACTGAATAAAGCTGCTTTGGCCTATGGCAAGGCAGAATATAGCCAGGCTGGAAGAGAAATAGAGAGTAGGCAGAGTCTAAGAGATGCCATGTAACTGTCAAAGCAGAAAGACACCCCAGAACCTTATCAGTAGGCTACAGCCTCATGGTTATACAGAGATTAATAGACATGGGTTAAGATAAAAGAGCTAGTTAATAAGAAGCCTGAGCTAATAGGCCAAATGACCTGTTTCACTCTAATTGCCTTATAAGTCACAAGCACTTTTGAAAACCAGTTTATTGCTATTTTTTGCATATGTTTGTGCAAGAGTGAGAATGTCTTCCATATGTATACAAGTAACAGAAAAAAAGAGGGGTTCAGAGGCCCTGGATCTGAAATGGTAGAGTTATGAGCCTCACAATTTAAGTATAGGTATCTGAACTCAGGTCACCTTCAAAATGAATATGTGCTGAGCCACCTGTCAACATCCATAATACCTTTTATCCAATAAACCAAAAGTCTCTCATAGATTAACAATAAGAGCAATAAAACCTAAATAAATAAAGAAGTAAATAAATGATCCTTGGAAACATGATGCATCAATGTTAAGATGATGTGTATGTTAAATTTGCACCATAAATAAATACAGAACAATGACAATTCCCAACAATTTATAACAGAAAAGCTGATTACAAAACTACATTCTTATTGAAAGCACACAGAGTAATCAATGGGGTTATGAAAAAAATAGTACACAGATTGACATAATATGACTTCTTTCTGGGTGGTGGTGGCACACACCTTTAATCCTAGCATTCAGGAGGCAGAGACAGGAGGATCTCTGTGAGTCTGAAGCCAGCCCGGTCTACAGAGTGAGTTCCAGGACGGGCTCCAAAGCTACAA
Source organism: Microtus obscurus (assembly GCA_963919715.1). NCBI lineage: Eukaryota > Metazoa > Chordata > Mammalia > Rodentia > Cricetidae > Microtus > Microtus obscurus. The sequence continues at coordinate 194,857 of CAWTZC010000020.1, read as the reverse complement.
AGAAACCCTATCTCGGGGGGAAAAATTACCACAAAGCTGACCAATCAAGAAGTGTATGATATTTGGGAAAGAATAAAGAGAATGGAGAGAAAAAGCCAAGAACTAAGGCAGAAAATATAGTCAGCTATTAATCAAAAGACCAAAGGAAACTTATTCAGGAAGCGTGTGATCTTGACCAATATTATCTAGCTACCCATGATTCTATGTGTATAGAAATTAAAGACTTCACAATTTTCACAAAAGTACCTCAAAGTGACCCTTAAACTGTTGTTTCTGACCCTCCAGAACTAGTATTTCTTCTGGAGAGAGCCCATGCTCTAGATCCCTCTCTGCAGAAGGAGATGATTTACTGTTATGTGTAGATAGCTGCTGTAGGCTGCGTTCCCACCTGGCTCCTGCACGGCTAGATTAATACCTGAAATAACAACACACAAATTGTATTCTTTTAAACACTGCCTGGTCCATTAGTTTCAGCCTCTTATTGGCTAATTCTCATATCTTGATTAACCCATTTCTATTAATGTATGTAGCACCACGAGGTGGTGGCTTACTGGGAATATCCTAACATGCATCCATCTTGGAGAGGAGGGCTATGGCATCTGCCTCACTGCCTTCTTCCTGCCAGCATTTAGTTCTGTTTGCTCCGCCTACCTAATTTTCTGTCCTATCAAAGGGCCAAGACAGTTTCTTTATTAACCAATGAAAGTAACACATAGACAGATGACCCTCCTCCATCAGCTATGGTTCTGCAGCCCCTTAGACCTCCTTGTGTTTTCAGGTAAACGCAGCCATACTGATGCCCAATCCCAAAGCAATATAGAATAATTTCTACTTCCTGTCACATGGATTATAGCACAAGATATAGATTCTGCTCTTTCTACCTGCCCAACACCATACATGCCTAAGAAACCTCTGCAGCTCAGAAACTCTCTTTGTCCCCTGGAACTAATCATCAATGAATCACACCATTGCAGCTCGTGGTAGCAAAAAGTTAGAAACATTTAAATCATGCATTGCTAAATCAACATCACTGTAATTCTACCAGCTTTTAAACTACTTGAAACATAAGACAAACTTGAAAGTAGACTGCAATATTCAGAACTTCTAAAAACCAGATTATCAGTTTTCAAATCTGTCTTCCGATTGTAGACCAAAAGCATGACTCTGAGAGTACAGTGGACAGTCAGATTACAAGCATAATGTCCTACCATGCCAGGGCTGCAGAGTCTCCCTCTCCCGAGGAAATCCACACACAGGGAGGCTCAGAGGACAGGAACACTGCACAGATCATAGAGCAACAGAACCAGAGCCTGGCTCATAGTCCATCCAAATCCCAGCAGAAATGACAGCTCAACAGACCTTCTCTGAACACCCGACACTCACTATGGCATAGTTTATGGTCTTCCTTACATTCATTACAATAAAAGTAGAAAAGAATCCTGGAAAGAACCTGCAAGCTACCTGCCACTATTATTCCTGCTTGCTAAGACTTTCCAGAGTCCCTCATTGGCTAAGACCACTCTGCTGGGCTTCAGAATATTATCATCTCCCCTAATGGGTGATCAGAGATCAAATGACTCAGAGAGCACAGTAATTCCTACTCTGTCCTCCCAGATCAGCAGACAGGGCCTTAGCCCAGAAAGTTTGTATTTCAGTACACATTCATCCACTTTTCTAAAGCATACAGTTTTCCTCATCCAAAGCACAGGGTCCTTTGTTTGCACATTCCATTATACACTCAATGTGCAGTGCAGCGAACCCATCGCATCATACCTGGGAAATCCTGCGGCCAAACACAGGTCACATTCACAACTGTTGTTAAAGACAAAAGGACCATGAAGTAGAAGATAATAAGGGGTCATGGTAAGGCTTGGGGACAGGAAAGAGAATGTGGATATGATATAGTTATAATCTCAAAAAATTATTTTGAAAAGTTGAAACAGGCTTTATGGCCATGTGCTTCAGAAACAAGGGATTTATATTAGAGCACATCAAAGATTTCTCAAACCTTTTATCTCAGGATATATATCTAAAACCAGTAAAATAACATTCCTGTTAGGCAGGGCCACATTTTACTCAGATCTATTTTCATTGAACTATTGTAACTATAGCAATTTGGTTTCATGATAAGTTTGGTTCTTTATCCAGATTCTTGATTGCCTGGTCTGTGGACATCAAGAAATGACCATCAGGACATTTCTGGAGCACCTAAAATTGATTACCCGGTTCTGCATTGCTAATCTGAACTACTGTTGATGTAGGAAAGTTCTCAGCCACTGTCCTGTCTCTCCCTTTCTGCACTGTGAATCTACCAGCTTCAAGCCTGACCTATGTACTCACCCTCTTCATCTATAATCATACACTAAAAGCCAGAGAGACTGGAGGTCTCTCATTAGCTGGTTTATTTTTCCTTCCCACTGACCAGTCAAGATCCGGTCCTGAAGAAGTTGAAGGACTATCTACCCAGCACTGGGCAGCAGAGACAGGAATAGGTTTTCAAAGCAAATCTCAAGTGTGAGGCAACAATATTACAAGCTCATAGTCTCCCCCACTCTCGACAAAAATCAGAGGCCAAAGGCCACTACCAAGGTCACCATGAAGAACAACAGAACCTGTCTGACTCATGGTTCATCCCTGTCCAAGCAGCTCTGACAGCTCAGCCAACCTGCTCTTCCTGGTCTGGGGACAGTCGCTCCTACATTCACCATGGCATGGCTTCTGGTCCTCCTTACAACTCTGTACAGCAGAACAAGAGAATCCTGGAGAGAACCTGTAAACTACCTCTGGTGCTTCTAATTGCCAACCAGAGTCCCTCTAGGAACACCCAACTGGGCTTCAAGACATTAGCAGTTACCCTACTGGGTGAGCAGAGACTGAATGTCTCAGAAAGCAAACATCCTCCAGGTTTGTCCCTACACACTATAGTCAGACAAGACCCAATCTGGGAAATTTGTAGTTTAAATTTAAAGTGCTTCTTCCAGAGCACTTCCTGTTCCTCCTCCCAGGCACCAGGTCCTGTGTGTGGTCTGTGGACCCAAAAATATCCAGACAGGACATTTATTGGAACATTTAAAATCGATCACCTCACTACACACAGCTAATGTCAACTACCGTCACAGCAGGAAAGCTTTTACCCTCCTTCTTGCCCATCCTTTGTCTGTTGTGACTACACTGGATTTACAATTGGTCAGTGAACTCAATTCTTACAGGCTCCCACTTCACTCTTAAACTCACAATGAAATCTACAGAAATTGGAGGATACTCATTCACTGATCTATTTCTCCTTCACACAGGCCAGTCAAAGTCCAGCCTGGTAGGAGTTGCAGGACTTTCTTTCCAGCACTAGGTAGCAGAGGCAGGATTGGGTGTTCACAGCAATTCTCAGTTACATAGTAGGATGCAAACCTGAGCTACAGGAGACATTAATCTAAACCAGTTGTTCTCAATCTTCCTAGTGCTGTGCCTCTTTAATACAGTTACTCTTGATGTAGTGACCTCCACACCTATAAAATTATTTTCATGCTACAAAATAACTATATTTTCGCTACTGTTATTAATTATAACATAAATATCTGTACTTTCTGATGGTCTTAGGCCAGTCCTGTGATAGGTTCATTTGATCACCCAAAAGGAGTCATGGCCCACCAGGTTGAGAATCACTGCTATAAACTGCTATAAATAAATAGATGAATAAATAAACAGCACTTAAAAGGAATGAAATTCAAAAACTGGGAAACATTGGAAAATAGAAACAGATTATATCAGTCATGCCTTGGAGAAAATGAAATCTAAAAAATGATAACCAATAATTGACTTATTTTTAATATTTATTTATTTTATTATGTATACAATACTCTGTCTGTGTGTCTGCCTGTGGGCCAAAAGAGGACATCAGATCTCATTACAGATGGCTGTGAGCCACCATAAGATTGAGGGGAATTGAACTCAGGACCTTTGGAAGAGCAGGCAATGCTCTTAACCCCTGAGCCTCCTCTCCAGCCCCAATAATTGACTTCTTAAAATGATAAAAAATAATTGAACACCCAGTTACACTGACTTTGAAACAGAGTAAGCATTTCCCTGGTAGGTAGAATGGCATTAATAAGACAATGCATGACTTTGTCCCATGTAAAATGTTAGCTGCTGAATGCTGTAAGCTGACACATGGAGTTACAGCCTGTGTCTCAAACATCTGAGCTGACTTCACTGTGTCAACCAGGATTGCACATATCTGCATGATAGAGTTCACTAATTGGAAACTAAATACTTAAGAGTTCAAGCTGTCCTCCTAAAACTGTATGCCCACAAGTGTCTGTCTTCATTCACAAGGAAGGAATTAATGTATGATGGGAATTACACAAAAAGTCACTCACTGTGCCCCATCACTCTGTCCTTCTTTGTAATGGACACCCCTGCAGCCCATGGCCTTAAACTTCAGTCTAAGACCTAGATATTTTCCAGTGTGTTTACCCCCTCCAATGTACACAGTACACCATTCCTACTCTTCTGGTCTGAAGGGAGAAGCCATGGTCCACATGCAAATCCTTTTATTGTTACTGCAATGGACAGTCCCAGTGTATGACTCAAACTGGCCATTTTATAGCTCGGTGGTGCAGCATACTTGTAATCAAGAATGTACGATTGTTAGCCAGGGTAGCAAGGGCAATGCCCTGTGGGGCTGCAGACAATATTCAAGTCCACCTCAGTCAGCACAGGGGCCACGGAGTCACAACTGCTTTCCTAAGAGCTGAAAAATGCAGCTGTTCTAGAATTGTTATACTCTCTTGGCACACAAGGTTGTGACCCCGTAATGGCCCCAGAGGAGCAGGTCAGAGGCCTTTGATGGAGAAGTGGGTCTTCTGGCTGGTTGTAAATCATGGTTGTCTCATTTGATATAGGAATGTAGCTTAATGGCTGATTAATCCTGCTGAACATTTGCACCTCTTGATACTAATCTCTAACAGGCATGGTGTACATGCTACTCCTCTTTGGATATTTGGGATGCAGCCCTCACTCACTTAAATTCTACTTTGTGTGAGTTTATGTCTCCTAAGAACCAGTAAATCCTTATACCATTAATTCTATTATCAACTATACTCTTCTACATCACAGTTTGGTAGTGGAGCACTGCTCTACACAGGAGAAACCGTTTACAAGCCACAGGAAATTAACTACAGACGGATGACAAATCTAAATGTTAAAAGTGCAGAACTTCTGAAGACCCAGGAGAGACCAGGCAAATGTGGTGATCTCACTCCACAGGTGACGATATAAACACGACAGACACCACCATCTGCGGCTCCCGACGCTCTGCTCTGTGCAGACACAGGCCTGGCAGTGAAGGGATTCAGAGGCTGCCAGCAGAGAGCTGCAAGGTTAGGACTACTGATGCAGGAAGACGCTAAACTCTGTGTCTGTCTGCAGACTGCCACCTGGCTACCACACCCGCCGGGAGCCTCAGCGGCCGCTCCACCTAAGTTTAGGGACAGCGGCTCCTCCCTCGCCAAGCCCGGCCACTCCTCCCGTCTGTGTAGAGCAACCCCTCACTCACCATGGTGCAGCCGCCAAACTGACAGACTATCTGCCCACAAGAGAGCCCAGACGCGGTGCTTGAGGGGGCTGAACCGGAACGGAAGTCTGGCTCCCGGATGAACCCTCCCATCTGAGTCGAGAGTCAGCTGGAGGATCTGATTGGCTGGTGAGGTCTGAGTGACGGGAGCAGGTTAGCAGAAGGGACTCAGCACAGCGGTCCAGCACTGGCTTCTAAAGACAGAACTGCCCCAGATTGGCTAGAAATTTACACCAAATTCAACAGCAAGTCTCTTGCTAATGTAAATCAGTGGGTTCGGTTTTAAAAGGAAGCATACAATTTCAGAAAATTAACTAAAATTAAACTAAAGAACCTGGCATTAAAAAAGAAAGAAAGAAAGAAAGAAAGAAAGAAATGAACTGGTTGGTGGAGGCACAGGGCTGTAACCCCAAAACTCCACAAAGAAGGCAGGCACATTTCTGTGTTCAAGGCCAGGCAGCTAGGAATGCTACACAGAGGAACACTGTCTCGAGGGAAAAAAAATCAAAACAATATTTAAAAATCTGCTTTTGAGCTTCTGCTGGTGAGTATTTATTTATCTGACATATGTGGGTGGTGGGAAAGGGATTTCTAAAAGAAATGGTCTGTGTCCTGAAGGGGCTGCAGGATCTGAGAATGAATTCCAATGGCTGCTAGCAACAGTGAACTGGGCTGTGGCTTCAGGTCCCTGGAGAGGAGAAGGGTAGCTAGCATTGACCTTGCCAATAGGTCCCAATCACAAGTTAATGTTGTGGCCTGAAGTTCCTCAAAAAGAAATGAATGGAGACCCTTGTTTATCTAAATGCCTGACTTTGGGGAAAGGACTTGTGGGAAGCAGGCAGAACTTGAAACTAAGGTGTCTTGTCTTATTCTTGCCTTCGGGACCCCCTGATTCTTAACTCTAACTGAACTCTTCCACTGTAAATAAATAAAAACAAGCAAATATGTGAAGAGAAGAATGATCGAATGGACAAACAAACCAACAAAGAAGCAAATAAAGAAAAAAAGTTCAGAGTTGTTAATTGGCTTTTGTTTTATTAATTAAAACTTTTGCCGGGCGGTGGTGGCGCACGCCTTTAATCCCAGCACTCGGGAGGCAGAGGCAGGCGGATCTCTGTGAGTTCGAGACCAGCCTGGTCTACAGAGCTAGTTCCAGGACAGGCACCAAAGCCACAGAGAAACCCTGTCTCGAAAAAACGAAAAAAAAAAAAAAAAAAAAAACCCAAAAAACTTTTGACATGTGACCTAGAAAGTATGTGGAGAATAACTTCATACTCAACTACCTCTCTCTTCTTTCTCTGTCTTTGCCTGTCTCTCTCTCTCTCTGTCTCTCATACACACACACAGAAACACTTGAATAAAATTTAAAATTAAACTAAATATACAATAAAAGGAAGCAAAACACCTTTACTATCATCATCTCATCACTCAGGAGGCAGAGTGAGCTCTGTGATCTCTGAAAGTCATGTTTTCCCGGCAGGGCTATGTAAAGAGATGCCTCATGTCAACATACAAACAAACTAAGAAACATGCAAGGACAGTGCTGGCTGGTGGGGGGAGGTGTACATGACTTATACAGGAGGGGTTTCATGGGATTAAAATGGAAAGTCTTGTCCTACACGGGCTGCACAGGAAGCCTTCCTTGGTCTTACCAAGGTTCAGAGAGCCATCCGACACAGAGAGGTAGAAAATGGGACACGTCCTGGTGATTCTCAATGGAGGCCTAGGACCTTGTTGTAAAGCAGAGAGGTGGAGGGGGGCACCTATGTGGTGGGCACAGAGGAGCTGGGATGACCACAGTGGTATTAGCACATTTGTTCCTGTCTTGGGTTGTGCCATGTCAGTCAGTCAAGCTGATGCCCACCTGCAGAGAAGAGGAGAGATCCTGTTGGGTGGTGTGGTGGTAGCACATTCCTTTAATATCAGCATGTGGGAGTTCCAGAACTGGTTCCGAGGCTACAGCTAAGAGTCTGGTTTCCTGTGCTCACTCCCCCACAAAGATTTGGGTTTGTGTGCTCCTGAGACCTACCCCAATTTAATAGTGCTATTGCCCTATCATAAAGGACGATAGGGCATGACACGCATGCTTGATATCACACACATACACTGCCTATGTGGCTGCCTGCCTCTGTGAACCCTGTGAGAGTGCCCGTGCCTTCAGAAGACAGAAGATGGAGGGGGTTCTGCTGCAATTAGAGTTATGGATGGCTGCCAGCTCTCTCTTGGCTGCTGTGAGGATGGTCTGACAGTAACTCACCAAAGACAGAGACACGCCAGACAGGAGATTTTGGTAGAAAACTAAACTGAACTGAATGGAGTAGAAACAATTTTAGTGTTTTCAGAGTATTGTCTGAGGAACCTTCTACTTAAATGAAAGAAAACCAAATCCTTTCAAATGTCCAGATGTCCTCTGAGGGGGATGAATGGGTGACAGAAAAGAAAAGAAGATAAGAGGGTTTTAGTTGTTCCAAAATCTGCAGGGACAAAATTTCCCCTTATATGGTGAACTGGAGAATAGCAAGAGTTCCTGCTGCATTGTGTCTAGTTTTTCTCACTTGAGGCTGGATGGTGTCAGCTCTAAGATTTTCATCTTTCATGATCAGGTGAGAGTCTAGTTTACTTTAATTTGATAGATGGACACATGTTCCCTTTAGTTCTATTAGCTGTACAGCTTTGACCATGAAAACAGGTTGTATTTCATCAAAGAATTTCTCTGCATTTATATTTCATCTTTGATTGCTGTTAAGTGCCATCTAGTTGTTTCTTGGTATTTCATGAGCACTTTCCTAATTCTTTTGTTTCTTTTGTCTTGTTTTGTTTTTTTGAGGCAGGCTTTCTCTATGTAACGGCCTTGGAACTTGCTTAGTAGATGAGGCAGGCCTAGAACTCACTGATATTCTCCTGCATCAGCATCCCAAGTGCTAGGATTACAAGTATTATGTCACCACTGCTTGACTTTTCCTAATTCTTTTTGTTGTTGGTGGTGGTGTGGGTTTTTTTGTTCTTGTTTTGTTTTGTTTTGTTTTTGGAGACAGGGTAAAATTACCTAGTGCGAGCGAGAAGGAGACACAGAATGCCAACACATCCACTTAGGAGTTTATTAGAGGGCAGTGTGCACAGGCCTGGAGATCGAGGTCTAGACAGAGAGCATGGTGCATCCAGTTTTTAAAAGCTGCCCTGCACATGTGCACAGGGGGTTGCTGAGACTACATCACACTGATGATGCAGATGGTGGATGACTCACATGTGTGCACAAGGTTTTAGCTGAGTCATACGCGGATGTAACCACGCATGCGCACATATGGGTCACATGGGGCCCTTTGTGCATGAGGGCCTGTCCTCACATGCCTGCCTTTAGAACATGGAAGTACAGTCTTATCCATGGCTGAATAATTACATTCCACCCTTAAGTTTATTACTAAAATTTGGGGAGTTTGGGGAGTCTTAATGGATGGTGATGTGGTGCCATAAGGTCTCTCATGACTGCTTCATGCTGACTTTGTCAGTGTTGAGGAGTTGAGATGCTTGACCATGTCCTGGGGTGGCTGATTGCTGTTGTATTTTCTGGGCATGAGGAACTGGCTGGCTGACAGCTTGGACCTTGCAAGATGCTGGAAAGGCAGAAAATTATGTCTGGAAAAAAATCAGTGATTAGGGCCTTTTCTGACTACAGTGTGGAAGGGCAAGGATTGGAAGGACTGTGTGTCTGACTCATTTGGTCTCTACTCCCCCAGTGGCATTGCTGCTACTGTCCTGATGCCCAGCTGGGTGGTCCTAAGTAATGAGGAAATTTGGGGAGGTTTGGCCATTAGGAGCACTAGTGGGAGGAGGTTGCTTACAGCTTCTTTTTATGATTCTCCTCTTGTTGTGCTGGGGGCAGGGGCTGAAGTACATAGGCCAGTCCATGGTGAATGTGGGGGCCACTGTCCTCAGACCAGAAAGAGTAGGTTGACTGAGCTATCAGAATCAGGACTGCATGGACTCAGATACCCCATAAGCCAGACTGAGGTTCGGTTATCTCTGTGATGACATGAGCAGTGGCTCTGGACCTCTGAGCTTCCTTGAGTGTGGATTCCTTGGAAAGGGGGAGGTTCTGCCATCTTGGCCTGGGAGACTATGAGCTTGTAATATCACTGTCCAGTGTCCACACGGAAGCATTGCTTTAATTGTGCCATAAGAAGACAGATTGAAAAACTGAAGATCTGGGCTGTAGAACTTCTGAATGTTCCATTCACTTTCAGGCTTGTTTAACACGTCTGTCAGATAGTTTAGAAACTGGTAGAAAGGAGATGATGGACATCATCCTTCAGCAATACATGATAAGAATGTTTTCAACTTTCTGCTACTGCCAGCCACCATGGTGTGATTCAGTGAAGCTCAGTTCCAAGGGACAAGGTGAGTTGCTGATCTGTAGAGGTATCTCAGGTTTGCATGGTGTTGGACAGGTGAATAGCACAGATGCCACAGCTTGTGATATTATCGATGTGGCAGGAAGTAGACACGAAATTATTCTTCAACATTTTGTGATTGGGCATCATCGGGGCTTGGTTTGCCTGAAATCACAAGGGGGCATGAGGAGGTGTACAGCCATGTTAGGGTCTGCAGGAGAGCACCTCCATTTGCAGGGAGGGCTCCAGAGCATCGGGCCTCTCTGGAAGAAATATCAGTAGCTGGAGTTTCAAAACATGAATAGTTTAAGTGTCATTTTGAGCTAATTTTGTTGAAGTTGTGAAATCTATCTTTATTAATTTCTGTACACACATAGAATCATAGGTAGCTGTGTAGACAGAAGTTTCTGTCCCACCCAGTTCCACAGCCATTCAGTCCCAAAGAAACAAACAGAGGTTAAATTAATTATAAACTGTTTGGCCAGTACAAGCAGTAGAGATAAATTCTAGTCCCACGGCCAATGTCCCCGTAGTCTGCCCTAGTCATACAACTGTCACCCACATTGAGTGGGCCTGTTTTGGTCCTATGCTGGACTGCAGTTCATGGGCTCCCATTAGCTCAGGTAAGCTGTTTCAGTGGGTCTCTTCATCATGGTCTTGACCTATTTGCTCAGCAGCATTTATAATCAAATGTGTTTTAGCAGCTGTTGCTCCTTCCTCAGCAGTCAACTCCAAGACAACAATTCAAAGACAACACAGTAACATACAGGATCCAGATTCTCTGTGTATTTTCCATGTTTATGTAGCTTTTTTATTTATTTCTTTTATTTTTATTTTTAAATGTTTGGTTTTTGAGACAAGATCTCTGTGTGTATCTTTGGCTGGGCTGGTTACACACTCTGTAAACCAGGATGACCTTGAATTCAAAGATCTACCTGCCTCAGCCTCCCAAGTTCTGGGATTAAAGGCCTGTGTCACCACACCCAACTACTCTATTTCTGTTTAAGTACTTTATCTTTTTTCTTTTCTCTCCCAAGCCAACATATATTTTTAAACACACTGTAAATCATTTAGAGGATTCTTTTTCCTCTGAATCTGTCTTTACTGTATATTTCTGTATTATTCCAAACAGATGAGTCTTCAATCTGCTAAGTTATATGGTTAGGATCAATGCTGTGGCTTTGACAACAGGCTCCTCCACATTGCTTAGCTTCCTGAGAATCTAGCTTCATGGCACAGGTACAAGTGGGATCCACATGTAATGTCACAACTCTGTGGAGTTCTTAGTTCCATGCCTCCCCCAAGAAGCCTGATGCTGGCTGCTCGTAAGCACCATTTAAGTGTTTGGAGGCAGAGCCTCTTAAAAGAGCTGTGGAGGTTTTTGTCACTAATGCTGAGTCGAGAAGCCTATCAAAGGAGCAGAGCATACTGGAGAAAAGGCAATTACCAAGAAGCTGGGCTTGACTTTGTTCTCATATGTTTAGAATTCTTTTTCTATACCTTTCTCAGGCTTTAAGTGGAAATTATTGCCAAACATGAGTGCCGTTTATAGATGGAAATTTCTATCCTGCATGTTCCTGCAGCCATTCAGTCCCAAAGAAACACAGAGGTTTATATTAATTATGAACTGTTTGGTCTCTTAGCTTCAGGCTTATTATTTTTTATTGATATTTATTGATTTTTACATTTTTTTCTACTCCCCTCCCTGCCTCTCCCTTCCCCACCTCAACCCTCCACCAAGGTACCTATGCTCCCAATTTACTCAGGAGATATTGTCTTTTTTCTACTTTCTACTTCCCATGTAGATTAGATCAATGCAAATCTCTCTTAGTGTCCTCATTGTAGTCTAAATTCTCTGGGATTGTGGTTTGTAGGTTTGCTTTCTTTGCTTTATGTTTAAAAGCCACCTATGTGTGAGCATATGTGATAATTGTCTTTCTGTGTCTGGGTTACCTCACTCAAAATAATGTTTTCAATTTTCCTGAAAAAAATCAAGAAGTCACCATTTTGTTCTTCTGTGTAGTACTCCATTGGGTAAATGACCACATTTTCCTTATTCATTCTTTGATTGAGGGGCATTTAGGTTGTTTCTAATTTCTGGCTATGACAAACAAAGCTGCTATGAACATAGTTGAGCACATGTCCTTGTAGCACGATTGAGCATCCTTTGTATATAGACCCAAAAGTGGTATTACTGGGTCTTGAGAAAGGTTGTTTCCTAATTTTCTGAGAAATCATCACACTTACATTCAAAAAGGCTGTACCAGCTTGCATTCCCACCAGCAATGCAGAAGTGTTCCCTTTTCCCCACAACCTCTCCAGCATAAGTTGTCATCAGTGTTTTTGATTTTGGCTATACTTACAGATGTAAGATGGAATCTCAGAGTTTTTTTGATTTGCTTTTCTCTGGTGACTATGGATGTTGAACATTTCCTTAATTGTCTTTCAGCCATTTTAGAATTCTCCATTGAGAGTTCTCTTTTTAGGTCTGTACTCCATTTTTTTTAAATGGATTATGTGTTCTTATGTGTCTAACTTCTTGAGTTCTTTGTATATTTTGTAGATCAGACCTCTGACTGATGTGGTGTTAGTGAAGATTTTTTTTCCCATTCTGTAGGCTGTCATTTTGTCTTGTTGACTGTGTCCTTTGCTTTACAGAAGCTTTTCAGTTTCAGGAGGTCCCATTTATTGTTTCTCTCAGTGTCTGTGTTGCTGGGGCTATATTTAGGAAGTGGTTCCCTGTGCCAATGTGTTCAAGTGTACTTCCCACTTTCTAGTCAATAATGATTAGTGTGGCTGGCTCTATGTTGAGGTCTTTGATCCATTTGGACTTGAGTTTTGTGCATGGTGATAGATATGGGTCTATTTTCATTCTTCTATATGTTGATATCCAGTTATCTGTCCATGTATACCTGTTTAAACATGCAGTTCCTTTTAGTAAGATCTTATTTATATTATAGTTTAGACAGGCACTTTGTGTTTCTCGAATATGAATGCAGAACTGGAATGAATACATACTCTTTGTAGGAACTTCAGTAAGAAACCTCTGAGTTCTTTCTATCTTTTCTGTTCGTTTGATTTTTGCATGGGAGACAGGGTCTTACAATGTACTTCTGTCTGTGTTGGAACTGATTGCTTAAATGGGGCCAGTAATCAACTCAGAGGCAAACACACCTGCCTCCTCCTTCTTAGTGCTAGGATTACAGACATGAGTCAGCACCCCAGCTTGCCCATCATCTTTTTGTAGTTGGTAGTTCATACAATTTCTCTGATGTGTAGTCAGTACTATTAATCTCTTTGCTTGTCTCTCTGAGTCTGTTAATAGGCATTTCTCTAACAAGGCAATATCCCATTAGAAGGTGCAGAAATGACAGAGTTGACCCTCCTGTTCAGTTTCCTTCTAAAATGAATTGGTGATTACATTACAACTTCTGTGTCATGAAATATGTTGAGAAGCACCACAATTATGTGACTATATTTTCAAAGAAGTATACATTTGCAGGGTTGTCACTTTGTTTTGTACACATGTATATTTTAGAATGCAGTGACCTATGATGATGTGCATGTTGACTTCACTTGGGAAGAGTGGTCTTTGCTGGATCCTTCCCAAAGAGTCTCTACAAAGATGTGATGCTGGAGACCTACAGGAACCTCACTGCTATAGGAAAGACTATGAATTTCCCTTCACATTTTAAAATAAGGGATGACTGTTTCTTGTTTATAGATGATCTTTTGTAATTGTAATTGAGACCAAGGAAGGATGATGTGAATAAGCTGGGATGGTTCTAAGGTTCACTGAAGATAATAACTTAAGTTTTGTACATTTGCCAATAACGCATTATTCACTTTCCAGTACTATATTATAGGATGCAAATGGGAAGATCATAATTTTGAAGAAAATTGTCAAAGTTCTAGAAGACATCAAAGGTAATTTTTATGTGTAAGCTTATATAAATAGGCCTCAAGAAATTGTAAGATTTTTGGAAATTTTAAAAGAAACAACAGTGTAAATAAGGACAACTTAAAGTACACTGATGATTATTAAATTCTCACAAAATCACATACCTTGATGTCAAATAGGTAAATTTTGTTTGCAAATCATTATGTTAAGAAAGAAGATAAGGAAAGAGTGCCTCCACAGATATCACCATTTCAATTAAAGCCTCATGAGAGCTGTACTGTGGAACTGCCAATCCATTTAGTTTCATACCAGTCATAGTACAAAAGATATGCACATTGAATAGGTGATACGTATATGTCCAAACCTTCTAATGAGCAAACAGTAAATGAGTAAATGAATAAAGCTCGTGTTCCTCATAAACTTGTTGTGGCTTTGCTGTGTTTGGTGTGAGGAGGGGTAGTTAGAGTCAAGAGCCAAGGGGCAGTTGTTGTGCATTACCTTAATCCCTATATCATATGTCTATGAGGAACAGAAAGTCAAACTTTGTGAATGAAACATGAACACCTTTCATTTGTCATTCTTCCTTTATTAGATATATCCTACGTCACTCTGGATACAAGTCATATAAACACAGGGATATCAAAAGAAGCAACATACCCATCTCCTCAGAACAATTAGAAGATATATATATATATATCCCCATTTTGAAGGAACTTCTTCAATAGGTTTCAAGTTTACAAGTAAATGTTTTTCCTTCTTTTTTGAAAATTCAGCAACAAACTCACACTGCAGAAAAGCCCTGTGAGTAGTAGGAATTTGTAAATAGTTTTTAGTCCTTGTTCACTTTGCAAATGTAGTATTACTCACATTATAGGAAAATTTATGAATGCAATATATATGGTAAAGCTCTGAGTTTTTCCAGTTCTCTTTCAATATGTGTAAGATCTTAAATAGAAAAAAGATGTTATAATGTGAACCATGTGATAAAGGCTCTTACCATCATAGGTATCTTCAAAGATGCAAAGCATCCCTTAATGTAAGAGAACAATATTAATGTAATCACAGTGATAAAACCTTAAGATCTGGATCTTATTTACAATTAGACCAAATTGTAAAATAAATTCATGCAATATATTCAGTAGTGTAATGAATATGGTAAAGCTTTTACATGTGCCAATTATTGTTGCAGGAATGAAAGAAGACATACTGGAGAGAAGCCTTCTGAATATACTCAAATTGTTGAAGCTTATGCTTATACTAATCAGCTTGAAAGGCATGAAAGAATCCATACTAGAGAGAGACGCTATGAATGTAATCAGTGTGGTAAAATTTATGTATGCAACAGGAATCTTCTAAGGCATAAAATAACACATACTGGAGAAAACCATATAAATGTAATCAATGTGGTAAGGCCTTTTCACATGATAGTAGTCTCCAAAGGCATAAAATAATACATACTGAGAGAAACTGTCTGAATGTAATAAATGTGGTAAGGCCCTTTTACGTGACAGTAGTCTCCAAGCACATAAAAGAATACATACTGGAGAGAAACCCTATGAATGTAATCAATGTGGCAAAGCCTTTTCATTTCACAGTTATCTCACAACACAGAAAATAATACATATGGGTGTGAAAACTTACGAATGCAATCAATATGGTAAAGCCTTTGCATTTCAAAGCTATCTCAAAACACGTAAAAGAACACACATGGGCGAGAAACCCTATGGATGTAATCAGTGTGGTAAAGCCTATGGATATAACAGTGCTCTTCTAATGCACAAAAGAACACATACTGGAGAGAAACCCTATGAATGTAATCAGTGTGGTAAAGCCTTTGGTCATGACAGTAGTCTCCAAACACATGAAAGAACACATAATACCGGAGAGAAACCCTATGAATGTAATCAATGTTGTAAAGCCTTTGAATTTCATAAATATCTCAAAACACATAAAAGAACACATACAGGTGAGAAACCCTGACTGTTGATATAATCAATGTGGGAAATCCTTTGCATGTAACAGTAGACTCCACATACACAAAAGAACACACACTGGATTGAAACTCTATGAAAGTAATCATTGTGGTAAAGCCTTTGTACATGATTTTAGTCTTTGAAATCATGAGAAAGAATCATACTACAGAAAAACACCTACAAATTAGTTAATGTGATAAGGTTCTGCACTTCATAGTAATCTTTATATGATAATAAAACTTTTAGTGTAAAACCATTCTGTTAAAGCCTGTGCATATCACAGTAGTCATTGAGGACATGATAAAAACTCATACAGAAGAGAATCTAGCTATAAAGGCTTTTGGGATATCTTTAACCATCACATTTAAATTACATAAGGGAATTTTGGAGATAAAATCTGACAGTGTCAACAGTCTGTTCAAGCAGTATAATGCCTGTCTTTATTTTGTTTGTACCTGCTAACTCATATGAACAGAGCCCTATAAACTTAAATGTTAAAGTAACCCTTTCAGATTTGGGTAACCAAATGAGAACTACAGATGCAGGCATACCAACAGATTACAAGAGATTAAAGAGGGAATCTCAGGAGTTGGAGATACAATAGAAGAAATAGATTCATTGGCCAAAGACAATGTTAAATTCAACAAAGTCTTAACACAAAACATCCAGGAAATCTGGGACACCATGAAAAGACCAAGCCTAAGAATAATAGGAATAGAAGGAAAAGAAGCACAACTTAAAGGCACAGAAAATACATACAACAAAATCATAAAAGAAAACTTTCTCAACCTAAGGAAGGATATGTCTATGAAGGTACAAGAAGCTTACAGAACACCAAATAGACTGGAATAGAAAAAAAAGACCCCTTGCCATGTCATAATCAAAACACTATACAGAATAAAGAAAGAATACTAAGAGCTGTGCAGAAAAAAGGCCAAGTAATGTATAAAGGCAGACCCATCAGATTTACATCCAACTTCTCAATGGAAACTCTGAAAGCCAGAAGGTCCTGGATAGATGTGCTGCAGACACTAAGAGAACATGGATGCAAACCAAGACTACTATATTCAGCAAAGCTTTCAATCACCATAGACAGAGAAAACAAGATATTCCATGACAAAATCAGATTTAAACAATATCTACCCACAAATCAAACCTTACAGAAAGTACTGGAAGGAAAACTCCAACCCAAGGAAGTTAGCTGCACCCACAAAAACACAAACAACAGATAGCCTCACACCAACAAACCCCAAAGAAGGGAGACACATAAACACTACCACAAAAAATAACAAAAATAAACAATCACTGGTCCTTAATATCTCTTAATATCAATGGACTCAATTCACCTATAAAAAGGCCCTCCTAAATAGAATGGATATGAAAACAGGATCCATCCTTCTATTGGATACAAGAAACACACCTCAACCTCAAAGACAGATATTACCTCAGAGCAATGGTTGGGAAAAAGATTTTCCAATCAAATGGACCTCAGAAACAAGTGGGTGTAGCTATCCTAAGATCTAACAAAATAGATTTCAAACTAAAATCAATTAAAAGGGATGGAGAAGGACACTTCATACTCATCACAGGAAAAAGATCTTATTAGAGTCTAACTATCAAGTTCTGGTGAGCAACAAAGTACAATAGGAATAGCCTGTATTATTTTAGAGATCTCCACTACCACTGACTCAATATATATGAAGCCTAAAATAATACACCTTATCAAACATCTTAATAGCTAACATTAAGGAAATTGGAAAAAAGGCCATATCACATTTTGGATGACTCTTTCTGCCTTTACAGAATTTTATCTAGCTAGGCGGTGGTGGCACACGCCTTTAATCCCAGCACTCAGGAGGCAGAGGCAGGCGGATCTCTGTTAGTTCGAGACCAGCCTGGTCTACAAAGGGAGTTCCAGGACAGGCTGCAAAGCTACAGAGAAACCCTGTCTCAAAAAAAAAAAAAAGAAAGAAAGAAAGAAAGAAAGGAAGGAAAAAAGAAAAAAGAAAAAAAAGGATTGTTATCTAATTTAACAACTTAAAAACATATTTTTATTTCTCCCTTTTATTACATTTGTATGACTTAAATATATTATAGCATATTCTTCCCTTTCAGGAAGTATTTCCAAATCATTCCCCTCTCCATACCCATCGAACTTCAAGTTCTTTGTCAAAAATCAAACAAAAGCTTTTCACTAAGGCTATCCACCCAGAGCGGGCAGTGCCTGCCTTCCTGGCAGGTCTCAACTTCCCAGTAAGGGAGCTTGGGCACCTACAGCTGGTGCTCCAGGATCTCGAGTGTTCTCCTGCACCCCGCGCTGCCTCCCACCTCCTTCCTCTTGTCCCTGGATCTTTGAGCTACCAGGTGGCCCTGGTTAGGTGCTGAGGAATTCCATCTGGACAGGTGAGTGTCTACTATCCAGGGGCGGTGTGCCTCAGAAGCTCGCACAAACCCCCCTCCCCCAGCTCCTTCTGCAGGGCTGCCTTTCTTAGGCACAACCCAATCCCCCGGCACCCCACCCCCCAACCCTGCCCTGTGGTTTGCTAGGACCAGTGCTCAGACCAGTTTTAAGCTCTTTCACTAAGGCTATCCACCCAGAGCGGGGAGTGCCTGCCTTCCAGACAGGTCTCAAGGTTCCCAGTAAGGGAGCTTGGGCACCTACAGCTGGTGCTCCAGGATCTCCAGTGCTCTCCTGCACCTCGCGCTGCCTCCCACCTCCTTCCTCTTGTCCCCGGATCTTTGAGCTACCAGGCAGCCCTGGTTAGGTGCTTAGGAATTCCATCTGGATGGGTGAGTGTCTACTATCCAGGGCCTTGTGTCCCAGAAGCTAGCACAAAACCCCCCTCCCCCAGCTCCTTCTGCAGGGCTGCCTTTCTTAGGTACGACAAATCCCCTGGCACCCCACCCCCCAACCCTGCCCTGTGGTTTGCTAGGACCAGTGCTCAGACCGGTTTTAAGCTCCTTTACTAAGGCTATCCACCCAGAGCGGGCAGTGCCTGCCTTTCGGGCAGGTCTCAAGGTTCCCTGTAAGGGAGCTTGGGCACCTACAGCTGGTGCTCCAGGGTTGCCATCTGAGTTGTGCTGAGGAGTTCCATCTGGACAGGTTGGTTCCTGTTTCTACACTGAAGAGATACACCCAGAGAGTCAGTCACAGCAAAGACTGGACCAAGACACCAGGCCTCTCCTGGCTCCATTTGAAGCAAGAAATGAGAAGGCGCCAATACAAGAATTCCTCCAACAACCTGAAAGGCATCATGACATCACCAGAATCCAGGGATCCTGAAACAAGAAGAATTGTACACCCTACTCCAGAAGAATTAGAAGAAATCGACTCAAAAGTGAATTATATGAAAATAAAAGAGGACCTTAAACAGGAGGTGAAAAACTGCCATAAACAATTTAGAGATGACAAACAAAAAAGTAGAGGAAATGAATAAATCGCTCAAAGATACCCAAGAAAACCAAGAGAAGCAAGAAAAAGCAATCAAACAGATAAGGGAAGCAGTTCAAGACTTGAAGAATGAAATGGAAGTAATGAAGAAAACACAAACCGAGGGAAGGATGGAGATGGAAAACCTGAGTAAACGAACAGGAACCACAGAGACAAGTACTACCAACAGATTACAAGAGATAGAAGAAAGAATGTCAGACACTGAAGATACCATAGAGAAAATAAACACACTGATCAAAGAAAATAGCAAAACCAACAAATTCTCATCACAAAACATTCAGGAAATATGGGACACAATAAAAAGACCAAACCTAAGAATAATTGGAATAGAAGAAGGAGAGGAAGTACAGCTCAATGGTCCAGAAAATATATTTAATAAAATTATAGAAGAAAACTTTCCCAACCTAAAGAAAGATATTCCTTTGAAGGTTCAAGAAGCATACAGAACACCAAATAGACTGGACCAAAAAAAACCATCTCCTTGATGTGGGAGTGTCATATATCAATCTGTTGATTTCATTGGTTAAAATAAAGAAACTGCTTGGCTGGTCCTATAGGTTAGAACATAGGTGGGTGGAGCAAACAGAACTGGGCGGAAGAGGAAGTCAGGTCAGAATTCATGCAGCTCTGCTCAGAGAAGTCAGCCTCCTCTCTTGCGGGCCGGAGGGGATTGCTCGGCTCTCTGAGGCATGCTAGCGATGAAGCTCCGACCGACCCAAGATGGACATAGGCTAGAATCTCCCCGGTAAGCGCACCTTGGGGTGCTAACACAGATTATTAGAAATGGGTTAGACCAGGTGCGAGAGTTAGCCCGTAAGAGGCTAGAGCTAGTGGGCAAAGCAGTGTTTAAATGAATACAGTTTGTGTGTTGTTATTTCGGGCATAAGCTAGCCAGGCGAACCGGGGTGTTGGGGACACAACCCCGGCACCCCAATTTCAACATCTCCTCGCCATATAATAATCAAAACACAAAACATACAGAATAAAGAAAGATTATTAAGAGCTGCAAAGGAAAAAGGTCAAGTTACTTATAAAGGTAAACTTATCAGACTTACACCTGACTACTCTATGGAAACCATGAAAGCCAGAAGGTCCTGGATAGATGTACTGCAGAAGCTAAGAGATCATGGATGCAACCCCAGACTATTATACCCAGCCAAGCTTTCGTTCACTATAAATGGAGAAAACAAAATTTTCCAGGATAAAAACAAATTTAAACAATACGTAGCCACCAATCCAGCCTTACAGAAAGTAATAGAAGGAAAATCACAAACCAAGGAGTCCAACAATGACCACAATAACTCAAACATCTAGAAACCCTTAACCAGTGCAACTCAAAGAAGGCAAACACACAAATTCTATGACTAAAAAACTGACCGGAGTTAACAACCACTGGTCATTAATATCCCTTAATGTCAATGGACTCAACTCACCTATAAAATGGCACAGGCTGAGATTGGATATGCAAACAGGATCCAACATTCTGCTGTTTACAAGAAACACACCTCAACCACAAAGACAGGCACCTACTTAGAGTAAAGGGATGGGAAAAGGTTTATCAAGCAAATGGACCTAAGAAACAAGCAGGTGTGGCCATACTAATTTCTAACAAAGTTGACTTCAAACTTAAATCAATCAGAAGAGATGGAGAGGGACATTTTATACTCATAACAGGAACAATTCATCAGGATGAAGTCTCAATCCTGAATATCTATGCCCCTAATATAAAAGCACACACGTATGTAAAAGAAACATTACTAAAACTCAAGGCTGCAATCAAACCACACATGCTAATAGTAGGAGATTTCAACACTCCTCTTTCACCAATGGACAGGTCAATCAGACAGAAACCTAACAGAGAAATTAGAGAATTAATGGAGGTAATGAATCAATTGGACTTAATAGACATCTATAGAATATTCACCCAAATAGGAAAGAATATACCTTCTTCTCTGCAGCTCATAGAACCTTCTCAAAAATTGACCACATCCTCGGTAACAAAGCAAACTTCCACAGTTACAAAAAAATATCCATAACCACCTGTGTCTTATCAGATCACCATGGACTAAAGTTAGAATTCAACAACAATGCTACCCCCAGAAAGCCTATAAACTCATGGAAACTGAACAGTCAACTATTGACCCACACCTGGATCAAAGAAGAAATAAAGAAAGAAATTAAAGTCTTCCTTGAATTCAATGAAAATAAAGAAACAACATACTCAAACTTATGGGACACTTTGAAAGCAGTCCTAAGGGGAAAGTTCATAGCCCTAAGTGCCCACTTAAAGAAAACAGAGAAAGCACACATTGGAGACTTAACAGCCCACCTGAAAGCTCTAGAAAAAAAAAGAAGCAGACTCACCTAGGAGGAGTAGAAGACTGGAAATAGTCAAACTGAGGGCAGAAATCAACAAAATAGAAACACAGAAAACAATCCAAAGAATCAATGAAACAAAAAGCTGGTTCCTGGAAAAAATCAACAAAATTGATAAACCCCTATCCAAACTAATCAAACGGAAGAGAGAGAATATGCAAATTAATAAGATCAGAAATGAAAAGGGGGACATAACCACAGACATAGAGGAAATTCAGAGAATCATTAGATCTTACTACAAAAGCCTGTATGCCACAAAACTGAAAAATGTAAAAGAAATGGACACTTTCTTAGATAAATACCATATACCAAAGTTAAATCAGGACCAGGTGAACAATCTAAATAGACCTGTCAGTCACGAAGAATTAGAAGCTGTTATCAAAAACCTCCCTACCAAAAAAAGCCGAGGACCAGACGGTTTCAATGCGGAATTCGACCAGAATTTCCAAGAAGACCTAATACCTATACTCCTTAAGGTATTTCACAATATAGAAACAGAAGAGTCATTGCCAAATTCCTTTTATGAAGCTACAGTCACTCTGATACCAAAACCACACAAAGACTCAACCAAGAATGAGAATTACAGGCCAATCTCACTCTTGAACATCGACGCAAAAATCCTCAACAAAATACTGGCAAATCGTATCCAAGAACACATTAGAAAAATTATCCATCTTGATCAAGTAGGCTTCATCCCAGAGATGCAAGGCTGGTTCAACATACGAAAATCTATCAATGTAATCCATCATATAAATAATATGAAAGAAAAAACCATACGATCATTACATTAGATGCTGAAAAAGCTTTTGACAAAATTCAACATCCCTTTATGATAAAAGTCTTGGAGAGATTAGGGATACAAGGGTCATACCTAAATATAATAAAAGCTATTTACAGCAAACCGACAGCTAACATCAAACTAAATGGAGAGAAACTCAAAGCCATCCCACTTAAATCAGGAACACGACAAGGCTGTCCACTCTCTCCATACCTCTTCAATATAGTGCTTGAAGTTTTAGCAATAGCAATAAGACAACATAAGGGGATCAAGGGGATTCGAATTGGAAAGGAAGAAGTTAAACTTTCGCTATTGGCAGATGATATGATAGTGTACATAAGCGACCCCAAAAACTCCACCAAAGAACTCCTACAGCTGATAAACACCTTTAGTAATGTGGCCGGATACAAGATCAACTCCAAAAAATCAGTTGCCCTCCTATACACAAAGGATATGGAAGCAGAGAGGGAAATCAGAGAAGCATCACCTTTCACGATAGCAACAAACAGCATAAAATATCTCGGGGTAACTCTAACCAAAGAAGTGAAGGATCGATTTGACAAGAACTTTAAGGCATTGAAGAAAGAAATTGAAGAGGATACCAAAAAATGGAAGGATCTCCCTTGCTTGTGGATTGCGAGGATCAACATAGTAAAAATGGCAATCCTACCAAAGACAATTTATAGATTCAATGCAACCCCCATCAAGATCCCATCAAAATTCTTCACTGATCTTGAAAGGACAATAATCAACTTTATATGGAATAACCAAAAACCCAGGATAGCCAAAACAATCTTATACAATAAAGGAACTTCTGGAGGCATTACCATCCCTGACTTTAAGCTCTGTTACAGAGCTACAATAATGAAAACAGTGTGGTATTGGCATAAAAAAAGAGAATCGACCAATGGAATCGTATAGGAGACCCGGATTTTAACCCACAAACCTATGAACACCTAATTTTTGATAAAGGTGCTAAAAGTATACAATGGAAGAAAGAAAGCATCTTCAACAACTGGTGCTGGCACAACTGGATGTCAACCTGTAGAAGAATGAATATAGACCCATATCTATCACCATGCACAAAACTCAAGTCCAAATGGATCAAAGACCTCAATATCAATCTGAACACACTGAACCTGATAGAAGAGAAAGTGGGAAGTACCTTACAACAGATGGGCACAGGCGATCGCTTCCTAGGTATAACCCCAGCAGCACAGTCATTAAGGGCAACATTGAATAAATGGGACCTACTGAAACTGAGAAGCTTCTGTAAAGCAAAAGACACTGTCACTAAGACAAAAAGGCAACCCACTGACTGGGAGAAGATCTTTACCAACCCCGCAACAGACAAAGGTCTGATCTCCAAAATACATAAAGAACTCAAGAAACTAGACTTTAAAATGCTAATTAACCCAATTAAAAAATGGGGCACTGATCTGAAGAGAGAATTCTCAACAGAAGAAGTTCAAATGGCCCAAAGGCACTTAAGGTCATGCTCAGCCTCCTTAGCAATCAGGGAAATGCAAATCAAAACAACATTGAGATATCACCTTACACCTGTCAGAATGGCTAAAATCAAAAACACCAATGATAGCCTTTGCTGGAGATGCTGTGGAGAAAGGGGTACCCTCATCCATTGCTGGTGGGAATGCAAACTTGTGCAACCACTTTGGAAAGCAGTGTGGCGGTTTCTCAGGAAAATTGGGATCAACATACCCATGGACCCAGCAATGCCACTCTTGGGAATATACCCACGAGATGCCCGATCATATGACAAGGACATTTGTTCAACTATGTTCATAGCAACATTGTTTGTAATAGCCAGAACCTGGAAACAACCTAGATGCCCTTCAATGGAAGAATGGATGAAGAAAGTGTGGAATATATACACATTAGAATACTACTCAGCGGTAAAAAACAATGACTTCGCGAATTTTGCATGCAAATAGATGGAAATAGAAAACACTATCCTGAGTGAGGTAACCCAGACCCAAAAGGATGAACATGGGATGTACTCACTCATAATTGGTTTCTAGAGATAAATAAAGGTCAGTGAGTCTATAATTTGATAACCTAAAGAAACTAAATAAGAAGGTGAACCCAATGAAAAACATATAGCTATCCTACCTGTTATGGGAAGTAGACAAGATTGCTGGGCAAAAATTTGGGATCTTGGGGGTGTTTTGGGAGGGGGGTAAGCGGAGAAGGGACGAGAAATGTGAGAAGGGGAGGTTGGGAGGAACTTAGGGAAATGGGATGATTGGGATAAAGGAAGGTTGGTTAGGGGAGCAGGGAAGCACACATCTTAATTAAGGGAGCCATCTTAGGGTTGGCAGGAGACTTGGACTTAGAGGGGCTTCCAGGGGCCCAAGGTGATGTCCCCAGTTAGCTCCTGGGGCAGCTGAGGATAGGGAACCTGAAATGTCCCTATTCTATAGCCATATTGATGAATATCTTGCATATCACCATAGAACCTTCATCTGGCGATGGATGGAGATAGAGACAGAGACCCACACTGGAGCACCGGACTGAGCTCCCAATGTTCCAATGAGGAGCAGAAGGAGGGAGAATATGAGCAAAGAAGCCAGGACCACAAGGGGTGCAACCTCCCACGGAGACAGTAGGGCTGATTCTTAGGGAGCTCACCAAGGCCAGCTGGATTCTGACTTAAAAAGCATTGGATAAAACCGGACTCTCTGAATTTGGCGGACAATGAGGGCTGCTGAGAAGCCAAGGACAATGCCACCGGGTTTTGACCCTACTTCATGTTCTGGCTTTGTGGGAGCCTACCCAGTTTGGATGTTCACCTTTCTAGACCAGGATTGAGGGGGGAGGACTTTGGACTTTCCACAGGGCAAGGAACCCTGACTGCTCTTCAGGCTGGAGAGGGAGGGGGAAGACTGGGGGGAGGGGGAGAGGAAGGGGAGGAGGTGGAGGGAAATGGGAGGCAGGGAGGAGGCAGAAATTTCTCTTTTTTTCCAATAAAAAATATTAAAATTAAAAAAAACCCACAATATTGTAACCAACTAGGAACACACACACATAAAATGTAGAGTCCATCATATGTTGATTATTTATACTGAAAAATGAGGCCTGTCCTGTATATTCAGTATCCAAGAGAAATTGATTGGAGAAAAGTGATTATGCCTCTCACAGTAGGTATAAGTGACAGTTCAGTTTTTAGTCTTCATAGCATTATCTAGATTTTCATTCATTAATTCATTCATTCATTAAACTTTAAAATGTAACAAGATAAAATATGAGAAGATAAAGCAAAAACTATCACATCAAAGTTGGAAAAAATCATATTAATATTAGGCAAAGATGCCAAGAGAAGGCACACGGATCAGAGGCACACTCATTGACACATTTTGGAATCCCATAACAATACTAAACTGGAACCCATAACATATACTTTGAGGACCCTGAAGACCCTGTCCATGCTGCTTCAGTCTCTGTGAATCCATAAAAGCTTTGTTCATGCTTATTTAACGGGCTTTGTTTTCTTGGCATCCAACATTCCCTCAGGCCCATAAACTATTTACCAACTTCTCTTTCATGGGATTCCCTGAGCTCTGAGGGCTTGGATTTCATGGAGATATCCCATTTTAGGGGCTGAGTGTTCCAAGGGCTCTAACTCTCTGTGCAATGTCTGACTGTGGGTCTCTGTATTGGTTCCCATTAGCTGTAAGAAGAAGTTTCTGTGATGATGGTTGTTCATGGAATTGATCTTTGAGTATATCAGAATATCATTAGGACTCATTTTATCAACGTGTTTCTTTTTTCTTTTAGACCAGAATTATTTTGTTTTCCAAAGGTTCCTAGACTATTGTTTGGGGGACTGGAAGTATATAATCGAAATACATACAAGGAAACAGAGAAGTGGTGTTGCTGCACACATGCCCTCATGTGCTTGTCCTGCAAAAATAAGAGTGTGCATACTGTGTGTGGGGTTCCACCTGGTGGAGGTAAGACTTTAATGTGTCGGAGCAGTGTCTTTTCCCATAGTTGCCTTGATCTACAAGCATGTTTCTTCTCTTAAAAAGAAACCCAATCTTAGTCAGAATGGAAAGGCACACTTGTTCTCTGGTGAGATTCATGCTCACCCCTCTACATGGCAAAAGTCCAAAGGTCCTTCAGACCAATGAATATGCTAGGGAACCCAGGTCACTGAATATCATTGGATAGCTCAAGCTAGTGTCTTCTGTCTAGTCCAATAGGAAACTGCCCTCCAAACAGCCAACTAAAAGTTCTGACAAGCCATGTCAGATGTCATGTTAGAAATTTAGTCATAATCCTGAATCTCACAGTCAAAATCCTTAACTAATAGGATTGACATCGTTTATGATTGTAGAACACCAAGAAGAAACTGCCTGCCATGGTGGTGCCTAATTTTAATTGGAGAATTCGAGTAGGAGGACAGAGGCAGGCAGCTATCAGGGAGAAGGACATCCTGGTCCACATAAATAGCGCCAGAATAAAAACACATGAAAGAAACCTGTTCCAGGCTGGGACAGGGTCCGAACTGGGAGGGCATCTGGGAGGGTAGTAGCTCCTTTGTCTAGGTGGCCTGCCTGCAGCAAGCAAGGTGGGCCCTTTGTTCGTGAGACACCCAAGCAGCAGGGAGATCAGATCTGGGTGCCAGGAGAGACATCGCTGGGGTGAGTGAGTTTCTGACCGCCACAGCAGCCCGGGACAGGGAACTCAGACGTTCCTCACCCCTCCTACACTTCCTGGTCAGCCTGCAGGGGCTATACTGCTCGATACCTCCTCTCTCTTCCTATCCCACCCAGCTTCCATCCACGGCCCTCCCCCACTCCGTCTGATTCCCTCCCCTCTATGAACCACATAACATCTCCCAGCTCAGCCTGTTCGGGCGCTGGGACAGGGTCCGTATTGGGAGGGAATCCAGGAGGGTAGTAGCTCCTTTGTCTAGGTGGCCTGCCTGCAGCAAGCAACGCGGGCCCTTTGTTTGTGAGCCACCCAAGCAGCAAGGAGATCCAATCCAGGCAACAGGAGAGACATTGGGCTTGCATCCACAACCCACCCAAAGTGGTGCTGAGGAGTTCCAGCTGGATGGTCGTCCATGTTTGGGTACTGAGGAGTTCAAGCTCAGCGGGACAGTCCCTGCTTCTACACTGAAGAGATACACCCAGAGACTCAGTCACAGCAAAGACTGGACCAAGACACCAGGCCTCTCTTGGCTTCATTTGAAGGAGGACATGGGAAGGCACCAATGCAAGAATTCCTCCAAAAACCTGAAAGGCAACATGACATCACCAGAACCCAGGGATCCCAAAATAAGAAGAATTGTACACCCTACTCCAGAAGAATTAGAAGAAATCGACTCAAAAGTCAATTATTTGAAAATAATAGAAGACCTTAAACAGGAGGTGAGAAACTGCCATAAACAATTAGAGATTACAAACAAAAAGGTAGAGAAAATGAATAAATCGCTCAAAGATACCCAAGAAAACCAAGAGAAGCAAGAAAAAGCAATCAAACAGGTAAGGGAAGTGGTTCAAGACCTGAAGAATGAAATGGAAGTAATGAAGAAAACACAAACCGAGGGAAGGTTGGAGATGGAAAATCTGGGTAAACGAACAGGAACTACAGAGACAAGTACTACCAACAGATTACAAGAGATAGAAGAAAGAATGTCAGACACTGAAGATACCACAGAGAAAATTAACACACTGATCAAAGAAAACAGCAAAACCAACAAATTCTCATCACAATACATTCAGGAAATATGGGACACAATAAAAAGACCAAACCTAAGAATAACTGGGATAGAAGATGGAGAAGAAGTACAGCTCAATGGTTCAGAAAATATATTTAATAAAATTATAGAAGAAAACTTTCCCAACCTAAAGAAAGATATTCCTTTGAAGGTTCAAGAAGCATACAGAACACCGAATAGACTGGACCAAAAAAAAAAATCTCCTTGCCATATAATAATCAGAACACAAAATATACAGAATAAAGAAAGAATATTAAGAGCTGCAAAGGAAAAAGGTCAAGTTTCTTATAAAGGTAAACTTATCAGACTTACACCTGACTACTCTATGGAAACCATGAAAGCCAGAAGGTCCTGGATAGATGTACTGCAGAAGCTAATAGAACATGGATGCAAGCCCAGACTACTATACCCAGCCAAGCTTTCATTCACTATAAATGGAGAAAACAAAATTTTCCAGGATAAAAACAAATTTAAACAATACGTAGCCACAAATCCAGTCTTACAGAAAGTAATAGAAGGAAAATCACAAACCAAGAAGTCCAACAATGACCACAATAACTCAAACATCTAGACACCCTTCACCAGCGCAACTAAAAGAAGGCAAACACACAAACTCTATGACTAAAAAAGTGACCGGGGTTAACAACCACTGGTCATTAATATCCCTTAATGTCAATGTACTCAACTCACCTATAAAAAGGCACAGGCTAAGAGACTGGATACGCAAACAGGATCCAACATTCTGCTGTTTACAAGAAACACACCTCAGCCACAAAGACAGGCACCTACTTAGAGTAAAGGGATGGGAAAAGGTTTATCAAGCAAATGGACCTAAGAAACAAGCAGGTGTGGCCATACGAATTTTTAACAAAGTTGACTTCAAACTTAAATCAATCAGAAGAGATGGAGAGGGACATTTTATACTCATAACAGGAACAATTCATCAGGATGAAGTCTCAATCCTGAATATCTATGCCCCTAATATAAAAGCACCCACATATGTAAAAGAAACATTAGTAAAACTCAAGGCTGGCATCAAACTGCACACACTAATAGTAGGAGATTACAACTCCTCTTTCACCAATGGACAGGTCAATCAGACAGAAACCTAACAGAGAAATAAGAGAAGTAATGGAGGTATTGAATCAAATGGAATTAACAGACATCTATAGAACATTCCACCCAAATAGGAACGAATTTACCTTCTTCTCTGCAGCTCATGGAACCTTCTCAAAAATTGACCACATCCTCGGTAACAAAGCAAACTTCCACAGTTACAAAAAAAATCCATAACCACCTGTGTCTTATCAGATCACCATGGACTAAAGTTAGAATTCAACAACAATGCGACCCCCAGAAAGCCTACAAACTCATGGAAACTGAACAGTCAACTATTGACCCACACCTGGATCAAAGAAGAAATAAAGAAAGAAATTAAAGTCTTCCTTGAATTCAATGAAAATAAAGAAACAACATACTCAAACTTATGGGACACTTTGAAAGCAGTCCTAAAGGGAAACTTCATAGCCCTAAGTGCCCACTTAAAGAAAACAGAGAAAGCACACATTGGAGACTTAACAGCCCACCTGAAAGCTCTAGAAAAAAAAGAAGCAGACTCACCTAGGAGGAGTAGAAGACTGGAAATAGTCAAACTGAGGGCAGAAATCAACAAAATAGAAACACAGAAAACAATCCAAATAATCAATGAAACAAAAAGCTGGTTCCTGAAAAAAAATCAACTAAATTGATGAACCCCTATCCAAACTAATCAAACGGCAGAGAGAGAATATGCAAATTAATAAGATCAGAAATGAAAAGGGGGACATAACCACAGACATAGAGGAAATTCAGAGAATCATTAGATCTTACTACAAAAGCCTGTATGCCACAAAACTGGAAAATGTAAAAGAAATGGACAATTTTTTAGATAAATACCATATACCAAAGTTAAATCAGGACCAGGTGAACAATCTAAATAGACCTGTCAGTCGCGAAGAATTAGAAGCTGTTATCAAAAACCTCCCAACCTAAAAAAGCCCAAGACCAGACGGTTTCAATGCGGAATTCTACCAGAATTTCCAAGAAGACCTAATACCTATACTCCTTAAGGTATTTCACAATATAGAAACAGAAGAGTCATTGCCAAATTCCTTTTATGAAGCTACAGTCACTCTGATACCAAAACCACACAAAGACTCAACCAAGAAAGAGAATTACAGGCCAATCTAACTCATGAACATCGACGCAAAAATCCTCAACAAAATACTGCCAAACCATATCCAAGAACACATTAGAAAAATTATCCATTATAATCAAGTAGGCTTCATCCCAGAGATGCAAGGCTGGTTCAACATACGAAAATCTATCAATGTAATCCATCATATAAATAAACTGAAAGAAAAAAAAATATGATCATTTCATTAGATGCTGAAAAGCATTTGACAAAATTCAACATCCCTTTGTCATAAAAGTCTTGGCGAGATTAGGGATACAAGGGTCATACCTAAATATAATAAAAGCTATTTACAGCAAACCGACAGCTAACATCAAACTAAATGGAGAGAAACTCAAAGCCATCCCACTTAAATCAGGAACACGACAAGGCTGTCCACTCTCTCCATACCTCTTCAATATAGTGCTTGAAGTTTTAGCAATAGCAATAAGACAACATAAGGGGATCAAGGGGATTCGAATTGGAAAGGAAGAAGTTAAACTTTCGCTATTGGCAGATGATATGATAGTGTACATAAGCGACCCCAAAAACTCCACCAAAGAACTCCTACAGCTGATAAACACCTTTAGTAATGTGGCCGGATACAAGATCAACTCCAAAAAATCAGTTGCCCTCCTATACACAAAGGATATTGAAGTAGAGAGGGAAATAAGAGAAGCATCACCTTTCACGATAGCCACAAACAGCATAAAATATCTTGGGGTAACTCTAACCAAAGAAGTGAAGGATCTATTTGACAAGAACTTTAAGGCATTGAAGAAAGAAATTGAAGAGGATACCAGAAAATGGAAGGATCTCCCTTGCTCTTGGATTGGGAGGATCAACATAGTAAAAATGGCAATCCTACCAAAGGCAATTTATAGATTCAATGCAATCCCCACCAAGATCCCATCAAAATTCTTCACTGATCTTGAAAGGACAATAATCAACTTTATATGGAATAACAAACAACTCAGGAAAGCCAAAACAATCTTATACAATAAAGGAACTTCTGGAGGCATTACCATCCCTGGTTTAAACTCTATTACAGAGCTACAGTAATAAAAACAGTGTGGTATTGGCATAAAAATAGAGAATCGACCAATGGAATCGGATAGAAGACCCAGATTTTAACCCACAATTTTATGAACACCTAATTTTTGATAAAGGTGCTAAAAGTATACAATGGAAGAAAGAAAGCATCTTCAACAAATGGTGCTGGCACAACTGGATGTCAACCTGTAGAAGAATGAAAATAGACCCATATCTATCACCATGCACAAAACTCAATTCCAAATGGATCAAAGACCTCAATATCAATCTGAACACACTGAACATAATAGAAGAGAAAGTGGGAAGTACCCTACAACAGATGGGCACAGGCGATCGCTTCCTAGGTATAACCCCAGCAGCACAGTCATTAAGGGCAACATTGAATAAATGGGACCTACTGAAACTGAGAAGCTTCTGTAAAGCAAAAGACACTGTCACTAAGACAAAAAGGTGTCGGGCGGTGGTGGCGCACGCCTTTAATCCCAGCACACGGGAGGCAGAGGCAGGCGGATCTTTGTGAGTTCTAGACCAGCCTGGTCTACAAGAGCTAGTTCCAGGACAGTCTCCAAAACCACAGAGAAACCCTTTCTCAAAAAAACAAAAAAACAAAAAAACAAAAAAAAAAAAACTAAGACAAAAAGGCAACCCACTGACTGGGAGAAGATCTTCACCAACCCCGCAACAGACAAAGGTCTGATCTCCAAAATATATAAAGAACTCAAGAAACTAGACTTTAAAATGCTAATTAACCCAATTAAAAAATGGGGCACTGATCTGAAGAGAGAATTCTCAACAGAAGAAGTTCAAATGGACAAAAGGTACTTAAGGTCATTCTCAACCTCCTTAGCAATCAGGGAAATGCAAATCAAAACAACATTGAGATATCATCTTACACCTGTCAGAATGGCTAAAATCAAAAACACCAATGATAGCCTTTGCTGGAGATGCTGTGGAGAAAGGGGTACCCTCATCCATTGCTGGTGGGAATGCAAACTTGTGCAACCACTTTGGAAAGCAGTGTGGTGGTTTCTCAGGAAATTTGGGATCAACCTACCCATGGACCCAGCAATGCCACTCTTGGGAATATACCCACCAGATGCCAGATCATATGACAAGGACATTTGTTCAACTATGTTCATAGCTACATTGTTTGTAATAGCCAGAACCTGGAAACAACCTAGATGCCCTTCAATGGAAGAATGGATGAAGAAAGTGTGGAATATATACACATTAGAATACTACTCAGCGGTAAAAAACAATGACTTCGCAAATTTTGCATGCAAATGGATGGAAATAGAAGGCACCGGGTTTTGATCCTACTTCATGTTCTGGCTTTGTGGGAGCCTACCCAGTTTGGATGTTCACCTTCCTAGACCAGGATTGAGGGGGGAGGACTTTGGACTTTCCACAGGGCAGGGAACCCTGACTGCTCTTCAGGCTGGAGAGGGAGGGGGAGGAGTGGTGGGAGGGGAGGAGGAAAGGGAGGAGTGGGAGGGAAATGGGAGGCTGGGAGGAGGCAGAAATTTCTTTTTTTTTCCAATAAAAAAAAGTTCTCATAGTAAAATATCAAGCATTTTGAATGAGATAAAAGCAAAGAGAAATTTGGGGTGAAGTTTCCCATGCCTTCATTGCTTAATTGATTATGTATACCTAAAATTTACCCTGTAAACTATCCAAAATATAATAATTATTTAAAGAATTAGTAACTATTTTAATTTATTTTAAATAATAAATAACCAATCAGGAATACTATTAATTCTCAGAAATTCTTTGGAAGTTGAAAATAAATTTTATACGTTCAATTCATATAACTATCTTCTTCACTTATTGTCATATATATAAATAAATCACATTAAAAACTGGTAAAGGTTAAAAAAAAGAAAAGAAACCTGTTCCAAAATTTGATTTTCAGTACTTAGCAACCAAGATGAACATCATATTGTAGATATTATATTTTGTGTCCCTTCTGCATGAAGAATGTGAGATCAAACTTTATCATACCAAGAGAACATTCATGACAAACTCAGAAACCTGAGCAACCAGGGATTCAAGAACAGAAGTGATTGGAACATTAATATAAAAATGTAGCCAGGTGATGGTGTTGCACACACCTTTTAACCCCAGCAGGCAGATCTCTGACTATCCTGGTACACTGAACTAGTTCTAGAATAGCCAAGGCTGTGTGAAGAAACCCTGTCTTAGAAAAACCTGGGGAAAGAACCAAAGTGGCTGATCCTGTACTATTATTAAAGCAAATAAACAAAAGGCAGGCTAAAAAGTCTACATTAATTTTGTTTTAAAAAACAAGTGTAGCCTTAAACTCCATTGCTATTTTACAACATACTTTCTATTATAATATCCTATCAATTCCATATCTTTAAGAACAGTATTATTTGAAAAGCAAAACCTTAAACTAAGCCATATACATGTATATGTCACTGCCATCTGTCAAGAGCATTTATCACAAGTTAATGCAGGCCATGGCACAATTATAGCTTACTCTGAAAACTTGCTTTCATCAGTAATTTTGCTTGTGTTATAACTATTGTTCCTTTTGGAAACTACAGCTCCCAGAATCCTCCTGGATTACGGATACCAGCGCACGCAGGACACCTTTTCCAGATGCCCTTGTGTTCCCCGTTAAAACAGGGGTCTCCACGAGCCCTTGCCCCCTTCTCTCTCTTTCCCCTTCTGCCCTTGTGTCACTGCACACCTGTACCTTACCTGTTACCCCTTCCCATTAAAGTGCACCCACGTGGGAGCCGTGTATCTGTGTCTCCTCCTTAACCCCGCTCCGCCGTGCGTGTTTCATGTGTCTCATGTTCATCTCTACCCTCCACACTCTCACCAGCAAAGAAAAAAAAGAATAACAAATGGTGCCATGACTTGGATGATTCGCCCGCCCCAGACATCCACCCGGGGCCAGAGTTCGGGCTTTAGGCGCCATCTGGGACTCTGAGCTCCTTCCTGGGACAGAATCAGGACCCGAGGACCTTCTCTACAACGAACCATGTTTTCCATCTGCCTGGATGCAGCTCCTCCAAATAACAAATCAACCAATCGTGAGTGTCCCCATCTCGGCCAGCTTAACCATCTCTTTTAACCCAAGGGATTGACTGTTGAGCTCCCAGCAACGCTTTGCCGTTTCTAGGGATGGGGGACCTCCAACCATGGGCCTTCAGGGCCTCAGTTGTTCCCTTTGCTGGCATTCAATTTGGCTTGTCTCCTGTGCTAAATCTGTGCCTGGGATGGCATGTCCTTAGCCAGCCCCTCAGCTCACCCGTGCCTGGAGGCCCAGGGTCTCCAATTCTTTCTCTTTTTCTCTTTTCATTCCTTTTCTTCCTTCTTTTCGTCGTAACTGCTGCTACAGTGCAGCACGCCACTACAGTGCGGCCTGACCTTGGCTGAATCCCTCCTGCCCGGGAATCCCTCTCCAGTCGGAGGCTCGGGTCGCTTCAGCCAGGTTATAACACCCCCAGTATGGAATCGGATGACTTTTCATAGGGCCCGCAGGTGTTCATGCCATCTGCATCTCGCCTTAACGGGGAGCCATTCTCGTTGTAGGCTTGAGGTGCCACGGTCTTTGTGGGTGTTTACATGGCCTTGACCACAGGAGCCAAGCCATCCAGACCTATCACTCCGGCCTCATGCTTTAAATGCCTCACACTTATCTGTCTCTGTCAAAATAAATGGCCCCATTAAAACTATAGACGGCCGTTTTGGGTTCCAGCCTTTTGCCCCTCCCTGCACGGCTTCTGTTGGCTCTCCAACAGAGCAGACTACACGTGGTGGTCACCATCTTGGCTGAGGGCAGATGGGTCAGGTGACTTTTTCCGCCATCTTGGCTGAGGGCCAGATCATGTGACTCCACTCTCCTGGTTTCACTCTCCTGGTTTTACCCTGCCTCTTCACTTAGTTTTCACTAAATATGTTTTGAGCAATGGTCAAATGCCTTTGATAGGGCCCATCAGAGTCGTCCATGTTGCCCAATTCCTGTTCACCCTTTCTATACATAATAATGCATAATAATTGTTCATTACATCTCATTTCAGACTACAAAATCATGAGTCTCATATTTTAAACGGCTATGTATCTTTAAGTTTCTTAAGCTGTTTTCTACCATTGTCAGTTCTGGCATTAACCTTCCATTGCCAGCAGTTTCTTCTTTCTGCCCTTTTACAAATGTGGATCTTACCTGTTAAGAGCCAGTATACTGCAGCTATATTTAATCCAGCCCTCAACTGCTCAGAGATCTGGGGAATGTGATATTTAAGTATTTAATATTTAAAAACTTTTCACAAGAACAAAAAAGAGACAGGTTGGCTCCTAGCAGCAGCTCTCTGCTCCCTCCAAAGAAGACAGTCATGCGCAAAACAGCGTCTTTCTGCATTTCGCCTCGACTGCAGAGCACTGACCATTGGGAAAAACTGCCTTTCATGTAAATTAAAGACCTCTAGACGTGGATGGAATCACTGGAATCGACAGCCTAGCTGCTAAGGTCAAGGTAGGCCTGTCTTCCTACAGGTTTCTTAGACCACAGGATCTTCTGGAGCCTGGCAGGCCCTGCGCTAAACAGCAAAGTTCAAGTGCAACCTTCAGCGACCATGGAGGACCCAACAAAGAGTAGCTCTGTGTGCCAACCAAGTAAGTTCTCTGTCATTTTTTAATCAGTAACTCAAGTAAAATCTTATCCTTCTCAAAGATCTCTGATAGTTTGATAGCTGAGAGGTTTTCCCAGATTACCTCAACAAACAAATTTCAAATCAAATTTATCTCTCATGCCACAGTCATTATATGTCTAAAACTTCTGTTTTCACAAACCCAAGGAGTTCTCATGAGTTCCAGGGAGCCGAATTAAGAAATCCATCTTAAACAGGTCAGATACCCCCTCAATTTCCTGGTCCTAAAAAATTTTTTTTCCTTAATTTAACTTTGTTCTTTGTTCTGCCAATACCTTAGGCCATGCCACAAACACCAATGAAAAGCAAAGAGACCAGCTATGCCAGGATGTTCCCAGCACACAGCCTTCTTCAGGTCCCCCTTCCACAAAGACGATGCCCAAAGCCAGCAGGAAGCAGTCATGAGAGACCGGGCTATGCCCCCATTCCCTACACTTTAAGACCCCCACCCACATTTTTTTTAATAAAACCAAAAGGGTTAAATGTTGATTCTTTTGGAAAGTACAGCTCCCAGAATCCTTCTGGATTATGGATACCAGCATGCGCAGGACACATTTACCAGACGCCTTTGGGTTCCCCATTAAAACAGGGGTCTCCACGAGCCCTTGCCCCCCTTCTCTGTCTTCCCCCCTCTGCCCTCATGTCTCTTTACACCTGTACCTTAACTGTTACCCCTCACCCATTAAAGTGCACCCACGTGGGAGCCGCATGTCTGTGTCTCCTCCTTAACCCCGCTCCGCTGTGCGTGTTTCATGTTTCTCGTGTTCGTCTCTACCCTCCACACTCACACCCGCAAAGAAAAAAAGAATAACAATAACAGCTTTGATATCTCCTTATTAGCATGCATTTTCATACAATGTGTACATGTAATCTTATAATTGCATTTCAATATATGGTCACACATATCCATGGATGGTCAAATAGATTACTTTTTCTTTAGATATATAGTTTTGATTTATGAAATGTATGCTGGGACTACAATTTACAATCCCAGAGAACCTAGACAACAAAGAAGACCCTAAGATAGACATACATGGATCTAATCTACAGGAGAGGTAGAAAAAAAAACAAGATCTTCAGAGTAAATGGGAGCATGGGGACCATGGGAGAGGGTTGAAGGGGAGGGGAGAAGAAGGGAGGGAAGTGGAGAAATATACCTCAATGAAAATAATTTTTAAAAAGAATATATGCTGGCATACCCTTCATAAGTAGATCTATTGTCCCACAAGGACTACCGAATCCTAAAAGCCTGCCTTGCTAATTGCACACAATTAGTTCATTTTCAGCTCAGAACAAGTTCAACTAGACTAAAAGCTTTTAGTTGAAAGAAAATTTTACAGCTTACACAGGGTGAGAGTCAGAGATGTCCATCCAAGATTACCAAGAAAAAGCATGCCAATTCTTCACTTTCTAGTCTACTAACAATGGCTCTGTGTCTCAAGGTTGTCATTGAGCACTGTGCACCACCACCACCACCTTTGCCTCCTCAATGCTGGCATCAAAATTGTATACTACCACACTCAACCCTGAATTGGGGATCATCTTTACACATGATTCAGGGCTATGGAGAGCATATTTCTGTTCTGGGACCCCTTGATTACTTAATCAATTAGTTATATGAGTATGGGGGACCACTCCTATGTGTGTATGTGAAGGTCAGAGGACAAATACAGGTGTTTTTTCTCTTTTAACATTTGGGGTTTGTCAGAGGGTCTTTCTATGTATCCCAGCATTCCTGGAACTCACTACCTATATCAGGCTGACGTGCAAATCAGAGATCTGCCTGCTTCTGCCTCCTTGGTTCTTGGATTAAGACCTGGACACTGCACCCAGCCCAGGAGACATTTAGAGGACTGTCAGTAAACTCAGGAAAACCCCTCCCACCTTTATTGATGGGACAGGACTAAGCAATCACAGTGAGACTTGTCTTGCCTTTCATGTCAATGTTACCAGTCAGTATCATTTGAGTCATGTTCAGCAACATCCAGTTCTATCTAGTGACTGATTGCTCATCTTCTCTGATCCTTCAGCTTTCACCCTGATAGCTGACTCTGAGTTTTTATTATTAAGATCACTCAAAATTTGTGCTACATTTGGCACCCAACTTTTGGGGTATGAATTCTCCCAAAAGCCATTTGCTAGTGGTTTGCAGCCACCATCATAGGCCAGAGACACGTGTGGCCAGAGTCACCAACTACCAGCTAGGTTGTCCTTTCCTCTCTCCTGGTGGGATTTCCCAGGACCCCCTTCTTGAACTACTGCCAGATTAGGTAGCTGCCTTGAAAAAAATTTTACTGTTCTACACAGTAGCAGTCAGCTTCACATCTTCATCATCATTGTCAGCAGATTTGTTGAGAAAATTAAAATTCTTAAAGGGAGGAGTTACTTAAATGAGATCGTTTTTCCCACATTAAAAATGGAAAACACAATTACAATAGGCCTCTGATGGTTATACAATGCATGATTTAAAAATGGAACAATTAAATAAAGGGATAATTAACATAACTAGAATTGATGTGCTGTTAATTATCATTGCAATAATCCTTGTTATCAGTTTGAGAATTCTTGATTTATCTCTTAAAAAGTTGTTTGGTATGTGTGCAAAGATACAGGCCTTAGAAAAAGTTAATAAAACAGATCATAGGGATATTCAAATCCAGACAGAAGAATTTAAAGGAGAACCAATTTCAGCATTGCATTATAAGGTTAGAGAAAAATAGCCTAAGGTTTCCAAACAACCCACCTGAATATATTTGCTAAACTTACAGGAGTCACCAAGTGATAGATATTCCTAAGGCTCTAGAAGAGCTGATTAGACTCCTGCAGCAATGTTACATTTAAGGAGATTCAAGGAAGAGATAGTCTCATATGGCATGCATTCACTACTTGTGATGTAAATGTTAAACTTGTGGTCAACTTATAATAAAAATAGAATTATTGCTCAAGACTGGAGAGACTTGGTTCCAGAAGTCTTGGAGACTAATCCACAATGGAGGACCTGGTAAAAAGAAGAGGCTAAGACAATTGTATAATGTATTAGAGCTGGAAGTATGGAAATATCCCAAGATCAACTTCTTGGAGAAGAAGATTATGCTAATATAGAAAGGCAAATACCTATAAGATGGCCAAACCCTGACTTTATGCTGTGCAGCAGCCTTGATTGCTTGAGATAGAACTGAAGAAGTAGGAAAGAAGATTGAGTCATTTACTAAAGTCATACAAGCCCAAACCTTCACTGATTTATTACAAAGATTGACATCAGCAGTAAATAGAATGATACCATATTCAGAAGCTAGAAAAATAATAATTAAATCTCTAGCTTTTGAAAATGCTAATTCTCAATGAAAACGGATAAACAAAAGCAAGATCAGCACCTTTGGAGGACTAGATCTGAGATATAATCAATATTGAATCTCTTGATCATGATGGTGCTTGCATAGAAGAGGTGAATTCCAGAGGTTTGAAGAAAAAAACAAAATGTTAAGTGATGAAGTGAGCAGGTCTGCTTTTCATCCCACCTGGCTCCTGCATGGCTAGCTTTACACCTGAAATAATAACACACAAATTGTATTCATTTAAACCCTGTTTGACCCATTAGCTCTAGCCACTTACTGGCTAATTCTCACATCTTGATTAACCCATTTCTAATAATCTGTGTAGCACCACGAGGTGGTGGCTTACCGGAAAGATTCTAACCTACAACCATCTTGGGCCAGAGCTTCATCGTGTCTGCCTCACTGCCTTCTTCCTCCCAGCATTCTGTTCTGTCTTCCCCCTCCTACCTATGTTCTGACCTGTCAGGCCAAGCAGTTTTCTTTATTAATTAACGAACCAAAGCAACAGATAGATAGAAGACCCACCTATTTCACAAGGTCATCTTAAAAGGGATCATAAACAGGATGTTCCTAGGAACAATGTTTTTTTTCTAAACATAATCCCTTCAGAACAACTCTCCCTCTGGATTATGCAGAAGGTGTGGCAAAAGCTGAAATTGGACTAATGAATGTAGATCACCAAGGGACAATCAAGGTAACCCATTGCTGTCTGGAAACTCCATGAGGGGCCTCTCACAGGACCCTGTGCCAAATCAGATTTAGTTGTTTCCTGCCATCATGAAGAAAACTCTTTCCAAAAAATTTAAGAACCTAATATCTATTGAAAACAGCCATACTGCTCTGGATGATAGAACAGCTATAAAGGAAAGAACAACAGTTTCAAGAAAAACCAATTACAAGTAGTTATTCAAACTTCTGTTAACGAACAAAGACCAAAATCAAAAATATGAATAAATGTTATTGTCACTGGATGTCTGGTAGACACAGGCATGGATGTAATAATACTTGCACCAGAATCTTGGCATCCAGATTGAACCCTTCAGGAGGTAAATGTTTTTAGGAATTGAAACTTTATCTCAGGTAAAGCAGAGTGTGAGATGGTTTGAATGTACTGGGCCAGAAGAACACGGAGTAAAATACTTTAAAACGATGCTTGAAGAAGTAATGAAAGTCTTGCCTAAATGGGGATTACAAATTGCTCCTGAAAAGATTCAAAGAGGAGATTCTGTTAATTACCTAGGTTACAGAATAGGTTTACAGAAAATTAGAACACAAAGGGCACAAATTAGGAGAGACAGGTTACAGACTCTTAATGATTTTCAAAGATTGTTAGGAGACATTTTCAGTCTACAACCAGCTTTTGCAATAACACTTGATCTAATAGTTCCTTTAAACAAAACCTTAGATGGTGATAACGATTTGAATAGTCCCAGAGAATTAACAGCTGAAGCAGAAAAGGAACTGACAATGGTTGAGGAAAAATTACAGGAGGCACATGTGGATAGGGTGAACCCAAATCTTAGTTGTATCCTAGTCATATTGCCTTCCAGAATTTCTCCTACAGGGATTTTAATGCAGAGAGAAGATATTATTTTAGAATGGATATTTATACCACATAAACCAAGTAAAAAAATTAAAATTTATGTGGAAAACATCTCTAAAATAATTATAAAATGTAAACTGAGACATTCGTTGCAGGTATAGACCAAGCAGAAATTATAGTGCCTTTTAGTACTGATGAAATAAAAAGATTATGGGAAGACAATGAACCATGGTAAAGAGCTTGTGCTAATTTTTTTTTTTTGGAAAAACATGTCTATCCCAAAAGTGATAGACTTAACCTCATAAAGAGAACTTCTTGGATTTTTTTCCTTGAATTTTACATGATGCACCAATAACTGGACTCAGAATTTCATAAAAAACATCAAGTCAATAGTAAAGGTTTAAAGAAAGAGTTTTCTATTACATGGCATCAAGCTAAGGAGATTATAAAGAGGTGTCCTAGTTGTTCTTTCTATACTCAAACACCATTGCTTGCGGGGAATAACTCAAAGGGTACTCAAAGGAATGAAATCTGCCAGATGGATGTGTTCCAATTTATGGAATTTGGTAAATTAAAATATGTACACCACACCATAGACACGTATTCAGGTTTTCAATGGGCAACTGCCCTGAGCTCAGAAAAGGCTGGTTCAGTAATTACACATTTATTGGAAGTTATGGCCATCATGGGTATACCTGCACAAAAAAAGACAGACAATGGTCCAGCATATGTATATAAGAAAATGAAACACGTTTTTGCTTATTATAATATAAAGCACATTACAGGTATAGCAAATAATTCTACAGGCCAGGCAGTTATAGAAAGATCAAATCATACTATAAAGGATATGCTGAACAAACAGAAAAGGACAGAAAATACCCCCAGAAATAGATTACATAATGCTTTATTGATCTTAAATTTTCTTAATGCTATTGAGAAAGGAACAATAGCAGCAGAGAGGCATTGGCTAATGGAAAAAACTTCTGAATTGAATCAACCAGTAATATTTCAAGGATATGTTGACTTCACAATGGAAACCAGGAGATGTACTATGTTGGGGAAGGGGTTTTGCTCTTGTTTCCACAGGAGATGAAAAAATGTGGATACCATCAAAATTGATAAAGATTTGCTTTGAAAAGGAGAAACCTATAGATACAGAGAAATGACAGCTCATCCACACTGGTGATCACCATACAGGTGGTAAGAAAAGCATTGAGGATGGGGGCAGGGTCATGTTCTTGTCATTGCAGGAAAATACTCATCTTCAAAATTTCAGGAAACCCCTGATGTTTGAATGATGATAGATAGAAAAATAACTACCCAATAGGGAGGATCAAGAAAATCAAATATAGTTCATAAGTACAAATGATACAATGCTTACATTTATATATACATATATATGTATATATAGGTATGTATATGTTTATGAATATATAGAGTTGGTTTTGGAGTTGAGCAACGGCTCTGTCTTTCTTTAAATCCAAACATGTTGTTAAAAGAAAAAACCCAGAGTTACTATCTCATGTCAAGGGCCATTTGATGTGGGACAGAAAGAAAAAAGAATTTAGAAAACATCTTTGTTTTTCTTCATATCTATTTTTGTCTTTATCATACTTTTCATTTGAATATATGTCTGTATGTCTATATAAATAATGTTTAAGTTTTCCACAATGAACAATGAATTTTCCTGCAGTAATTTTTGAAGTTTCCAGGAAGAAGATGGGGACCCATAACAACAACTCCACCTGGTTGAAATGATGTCATGATACTGATAGCTCTACTACAAGACCTGTTTTGGGTACCAGCTGCACAAGACGATTCCAACTTGGTTAGCTGAAATGGTGCACATCTTTTACAACATTCTGGCCAGATCTCCACAAAATACTCAGAGACTATTTGCAATCTTACCAGACATTAATCTTGAAATTAACCATCATTTTATTTTTACAGGATCCCCCAGAAAGAATGCCACCCCCATGACAGCTGGAAGTAATTCTAGAGATGATGTCCCCTTTCCCAGTAAAGTTTGTCCTTGGGTTTATGGACATCACTTAGGGGTTGATTATAATTAGTATACAATTGAGGGTTGGGGAGGAATTTTATAAGCTCCGGGATCTTTTTTGGAAAAAAAGAGGGCAAATTTCTTGATGGGATAATAGATTGGTATTTGTGAGTTATTGTTTATAGATAATTACATTGGCATAGATATTTGTATATGGATACAAAATTATTTTATGCATGCATGCTTCCACCTCTGTTTAAAACATTTTTTATGCCATTGGCCTTGGCTTCTCATCAGCCTTCATTGTCTGCCATGTTCAGGGAGTCCGGTTTCATCCCATGCTTATTCAGTCCCAGTCCCGCTGGCCTTGATGAGCTCCCAATAGATCAGTTCCACTGCCACAGCGGTGGGTGCACCCCTCGTGGACCTGACTTCCTTGCTCATGTTCTCCCTCCTTCTGCTCCTCATTTCGGTCTTAAGAGCTAAGTCCGGTGCTCCAATTTGGGTCTCTGTCTCTATGTTGATCCATCGCCAGATGAAGGTTTAAGGTGATATGTAAGATATTCATCAGTATGGCTATAGGATAGGGTCAGTTCAGATTCCCTCTCCTCAGTTCCTCAAGGTACTAGCTGGGGACATCTCCCTGGACACCTGCGAGCCCCTCTAGAGTCAAGTCACTTGCCAAGCTAAGATGGATCCCTTAATTAGGATATATATTTCTCTGCTC
Source organism: Microtus obscurus (assembly GCA_963919715.1). Taxonomy (NCBI): domain Eukaryota; kingdom Metazoa; phylum Chordata; class Mammalia; order Rodentia; family Cricetidae; genus Microtus; species Microtus obscurus. The sequence goes on along the minus strand of CAWTZC010000020.1, from coordinate 151,124 downwards.
CCGTGTCCACCCTTCCTTTATCCCAACCATCCCATTCCCCTAAGCTCCCCCCAATCTCCCCTTCTCTCGTTCCTCACCCCATTTCCCCATTTCCCCATGCCACCTCATCCTCAAGTTCCCAGGTTTTGCCCTGCAATCTTGTCTACTTCCCATATCCAGTCGGATGACTATATGTTTTTCTTTGGGTTCACCCCCTACCTAGCTTTTCTAGGATCTAGGTTTCGATCCTAATACATGAACTGGCTGTGTGGGAGCCTAGCCTGTTTGGATGATCACATTCCTGGTCCTGGATAGAAGTGGGAGGACTTGGACTTACTGCAGGGCTGGGAATCTGGAATGCTCAACATTCTAGAGAGGGAGGGGGAATGAAGTGGGGGGAGAGGGGTAGGAGAGTGGGGGAAGGGGAGATGTGTGGGAGGAGGGGGAGGGAAATGGGAAACTTTGAGGAGGCAGTAATAGAAAAGAATTTAAATAAAAATAAAAAATAAGAAAAAATAAAAATAAAAAACATTTTTTATGTATTGATATATATATATTGTATTGATATATATATTTACCATATTGCAGTGTACATTTATATCTCTGATTAAGATACTTATATATTGTTTATGTATTGATATATATATTTACAATAGTGCAATATATACTTGTACATTGTTTACATTTGGAGGTCATTGTCCTCATTTATTGCACAGCTGTTTATTCTCTTAGTCTTTAAGTTAGATAGGTATTAAGAATTGTAGATCAATAGTCATATATGTTTGTCATGTTTATAGCTAGACTAATTAGGTTCTTTAGATACACAGAGATTATATTCTGTATAAATAATCTTCAACCTCTTCAAAGAGCTGTAGAAAATGGCACTTAATCTAACTTAGAGTTCTGTGGTAGTGAGACACAATCACTTCTGGCAACACCAATTTATTCCCAAGAGATTGTTGAGCACCAAAGACACTTGACTTGGAGCTTGTCTTCTTTGCAAAACTGGCCTCTGGGCAAGGAACTGCCAATACCTCGACTTCTGACAAAATACATAGTATCCGGAAACGAATAAGCAGAACTGTCAAATCTTGCCAAGACAGGGTAAGATGGTTTTGAAAAATTTCTTGCCTGTTAAAAATAACCTGTCAGTTATTCTAGGCCTCAGCCAAAGTTGGTTGCTTCAACGCTGCAAACATAACTTTGGGTGGTTGCCTAGGTAGCCAATTGTCTCTGTGATTTGTTGCATGTTTTGGAAGTTGTTTGATTGCACTTACTAATTACTCAGGTAACATTATTTCTCTTCTCAGATCTTAGATGGGGTTGAAGACTATATAAATGTTAATTGCTTTCCTCTCATGACTTGGACAAGCTATTTATTATACAAGACTTAAGCTAGATAAAATAGGGTATTTGTTCTTATTGTATATAATTTCATAGTAGGTTTAGAACTCTCTTACTTAAACAAAAGGAGGAGATGCTGTGGGGGCTGCTTCTGCTCCTTCAGCCAATAGACTTTAAGATATCAGCCCACTTGGGTGTGGTCTCATCTGCTTTAAAAAGCAGCAGTACCCGTGTGCTCGCTCTCTTGCTTCTGGCTACTAGACTCCTTTCCTGATCACGCAGAGGGCTGTTGTCTGGGACAGTGATCTGTAAGTTTTTTATCTTTTAAATAAATAACCATTCTATTAATCATAATTCCAAACTGGTGTGGGATTGTTTGTGACTTACGCCTTCAAAAGCCATGTGTGGCTAACATAGCATTGAATTTGTGGGGACGTGATTTGTTACAGCAATGGAGCACTCAGATGACCATTCTTCCAATAAAAGTAACAAACTGTAAGTAAATTATGTTTCTGGAAAAATATTATAACATATTATAAAGAACAGCCACCAACTATTCAGGTTGTACAAAAACAGGATACAACAGCTGCTGATCTTACAAAGGTACCAACAGCCCTACCATTAAAATGTTTGATATACAAACTTGACTCTAGTGCTGAGATTAAAGGCATACACCACCATGCTTAGTTTTCTTTTATTTCTTTAACAATGAAAATGTTATCAGAAACATTCAAGAGTCTTAGTTTCAGATATCTGTGGTTCCAGGCAAGACCACTCACTGTCTACAGCAATCTCAAAAAACTTAGCAAGTAAATAAATAAATTATAAACAAGTAAATGAATAATCAAACAAACAGATGAAAGCCAATTGTCCTGGTACAGTATTTTAATATTAGCAGAGACAGACAGATTTATGTAAATTGGAGGCCATACTGGTCTAGGCAGTTATTTCCAGTACTATATAGAGAGATCCTGAACAAAGAACTAAATGAATAAAACAAATCATAAAAGTGATACAAACAAATAGATAAACAAACAAATAAATATAGACATGAGTATAGAGGCTGGAGAGATGACTCAAAGGTTAAGAGCATTGACTGCTCTCCAGAGGACCCATATTAAATTCCCAGTACCCACATGGGATCTCACACCTATGTATAACTCCAGTTCCGGGGACCTGACACTCTCACACAGATAGATTATATATGCAGGCAAAACAGCCATGAACATAAAAATAAATAAATGTAAAAAATAAAAAACAAATATAATTGATTTGGAATTTGGAATAAAACAAACAAAAAAAAGGGAAAGCAGTGCTCTGGATCTGGCTTATGGCCTAAGGTGTCTGGAACCCTGTGCTCTGTCCTCAGTACTGCATAAATTGGGAAGGCTGGTCTGTGCCTGTCATCCCAACACTCAGGATCTGGAAAGTGGAGGAAAAGTCCCCACCCTTGTGAGTTGGAAAATGACCCTTGCATTGGATATATGTTTTTGCACTGATGAGAATAGAAGCCAGTCTAGAAGCCTCATAACAACCCCAGCCCTGCTTTCATTTGTTTTACTAGTTAGTTAGTTGTTTATCTGTTTGTTTGGTTCTTAGTTTTTCAAGACAGGGTCTCTCAGTGTCATCCTGGCTGTCCTGGAACTAGCTCTTTAGATCTTCAATTCACAGAGATCAGCCTGCCTCTGCCTCCTGCCAGAGACAGCAAGGCATACCCCCTTCCACACACAGTGCCGGAGATGCAGGAAGCAATTCCCTCGAGGCAACCCAGTGGCAGCTCAATAAGCATGTTGCTTCAGGACCAAGGAGAGAACACCTATGTGCCCTGAGGACTGCTTCTACAGTGTCTGTGTACACATTTGGCAATGTTTTTTTTAATATTTATTTATTTATTATGTATACAATATTCTCTGTGTGTGTGTGTGTGTGTGCAGGAAAGAAGAGGGCACCAGACCTCATTACAGATGGTTGTGAGCCACCATGTGGTTGCTGGGAATTGAACTCAGGACCTTTGGAAGAGCAGGCAATTCTCTTAACCACTGAGCCATCTCTCCAGCCCCACATTTGGCAATGTTATAGATGATTCTGGATATAGCAATTCTACTGGTGTTCTTTTTCCTTCCACACCAGTGACTTCTGAAAATATGGATGTGATGTACAATAATATGAATCTTCCTGATTTGATAGATCAGGCAGGCACTGAAAACTGTAAAACAGGCTGTGGGGAAAAGATGACTTTGAGGAAATTTGGGGAAACTGCAGAAATTGTTCTTTGCCTGATTATAAAATTTGGCAAAAGAATTGTACTGAAACAGAAAGGAACTTGGCTATGATGAATAGCATTTCTGAAGAACCTAGGGTTTGGGGGCTAACTGCCTAGTGGCCTTATAAGTCAAAATGATATGTATTGGAATTGTGAGGAAGAACAATGGGAAAGGCACAACAATGGAGTAAAACCCCACTGAAATACGCTTCTGTAAACCACAAGTAGTTAGCCTCTGAGGTGAAAGCCTCAGAAGTTGTTTTGTGACTAACTCAGCCAAGAGTATAGTGGCTGGTATGGACTTGAGAACCAGAAAAGTGTGATGATGAATGATGATTTTCTGATTTCAAAGAATCATTGTATTTCTTGTGAACTGCTTTGCCCATATAATGACAAGAAAATAGAATCGCCTTCCTTGTGTAAAATTTACAATAAAAGATTGAGGTTTGAAGCTTGGGGTAGAAAAAGAACCTGCCCTGTAGCTGATAGCCTATATCGGCTTGCATCAGAACCCTGTGTTTGTATCCTCACTTCACCTTCCAGATCCCAGATTCGAGACACATTCTCTGCTGAGGTTGGTCCCCAGCAGCCTCCCCAATGCTGGGATTAAAGATTAAAGTGTACATCACCACTGCCTGTTAATTTTACTTACTTACTTTCTTTCTTTTCTTTCCTATTTCATTTCCTATTATGTCTGACAACTCCAGAGAATCCAAAGCCTCTGACCTCCCTACACAACTAAAATTAATTACAATTAAAATAATTTACTTGGTATTAATAAAGAAAAATGAATAAAAAACACAGAGAGCCTGGGCTGGGGATGGGATGAAGCTTCAGGTGTCAGATTGGAAAGCTGAGCTGGTTTAGGGCTCTGATCTCAGCAGTGTGTATGGACACTGGGTACACTACAGTACCCAGAATAAAGCAAGTTCTTGTGGTCGTTGGGACTTGGAGTGGCATGAGAAGAAACCTGAATGCTCAAAGCAAATCTTTTTCTCTTTTTTAATGAATAAAATTTTATTAAAATATCATCAAATGCCACTGTATTTTCGGGTCTTCAGGCAAGTTTCATTTATTAAAATATGATTGAAATGCCACTACATTAAATCGTAAAAAAAAAATTTAATTATTCTTTACAGTGGGAGCTTGAATGGCACAGAGCTTCTGTTGCTGGACCCACACTCACACAGGGTTTGGATGCCACCTGCCCCCACCGCATGCCTGCAATATTATACACAAATATGCAGGTGCCCACTCTTCCACTAATGCAGGCATGCAGGAAAAACAAAGAATCAGGACTGGAGAGATGGACTCATTGCTCTTCCTTTAGTTTCCAGAAACTACATGGTAGTATCTGGTGCCTTTTTCTGGTAAAGGGGTTTACATGCAGATAGAGCACTCGTACATAAAATAAAAGCTTAAATCTCTTTTGTTGTTGTTGTTGTTTTCGATACATGGTTGCCCTGTGTAGCAGCTCTGGCTGTCTTGGAACTCATTCTGTAGACCAGGCTGGTCTCCAACTCACAGAGATCTACCTGCCTCTGCCTACTGAATGCTGGGATTAAAGGAATGCATCACCACACTCAGCCTACATAAATCTTTTTTAAAATAAAGAATCAACCAAATCAGAAGGCAGTAACCTGTAATTTCCACATAAAATTGGGCATTTTCTGCAATCCACCAAGTCCTAAGAGAGTTCAGTGAATATGAAGACAGAGACAGGGCACTGCAGGCTCTTTGTGTATAGAGCAGAGAGTTCAATTGAACCACAATTTGCCAGAGTATGCTGCTTGAAAAATCACGATTATTGGAGGTTGAATAAAGCAATCATTTTCTAAAAGAGGAACTGTTACTCCTTTCAGCCTGTCTGTGTGTCTGTATGTCTGTCTGTCTGTCTGTCTGTCTCTCTCTCTCTCTCTCTCTCTCTCTCACTCTGTGTTTTTGTGTCTGTCTGTCTGTCTGTCTGTCTGTCTGTATGTATGTATGTATGTATGTCTGGGTACAGGAGTATGCATTCCTAAACTGTGTTTAAAGATTATGAAAGACACTGAGGACACATCTAATAAACAGAGAATCATATTTAACCACAGTCTGCAAGAACATTTTATCAGACCCAATGCTGCTGAAAAAAATCAAGAAAAATTCCAATCCACAGGGGTGGGAATGGGGCTGATCCCCCTCTTTCCAGCTGCTGAGTGCTGCAGTTACAGGAATGGGGCAGTACAACCAGTTGTGCAGTACTGAGAGGGCAGAACCAAGGGCTTCCCCATCCCCTCATAAATCAGCTCCCCACTACTGCTGCCTTGGTCCCTGACCCTATCCTTAACCATTTTAACTTTATCTCTAAACTATAACCCTCTGCCTAAAGCACTGTCTTCAACCCCTTCTACTTCCTACCACTTGTACCTGCTTCCCTTTGGCTTATGATTCTCAACGTCCAAATTCCATGTTGGTCGCCTCACCTACTGGGCATTGCTTCTCCCCTTTAAGACCTCTTCAAAAAGGTCTCTAAGGATGAAGGGTTCGGGCATTGTGCTTGTCCAGCGTCCATCTGCTGCTGGCTTGGTCTTCCACGTACACACTTACAAGTTAGATGTTTCTTCCCTCACTACCACAGGAAGTCTTTTTTTAAATATTTATTTATTTATTATGTATACAGTATACAATATTCTGTCTGTGTGTATGTCTGCAGACCAGAAGATGGCAGCAGACCTCATTACAGATGGTTGTGAGCCACCATGTGGTTGCTGGGAATTGAACTCATGACCTTTGGGAGAGCAGGCAATGCTCTTAACCACTGAGCCATCTCTCCAGCCTCCCAGAAAGTGTTTTATGAACAAAAATAAAATGAAATAATGAAACCGAACAAAAACAAAAACAGAATGCACAGGCAGCAGGGTGAGACCTTCTTGGAAGTTGTGACTGACTTGACAAGTTGTACAGTTGCTGTTGTTCCATTAGCATGCACATGTCTGAGGAAGACAGCACACATGCAGCTCTGTGCTCCATGCTCTACGACCAAATTCACCTGAGCAGAGTACTGGGAAGGAAAGGGCACAGGAGAGGAGAAGGAGGCAGATAGATGACAAGGAGCCAGAGGGAGGAAATGCTAGGAGGAAAGTGGAGAAACAGAGGAAGGGGATAGGGGAAAAGGCAGGGAAAGAAGAGGAGGCAGGAGGAGGGGTGAAATTGCACTGTCAGTTGTTGGGGCAGGAACTTGAGCTTAGGATAAGACAAATTACCCCAAATGTGCATCAGTATATATTAGTCCAATTTACCAACGTCGAATGCCAGTCAGATAGTTAGAAGTTACCTGGCAGAGCCAACTTCATCTTTTATATCAACTTAATGCTACAAACTTACAAAAAATGTACTGCTGAACCGCTGAGGAAGAAGAGCTCCCTGGGGGTGAGTGGAGGACCTCTCAGTGGCTTTACCTCCAGGTGCACCTGAGGTAAAACACAAGTGACCTTGGTTCAGCCCAGAGCATTCCCCAACCCAGGATGGGAAATGGAGGAAAGATGACTCCTGTCCCTGTCTGACCACAGGGACCCTAGCTGGTCAGCCTCTGGGGAAATAAGTGGAGCCAAGGTCTTTCCCACATCCTAAGAGAGATGGCAGGCACTAGCCCATCTGCTCTCTAGCTGCTGAGGCTTTGTCATCAGTGAAGACTCTCCCTGTCACTCCATCAGTCCCAGAGGGAGAGGTACAAACCTGCCACCAAGCTAAAACCCCAATCCTAACCATCCTCAAATACTCAGTTGTTACAGCACTGTTATTCACTAAAAACATTTTCCCCACATTGATTCAGGAACTTCTTTCAAAATGCAGCTGGTGTGCTTTTATTGGTTAATGAATAAAGAAGATGTTTGGGCCTATAGCAGGAGAGAATAGAGCAAGGTAGGAGTTCCAAGCAGAGATAGAGGAGAAGGAAAGGTGGAATCAGAGAGACACCTTGTAGCTCTCTAAGGAGAAAGACACCAGCCACCAGCCAGAATCTTACAAGTAGGCCATAGCCACATGGTGGTACACAGAATAATAGAAATGGGTTAATTTAAGATGTAAGTTAGCTAGGAGTATGCCTAAGCTATTGGCCAAACAGTGCTGTAAATAATATAGTTTCTGTGTCATATTCAGGTCTAGGTGACCAGGAAACACATGAGCAGTCTCCACCTACATACAACAATGTATATGAATATGAATTCAAGTCTATGTTATACTGATCTTTTATTGATGTCAATGATATTTCTTATTAGTATACTTGTTTGGTTCTTTTAAGACAGGGCTGCACTACATCCTCTAGACTGACCTGGACTCAATCTTCCAGCCTGTGATACATGAGTGCTTGAAATGTGGCATGTGGGGCCACACTGAACTGGTTATTAGTGTAAGCTCTAAAAATATTTAGTGTAAGATTTTCCATTTATTTTTAGAAATATGCTTTGGTTATTCACAGGCTTTTGCATCCACACAAATTTTATATTGGCTTGTTCATTTAAATACAAAATACCTCTGAATCTAAAAGTTAATTTGTGGAATACATGTTATGTTATCAATACTGAGTTTTCCATTCTGATCATGACATCTTTCTGCATTATGATGTATTTTATAATTTCTTTAGATTTTATCTGTCTTATTTAAGGAGGGAGAGTGCCATAGTATTATATGTGGAATTGCGGTAATTGGCTCATTCCATGATGTGTGTCCAGGCACTGAATTCTCAAGCAAGCTCCTTTACCCACTAGATTAGATTATGCACTATAATTTCATTTAACATTGCTTTAGTTTTCACACTTGTCCATACATATTTCTTTCTTTTTTTTTTTTTTTTGGTTTTTTGAACAGGGTTTCTCTATGGTTTTGGAGCCTGTCCTGGAACTAGCTCTTGTAGACCAGGCTGGTCTTGAACTCACAGAGATCCGCCTACCTTTGCCTCCGAAGTGCTGGGATTAATGCATGTGCCACCACCGCCCTGTTGCGGGAGGTCTTTCCACCCCTCCAACCAATAGCTGCTGAGATACCAGCCCATTGGGGCATGGTTTCTCTCCCTTCAAAAAAGCTTCTATTTCCTTCCGCTCGTGCTCTTCACTTCCTGCGCCGCTGGAGACTGGACTCCCTTCCTGGTTGCGTAGAGGGCTGTTGTCTGGGACGGTGATCTGTAAGTTTTTCCTCTTTAAATAAATACTACCCTATTAATCATAATTCCAAACTGGTGTGGCATTGTTCGTGGCTTACGCCTTCACCTGGTGCCCGAACGTTTGGCTTTTAGGACCCCCCTCGGCTGCCGGCCACGAGCCCTCCCTTCCTCAGCCGCAGCTTGTGTCTTGCAGCGGCACTGTGGCTTGTGCCTTGCGGCAGTCTTGTAGCTTGTGCCTTGTGCCTGGAGCCAGCAGTTTAACTTAAATCATCACGCACTGGCTTTTCTTGCTGCAGTTCTTTATATTTTTTTAGACACCTCAGATTGACTTCAAGTCCCCACGCACCCTATCCTCTGCCTCCCTATGTGGATTTAAACCCCACAGGCCCGCGTAGTCTCTGCCTGCATGGTTTGATCTTTTCTGAGTCGTTTTTAAATCTCCCTTGAGAGTTACAGCTCTTAAGCGGTGCAAATCAGATCACACGGTTGCCGGTTGCAGAAGCTGCAACCCCTCAGGGTGACTCTGTCACGTGGAGGCATACACTGCTTCCGAGTTACTCTTCTCTACCCCTGGATTCTGGGTTTATGGTTCCATGTACGCCGTTTTTTGTTTAGTTCGTGACTTAGGCCCCAATGCCGAGTCTGAGATACACTCGGCCTTCAGGACCATAACATCCAGAGAGGCAGGATGATCTCTGAGGCCGACCAGGTGGTGGTGGCATACGCCTTTAATCCCAGCACTTGGGAGGCAGAGGCAGGCAGATCTCGGTGAGTTTGAGGCCAGCCAGGCGGTGGTGGTGCATGCCTTTAATCCTAGCACTCGGGAAGCAGAGACAGGCAGATTTTGGTGAGTTCGAGGCCAGCTGGATAATAGGTAATATGGCAGTTTTTGTTTCCAACATGAATTTCACTGTTTGGGCTACCAATACAATGGGTCTTATCATGCAAAATTTATATGACTATGAGGATAACTTAATTTACTGGTTACTAGGTTTTAGTATTCTTTTGAATATTCTATCATTTAGGAAGATTAGGGTACTCTCAAGAACCATACTATCTTTACTAGAAACTCATGCAGGTCAGGAGATTCAGGATTCAAAAGAGGCAATAATAAAAAGACTTGAAATGCTTGAAGAAATGATTGGAACTGGTGAACAGAGTAATAAGGCACAAGGACAGGATACAAAGCCAACACCAGCTATTAGAACTGGCTTGCCCAGGGTTTTAGCGGCATACCATATACTTAATTCTGACAAAGCGTCAACTTCTAAAGGCTCAAAGGGAGTCAGAGAAGCTAGATGGATGCCAATAGCAATGAATGATCTGAAACAAATTAAACAAGCTGTTGTTAATTTTGGGCTGCACTCCGCATATGTAAAGGAAATGATAAGGACTTGGGCTTCTAATGCTAGAGCTACCCCCTATTATTTCCATCAGTTAGTGTCTGCAGTTTTAGATAAGGGACCTTCCTTGATGTTTGGAATTTATTTCAGAGAAGAATCCAAACATATGGAACAGCAAGGAAGAGCAAAAGGTGTCGAGGTTTCCCAAGATCAAATTCTTGGTACAGGAGAATATGCTGATCCACAGGTCCAAGCTCTTTATGATGATGAAGTACTGTGTCTATGTCACCAAGCAGCTTTAAATGCTTGGAATAGGATACAAGATCCAGCGAAAAGGGTTGAATCATATACCAGAATTAGGCAGGGACAGAGAGAACCCTTTATTGACTTTTTGCAAAGATTAATTAAGGCTCTGGACATAGGGGTAATAGACCCAGAATCTAGACGAATACTTCTTGAATCTCTAGCGTTTGAGAATGCAAACATAGAATGCAAAAAGATGTAGGGATGAGCCCCACCCCCCTAGTGGGTGGGCTCGCCTGGGGCCGACTTTGACTGTTAAATAAGGTGAGCAGACGCTGCGCGGCCCTTGCTTGCTTCCTCTCTCCTGTGCTGCATGGGAACCTTGGTTGCGTGAGTTATTAAAGCTGTATAAACTTATAATAATTTGTCTGTCTTAATTCAAATCCGCCTTCATATTGGCGCCCAACGGTTTTGAGTTCCTGTTTCAGACCAGCTCTCCACATGGAATCAAGTGGACTCTTTTGCCACCTCTGGCAGGAACCAGTCATTGCAGGTAAAAAAAAAATTTTCCATAAATAAAATGTCGGATAATTTTACAAATGAGTATTTTGACAGTTTCTTTGAGTGTGCCATGTGGGAAATCTTACAAGAGGTGTCTAGCACCCCATATCTATGCATCCTTCTGGGATTAGTAATTTTCTTTGGCACCAAATGACTTGACAGCACGGATATGATAGAATCTTTAAGAGACGAATCCAGGATCCTTAAGACAGAAGCTGCACATCTCAAAATTATTGAGGACGAATCCAAAATTCTTAAGGCAGAGGTGGAATGTCTCAAAATCATCAGGTACGATAACAATCTTCTCAAGAATCAGCTTGAACTGCTACAGGAAGAGAACAGATCTTTGTTTAATAAGACTCTGGTAACTGAGCAAAATTTAGAAAAGGTTCAGGCCGATATTGAGGAGAAATTCATTACTATGGAAAGGGGAACAGCTGAGTTGGACCGTAGACTTCAATCCCTTTCTGTAGGGACTGAAACATTACTAGCTGATATTAAGGAGAGATTTATTACTATGGAAGAAGGATCAGCTGATTTAAACAGTAAATTCCAGCGGTCACTTTCTGAAGGAATTGAAACATTAACTCGTAAATTTCAACAGTCACTTTCTGAAGGAATGGAAACATTAACTGAGAGAACCAAAATGGTTGAATGTGACAATCGAATTTTGTCTAAAACTTCTGACAGATTGGCAGAAAGATTGTCAGTACAAGAAGGCACGTTTTACGCCATAAAAATTATGTCCAAAGATGAGAACTTATCTCTAATGGACAAACTTCATACTTTAGAATCCTCAATGAAGGCTTTGGAACATAATTCTGGACAGGAGATTCAAACATTGCAGAAGGCAATGGTGAATAGAATTGAAAAGATTGAAGAATTTCTAAATTCTGATGAAGAAGAACAAACGGTAGAAAGGCAAATTTTAACTACGTCTGTGGGTAAATCCCTCCGGGAAAATTTCCACAAAGCTCTACCTGCCTTTCCAGTAATAACAACAGAGAAGGTGATTGGTTCCAGAAACCCTAGGGTCATCAAGGAGGATACATGGGAGCCTGTCCGTATGAATGATCTCAAAGAAATTAAACAGGCTGTCATGACTTTTGGGATGCACGCCTCTTTTGTTAAGGAAATGCTAAAATCCTGGGCAACAACAAGCAGAGCAACCCCTTCGGATTGGATACAACTGAGCTCTGCAGTACTTGAGAGTGGACCGCATTTAAAATGGAAATGCTTATTCAGGCAAGAGGCTAGACGTTTGGAACAGCAAGAAAGGGCGAAGGGAGGTAACATTTGCATAGATAAAATTCTAGGTGAAGGACTCTTTTCTGACCCTCAGGACCAAGTTAATCTGGACGAGGACACACTCTTCCTAGGCACAACAGCAGCCTTAAATGCGTGGGACAGAGTACAAGACCCAGGACAGAAAACAGAATCATTTGTCAAAATTAAACAAGGTCAGAGAGAAACCTTTAGTGATTTTTTACAAAGGCTTACTAAGGCTGTGCAAATAGGGATACCTGACCCAGACACAAGGCGTATAATGATTGAAAATTTGACTTATGAAAATGCAAATTCGGAATGCAAAAGGATTTTGTGGCCTTTAAGGGTAAGATCAGCACCCTTGGAAGAATGGGTCTTATATACACTGGATGTTGATACATTTGATTGTGGCACTGAAGCATGGGTGGAAGAAGCAATTTCCAATGGTAAAAGGAGACACCAGAATACCAAATGTTTTAATTGTGGCAAAATGGGTCATATGAAAAGAAATTGTAAACAACGAACTTTCAGAAATAATAATAATGCACCTTCTAGAAATAACAGAAATAGGAGGACTCAGTCTTCAGGTTTATGTAGAAGATGTGGAAAGGGCAGACACTGGACGAATGAATGTAGATCTACAAGGGATAGACAAGGCAACCTGATACAGACGGGAAACGTGAGGGGGGGGCCTCACAGGCCCCCATGGCACACATGGTTCAATCATTTCCAGTTCCAGCGGAGAACGTGCCTCGTCAGGACAATTAGGAAACCCCATGCCTACTGTTACAAGCAATAATGATCAGAAAGATGAGTTACGTGTGTTTTGGCAAACTTCTATAAATGATCAAAGACCTAAGCTGAGAGTATGTGTAAATGGCATTTTTATTACTGGCCTGCTGGACACAGGTGCTGATGTAAGTATCATTACCCCAGAATCTTGGCATCCATATTGGCCTCTTCAGAATGTGAATGTCCAGCTCCTGGGAATTGGAACCCTATCTCGAGTAAGACAGAGTACAAGATGGGTTGAATGTATAGGGCCTGAGGGACAAATAGGAAAATTAAGGCCATATGTAGCCAATATTGCAATGAATTTATGGGGTCGTGACCTATTACAACAATGGAATACCCAAATTAACATTCCTGCTACTTCTAGAGTTTATAGTTCTGAAAATAATATTAAAAGATATTATAAACGGAGAAAACCGGCCATTCGGGCCATACAAGAACAAGCAATTGAAGTCCCTTCAGAGATACCAACAGCCTTGCCTTTAAAATGGTTGACTGAGAAACCAATATGGACAAAGCAATGGCCTCTAGCTGAGGAAAAGTTACAGGCTTTAGAACAGCTGGTACAAGAGCAATTAGATGTTGGACATATAGAAGAATCTACCAGCCCTTGGAATTCTCCTGTATTTGTGGTTAAGAAAAAATCAGGTAAATGGAGAATGGTGACAGATCTCAGAGCAATCAACAAGGTTATTCAACCTATGGGCCCTCTGCAATCTGGAATCCCATGGCCCTCTTTGTTACCAAAAGGATGGCCTCTTATAGTTATTGATTTAAAGGATTGTTTTTTCACAATACCTTTACAAAAAGAAGATAGAGAAAAATTTGCCTTCACAGTGCCTACTTACAACAATTCTCAACCTTCCAAGAGGTACCATTGGGCCATCCTCCCCCAGGGTATGTTAAATAGCCCCTCCTTATGCCAATACTTTGTGAACCAACCATTGCAAATAATACGCAGGACATTCCCCAAATCCATTATTTATCACTACATGGACGACATATTGTTATCGGATCCAAACATGGATACCTTGAACAGACTGTTTGACGAAATAAAGATACTTTTACCTAAATGGGGATTGCAAATTGCTCCTGAAAAAATACAGAAGGGAGATTCCGTTAATTATTTAGGTTATAAAATAGGTTTACAAAAAATTAAGACACAAAAGGCACAAATTAGGAGAGATCGCCTACGAACTCTTAATGACTTTCAAAAACTGTTAGGAGACATTTCCAGTCTATGACCAGCTATTGGGATAACACCTGATCTAATAATTCATTTGAACAAAACCCTGGAAGGTGATAAAGATTTAAACAGTCCCAGAGAATTAACAGCTGAAGCACAAAAGGAACTGACAATGATTGAGGAAAAATTACAACAGGCACATGTGGACAGGGTGAATCCAGAGCTCGATTGTATTCTCGTCATATTACCATCAAAAATTTCTCCTACAGGAATTTTAATGCAGAGAGATAATATTATCTTGGAATGGATCTTTTTACCACATAAACCAAGTAAGAAACTAAAAACTTATGTGGAAAAAGTCTCTGAGTTACTTATAAAAGGCAAGCTGAGACTTCGTCAACTAGCAGGCATAGACCCAGCAGAAATTATAGTGCCTTTCACTGTTGATGAACTAAGGAAATTATGGGAAGATAATGAACCATGGCAAAGAGCTTGTGCTAATTTTTTGGGAGACATTAATAACAACTATCCAAAAAGCAAGAGGCTTAACTTCATGAAGAGAACTTCTTGGATCCTTCCTCGAATCGTCCGTGATGCTCCAATAACTGGAGCCCGTACTTTCTATACTGATGCCAATAAAACAGGGAAGGCAGGTTACAAATCAGAAGACTTGGGTAAAGTGGAACAAAGTCCTTATGATTCTGTCCAGAAGGCAGAATTATATGCCATTCTTATGGTGCTAAGGGGTTTTAAAGAACCTATTAATATAGTTACTGATTCACAATATGCAGAAAGAGTTATTTTACATATTGAAACTGCTGAATTTATACCTGATGATACAGAACTAACCTCATTGTTTATCCAGGTTCAAGATTTGATCAGGAACAGGCTTTGCCCTATGTACATAACACACATCCGATCCCATACGGGTCTGCCAGGTCCTCTAGCACAAGGTAATGCAGATATTGATCAATTATTGATTGGTAGTGTGCTACAAGCCTCTGAATTTCATAAAAAACATCATGTTAATAGCAAAGGCTTGAAGAAAGAGTTTTCTATTACATGGCAACAAGCTAAGGAGATTGTAAAGAAGTGCCCTACTTGCTCTTTCTATAACCAAATGCCTCTGCCAGCAGGGGTTAATCCTAAGGGCACCCATAGGAATGAAATCTGGCAGATGGATGTGTTCCACTTTGCAGAATTTGGCAAATTGAAGTATGTTCATCACACCATTGACACTTATTCAGGCTTTCAGTGGGCAAGTGCTTTAAGTTCAGAAAAGGCTGATTCAGTAATTACTCATTTATTAGAAGTCATGGCTATCATGGGTATACCTACACAGATAAAGACGGATAATGGTCCTGCTTATGTCTCTAGGAAAATGAAACGGTTTTTTGACTATTACAATATCAAGCATGTTACCGGTATACCAAATAATCCTACAGGTCAGGCAGTATAGAAAGATCAAATAGAACTATAAAGGATATGTTGAACAAACAGAAAAGGGTGGAAAACACCCCCAGAAATAGGTTACATAATGCTTTGTTAACCTTGAATTTTCTTAACGCTAATGAGAAGGGAACAACGGCTGCAGAAAGACATTGGATAATGGAAAAGTCTACTGAACTAAAGCAACCAGTTTATTTCAAGGATGTGCTAACCTCACAATGGAAGCCAGGAGATGTGCTGCGTTGGGGAAGGGGTTTTGCTCTTATCCCCACAGGTGAAGAAAAATTGTGGATACCGTCAAAATTAATAAAGGTTCGGTATGAAGAAGACAAGCCATTTGGAAAAGATAAATAACAATTCATTCACAAGGATGACGAGCATACTAATGGTAAGGAACATACATAGGTTGGGGGCAGGGTTCTTTTCTTATCTCCACAGGTAAATATTGATCTTCAAAAAATTTAAGGGACCCTGAATATTTAATCAATGATGGATGGTAAATGGTTATAACCCACTAAAGATCGGTAAGTATTTTGTATATATACATATCTATATGTTTTATTGAACACTTTTTTATAAATATGTAGAGCTGGTTTTGGAGTTGGACTCTGGCCCAGTCCCTCTTCAATTCCAAACCTGTTGATAAGAGATATCTCACAGAAAAAGAATAATTATATACTTGGTAAACTTTCTTCGCTTTTTCTCATATCTGTGTCTTTCTTTATATGTCAGTATGTGTCTTTGTTGTTAATGTTTAAATTTCCCATAACAAACAACAAATTTTCCTACAGTAATTTTTGAAGTTTTCAGGATGAAGATCGGGCCCCATAACACCAACTCAATTTGGTTTTTATGATGTCATGATTTTTTTTTTCTCTTTCTTTTTAAGCGCTAATATTAGACTTGTTTTTTGGTACCATCTGCACGAGAAAATTTCGAATGGTGCACATTTTTGACAACACTCTGGCCAGACCTTCTCAAAACGCCCGGAGACTAGTTACAATTTTCTTATGTCAAAGGTTAATTTGGGAATTTTATCATCATTTGCTTTCACGGGAGACCCTAAGGAGAACGTTGTCCCCATGTCAGCTTGAAGCAATCTTAGAGGACGACGTCCCCTCTCCCAACAGAGTTTGCCCTCAGGGTTAGGGATATCTTTTAGTGGTTGGTTTGGGGTTGAGGGGATGGAGGGATGTTTTATGGAATTAGGGGTATGTTCAAAAAAAACAGAGGGGGATTAACTGGTTTGATGATTGGTATTTGTGAGTTACTGATTTTAGAAAATTGTATTGGTACTGTTTCCTGTATTTTGATATATTGAATATTGAATGTGAGTATTCCTACCTCTATTTTTGTATAAGAGTATGCTTATATTGTATGGATACATCTACCATATTACAATGTACATTTCTACCTCTGATACTATTTATGTAATATCAATATTGAATGCGAGCTCCTTCCATTGTTTACATTTGATATGTAATGACATTGTTTACAGATGACGATCATTGTCTTCATATATTGCACAGTTTATTCTTTTATCTTCAAGTTAGATAGGTATTGAGAATTATATGTTTGTCATGTTTATTTTTAGGTTAATCAGGTCTTCTAGATACATAGAGATTATATTTAGTATAGATAGTATAATCTTCAGCCTCTTTAAAGAGCTGTAGAAAATGGCCTTTAATCTAACCTAGAATTCTGTGCCAACGAGACACAATTACTCCTGGCAACGCCACTCTACTCCTGAGAGAACGTTGAGCACCAAAGACACTCCACTGGGAGCTTGTCTTCTTGGCAGAACTAGCCTTTGGGTTAAGAAAAGCCCATAGCTCAACTACTGACAAAGTTATGAAACAGGATTGTCTTATCTTGCCAAGACAGGGTAGGATGATTCTAAGAAAGTTCCTTGCATCTGATAATGGCATGTCAGTTATGTTGGGCCTTAGCCAAAGTTGGTTGACTCAACATTGCAAACAAGAATTTGGGTGATTGCCCAGGTAGTCAGTTGTCTCTGTCATTTTTGGCACATTTTGGATATCTCTCATTTGTTAAGTAATATTTATTCCCTTCTCAGATCTTTGATGGAGTTGAAGATTATATAACTGTAATTACTCTCTATATTATTTAGACTCTTTGAGATAGACTGTCTGGTAAAACTTTTGTTCTCAATATTGTTTATTATATTTATTTTCTGTTATTATTGTTTATAGTTGTATTTGGTTTAATTCTGTCTTATTTAGACAAAAGGGGGAGATGTAGGGATGAGCCCCACCCCCCTAGTGGGTGGGCTCGCCTGGGGCAGACTTTGACTGTTAAATAAGGTGCGCAGACGCTGCATGGCCCTTGCTTGCTTCCTCTCTCCTGTGCTGCGTGGGAACCTTGGTTGCATGAGTTATTAAAGCTGTATAACCTTATAATAATTTGTCTGTCTTAATTCAAATCCACCTTCAAAAAGATAATTGGGCCTTTAAAGTCTAGATCAGCACCTATGGATGAATGGATTCAGCATACGATGAATGTTGAGACATTTAGCTATAATGATGAATATTGGGTAGGAGAAGCGATTTCCACAGCAATGAGGAGACATCAAACTGCCAGGTGTTTTAATTGTGGTAAATTAGGACATCTGAAAAGGGATTGCAGGCACAGAATTTCTAGGAATAATATCTCCTCTGGGAATGACAAAAATAGGGGACCTAGGCCTTCAGGTATATGTAGGAGATGTGGTAAAGGCCGTCATTGGTCCAACAAATGCAGGTCAACAACAGACAAACAAGGCAACCCGATACTGTCGGGAAACTCCTTGAGGGGCCTCTCGCAGGCCCCCAAGCAAACAGTGGCCCAGTCATTCCCAGTCACAGTGGAGAATGTGCCTCACCAAGAAAATTAAAAGCTCCAATTTCTGCTGCAAAAAGTAATATTGGTCTAAATGATGAATTACGTGTGGAGGATGAGTCAAAAAACCCAGTAGGGCCTTTGGCTAGGTGGCCGGCCTGCACCAAGCGGGCCTGGCCCTTTGTTCGCGGGACGCCCAGGCAGCGGGGAGATCGGATCCGGGTGCCAGGAGGGCCATCGCTGGGGTGAGTGAGTCTCTGGCCGCGGCGGCAGCCCAGGACAGGGAGCTCAGACGTTCCCCACCCCCCCCTGCACTCCCTGGTCAGTCTGCAGGGGCTGTACTCCTTGATACCTCTTCTCCATTACTGTCCCACCCAACTTGCATCCAAGGCCCTCCGCACTACCTCTGACCCCCCTCCCCTCTTTGAACCACACAACAGCTCCCAGCTCAGCCTGTTTGGGTGCTGGGACAGGGTCCGAATTGGGAGGGCATTCGGGAGGGTGGTGGCTCCTTTGTCTAGGTGGCCGGCCTGCACCAAGCGGGCCCGGCCCTTTGTTCGCGGGACGCCCAGGCAGCGGGGAGATCGGATCCGGGTGCCAGGTGGGCCATCGCTGGGGTGAGTGAGTTTCTGCCCGCGGCGGCAGCCCGGGACAGGGGAGCTCAGACGTTCCCCACCCCTCCTGCACTCCCTGGTCAGTCTGCGGGGGCTGTACTCCTTGATACCTCTTCTCCATTACTGTCCCACCCAACTTGCATCCAAGGCCCTCCGCACTACCTCTGACCCCCCCTCCCCCTCTTTGAACCACACAACAGCTCCCAGCTCAGCCTGTTTGGGCGCTGGGACAGGGTCCGAATTGGGAGGGCATTCGGGAGGGTGGTGGCTCCTTTGTCTAGGTGGCCGGCCTGCACCAAACGGGCCCGGCCCTTTGTTCGCAAGACACCCAAGCAGCACGGAGATCAGATCCAGGTGCCAGGAGAGACATCACTGGGCAGATCAAGCTCAGCAGGACGGACCTTGCTTCCACACTGAAGAGATACACCCAGAGGCTCAGTCACAGCAAAAACTGGACCAAGACACCAGGCCTCTCTTGGCTTCATTTGAAAGAGGAGATGGGAAGGCGCCAATGCAAGAATTCCTCCAACAACCTGAAAGGCAACATGACATCACCAGAACCCAGGGATCCCGAAATAAGAAGAATTGTACACCCTACTCCAGAAGAAGTAGAAGAAATCGACCCAAAAGTGAATTTTTTGAAAATAATAGAAGACCTTAAACAGGAGGTGAAAAACTGCCATAAACAATTAGAGATTACAAACAAAAAGGTAGAGGAAATGAATAAATCGCTCAAAGATACCCAAGAAAACCAAGAGAAACAAGAAAATGCAATCAAACAGGTAAGGGAAATGGTTCAAGACCTGAAGAATGAAATGGAAGTAATGAAGAAAACACAAACCGAGGGAAGGTTGGAGATGGAAAATCTGGGTAAACGAACAGGAACTACAGAGACAAGTACTACCAACAGATTACAAGAGTTAGAAGAAAGAATGTCAGACACTGAAGATACCATAGAGAAAATTAACACACTGATCAAAGAAAACAGCAAAACCAACAAATTCTCATCACAAAACATTCAGGAAATATGGGACACAATAAAAAGACCAAACCTAAGAATAATTGGGATACAAGAAGGAGAAGAAATACAGCTCAATGGTTCAGAAAATATATTTAATAAAATTATAGAAGAAAACTTTCCCAGCCTAAAGAAAGATATTCCTTTGAAGGTTCAAGAAGCATACAGAACACCGAATAGACTGGACCAGAAAAAAACATCTCCTCGCCACATAATAATCAGAACACAAAACATCCAGAATAAAGAAAGAATATTAAGAGCTGCAAAGGAAAAAGGTCAAGTTACTTATAAAGGTAAACCTATCAGACTTACTCCTGACTACTCTATGGAAACCATGAAAGCCAGAAGGTCCTGGATAGATGTACTGCAGAAGCTAAGAGAACATGGATGCAAGCCCAGACTACTATACCCAGCCAAGCTTTCGTTCACTATAAATGGAGAAAACAAAATTTTCCAGGATAAAAACAAATTTAAACAATACGTAGCCACAAATCCAGCCTTACAGAAAGTAATAGAAGGAAAATCACAAACCAAGGAGACCAACAATGACCACAATAACTCAAACTTCTAGACACCCTTTACCAGCGCAACTAAAAGAAAGCAAACACACAAACCCTATGACTAAAAAAGTGACCAGAGTTAGCAACCACTGGTCATTAATATCCCTTAATGTCAATGGACTCAACTCACCTATAAAAAGACACAGGCTAAGAGATTGGATACGCAAACAGGATCCAACATTCTGCTGTTTACAAGAAACACACCTCAACCACAAAGATAGGCACCTACTTAGAGTAAAGGGATGGGAAAAGGTTTATCAAGCAAATGGACCTAAGAAACAAGCTGGTGTGGCCATACTAATTTCTAACAAAGTTGACTTCAAACTTAAATCAATCAGAAGAGATGGAGAGGGATATTTTATACTCATAACAGGAACAATTGATCAGGATGAGGTCTCAATCCTGAATATCTATGCCCCTAATATAAAAGCACCCACATATGTAAAAGAAACATTACTAAAACTCAAAGACGCCATCAAACCGCACACACTAATAGTGGGAGATCTCAACACTCCTCTTTCACCAATGGACAGGTCAATCAGACAGAAACCTAACAGAGAAATAAGAGAATTAATGGAGGTATTGAATCAAATGGACTTAACAGACATCTATAGAACATTCCACCCAAATAGGAAAGAATATACCTTCTTCTCTGCAGCTCATGGAACCTTCTCAAAAATTGACCATATCCTCGGTAACAAAGCAAACTTCCACAGTTACAAAAAAATATGCATAACCACCTGTGTCTTATCAGATCACCACGGACTAAAGTTAGAATTCAACAACAATGCTACCCCCAGAAAGCCTGCAAACTCATGGAAACTGAACAGTCAACTATTGACCCACACCTGGATTAAAGAAGAAATAAAGAAAGAAATTAAAGTCTTCCTTGAATTCAATGAAAATAAAGAATCAACATACTCAAACTTATGGGACACTTTGAAAGCAGTCCTAAGGGGAAAGTTCATAGCCCTTAGTGCCCACTTAAAGAAAACAGAGAAAGCATACATTGGAGACTTAACAGCCCACCTGAAAGCTCTAGAAAAAAAAGAAGCAGACTCACCTAGGAGGAGTAGAAGACTGGAAATAGTCAAACTGAGGGCTGAAATCAACAAAATAGAAACACAGAAAACAATCCAAAGAATCAATGAAACAAAAAGCTGGTTCCTGGAGAAAATCAACAAAATTGATAAACCCCTATCCAAACTAATCAAACGGCAGAGAGAGAATCTGCAAATTAATAAGATCAGAAATGAAAAGGGGGACATAACCACAGACATAGAGGAAATTCAGAGAATCATTAGATCTTACTACAAAAGCCTGTATGCCACAAAACTGGAAAATGTAAAAGAAATGGACACTTTTTTTAGATAAATACCATATACCAAAGTTAAATCAGGACCAGGTGAGCAATCTAAATAGACCTGTCAGTCGCGAAGAATTAGAAGCTGTTATCAAAAACCTCCCTACCAAAAAAAGCCCAGGACCAGACGGTTTCAATGCGGAATTCTACCAGAATTTCCAAGAAGACCTAATACCTATACTCCTTAAGGTATTTCACAATATAGAAACAGAAGAGTCATTGCCAAATTCCTTTTATGAAGCTACCATCACTCTGATACCAAAACCACACAAAGACTCAACCAAGAAAGAGAATTACAGGCCAATCTCACTCATGAACATCGACGCAAAAATCCTCAACAAAATACTGGCGAACCGTATCCAAGAATACATTAGAAACATTATCCATTATGATCAAGTAGGCTTCATACCAGAGATGCAAGGCTGGTTCAACATACGAAAATCTATCAATGTAATCCATCATATAAATAAACTGAAAGAAAAAAACCATATGATCATTTCATTAGATGCTGAAAAAGCTTTTGACAAAATTCAACATCCCTTTATGATAAAAGTCTTGGAGAGATTAGGGATACAAGGGTCCTACTTAAATATAATAAAAGCTATTTACAGCAAACCGACAGCTAACATCAAATTAAACGGAGAGAAACTCAAAGCCATCCCACTTAAATCAGGAACACGACAAGGCTGTCCACTCTCTCCATACCTCTTCAATATAGTGCTTGAAGTTTTAGCAATAGCAATAAGACAACATAAGGGGATCAAGGGGATTCGAATTGGAAAGGAAGAAGTTAAACTTTCGTTATTTGCAGATGATATGATAGTGTACATAAGCGACCCCAAAAACTCCACCAAAGAACTCCTACAGCTGATAAACACCTTTAGTAATGTGGCCGGATACAAGATCAACTCCAAAAAATCAGTCGCCCTCCTATACACAAAGGATATGGAAGCAGAGAGGGAAATCAGAGAAGCATCACCTTTCACGATAGCCACAAACAGCATAAAATATCTCGGGGTAACTCTAACCAAAGAAGTGAAGGATCTATTTGACAAGAACTTTAAGGCATTGAAGAAAGAAATTGAAGAGGATACCAGAAAATGGAAGGATCTCCCTTGCTCTTGGATTGGGAGGATCAACATAGTAAAAATGGCAATCCTACCAAAGGCAATTTATAGATTCAATGCAATCCCCATCAAGATCCCATTAAAATTCTTCACTGATCTTGAAAGGACAATAATCAACTTTATATGGAATAACAAAAAACCCAGGATAGCCAAAACAATTTTGTACAATAAAGGTACTTCTGGAGGCATTACCATCCCTGACTTTAAACTCTACTATAGAGCTACAGTAATGAAAACAGTGTGGTATTGGCATAAAAATAGAGAAGTCGACCAATGGAATCGTGTAGAAGACCCGGATCTTAACCCACAAACCTATGAACACCTCATTTTCGATAAAGGTGCTAAAAGTATACAATGGAAGAAAGAAAGCATCTTCAACAAATGGTGCTGGCACAACTGGATGTCAACCTGTAGAAGAAAGAAAATTGACCCATATCTATCACCATGCACAAAACTCAAGTCCAAATGGATCAAAGACCTCAATATCAATCTGAACACACTGAACCTGATAGAAGAGAAAGTGGGAAGTACCCTACAACAGATGGGCACAGGCGATCGCTTCCTAGGTATAACCCCAGCAGCACAGTCATTAAGGGCAACATTGAATAAATGGGACCTACTGAAACTGAGAAGCTTCTGTAAAGCAAAAGACACTGTCACTAAGACAAAAAGGCAACCCACTGACTGGGAGAAGATCTTCACCAACCCCGCAACAGACAAAGGTCTGATCTCCAAAATATATAAAGAACTCAAGAAACTAGACTTTAAAATGCTAATTAACCCAATTAAAAAATGGGGCACTGATCTGAAGAGAGAATTCTCAACAGAAGAAGTTCAAATGGCCAAAAGGCACTTAAGGTCATGCTCAGCCTCCTTAGCGATCAGGGAAATGCAAATCAAAACAACATTGAGATATCACCTTACACCTGTCAGAATGGCTAAAATCAAAAACACTAATGATAGCCTTTGCTGGAGAGGCTGTGGAGAAAGGGGTACCCTCATCCATTGCTGGTGGGAATGCAAACTTGTGCAACCACTTTGGAAAGCAGTGTGGCGGTTTCTCAGGAAATTTGGGATCAACCTACCCATGGACCCAGCAATGCCACTCTTGGGAATATACCCACGAGATGCCCAATCATATGACAAGGATATTTGTTCAACTATGTTCATCGCAGCATTATTTGTAATAGCCGGAACCTGGAAACAACCTAGATGCCCTTCAATGGAAGAATGGATGAAGAAAGTATGGAATATATATACATTAGAATACTACTCAGCGGTAAAAAACAATGACTTCGCGAATTTTGCATGCAAATGGATGGAAATAGAAAACACTATCCTGAGTGAGGTAACCCAGACCCAAAAGGATGAACATGGGATGTACTCACTCATAATTGGTTTCTAGAGATAAATAAAGGTCAGTGAGTCTATAATTTGATATCCTAAAGAAACTAAATAAGAAGGTGAACCGAAAGAAAAACATATAGCTATCCTCCTGGTTATGGGAAGTAGACCAGATTGCCGGGCAAAAATTTGGGATCTTGGGGGTGTGGTGGGAGGGGGGGTGAGGGGAGAAGGGGAGAGAAATGTGAGAAGGGGAGGATGGGGGGAACCTGGGGAAACGGGATGTTTGGGATAAAGGAAGGTTGGTTAGGGGAGCAGAGAAGCACACATCTTAATTAAGGGAGCCATCTTAGAATAGAAAAATAAAATAAAAAAAAACAGTATCCAATAGAGAGAGCTTAAAGCTGCCTAACAGGTACTCAAACAGGTAAAATATAAATCAACAGGTAAAGTATACAATAATCAACAAATACAGTATATTAATTATAATGCAGCTATGGCAAGTGTGCATATTAAATATAAAACTTATTCTACAACATTTTTATGAAAAAATGCTGTTTATGGCAAAATCTTCTCAAGTTTTGCCAATTAAGATATTAAACTCTTAATTTAAACCAGTAGCCTGTCTGGTACAAAAGGGCAGGATAAAAGCTAAAAAATGGCTTGATCCCCAGATGATTATTGCTACAATTCACACAACTGTATTTTGCTAATGTTATAGCAAAAAAAATCCCTTAAAGGATTTTATGCTAAATTTTACAAATGGCTCTTCCAATGGAGGAACTGCATATATGGCTAATAATAATAAAAAAAAATATTATGAAGCATAATAAGGCTCCTTGTAAGCAGCTTATGAAACTTGCAAGTAGATCCAGATGCAAACGGATCTGACATGATAACACCAAGCTGACCTTTGCTAGGGCAAGGTGGAAAAGCCCTTGCAATGCATTATGAAAAAACCCGACCTATATATATTTGGGGTCGAGGATATGTTTATGCTTTTTTCACAGAAAGAAAATAAAAGCTGGGCCTGATGTCGAGGCTGCGCTGCGGACACAGAGGAGTTCCTGAGGCGATTGCAGAGAGGTCCTTAGTCTGGCTTTTCCTGCCCCCAAGGAGAGGAGTCCCTGATAACAGAACCTGCTGCTCCACTCTACAGGGTGTCAATCCTGCCTCCTGAGTCCAGGGAGTCCCGGCTGAGATAATGCCAGGATGTGCTTCAGATAGCTGAATCCAGCTCACCTCACCCAGGAATCCCACCGGCCCTGAAGCACAAGTGCTAAACTGCTTCTGCAGCTTGAACTCTGGTCTGCTTTGGAGCTGAGATGCAGACTGGACATCAGACTGTTTTAATCTTTGGGACACAGAACTCATTTTAATTAAAATACTAACCTCTTCACTTAAGAAGGGGAAAGATTGGGGTTCCTGTGACTGTTGCTCAGAGTCTGGAAATGGTGGTATTTGACAACAATGTATGTCATTGTACTCTTACTGAAATTGATCTAATGATATTTGTAACTGCTTATAGATGTTGGGAAAGGTTTGACACATGCTGTAAAGTGTTTGGGTTTAATGCATATGTTAAGAATTTTAGATTTTGATCCCTTTTTCACCTCCCTAATTGATGACAGGCAAGCACACGTAACTTTTTGTGGAGTAGGCATTTAGGAAGGAGGACATACCATGGGCCAGACTAAAAGGTGAATACTGGGTTTAGAAGGTGCCCCTTTCTTCTTGTCTGGAGATGGAGTTATTGGTGCCAAAATTATATCATATCTTTTGTTTAAGGAGCACCTCACAGATTTTTCATTAATGATAGATACAGGGGCCCAATGACGGGAGTTAGTGTGGATCCTCACCTAAATTTCAAACCATACAGAGGCCGTACAGGCCGGCTCAACATGGCATGGTTTTTAGGTACGAGGGCGCTCTCCACATAGCCTAAGACAGGGTGCCCTGTGATCTGCTTACTTTAATCCTACTAGATACCTTTTATTTGAGAAGCTCCAAGAAACTAATGCTACTCATAAGGCACCCCTCTGTTCCCAGGAGAGGTTAATTACTTCACCAGTCGAGAGGAGGGTCTTTCCTTGTCCCAGTCCCCTCTCCTTTAGATCTGACACCATGGTTGACTCTGTCTTGGTGCCCTCCACCTATAACTACTTGCCTTTATATAAGAAAGGAGGAATATGTTGGGAGCCGTTTCCCCCCTAAAGATTGTTACAGAAACCATCACCTTGGGGAGCCTGCAGGGAACCCCAAACCCATAATTATGTTAAGAATAGTCCTATTGGCAAAACCTGCCCCACACCCAATTAGCTATTCGCTAATTGCTAACAAACCTAATCTGATAGCGGAACTGCCTTAAATTCCAGCTATCCAGGGAACTAGGTGTGGCAACTCCTGACTTCTTGGCCTACCTGACCGGATGTAGGTTACGTGACTGGGACCACGCGGCCAGATTCCATGCTCCTGTGCCCTACTCCCCAAGCCCTCA
The DNA here is from genome assembly GCA_963919715.1 of Microtus obscurus. Taxonomy (NCBI): domain Eukaryota; kingdom Metazoa; phylum Chordata; class Mammalia; order Rodentia; family Cricetidae; genus Microtus; species Microtus obscurus. The sequence continues at coordinate 124,200 of CAWTZC010000020.1, read as the reverse complement.
TTCAGGGGGTATATAAGTCGTTACCCTGTCCCTAATAAACGGAGGCTTTGACAAAAAGAAAAAAAAAAAAGAAGGTTAACAACTGAACTATCACTTATACCAGTTAGGGGAGAGACAATCAGTTTTCTACGATGAGTGACACTGAGCATGTCAACTAATTTTGGGCAAGCCTCATGTTCAGGAGTAATTGACCAACAACATATAGTTGGACTCCACAGGATTTTGTCTGAGCTTTATTTGGTTACAAGTTGGGCTTTTTGTTTGTTTTCAATCTTTTTTTCTTTCTTTTCTTGGTATGACTTTCTTGTTTCTAAGTTTTTGGAAGATTTTATTGTTGTACAGGATTTTTGCTTCTTGTTAAAGAAAGAACTTAAAGTTGGGTGGGTAGGGATGGGGAAAAGATCTGAAGGGACTTGAGGGAGAGGAAGAATATGATCAAAGTGTATTTGAATTTGAAAATTGTTTTAAATAATGGAAAACATAATAAATTAATTTAAAAATAAAAAAAAAACCCAGTAGGACAGAGTAAACATATATTTTGGCAGACTTCTATTAACAACCAAAGACCAAAGCTAAAAGTCTGTATAAATGGCACTTTTATTGAAGGCTTATTAGACACAAGTGTGGATGTAAGTATCATTACCCCAGAATCTTGGCATCCGAATTGGCCTCTTCAAGAGGTAGATGTTCAGTTTCTGGGAATTGGAACCCTATCTCGTGTAAAACAAACCACAAGATGGATTGAATGCATAGGGCCTGAAGGGCAAATAGGAAGACTAAGGCCATATATAGCCAATATTGCAATAAATTTATGGGGCCGTGACCTGTTACAGCAATGGAATACCCAGATTAACATTCCTGCAGTTCCAGGAACTCATAATTCTGGGAAAGATATGATGAGCTATTATGGAAAAAGGTCACCAGCCATTCAGGCTGTATAAGAACATATAGCAAATACCAAACCTTTAGAGGTACCAACAGCCCTACCTTTAAAATGGCTAACTGAGAAGTCAATATGGATCAAACAGTGGCCTCTAGCTGAAGATAAATTACAGGCATTGGAACAGCTGGTGCAAGAGCAATTAGATGCTCACCATATTGAAGAATCAACCAGCCCTTGGAGTTCTCCTGTGTTTGTTGTAAAAAAAAAAATCTGGTAAATGGAGAATGGTGACAGATCTAAGAGCTGTCAACAAAGTAATTCACCCTATGGGCCCACTACAATCTGTAATTCCTTTGCCTTCTCTATTACCAAAAGGATGGCCTCTTATAGTTATTGATTTGAAAGATTGTTTTTTCACTATACCGTTACAAAAAAAGGATAGAGAAAAATTTGCTTTCATGGTGCCTACTTATAATAATTCTCAATCTAATAGGAGATATCAATGGACTATCCTCCCACAGGGTATGCTCAATAGTCCTACATTGTGCCAATATTTTGTAAGTAAGCCATTGGAAATAATTCGTAAACAATTTCCCAAGTCCATAATTTATCATTGCATGGATGACATCTTATTATCTGATTCAAATAAAGATACTTTAGAAAGGATGTTTGAAGAAGTAAAGAAAGTCTTGCCTAGGTGGGGATTACAAATTGCCCCTGAAAAGATTCAAAGAGGAAATTCTATTAATTACCTAGGTTACAGAATAGAGTTAGAGAAAATTAAAACGCAAAAGGCACAAATTAGGAGAGACCAGTTAAAGACTCTTAATGACTTCCAAAGATTGTTGGGAGACATTTCCAGCCTACGACCAGCTGTTAGGATAACACCTGATCTAATAGTTCATTTAAACAAAACCTTAGATGGTGATAAAGATTTGAATAGTCCAAGAAAACTGACAGCTGAAGCAGAAAAGGAACTGACAATGATTGAGGAAAAATTACAGGAGGCACATGTGGATAGGGTGAACCCAAATCTTAGCTGCATCCTAGTCATATTGCCTTCCAGAATCTCTCCTACAGGGATTCTAATGCAGAGGGAAGATATTATTTTAGAGTGGATATTTATACCTAATAAACCAAGTAAAAAATTAAAAACTTATGTGGAAAAAGTCTCTGAATTAATTATAAAAGGTAAGCTGAGACTTCGTCAACTAGCAGGTATAGACCCAGCAGAAATTATAGTGCCTTTTACTACTGAAGAAATAAAAAAGTTATGGGAAGACAATGAACCGTGGCAAAGAGCTTGTGCTAATTTTTTTGGGAGAAATTAATAGCAACTATCCCAAAAGTGGTAGACTTAACCTCATAAAGAGAACTTCTTGGATTCTTCCTAAAATTGTACATGATGCTCCAATAACTGGAGCCCGTACGTTCTATACTGATGCAAATAAATCAGTGAAAGCAGGTTACAAGTCAGATGAATTGAGTAAGGTGGAACAAAGCCCTTATAATTCTTTCCAGAAGGCAGAATTATATGCCATTCTTATGGTGCTAAGGGATTTTAAAGAACCTCTTAATATAGTTACAGATTCACAATATGCAGAAAGAGTTATCTTGCATATTGAAACCGCTGAATTTATACCAGATGACACAGAGTTGACTTCATTGTTTATCCAGGTACAAGACATAATCAGGAACAGGCTTTGTCCGATGTACATAACACACATCCAGTCCCATACAGGTCTGCCTGGTCCTCTAGCACAAGCCAACGCTGAGATTGATCAATTATTGATTGGAAGCGTGTTGCAGGCCTCGGAATTTCATAAAAAGCATCATGTCAATAGTAAAGGCCTAAAGAAAGAATTTTCCATTACTTGGCAACAAGCTAAGGACATTATAAGGAGATGTCCTACTTGTTCTTGCTATAATCAAACACCGTTGTCTGCAGGGAGTAACCCAAACGGTACTAAGAGAAATGAAATCTGGCAGATGGATGTGTTCCACTTTATGGAATTTGGTAAATTAAAATATGTACACCACACCATAGGCACGTATTCAGGTTTTCAATGGGCTACTGCCCTGAGCTCAGAAAAGGCAGATTCAGTAATCACACATTTATTGGAAGTTATGGCCATCATGGGTATACCTGCACAAATAAAGACAGATAATGGTCCAGCATATGTATCTAAGAAAATGAAACGATTTTTTGATTATTATAATATAAAACACATTACAGGTATACCAAATAATCCTACAGGTCAGGCAGTTATAGAAAGATCAAATCATACTATAAAGGATATGCTGAACAAACAGAAAGGGACCGAAAATACCCCCAGAAATAGATTACATAATGCTTTATTAACCTTAAATTTTCTTAACGCTAATGAGAAAGGAATGACAGCAGCAGAAAGACATTGGATAATGGAAAAGTCTGCTGAACTAAATCAACCGATTTATTTCAAAGATGTGCTGACCTCTCAATGGAAGCCAGGAGATGTGCTACGTTGGGGAAGGGGTTTTGCTCTTGTTTCCACAGGAGAAGAAAAATTGTGGATACCATCAAAATTAATAAAGTTTCGATTTGAAGAGGAGAAACCTCTTGGAAAGGAGAAATGACAACTCATCAACAATAATATGCATACAGGTGGTAAGAAAAACATATAGAATGGGGGCAGGGTTCTGTTCTTATCTGCACAGGAAAACACTCACCTTTGAAAAATTCAAGGGACCCTGGACATTTGGATACTGACAGATGGAAAAATACCTGCCCAATAGGAAATATCAAGAAAACTGGATGGGTAAGTAAAACATATTAAACCATATTTCTAAATTTATAGAGCTGGTTTTGAACTTGGACTCTGGCTCAGTCCCTCTCCAATTCCAAGCCTGTTAGTAAGAGAAAAACCCAGAGTTTCTGGAGTTTCTGTCTCATGTCAAGAGCCATGATATGGGACAGAAAGAAATATGAGTTTAGAAAACATCTTTGCTTTTCTTCATACCTATCATATCTTTCATTGAATATATCTATCATGCATTTCATTGAATATATATATATATGCCTATATATGTCTATATGATTAATGTTTAAGTTTTTTACAATAAACAATTAGTCTTTTCTGAAGTGACATTTGAAGTTTCCAGGAAGAAGATGGGGCCCCACAACAACAACTCTACCTGGTTGATATGACGTCATGATATTGATAGCGCTACTACAAGACCTGTTTTGGGTACCAGCTGCACAAGAAGATCCCAACTTGGTTAGCTGAAATGGTGCACATCTTGTACAACATTCTGGCCAGACCTCCACAAAATACTCAGAAACAATTTGCAATTTTAAAAGACATTGATCTTGAAATTTAACCATCATTTTACTTTCACAGGATCCCCCAGAAAGAACGTCGCCCCCATGACAGCTGGAAGTAATTCTAGAGGACGACGTCCCCTCTCCCAGTAAAGTTTGCCCCTGGGTTTAGGGACATCATTTAGGGGTTGGGAGGTTGGGGGAGGAATTTTATAAGCTCAGGGATCATTTTGAAAAAAAAAAAGAGGGATGATGGGATAATAGATTTGTAATTGTGAGTTACAATTTTTAGACAAATATATTGGTATTGATTCTTGTATATTGATACAAAGTTAAATTATATTGACTATTGTATGTATGCATGTTTCTACCTCTGTTTAAAATATTTTTATGTATTGACATATATTGTATCGATATATATTGTATATATTTACCATATTGCAGTGTACATTTCTACCTCTGATTAAGATACTTATATATTGTTTGTGTATTGATACATATTTACCATATTGCAATGTATATTTGTACATTGTTTATATTTGGAGGTCATTATCCTCATTTGTTACACAGATGTTTATTGTCTTAGTCTTTAAGTTAGATAGATATTGAGAATTATATAGATTAATAGTCATCTAAGTTTGCCATTTATAATTAGACTAATCAGGTTATTTAGATATAAGGAGATTATACTCAGTATAGATAGATGATCTTCAACCTCTTCAAAGAGCTGTAGAAAATGGCCTTTAATCTAACTCAGAGTTTTGTGGTAGTGAGACACAATTGCTCCTGGCAACACCACTCTATTCCCGAGAGAATGTTGAGCACCAAAGACACTCCACCTGGAGCCTTTCTTTTTGACAGAACTGGCCTTGGGGCAAAGAAATGTCCATACCTCAACCACTGACAGAGATACAGAGTGTGCATCAATGGATAAAACAGGACTGTCATATCCTGCCAAGACAGGGTAAGATAGTTTTGAAAAGTTGCTTTCCTTTGAAAATGGTATGTCAGTTATGTTAGGCCTTAGCCAAAGTTGGTTGCTTCAATGCTGCAAACGTGATTTTGGGTGATTGCCCAGGTAGCTAGTTGTCTCTGTGATTTGTTGCATGTTTTGGAAGTTGTTTTACTGAACTTCCTAATTACCCAGGTAACATTATTTCCCTTCTCAGATCTTTGATGGGGTTGAAGACTATATAACTATAGTTACTTTTCTCTCATGACTTGGCCAAGTTATTTATTATACAAGTCCTAAGCTAGTTAGAATAGGATATTTGTACTTATTGTATATAATTTCGTAGTAGGTTTAGAACTCTCTTACTTAAACAAAAGGGGGAGGTGTTGCGGGAGGTCTTTCCGCCCCTCCAACCAATAGCTGCTGAGATACCAGCCCATTGGGGCGTGGTTTCTCTCCCTTCAAAAAAACTTCTATTTCCTTCCACTCACGCTCTTCACTTCCTGCGCCGCTGGAGACTGGACTCCCTTCCTGGTTGCACATAGGGCTGTTGTCTGGGACGGTGATCTGTAAGTTTTTCCTCTTTAAATAAATACTACCCTATTAATCATAATTCCAAACTGGTGTGGCATTGTTCGTGGCTTACGCCTTCACCGCCCGTGTTCATACATATTTCATTAATAAAAAACTGAATACATTTATACCATTATAAATGGAAGTACACAGTTCTGATATCACTTTCTAGATGTTCTGTGACCTTAAGATTTTTGGAGCTTATGACTAGAGAGGAACTTTGGGAGAAAAAATTTTGTTACCAAACACAGTTTTCTAGATTATAAAATTTAAACAGACTTTGAGTAGAATTTGGAAAGAGTGAGACAGTGTGTTGTGTTTTGTTGAAACAGGGTCTCACCATGTAGTCCTAGCTGTCCTGGAATTCACTGTGTAGACCATACTAGCCAAAGAAATCCACCTGCCTCAGCATCCTGAGTGCTGATATTAAAGGTTTGCACCATCATCCCTAGTAACAAATTAAACAGATTTAAGATATTGTTTGGGTGGTAGGGAGAAAGTGCCTGCATTTATGTGCCAGAACTGTAATTATAGGTGGTTGTGAACTACCATGTAGGTACTGGGAGTGGAACCTGAGTCTTCTATAAGAGCCACAAGGAATCTTAATCTCTGAGCCATCTTGCAAGTCCAAGCATAGTTTTGAAAACAAACAAACAATATGTAGGTTAACTGATATTAATCCTTCATATATTTTCTTAAGTTTGGGGCAATGGACACCTACTTATTGTGCATTTATTTATAAATATGTTAGTTTATGTCATAACAACAACCTATCATGCTTTTTCCCCACTATAGGAGTCAGTATCAACCTTTCCATTATTAGACTTGTTGTGTATGTAATTTTAATGTCTGCATTATATTCAATTACATAGATACATAATAATCAAAATGTTGATGAATGTTTTTATTTCATAAATTATCAACTACTATAAGCACCAGCTGAACGATCATTAAATGTTTACCTCTTTTTGTGTTATTTTTGCTTTCTTGAGGGTGAGGGAATATGTGTCATGTTGCTTCTTTCCTGCTACCATTTAGACTCTGGGTGCGAAACTCATATCATCAGGATTAGCAGAGAGTGACCCTACCACTAGCACCCTCACCATTGACTGCACTTCCAGGTCTTGAGGGCAAAGCTAGCATTGTTCACTGCTCAGATAAAGATCAGCTAAGGGACAGGCACTGTTTAAGTATTCCATACATTACAGTCAGTCCACATAATAACCTTCTATAGAGTTTCAACTGTATGATTGAGTTAAATAGTGCCACATGTTATCAGAACGATGCCCTGTTCTCTGTGGTTCTCAAGTTTGATTCTACCCATCATTCCTAAATTTCCCCAAGATACCGAGGACTCCATCTTCTAACACTCATATGTCCACTGACAACCAAATACTGAAGATTTCTTCTAACACTCATATGTCAGCTGACAACCAAATACCGAACATTACCTATAGTATAAAATGGCAAATGACAGTGAGTACCTGGTGTTGACTGAAATAAATGGACTATTTATTAATTAAATAATTTAAATAATATTTAATTAATTAATTAAACTGGAAAAATATATCAACTTCTGGGAGGAACAGTATTGTAGTGGTAAGATCAGATCACTGCAATGGGAACACATGTACTATGGAAACTGTGGGAGCATTCAGTGAGGGGGAGGCAGGGGACATTCTTAATAATAGTGCTGGAAGTCAGCTTGCAACCCCACACACCCAGACAATGGTTTGACACTGAGCTATATTTCCAGCAGAGGATATTTATAAATAGAAAATAAGAATTACATCAAATCTTTTGAAAGACTGATTCTTGACCACAATGTCAGCCAGAGTTGACCAGACAGTTGCTGGACAGATGGACTGTTTATACAACTATGCAGCAGCCATTCTGCAAGCTTGTGGACCTGGTACTGTTTTGTGACAGTTTCTACCAGGTAAATATGCATCCGGACTCTTCCTTCATAAGCTCTCAACTTAATTATTTTGCTTGGATTGATCTAAACAACTACATTTTGAGTTTTTTTTAATATTTATTTATTTATTTATTATGTTATGTTATGTTATACAAAATTCTGGCTGTGTGTATGCCTGCAGGCCAGAAGATGGCACCAAATCTTATTACAGATGGTTGTGAGCCACCATGTGGTTTCTGGGAATTGAACTCAGGACCTTTGGAAGAGCAGGCAATGCTCTTAACCACTGAGCCATCTCTCCAGTCCGTCATTTTGAGTTTTTGACAAATTTTACACTACGCACACAGGATACACATGTTTGGAGTACATTCACAAAAACCAGGAATGATAAACACAGAGGGCTCTTTTTAAGAGAAAAAAAATATAACCTGAGTTTACACCCAGGCTGGGCATGGAAGTGACTAACAGTCAGGTGATCTGCGTTATCTGTAGATCCAGACCATACAAAGTTTTCACAAGCAGGACCAGAGGTAGTTAACAGTCTACATGACTTTTGTACTATTTCTATGCCCAGGATTTTCCCAAAGTTCCCACACCATACCAGATCCCTCCCTAGGCTCCTAAGGTAATGCAGGTAAGTTTGCCAGTGGTGGCACATGCCTTTAATCCCAGCACTTGGAAAACAGAGGTGGATATCTGAATTTGAACCCAGCCAAATCGACAGAGAAAGTTCTAGGACAGCCATGTCAACACAAAGAAAGCCTGTCTCAACAAAACAAAACAAAACGGTAATAAATGTGGCCTGTCTCTAGAACCAATCTTCTCGAAAGAACTGACATGTACGTTAAGTTAAGTTTGGATATAATTATGCCTTCTTGTGCAAGGAGATTGTATTACACAGGGAAATTTTCCCCAAAATTGTACTGTGCTTGAATATACTTACAGTAAACTGCTGTAACCTGCTGAGGGTCTGACTTCAGAAATTTGAACAAGTATCAACTAAGTCATGTTGACCAGATTTCCTTCTTGCCTCTTGAATACCATTCCTCTGACAACCAGAACATTTACAGCGACCCCTGGAACACATAAGGAAACAGAATGAATAAAACAGAAAATCAAAACAGATCTTGAATATTTTTTGGGTCATGGAATTTCCAAAATATTGAAGACTGAGGTCTCCTCCCTAGGAAGGAAGATCTTTGTACAAACAAAACAATTTTGGATACATTATTAGAAGTTGTTAACTGGTCTCAGAAATCAAAACATGGTATTTATCAGTTTAGGTCCTATTTTATGTTAAAGGAAAGCACATTGAGTAAACCACAGCAGGTTTAAATTAAATGAGACATTAAAGTGAACAATAATGTTATTACAGGTAGTAATTATGAAGGACGTTAAATCCAGGCATGATGACAAATACATGTGATCCCAGCACTTGGGAGGCTAAGGATGAGGGCCACAGGTTCTGGGCCAGGTAGACCACAGCTCCACCCATTTGTTATATGTATTCTAAGCTATGTATTTTCTCATGTTGATTAACCATGACCACTCAAGTTAAACACTACCACCAGTTCTAATGTACAGAGGAAACAGTTCATTTGTTAGGCACTGAGAAGACAGACAAGTCATTACACTTGAACACTACACTTTTCTTCATAAAGGACTTCCTCTGAAAGGACTATTTCCTGAAGTAGCTATATTTCCCTCAGGGCACACTTGATCTCAACACTGCCTAGGTTTCTGGTCCAAATCATGATGGAAGGCTGACTCTGCTGCATCTGATGCCTAACATTCTCTCAGCTCTCTTTATCCAGAGAGGTTTTATGTCTAAATTTTCAGTAGTTGTTACTACCACATCTTAAGTGGAATCCTAATCCATGCCTCAAATCATTTAGAATTGACAGTAAGATTTGCAAGAAGGTACGCCTCATGCTTCAGAATAGAGATTAAAATACCATTTCAAATTTTTATGTCTTAAGTAATCTCAATGAATCGCTTTCACGCGAGGGATACAGCCCAGTGATAGTTTGTCTAGCATTTCCAGGCTTTGGGTCCAATCTCTGGCATCAAACAAAACCTACACTCAAAATACTATCATCTAACAAATAAATTTTTGTTCATTTATCTACACACGTTATATTCTTTCCAGTCAATATTTGACGTATGCAAGTATATTTAAATGGATTACTTGAAGTATAAAAAATGTTTCTTGGTTTTACTTTATATGCATTCTACTTGTTGTTAGCCAAAATGTTCATGTAAGATGTAAAAAACATGCTAAAGTTTATTCAGTGTTCCATAAGACAAGTAAATTAAGTCAACAGTGACATACAATCTTGATGGAATATTATTTCCTATCACTTGGAGCAATAACTATTAACTTGTATTTTATTATCAGGAACAACTCATTTGTTATTTATTATTATTATTTATCATCAGTGACATACTCATTTATCTGCTTCTGAAGGGAATGATGAAGCTGTATTATATCTCAACTTCTTTAAGCTTTCTTAGATTTAAGGCTTGGTGAAGAATGCTTCCAGATCAATGCATTTAGTAGGAATTTTACAAAGAACAAAACCTGATTTGTATACTTGAATGAAATTCATTTTGCCCCCATCAAAGCAACAGAGTGCTAATAAGATTGTAAGCATATCTACAAGACCCAATTTGCACAGCTTCTCTTCAGCCATTCTACTCATGGTGAGAGATGCTCTGTATTGCATCAGTAGGTTCTTTCTATGGCACAATTTGCCTGGTTAGCAACCCTGTCCCACACTGGTAGCATGAGAAGAACTGCCTTCAGCTTGAGCTATCTGGTGGATCATGAATAGAGAGTGCCAGCTACAGATAATGTCACTCTGGCTACACTTACGAGTCTCCTGTCCAGTGTGAACTCACTGGAGCTTAGTGAGGTCATTCTTGAGGATAAATGCCTTACCAGACTGACAACATTCAAAGGCTTTCTCTCCAGTATGAATTCTCCAATGAAAAGAACCAAATTACATTAGTACATTACCACTACTTTATTCCTAACATTTGGAATGCAGAGGCATATGGATCTCTGTAAATTCAAGGCCAGCCTGGACTACAGAGCTAGTTCCAGGATAGCCGAGGCTAAACAAAGAAACCCTTTCTTGAAAAGTCAAAAAAAAAAGGTAGTTTTCTGTGATGTACCCATCTATAATTCAGACACACTGGAGACAAGGTGGGCAAATCTCTCTGATGTCTAGAAGAGCCTAGTCTATACAGTGAGTTCCAGGCCACCCAGAGTTCCATAGTGAGAGTATTCTTGAAAATAAAAACAACAAAAAAAGGAAGCACATCAGTAATAACAAAACATTGTTAACATTACTTTTTTGTATTGTGACTAATTTAGAACATTGATGAAGATATAAGGCAATTAATTCATCCTTGGGGGTCCTAACAGGTTTAGATAAAAAGCAAGACATATGCACAACAAAGTAATATAACTAAGTCCTATAATTAAAGTTTTCCAATCTCTAAAACCCTCCCCCAACCTCAGCTCCTGTGTCTCCTCCAAGGAGACAAGAGGAGAAAATGTTTCTTCAATACAGATAGTCTCATCAGCAGTCAGTCTTTTCCCTGAATGTAAATTGTCAAAGAAATAAGAATTTCATGGGGTCCACTATTTCATGAGTTGTTAGCCAAAGGGAGAGATATAAATGTGTTGTAGAATATCCTTATTCATGCCAGGAGGCAGGTAACAGGGTTGGAGACAGAGGATCTTTTTTTTCAAAGAAAATATTTATTTATTTATTTATTTATTATATTATATTATATTATATTATGTGTATAGCATTCCTTCCACATGTGCCTGCAAGCCAGAACGGGGCCCCAGGTCTCATTATAAATGGCTGTAAGCTACCATGTGGTTGCTGGGAATTGAACTCAGGACCTCTGGAAGAGCAGTCAGTGCTCTTAACCTCTGAGCCATCTCTCCAGCCCTGAGACAGAGGATCTTTAAGGTCCCAGTGGGGGCCACAAAGTGAGGGATGTAGAGTACTGTCACTGGCAAGCTACATGAATCGACAAAAGAATACAATACCAAGATGTAGCGACCAGTTGAGTGGATAGAATACAGTCCTCATGTACATCCCAAGCAATGCTCTTGGGCATTTGAACTTTGGGATTTCACACCCAAACCTAACAATTCTTCCAAATTCCACAGCGTTTCTAAATGCCTGATTGCCTTAGCTTAGAGTGACTTAAGTTCAAGTCTCAGGCTCTCCTCACAACCTGGATGTCATCTAGATTAACCACCATTCAGGGCACCTAACTGAAGGCTTTGCAGGCATCAGGGAAACAGAATATGACACCATTCAAACAAGTCAGACTTCACACCTGCAAGTTACTTTTCTTCCCTTACAAGAGGTATAAATTTAATCAGAGGTACACCTGACATGTGACATTGTGGGCTCCAATACCTTATTGGAGATAAACTCACTCTTATGGCTCTGGTTAAATAGTCAACTATCTTTAAAAGACTTTCGTTGTCAGTTTTTCTCCTGATCATTCACTGTACATTTCCCTCATTTTGTGGAGATTTTGGCTTGGAAAATTCTTTAAGCACCAAGTCTAAGTTAGTTTCTGATGCTATCAATCTTCTGGGTCATCGAGGCCTAGGTAAAGATGAACTTAGATCAGCCAATCACACCTTACTGAGATTAATGCCATGTTCATGGGGCTGACTAGAAGGCTCAGCACTTAAAACACTGGCTGTTCACCCACGGGGCCTGACTTTTGATTCCTGGCACCCAAAAGACAGCTCACAACTGCCTGTACCTCCAGTCAAAGAGGATCAGACAGCATCTTCCAGTCAGTACTGGTTCCTGAAATGCCATTGGTATACTTACTGGCAAAACTTGCACACTTGAATTAAATTTTATTCTTTTCTAAGATAACAGCCACATGAAAAAAACCCTTTTTAACAATATAAAATCATATATAATCCTGCAAGTGCTGAGATTTTAGCCATGCACCTCTAGGTTCATTTGAGGTATGTTTTTAAATGACTTATCATTGAATCAGAGAATAAAAGGATAAAGTATGGCTTAAAAGGGAACATCATTGTTCCGATGAACAGTAATATTTCCTGAAATTCTATAATGGAAACGTGCAACCATCTAATATGTGCTCAATAATTGGGTTATTTTCTTTGCTTTATTAACTTTATGCATGTAAGAATGTTTGAACTGTGTGTCTGTGTATACATCTGTGCCATGTGTATGTAGCACTGAGAAGACAACTCACAGGTGTCTATTATTTTCTTTCCATATGTGAGTTTAATGATGAAACTTAGGAATTCATTTGACTACAAGTGACCTCAACTGCACTCATCCATGATTAAAAATCATTTATGTATGTAAGAGTGTGCATATGCCACTGCCCAAGTTTAGAAAGAGAAGAAAAATCTTTTATGAGCAATATGGATCACCCAGAGATAGAACACAGGTCACCAGGCTTATCAGCAACCAATTTTAATGAACGAGGCAATTCTTTGGCATTATATCATGGTTTTTTTTTTTTTTTTTTTTTTTTTGGTTTTTTTCGAGACAGGGTTTCTCTGTGGTTTTGGAGCCTGTCCTGGAACTAGCTCTTGTAGACCAGGCTGGTCTCGAACTCACAGAGATCCGCCTGCCTCTGCCTCCCAAGTGCTGGGATTAAAGCCGTGCGCCACCACCGCCCGGCTATATCATGGTTTTTGAGAAAGTGTTATAAACAGATGTTTAGTGCCTAGGTTAAAGAAATTAAAAAGATGCATAATTATATAAACATTTTCCTATGCAAAGAGGATTTATTATTCAAATTATACTGTGTTTCTCTATCCTCATATGAAATTAAGTTTACAATCTGAAAAGAAGAGTTTACTATTACAATATTCCTAATAATCTTATTTTAGGACCAGTGAAATAGCTCCATGGGAAAGGTCTGTGGTGTGCAAGGATGGAAAATTAACCTTGATCGTCATATTAAGAGGACCAAAAGTAGAAACTGCAAAGTTGTCCTCTGGTCTCCACATGTCTGCATTGGTCCTACAAACAGATAATCACATTGCACACACACACACACACACACACACACACAAACCATAAATCTTTGTTACAAAATAAATCTCAGTGCCATTACATTCCCTGACATCTCTGGATAATTTCCTTAGAAGGCAATTCTTCAAGCTAAAATGCCAATGGTTAGCTAATGGGGATGAGGGAAGCATGGAACATCAATACATATGTACACACACACACATACAAAAAAAAACCCATCAAGCTACGGTATGAGATACACAGTTTAATGATAATTGAGCTACTTTATTACATCTCTCCCAGAAAAAAAAACCAATATTTTTGAATACACACGAGATCATTAATGTTTCTTTTATTCTCTTCTGTTAAGCATGTTAACATTAACATTGTGAAATTGTGCTGACAGAACACCAAATGTTGGGAGTACAACATCGACAGTTAAGACTTCTACTCAGGAGGTAGACACATGAGAATCATGAGTTCAAATGTATCCCTGAATCATTACTAACATCTAAGTAAAACTGAATAAGAAATAAGAAATTCTCAAGGGAATTTGAGAAGTTGTAAAAATATAAAAAATAAAGCCAGGAGCAACAACCCACCACCATTTCATAGACACTCTTACTTGAAAAGTATGATCACACACTGCCTGATATTTAAAGAAACAATGGACCACTTAAATTACGGGGATACCATTCTACACATTATAGTAGAAAAATACCTATCAATAAGTAAAAACACAATAGATTAACAAAAATCACAGAAGAAATATAAGGACCACAAAATAAACTTCACTAATAGGATTTGTCACGCATTGAGCACACTTTAGTATCTACATCTAATGTTTCAATACAGAAACTACAATGCAGTGATCTGTACTATCAGTTTTCAGTGAACACGGTAAGTAATTTCCTTCCATCAAGGCTATGATGAAAAATAAATAAAACATTTTTTCTTGAAGCTGAAGACAACTGTGATGTCTAAAGTCTTTATAAAATCATTTTCAGGGAAACAGTTTTCTTCAGTATGAGTTTATCCCTATTTCCTGACTTTGGATTGAAACAAATAGGCTTTAAAATATTTAGAGCACTAGAAAAATGGCTTGGCAGTAAAAAATTGTTCACTCCCAGGACCAAGGTCTGATATTTGACAACTTCCTGTAATTTCTGCTATAAAATCCTAGGATCTAATATTATCAGAAACAAGCATGCACATTCACATACCCACAGAAAGACACACTGAAACCACATAGTCACAATCAAAACAACTCTTTAAACATTTTCACTCATGAAAGTTTCTCTCTTGTAAGAATTCATTCCTATAATACAGGTGTTAATGCAGCTAATGGCTTACAGAGTTTTCCCTCATCATGAAGCAATCAGGTAGGCTCGAAGTATGAGAAATCAAGACTTCTAAATTGATGGAATCATTTGGGAAGACTTATAAAATGCTGTCCTGCTGAAGGAAATAAGTTACTGGGAGTAGGCATTTCTAGTTTACACTCTTTGCTTCATGCTATAGGTAAAGGATTTGAGTTCTTAGCTTCCTGTTTGAGCTGTCAAGTTAGACACTTGTAGCCACGATTTTTTTTTTTTTGAGAAAGTGTAGCTTTGAAATCTGTCCTAGGACTAGCTCTTGTAGACCAGGCTGAGTTCAAACTCAGAGAATCACCTGCCTCTGCCTCCTGAGGGTGGGATTAAAAGTATTCACCACCACTACCCAGCTGTGGTGTCACTCATTTTCATGGTGATCCTGTATCCCACTGGAAACAAAGGCCAAATTAATTTTTATAAGTTGACCTAGACATAATATCACGACAACAGAAAAGGAACTAATATAAATCAATAAAGTTTCATACCTGAATCAGTGATTCCATTTAATTGAAGAAAAATATAAAATCTAAAAGGGTTACATTATTTCAATTCATATTGCAAGTGTTACAGCTCTAAAGGGAAAGTTATCCTGACAGGCAGAAGAGTAAGGGTATACCTACAACTATGAAATGAAGGTGGTCTGGCTATCTACAGCTGTGTGAAGAAAGATACATAGATTTGATGTGGGAATCCCCTCTATGTGCTGTGATTACCATTAATGAATTAAAAAAACTGCCTTGGCCTGTTGATAGGGCAGAACTTAAGTAGGCAGGGAAAACTGAACTGAATGCTAGGAGGAAGGGCACAGTAAGACAGATGCCATGGAGCTGCCAGAGACACATGCTGGGATTTTTACCCAGAAAGTCGCAGCCACATGGCCATACACAGATTAATAGAAATGGGTTAAATTAATATGTAAGAGTTAGGCAATAAGAAGCCAGAGCTAATGGGCCAAGCAGTGATTTAATTAATACAGTATTTGTGTTGTTATTTAGATCTAAGCTAGCTGGGTGGCTGGGAACCAAACAAGCCACCTCCCTAAAACACTGCTTATCAGAAGTCACGTTATACCTACAATTCTGAAGGGAAGGTATCCTGTGATGTCAGATTCCCCTCTTTATGCTGTGAACATGTTTTATTGCCATTGGTTAATAAAGAAGTTGCTTTGGCCTACAACAGGGCAGAATATAGTCAGGCTGGAAGAGATATATGGAGAGTAGGTGGAGTAAAAGAGATGCAGTGTAGTTGTTGAAGCAGAAAGGGGCCAGAAGAGAACCTTACTGATAACCCCCAACCTTGTGGTGAGATGAACAGAAATGGGTTAATTTAAGATGTAAGAATTGGACAATAAGAATCTTGAGATAACAGGCCAAACAGTGTTGTAATTAATATATTTTCAGTGTGACTATTTGGGTCTAGATGGCTACAGAAACTGCCTGAGCAGGCTCCAACTACAATCTTGGATATCTACAGCTGATAGGAAAGCTACCCTGACTGTTATCAAGTCAGAGTATAACTGAAACAGGACAAAAGGTATCCTGTTATAGTCCTGAAGAGAAAGATAACCTCACTGTCATGTCAGGACATACCTACAGCTGGGAAAGTATACTGGATACCTATAGGTATAAAGAGAAAGGAATCCTGACTGTGAGAAGTCTGGCTATAACTGAAGCTGTGGAGGGAAGGTAGCCTGATACCTAGAGCTCTGAAGAAAAAGGTACCCTGATTGTTAGGAGTAAAGCCATACCTACAGTTGTGAAGGGAAAGTGTACTGGATACCGAAAACTATGAGGTGAAAAGGTATTCTTGTGGAGGCCCAAAACCATGAACCCATTTCCGCCTTATCTGAAAGTCAGAGTTTGAGGTTGCTCAAAATTGATAACAGGTGTGGCTACACACCCTGACCTAAAGTCTGGTTGCTTTGCATTTTGGACTTTAAGAGAGCCCATACTGGTAAATCCACTCCCCCTTCAGCAAAGGTGAATGAATCCAAACATACTTCTGCTACTTCTTTTGAATTAAGAGTTTGACCTAGGGAATGACTGCCTTTAGGATTCTTGGTCTAGGGAGGGTTCACTGCCTGAATAACAGAATGTTCTTCTCAATGATTGAGGACTTGATGGCTCAAATTACTGAAGCAAGTAACTGTTCTAGTTGTCTCTTGCATTATGTTAAAGCAGTGTTTTGTTCTCTCCCCCCCCCCCCGATGTATTGGGGCAGGAGAGAGGGCTCAGTGATTAAGAGCACTACCGGCTCATCTGAAGGTCCTGAGTTCAATTCCCAGCAACCACATGGTGGGTTACATCCATCTGTAATGAGATCTGGTGCCTTTTTCTGGCCTGCAGGCATGCATGTAGGCAGAATACTGTATGCATAATAAATAAATCTTTTTAAAAAAGTATATGAAAAATTATACAAAGGCAGATTTACAGTATTCACTGAAACTCCCTCCTGGTACTATCCTATGCTTCTGTTTTATTATTTTCATTCTAATCCCTATGCCCCCACCCTGGGAAGTGGTATACTTGTCAAAAATAGTCCCTGACATATGACTATTGGGAAGTCCAGCTATCCACAAGGCTGTGTTCCAGTCCGAATTGTTCCCCTAAAAGATGTAGCAATACTGCAACCCTATAAAATAAAGCCATCACAGCTGGGACATGCTTCACTCTGCTAAGAGAGCTTCAAAGAGAGACATCCATTGCTGTTCCATTCCACTTCCCTACGAGAGTTTCCTAGCAGAGTCGTCCAGTTGCTTCTCTGTTCCACCCGATTAGGGAGTTTCCTAAAAGTGATGTCAATTTTTTTCTCAGCTTCAGCCCAATTTGTTACTTCGCAGCTTCACTGGAGCTGATGGGAAACTGCTGCAGAAATGTTGCAGTCTCTGGTGAAGAGTTGCTACTTCTGCTCTGCTCCTTTAAGGGGGTTTGACAGGAGAGGAGAGCAAAGCTTCTCTGTTCAAATACACTACATAGTTTCTGATCACTCCAGAGAAAGGTCTTCACCCAAAACTCATTCAAGAAATTTATTTGGAAGGGAAGAATCAGGAGAAGGACTGTTCAGATGCCAACTGAACATGTACAGAACTTATATAGGAATGCTTAGGGGCAGAGATTTCCCAGGGAGAACATTCTCAGGGTGGGAATTGTTTAGATGTCAATCCATGACCTTGAACAAAGCAGAGGTTGGCTGGATTTCATGCTCAGGTGTTGGTAGATCTGAAGCTT
The DNA here is from genome assembly GCA_963919715.1 of Microtus obscurus. Taxonomy (NCBI): domain Eukaryota; kingdom Metazoa; phylum Chordata; class Mammalia; order Rodentia; family Cricetidae; genus Microtus; species Microtus obscurus. The sequence goes on along the minus strand of CAWTZC010000020.1, from coordinate 105,926 downwards.
AGGGATTAGCTTGTTTTGTGCTAATTAGGTAGTCAAGGGTAGAATTATTTTTGGATCTTGTTTCAGGGCCAAAGTGTGTTCTTTCACTGGCCCCTTATAACCTTTTGAGACTGTTTTCAGGGTCAGATGTTTCTTTCATTGGCATCTGGATTCAGGAACAAAGTGTGTTTCTTGGTCTTAGAGTCAGGATGTATTTCTCTGGCTCCAGTTTCAGAGTCAAAATTATATGTTTCACTGGCTCTGGTTTCAGGGTCAGGATGTGTTTCTTTGGCTGGCCCATTTACGCTATACATAGAGCTTAATAAATTCATAAATTCATTTTACCATGAGTTTGTAGGTACAAACAGTATAAAAAGGACATCATAATGCTAGAAAAGATTGTAAACACTGTCAAATTTATTTCTACAGAAGAAATAGTCTTGTGTTGTAGGCAGAGGATTCTTGTTCATTCCTGGCTGTCCAGACTCAAAATAATCACACAGAAACTATACTAATTAACAGTGCTTGGCCTATTGGCTTAGGATTCTTATTAACTAATATTGACATCTTAAATACCCCATTCCTATTATTTTGTATTTTATCACAAGACTTGTGAATTGCCAGTAAGGTTCAAGGGCATCTGCCTCCTTCAGCAGATACATGGAGTCTGACTCCACTTTCTTTTCTCTTCTATCTCTGCTTGGAATTCCTGCCTTGCTCTATTCTGCCCTGCTATAGGACCAAAGCAGCTTCTTTATTAAACAATGGTAACAAAATATATTCACAGCAAACAGAAGGGAAACTCAAATCACTGTGTAGGTGATTATAAGTGTTTTGACTGAAGATCTTACCAAATACTTTATAATAAGTAGTGCTATGTATCTTTTTCAGGTAGTCAATGTCTATTATAATACACAAAGATTTTTAACAGATTGTTGCACACAAAATGTTTTATTCCTATATAAAGTACAAAACTCTATCATACTGAATACATTCAAAGGGTTTCTATGCAGTATGATTTTTCTCATGACTTAGATTATTCATACATGCAAATGCTTTACCATACTGATGACATTCATAGAGTTTATCTTCACTGTGTGATCTTTTATGCGCTTGAAGAGTCCTGTCAAGTGCAAAGGCTTTACCACACTCATTACATTCATAGAGTTTATCTCCAGCATGTGTTAGTTCATGTCTTTAAAGCCTTTAGCACAATAATTACATACGTAATGTTTCTATCCAGTATGGGTTCTCCTATGTTTTCAGAGATCACTATACATGCAAAGGCTTTACCACATTGATTCATAGGGTTTCTCTCCAGTATGTGTTCTTTCATGTGTTTGGAGACTACTGTGACAAACAAAGGCTTTACCACACTGATTACTTTTGTAGGGTTTTCTCTCCACCATGGCTACTTTCATGACATTGTAGATAAATGTGCTGTGCAAAGGCTTCACCAAACTGATTACATTCATAGAGTTTCTCTCCAGTATGGGTTCGTTTATGTCTTTGGAGTTTACTTTGATCTACAAAGGCTTTGCCACACTGATTACATTCGTAAGGTTTGTCTCCAGTATGGCTTCTTTCATGAGTTTGAAGATGGTCTTGCCGTGCAAAGGCTTTACCACACTGATTACATTCATAGGGTTTCTCTACAGTACGGGTTCTTTTATGCTTTCGGAGATAACTGTGACACGCAAAGGCTTTACCACACTGATTACATTCATAAGGTTTCTCTCCATTATGGCTTCTTTCATGAGTTTGAAGACGTTCTTGCTGTGTGAAGGCTTTACCACACTGATTACATTCATAGGGTTTCTCTCCAGTATGGTTTCTTTCATGATATTGGACACTTCTGGATCTTGGGAAAGCTTTGCCACACTGATTACATTCATAGGGTTTCTCTCCAGTATAGCTTCTTTCATGATCTTGGAGACTACTGGAATAAGTGAAAGCTTTACCACACTGATTACATTCATAGGGTTTCTCTCCAGTATGGCTTCTTTCATGATATTGGAGATTACTGCATCTTGCGAAAGCTTTACCACACTGATTACATTCATAGGGTTTCTCTCCAGTATGGGTTCTTTTATGCTTTCGGAGATAACTGTGACATGCAAAGGCTTTACCACACTGATTACATTCATAGGGTTTCTCTCCATTATGACTTCTTTCATGAGTTTGAAGACGTTCTTGCCGTGCAAAGGCTTTACCACACTGATTACATTCATAGGGTTTCTCTCCAGTATGGCTTATTTTATGTCTTTGGAGATTACTTTGATGTACAAAGGCTTTACCACACTTATTACATTCATAGGGTTTCTCTCCAGTATGGGTTCTTTCATGTGTTTGGAGACTACTAAGATATGCAAAGGTTTTACCACACTGATTACATTCATACAGTTTTTCTCCAGTATGGGTTGTTTTATGCTTTCAGAGAATACTGGGATATGCAAAGGCCTTACCACACTGATTACATTCATAGGGTTTCTCTCCAGTATGGGTTCGTTCATGATATTGAACATGAATGTGTTGTGCGAAGGCTTTATCACACTGATTACATTTACAGGGCTTATCAGCAGTATGTAATCTTTTATGCTTTTGAAGACTACTGTGAAATGCAAAGGCTTTACCACATTGATTATATTCATAGGGCTTCTCTCCAGTATGTGTTCTTTTATGCATTTGAAGAGTATGGTGAAGTGTAAAGGTTTTACAACACTTATTACATTCATAGGGTTTCTCTCCAGTGTATGATCTTTTATGCATTTGAAGATGACTGTGATATGAAACAGCTTTACCATACTCATTTTCTTCATAGGGTTTCAATCTAGTGTGTGTTTCTTCATGCCTGTGAAGATGACATGCAAAGACTTTAAGACATTGAGTATATGCAGAAATTTTGACTTTTTTCATGCCTACAATTATAATGGTACATATGAAAGCAGTACTACATTTAATACATTGTTGAATATTTTTATCTGTATAAATTAATTTTACAATTTAGTCTATTTTAAAGAAGAATTATATGTTAAAGTTTTATCACCATGTTTACAATCTTGTTTTTCCCCTTCATTAAGGCTTGCTTTTCATCTTCGAGGATAACGGATAACAGCCTTTATTACATGGTTCACATGTCCAGAATCTTTTTTTTCTGTATGAGAATTTTCATGTATTTGAAGAGAACTGAAAAAACTCAGACCTTTACTACTCTTATTGCATTCATAATGTTTCCTATACTGGAGTGAAATTACATTTGCTAAGTGTACTAGGACAAACAGAAGCTTTTACACAGTCCTAGTACTCATGGTGCTTTTCTGAAAGGTGAGCTTGTTGATATATTAACAATGAGACTAGGAAAATAATGACTTGTATACCTGTACATCAAACTCAACAAGTATACTCAACATGGGGACTGCTATATATCTTCTATTTGTTTGAAGAGAGAGGTATGTTATATTTCTTCACTTCACTATGCTCATGTGGTTTGTATCCAGAGGAACATATGATATACTTAATAAAGTAAGAATAACAAATATCAAGCTTCCTCATTGAGTGCACAGTTTGACTTTCTGTTCTCGAAGACTTTTGGTATCTGGATTGAGGGCTCTCCACAACAGCTGCCCCTTGATTTGTGATTCTAACTTCCCCCTCACTAAACTTAACACATTTATAAGTATATGGGATAAACTACCTTTTCTATGGAATATTAATATAATAGAGAGTTTCATAGATATACTTATCATGTTTTCAACATGTATATCTTTTATAATATGAATAATATGAAATAAATGCACTGACAATTTTACAGTATAGCTCTCATTGTATTATGATTGAAATGGAAATATAGGTTAAGACATCATTTCCTTATTTCTTTCTTAATAGAATGACTTGCAAATGCAGTTCACCTATCTGAAATTAAGGTATATGATTTTGTGATAATTTTAATAATCATCAATGCACTTTATTACATTGTTTTGGTTGAAAACATATAGGATACATTATAAATTCTTTAGGAGTACATTTGTATGAGCTTCTACATGGAAATTACCTTTCATGTCTTCTAGAACTTTGACAATGTTCTTTAATATTATGGTCTTCCCAATTATATCCTAAAATATAGTGATAGAAAAATATATGATATATATTAAAAAGTGTAAAAAATTTAGTTACCATATAAATAAAACTTTAAAAAAGCCCGATTTCTTTACCCATTCTTCTTTCTCAATCATATTACAAAAGAGCATCATTAACCAATGAACACTTGTCCCCTTATTTGAAACATGAGAGATAATTCAGTCTTACCTATAGTAGTTAGGTTTCTGTAGGTCTCTACCATCACATCTTTGTAAAGACTCTTCTGGGAAGGATTCAGCAAAGCCCATTCTTCCCAAGTGAAGTCAACATGCACGTCATCATAGGTCACTGCATTCTAAAATATTCCATACATGTGTACAACAGAAAGTATGATTTGACAACACTGTAAATAGGTACCTTTTTGACAGTATAATCATATAATTCTGGTGCTCCCCATACTTATTCCATGACATAGATATCATAATTTAATCAACAAGTCACTTTAGAAGCAAACAAATCCCAAAGTTCACCATTGTCATTTCTGAACGATTTGAATGGGATATCACCTTGCAAGAGAAATGCCTACTACCCAACAATGAAAGATACATATACAGATAAACAGTACAGAGTACAGATAAGAGAAATTGTATGAATGATTAATTTCTGACTACAAAAAAGAAACATAAGATGAAAAAGCTGGATGCATTGAATCATTCCTCGAATCCTTGTACTCAGAAGGCCGAGGCATGAATATTTATCTGCCTCTGAGTTGAATACCAGCCTAGTCCATGCAATCACTTCTAGGGCAGCCAGAAATACATGTTATATACCTCTTTCACATGATAAAAATCAATCAAACAAAAATAAGAGTTAGGAATAACAGGTTTTTGCTGAAGTTTCTACAAAAGTTTGATGTGGGAGTGGTTTCTTAGTAATAAAGAAACTGCCTAGGCCCATTCATTAGGCCCACCCTTAGGTGGGTGGAGTAAACAGAACAGGATTCTGGGAGAAAGAAGCTGAGTGAGGAGTCGCCATGATTTTCCTACCAGAGGCAAAGGCAGGCTAGAATCTCCCCGGTAAGCACACCTTGGGGTGCTACACAGATTATCAGAAATGGGCTAGTCCAGGTGCAAGAGTTAGCCAGAAGAGCTAGCCAATAATGGGTCAGGCAGTGTTTAAAAGAATACAGTTTCTGTGTAATTATTTCGGGGCGTAAGCTAAGCCATGCGGGTGGCCGGGTGCGGGTAGGACACAGCCGCGCCGCTCCTATTTCAACAAAAGTTAGGCATTCACATCAACTCTTTATTCATCTACCAGAAACCTGATGTGCCCCAATTTAAACTGCAACATCAATAACAGTTGACTAAAAGGCACTGTGTGTTTAAAAAGTTACAAATGGACAAATGAAAACAATAGCAATTAATATGCTGATTACAAATAATCAACACAGAGCAGGAAAGATGGCTCAACAGTAAAGAGTCCTCCTAGTCTTGCAAACCAATGCCTTCCATGGGGGATAATAACTATTCATTACTCCAAGTTCAATGTTTCTAGTACCATCTTTTGATCAATGTAAGGAAGGACCAGGTACTCACATGGTGCATATCCATGCATACAGGTAAAATACTCTTTTTAAGATAAAAATTCAAAACAAACAAAACAGGCAGAAAGAAGGTTATGCACCTGCTCCAATGACTCAGAAGGCACAGGTAGTATTAATGTCATGAATACATGCCATCCAGGGAAAGATAATGATGCCCTCTGTAAAATTTAAAATTTAAGATATGGGTGAAGTTCACTACAATAGCGTATGCTTGATAAAAACAATATAAAAACAAAAGAGTCAGAAATGCTGGCCTACCTTTAATCTCATCACTATGGAATCAGAGTTAAGAGGTACTCTCTGAGGTTAAAGCCAAACTGGTATATAGAGCTACTTTCAGGACAGCTAGGGCTACACAGACAAACCATGTCTTCAAAAATAAATCAACAAAAATAAAAACAGTAGGCTATCAAACCACCTTAGCACCAAATAGCAGCTAGTTTTACTAAACCTTATGTGATTTAGTGATAGAGTTTATGATGGTAGGGAAGTAATGACAGAAAGCTGACTCATTAGTTTCAACCAAAACACAGTAGACACAAAGAATAGAAAATGGGTTGAGGCTATAGAAACTCATATTGTGGGATTCCAGTCTGTATGCTGTGATTATCATTAGTTAATAAAGAAACTGCTTTGGGCCTATAACAGAGCTATAGGACAACTCTTAGGTGGGTTGGGAAAACTAAGCTGAATGCTGGGAGAAAGAAGGCAGAGTCAGAGTGAAGTCTTGGAGCCCTGCAGAAGACAGATGCTGAGAACTTTATCTTGTAAGTTATACCCACATTGCAATACACAGATTAATAGAAATTGATTAAATTAACATGTAAGAGTTAGCCAATAAGTAGCTAGAGCCAATGAGCTAAGCAGTGATTTAATTAATACAGATTCTGTGTGATTGTTTTCGGGCTGAGCAGCTGGGAACTAACCAGCAGTTTCCCATAATAAACACGACCATGCAGCCAACTAAAATCCATTTACAATCTTAGAGAGCTTGGAAAGGAATTCTAGACACTAAAAAATGAAGTTTAGCTACATTTCTCTCCCCAAATGGGCTTTGCTTACTGGTGACATGCTTTGGCATCTTTAAGAGAGCTTTTCCTGACTTAGAGGTAGCAGAAAAAAAGCTGCACCATTTTGAAATGCTGGCTTTCTGGGCTGTGCTGTCAGCACAAACTCTGACTCTTTCTGGAGGACCAGTTATGGGGTCTGTGAGAAGACTGCTAATTGCAACTTAGACCCCGTGAATGCCTGAAAATGGGGCAATGTACATGGCTCTCGGAGGCAGCAAATGTGCCTCTGCCATGTTGGACTGTGTGGAGCAAGCAGGCAGGACATATTTTCTCTACCAAAAGCACAGCTGAGTTCATAAGAAGTTTTTAGCATTTTAAGAAGCACATTCCTGAACAGGAAAGGATTAGATACACATTAGTACAATTTCATACATAAAAGACCTCTAAATGAGACAGAGTGTGTTTAAAAAATGTACATAGAGCTGGGAGAGAAAAGGGAAATAATACAGAATTATAAAAACATGTAAATGGCTTATAAAAAATGAAACGAAGTCTTTAAAGAGACAGAGAACAGACAGTCAAAAATTAAAAGAGTAAAGACAATAAAATAAATATTAAAAAGTAATAGAATAAAAACAACTAACCCATGTAAAGATGGACTGTATACAGAGTGTCTGGATTATGTATATTATTTTGTTTTCTTTGAATTTTTGAATGAGGAAATAAAAACATTTTTAAACCAAATGCAGAATAACAAATTTTTTAAAGAAACAGGATATGGGGCTGGAGAGATGGCTCAGAGGTTAAGAGCATTGCCTGCTCTTCCAAAGGTTCTGAGTTCAATTCCCAGCAACCACATGGTGGCTCACAACCATCTATAATGAGATCTGGTGCCCTCTTCTGGCTTGCAGACATACACACAGACAGAATATTGTATACATAATAAATAAATAAATATTTAAAAAAAAAGAAGAAACAGGATATGATTTGTGTTACACACTTAACTCAACTTGTTTTGCTCTAATGGATGTATGAATCCCAAGGATTTTGGAAAAGAAGTTTATCCCCACATTTTGTATATGTTTATGTGTGAGAAAGAATGTCTCCCATGTGTATACAGGTGACATATAAGAAAAGAGGATGTCAGATCCCCTGAATCTGGAGTACGAGGTGGTTCAGAGCCTCCCAACTTGGATATTGGGATACATAGAGGTCTAATAATTTCAAGTCACTGAAAAACTCTTAAAATATAGACTGGCATGAGCTGAGCAATGCTTCAGCTATATCACTCTGGTTATCTATGGAGGAAACGCTTTGTAAATTTATAAAGCTACTATCAAAATCAAAATAGCAGTTCCTCAGAAAATTGGGAATAGATCTATTGCAGGATATTGTTGTACCAGTCTTGGGCATATACCCACAGATGATCCATCCTATACTTAGTTTTTTTACTCTTTGGCTCTTTTGGAAGTCCACCATCCAGTTCCCAAATAAATCACATGGAGTATTATTCTTACCTATGAATGCCCAGCCTTAGCTTGGTTCTTCTCAGCTTTACTTAATTTAAATTATTCTATCTACTTTTTGCCTTTGGATTTTTTTAAGCATCTCCTTATCTTATTTCTTTCTTAAAATACATGGCACACAACTGAAATAGGGCAGCTGGCATTTTTTTTAATTGAAAAAAAAATTCCGCCTCCTCCCCACCTCCCATTTCCCTCCCCCTCCTCCCAATCCTCTCCCCCTCCCCCCACTCTATTCCCCTCCCTCTCCAGTCTGAAGAGCAGTCAGGGTTCCCTGCCCTGTGGAAAGTCCAAAGTAATCCCCCCTCCATCCTGGTCTTTGAAGGTGAATATCCAAACTGGCTAGGCTCCCACAAAGCCAGAACATGAAGTAGGATCAAAACCCAGTGCCTTTGTCCTTGGTTTCTCAGCAGCCCTCATTGTTCAACATATTCAGAGACTCCGGTTTTATCCCCTGCTTTTTCAGTCACAGTCCAGCTGGCCTTGGTGAGCTCCCAATAGATCAGCCCCACTGTCTCAGTGGGTGGGTGCACCCCTTGTGGTCCTGACTTCTTTGCTCATATTCTCCCTCATTCTGTTCCTCATTGGAACATTGGGAGCTGAGTCCAGTGCTCCAGTGTGGGTCTCTGTCTCTATCTCCACCCATCGCCAGATGAAGGTTCTATGCTGATATGCAAGATATTCATCATTATGGCTATAGGATAGGGTCATTTCAGGTTCCCTATCCTCAGCTGCCCAAGGAACTAACTGGGGACATCGTTCTGTGCACCTGGGAGCCCCTCTAGGTCCAAGTCTCTTGCCAACCCTAAGATGGCTCCCTTAATTTAGATACATGCTTCCCTGCTCCCCTATCCAACCTTCCTTTATCCCAATCATCCCGTTTCCCCAAGTTCCCCCCAACCTCCCCTTCTCACTTTTCGCTCCCCATCTTCCCTTACTCCCCTCCCCTTACTCAACCCCCAAGATCCCAATTTTTGCCTGGCAATCTTGTCTACTTCCCATAACTAGGAGGATAGCTATATGTTTTCCTTTGGGATTACCTTCTTATTTAGCTTCTTTAGGATCACAAATTACAGACTCAGTGACCTTTATTTATCTCTAGAAACCAATTAGGAGCGAGTACATCCCATCTTCATCTTTTGGGTCTGGGTTACCTCACTCAGGATATAGTGTTTTCTATTTCCATCCATTTGCATGCAAAATTCGAGAAGTCATTGTTTTTTACCGCAGAGTAGTACTCTAATGTGTATATATTCCACACGTTCTTCACCCATTCTTCCATTGAAAAACATCTCGGTTATTTCCAGTTTCTGGCTATTACAAATAATGCTGCTATGAACATACTTGAACAAATGCCCTTGTCAAATATATACATCTCTTCTATATATATATCATATATACCCAAGGGCATATATATATATCATATATACCCAAGGACATCTCTTGGGTATATTCCCAAGAGTGGTGTTGCTGGGTCCAGGGGTAGGTTGATCCTGAATTTCCTGAGAAACCGAAACACTGATTTCCAAAGTGGTTGCACAAGTTTGCATTCCCACCAGCATTGGATGAGGGAACCCCTTCCTCCACAACCTCTCCAGCAAAGGCTATCATTGGTGTTTTTGATTTTAGTCATTCTGACACGTGTAAGATGATATCTCAATGTTGTTTTGATTTGCATTTCCCTGATTGCTAAGGAGGCTGAGAATGACCTTAAGTGCCTTTTGGCCATTTGAACTTCTTCTGTTGAGAATTCTCTGTTCAGTTCAGTGCCCCATTTTTTAATTGGGTTAATTAGCATTTTAAAGTCTAGCTTCTTGAGTTCTTTATATATTTTAGAGATCAGACCTTTGTTTGTTGTGGGGTTGGTGAAGATCTTCTCCCAGTCAGTAGGTTGCCTTTTTGTCTTAGTGGCAGTGTCCTTTGCTTTACAAAAGCTTCACAGTTTCAGTAGGTCCCATTTATTCAATGTTGCCCTTAATGTCTGTGCTGCTGGGGTTATACATAGGAAGCTATCTCCTGAGCCGATATGTTGTAGGGTACTTCCCACTTTCTCTTCTGTCAGGTTCAGTGTGTTCAGATTGATATTGAGGTCTTTGATCCATTTGGACTTGAGTTTTGTGCATGGTGATAGATATGGGTCTATTTTCATTCTTCTACAGGTTGACATCCAGTTGTGCCAGCACCATTTGTTGAAGATGTTCTCTTTCTTCCATTGTATACTTTTAGCTCCTTTATCGAAAATGAGGTGTTAGGTTTGTGGGTTAAAATCTGGGTCTTCTATACGATTCCATTGGTCGACGTCCCTGTTTTTATTCAAGTACCATGCTGTTTTCATTACTGTAGCTCTGTAATAGAGTTTTAAGTCAGGGATGGTAATGCCTCCAGAAGTTCCTTTTTTTATAGGATTGTTTTGGCTATCCTGGGTTTTTTGTTTTTCCATATAAAGTTGATTATTGTCCTCTCAAGATCTGTGAAGAATTTTGATGGGACCTTGATGGGGATTGCATTGAATCTCTAAATTGCCTTTGGTAGAATTGCCATTTTTACTATGTTGATCCTCCCAATCCAAGAGCAAGGGAGATCCTTCCATTTTCTGTTATCCTCTTCAATTTCTTTCTTCAATGCCTTAAAGTTCTTGTCAAATAGATCTTTCACTTCCTTGGTTAGAGTTACCCCAAGATATTTTATGATGTTTGTGGCTATCGTGAAAGGTGATGCTTCTCTGAATTCCCTCTCTGCTTCCATATCCTTTGTGTATAAGAGGGTGACTGATTTTTTGGAGTTGATCTTGTATCCTGCCACATTACTAACGGTGTTTATCAGCTGTAGGAGTTCTTTGGGAGTTTTTGGGGACGCTTATGAACACTATCATATCATCTGCAAATAACGAAAGTTTAACTTCTTCCTTTCCAATTTGGATCCTCTTGATCCCCTTATGTTGTCTTATTGCTATTGCTAAAACTTCAAGCACTATATTGAAGAGGTACAGAGAGAGTGGACAGCCTTGTCGTGTTCCTTTTTTTAATGGAATGACTTTGAGTTTCTTTCCATTTAATTTGATGTTAGCTGTCGACTTGCTATAAATAGCTTTTATTATATTTACGTATGACCCTTGTATCCCTAATCACTCCAAGACTTTTATCAAAAAGGGATGTTGAATTTTGTCAAAGGCTTTTTCAGCATCTAATGAAATGATCATATAGTTTTTTTCTTTCAGTTTATTTATATAATGGATTACATTGATAGATTTTCGTATGTTGAACCAGGCCTGCATCTCTGGGATGAAGCCTACTTGATCATAATGGATAAAATTTCTAATGTGTTCTTGGATTTGGTTTGGCAGTATTTTGTTGAGGATTTTTGCATCAATGTTCATGAGTGAGATTGGCCTGTAATTCTCTTTCTTGGTGGAGTCTTTGGGTGGTTTTGGTATCAGAGTAACTGTGCTTCATAAAAGGAATTTGGCAATGACCCTTATGTTTCTATATTGTGAAAAACATTAAGGAGAATACGTATTAGGTCTTCTTGGAAGATCTGGTAGAATTCCGCATTAAACCCATCTGGTCCTGAGATTTTTGGTAGGGAGATTTTTGATAACAGCTTCTAATTCTTCGCAACTAACAGGTCTATTTAGATTGTTCACCTGGTCCTGGTTTAACTTTGGAATATGGTATTTATCTAAAAAAAAGTGTCCATTTCTTTTACATTTTCCAGTTTTGTGGCATACAGGCTTTTGTAGTAACATCTAATGATTCTTTGAATTTCCTCTGTGTATGTAGTTAAGTTTTGGAGGCATTACAATCCCTGACTTCAAACTCTATTACAGAGCTACAGTAATGAAAACAGGGTGGTATTGGCATAAAAACAGAGAAGTTGACCAATGGAATTGTATAGAAGACCCAGATTTTAACCCACAAACCTATGAACACCTCATTTTCGATAAAGGAGCTAAAAGTATACATTGGAAGAAAGAAAGCATCTTCAACAAATGGTGCTGGCACAACTGGATGTCAACCTGTAGAAGAATGAAAATAGACCCATATCTATCACCATGCACAAAACTCAAGTCCAAATGGATCAAAGACCTCAATATCAATCTGAACACACTGAACCTGATAGAAGAGAAAGTGGGAAGTACCCGACAACAGATAGGCACATGCGATCGCTTCCCATGTAAAACCCCAGCAGCAGAGACATTAAGGGCAACATTGAATAAATGGGACCTACTGAAACTGAGAAGCTTCTGCAAAGCAAAGCACACTGTCACTAGGCAACCCACTGACTGGGAGAAGATCTTCACAACCTTGCAACAGACAAAGGTCTGATCTCCAAAATATATAAAGAACTCAAGAAGCTAGACTTTAAAATGCTAATTAACCCAATTAAAAAATGGGGCACTGAACTGAACAGAGAATTCTCAACAGAAGAATTGCAAATGGCCAAAAGACACTTAAGGTCATGCTCAACCTCCTTAGCAATCAGGGAAATGCAAATCAAAACAACATTGAGATATCATCTTACACGTGTCAGAATGACTAAAATCAAAAACACCAATGATAGCCTTTGCTGGAGAGGTTGTGAAGGAAGGGGTACCCTCATCCATTGCTGGTGGGAATGCAAACTTGTGCAACCACTTTGGAAAGCAGTGTGGCGGTTTCTCAGGAAATTTGGGATCAACCTACCCCTGGACCCAGCAATACCACTCTTGGGAATATACCCAAGAGATGCCCTATCATATGACAAAAGCATTTGTTCAACTATGCTCATAGCAGCATTATTTGTAATAGCCAGAACCTGGAAACAACCTAGATGTTTTTCAATGGAAGAATGGATGAAGAACGTGTGGAATATATACACATTAGAACACTACTCTGCGGTTAAAAAACAATGACTTCTCGAATTTTGCATGCAAATGGATGGAAATAGAAAACACTATCCTGAGTGAGGTAACCCAGATCCAAAAGATGAAGATGGGATGTACTCACTCATAATTGGTTTCTAGAGATAAATAAAGGTCACTGAGTCTGTAATTTGTGATCCTAAAGAAGCTAAATAAGAAGGTGATCCCAAAGAAAAACATATAGCCTTTGGGGTTTTATCTTTATTATATATACCTTTCTTTACTTCTTACTCTGTGGCTAACTATGAAGCCTTGTGGCTTGTCCCTGATATTCTCCTCTTTCTCTCCTTGGTCCTCAATCCTTTTTCTCTTTTTATTTATTCTCTCTGCCTTGCATCCCAACGTATCCCTCTCCTGCCTAGCTATTGACCATTCAGATCTTTATTGGACCAATCAGGTGTTTTATGCAGGCAAAGTAACACAGCTACACAGAGTTAAAAAATGCAATATAAAAAATGCAACACAGTCTTGCATCATTAAACAAATGTTCCACAGCATAAATGGATGTGAAACATCCTCAATTAATGTTCCACAACATTTACCCTTTTGTCTAAATAAAAAATGAAAGGTTATAACTTTTAATTTTCTCCACAGCTGCCATTTTCTTTTTATTAGCATTAAAAAAATTAAAGTTAATAAACTACTGTGCAATTTATATCTAGGGGTCTTGATTACTCCTTTCTGTTTATTAAGCATAAATTTTAGGGGAACAGATGCAACATTAACTAATTAATCTTTATCAATAAAAACTGGGAGTCAGATATCAGGAGTAAAAGCCTAAAAGATCAAAGAAACTGGAAAAGCCACCAGTGAATCTTTCTCTTCCATTCCTCTATCCAAAAAAGGCCAAGATCCTCTCTCAGCCCAACCTTACTACTTCTTGCCTTCTATCTATCCACTGTCCTCCAAACATCTATGATGATGGAGGAGGGTCATCTGTCTATCTGTTGATTTCATTGGTCAATTAATAAAGAAAGGTCAGAACATAGGTGGGTGGAATAGACAGAACAGAATGCTGGGAAGAAGGGAAATGAGGCAGATGCTATAGCTCTCCTCTACAAAACAGATGCAGATTACAAACTTTCCTGGTAAACCAGCATCTCGTGGTGCTACACAGATAATTAGAAAAGGGTTAATCAAGATGTGAGAATTAGCCAGTAAGAGGCTAGAAATAATGGGCCGGGCAGTGATTAAAAGAATACAATTTGGCCGGGCGGTGGTGGCACACGCCTTTAATCCCAGCACTTGGGAATCAGAGGCCGGAGAATCTTTGTGAGTTCGAGGCTAACCTGGTCTACAAGAGCTAGTTCTAAGACAGGCACCAAAAACTACAGAGAAACCCTGTCTCGAAAATCAAAAAAAAAAATACAATTTGTGTGTTATTTTGTGTGTAAAGCTAGCAATGTGGGTGGCCAGGCGCGGGGAAGGAAGCCCACCACCTCTTTTACACTATGACATTGTTTGGTCAGCAAATAGCTAAGCTCTGTTCTCTGACCCCAAACATGCTTTTTATCTAAATATGATCAAAATATCAAACAACACACTGCAACCTCTCATATATCTCACTCTTGCTACTTCCACACCCCTATGCACTTCTCCATGGCAGATGTCCCATAGCTTGGGTATCTCAACATCCTGTGGTCTGAAATGTGACCCAGCTTCATCTCCACCACTTCCTGTAATGAACTCTCACAATCTCTTCTTCACTGGGGCTCTGACTCTGCCAAACATAGATGGGCAAAATACTGATGACCTGATCACAAAAAAAGAATCCATGACCTTTATATTTTGCATCTTTCTTGTTTTCTGAATCAGTATGGCATAGGTAATCCTGCCAAGATTTGATGGACCCTACCAAGCCTGGACCAAATTTGCTGCAAGTTCTATATGATGTTGCTCCTGGGACAAGGAATTACTTTGTGTACTCCTTCCAAGAATTAAGGGCTTAGTTAGATGCAGTCTTACATATGGAGCATGTTCCTAGGCTTCAAATGTACAGCCAGGCTCTTCCCTTTAATGGTGCTAAAATAGTTGACAAACTCTGCATTCTTTTAATCACTGGACTGCCATCTGAAACTACCTAGTATTGTTTTTCTTAACAAAACACACTTTTCTGATGTGCAATGTCCCTCTGAATGCTGAAAATATGTGTTGCTTTTTTTGGTTGATGAATAAAGCTGTTTTGGCCTATGATAGGGCAGAATATAGCTAGCTAGGAAATCCAAACAGATACAGAGAGAAAGAAGGTGAAGTCAAGGAAACTCCAAGAGCTGCAGGTGGAACAAGATGTGAGGTAACAAGTCATGAATCAGGTAGCAAATATATACAAAATATTGGTTAATTTAATTGTAAGAGTTAGCTAGTATTAGTCTGAGTCATTGGCCAAATATTTATAATTAATATAAGCCTCTGAATGGTTATTTGGGAGCTGGAAGATGGGAGGGAAAACTTGCAGCTACACTCGTCATCTCTTTCTTCTTGTTTTTTTCACTGTAGACCTGAATGAGTCATCAGTAATAACCATCCAATAGAAGCAGTATTTCGCATAGGAAATCAGTTTATACCCCTGTAATTCTGCCTAAGGTCTTTTTCAGGATATGGAGAGAGTAAGAAAGATTAGGACAAAAATATCACACAAATGATCTATAGATAATTTTTCATGAAGTCTTCTAAGCACCTGTGCTTTTGTACCAAGCTAAGATCACCTGATGGTGCCACAAGGAATGAAGTCAGACTTGGGCTAGAAAGGCCACAACAAGACAAGGCTATGACTGTTTTATTGAGGACACTCAGACTTTGTATTTATCAAATATAGAAGATAATGGCAATTTCTAGGACCGATACTCTTGTAGCTTCCAGGATGTTGTGAAATTCCCCTCTGTATGCTGTGAATATGTTTTATTCCCATTGGTTAATACAAAAAAACTGCTTTAGGCCTATGGCAGCACAGAATAGAACAAGGTGAGAAATCCAAGCAGAGATAGAGGAGAAAAGAAGGCAGAGTGAGGGAGATGACATGTAGCCACTGAAGGAGACAAATGCTGGAAGGAACCTTACTGGCAGGCCACAGCCATGTGGCAATACACAGATTGATAAAAATGGCTTAATTTAAGATGGGAAAATTACTTAATAAGAAGCCTAAGCCACTGGATATGCAGTCTTATAATTAATACAATTTCTGGATAATTATTACAAGCCTGGTCATTTGGGAAATGAAAAGCAATCTCTGTCTTACCAGGATATAATAAAGTTTACAAGCTATACAGCATACACAAGATTAATGTCTAAGTTCAATTGTCCTGTTAAGCATTCATGATTCCTTGACTTCGAAGGGATCATACAAAGAAGCAGAAATCAGCCTGAATGCTTACTGCCTGAGGGAATGAAACAGTTTGTCAGGAACTGGAAGGTATACTGTGACCAAGGAACCATGGACTTGACCTGAAAAAACCTACAATACAGGTCTCTCAAGCCAGTTAGGCTGGGCCAAATGCATGGTTCCCTGAAGAGCCTACTGCCCACTAAAATCCTATGACCTTGACCTCCACTACCTGTCATTACTCTCAACATTCCCATCTTCTAGGTCCTACAAGACCAGCTGATTAAGATCTTTCTGATATCTTCAGCATTCTTCTCAGAGTCAACATTCCCAGGTCCTTTGCAGCAACAAAATCCCCTTTGAGTCCCATTTTTGTTCTTTCTTCTCTGTTGCTGTTATTACATTATGCAATCAAAAGCAACTCAAGTAATGAACATGCTTATTTGGTTGTTAACCCTATTTCACAATTCCTCCTTATGACATCTTAGGATAGATAATAAAGCTAATAAGTAAAGGCAAAATATGTGGAACCATTGTTTTCGGGATTTCCCTCTTGCTTTGTCTCTGTCTTATGCTCAGCTAGTTCTCCTATCAGAGCTGCCTGTTCAGAGATATTGCCAACACAGTGGAAGAGTCTTCCTATAACAATCAAAATCAACACAATCTCTCTCAGATACCTTAATCAGGTATTCTGATCTAGGCATACTCTCAATTGGTATTTTCTCAGATCACTCTAAGCAATGTCATGCTGATAGCTGAGGCTAATTAGAAGAAAGAGACAATAATATAAAAGAAGTTTTTAAATGTGATTAGTACATTGCCTTTCGATCTTTAAGCAGCAAAAACACAAACATGAAGACAGATATGCCAGGAAATGGAAAGAGGCAAACATCTAAGATAAAGAAGAGAAAACTAAAAGTGTCTCTCCACAGAAACTTCCCAAACCAACAAACACTCAAGGAACTCATAACATGAGAAACCTGAAAACAAAATTGGTGAAACGATTATTTTCCAGAAAATGAGTAATATACTTAAAGAACGATTAATAAAATCAATAACATAGAAGGGTAGCACTGACAAACAAAACACAATTACACAATATGGTCCTTTAAATAAAAACTACAAGATCAAACTCTAAGAAATCACTGACCAGCAGTCATCCTATACACTTCATTTCTTTTTCTTTTTTCTTTTTTTTTTTTTTTTTTTTGATTTTTCGAGACAGGGTTTCTCCGTAGCTTTTTGGTTCCTGTCCTGGAACTAGCTCTTATAGACCAGGCTGGACTCGAACTCACAGAGATCCTCCTGCCTCTGCCTCCCGAGTGCTGGGATTAAAGGCATGCGCCACCACCGCCTGGCTCAGTTCTTTTTCTTATACCAGTAATAGATAATAGCCGGTTGAGGAGGGTTGTTCCACCAAAATTGGAAAGATTCACTTGAAACCTTCTCATATCTTAACTTTGTAGAAAATAATTTTGACTACCAAAAAAACATCTCTCTATCTATAATAAAGAAAAGTATGTCTGTTAGGATCACCTAGACACCATTTTGCTCTTCCTGATTGATGATTGCCTGTACGTCTGCAATCAGAGTGAGGAAATGAAATCATTTTAAAACAAAATGCAAGATGACTGATGTTTTTAAAGAATCAATGCACACCTAAAGCAACTTGTTTTACTCTAATTGCTTTATAAGTAACAAACACTTTTGAAAACAAGTTTATTGCTATTTTTGCATATGTTTGTGCCAGAGTGAGAATGTCTTCCATATGTATACAAGTAACACAAAAAAGAGGGGTTCAGAGGTCCTGGATATGAAATGGTAGAGTTATGAGCTTCACAATTTATGTATAGGTATCTGAACTCAGGTCACCTCCAAAATGAATATGTCCTGAGCCACCTGTCTACTATCCAGGCGCCATCTGCCTCAGAAGCTAGCACAAACCCCCCTCCCCCAGCTCCTTCTGCAGGGCTGCCTTTCTTAGGCACGACCCAATCCCCCACACCCCATCCCCAACCCTGCCCTGTGGTTTGCTAGGACCCGTGCTCAGACTGGTTTTAAGCTCTTTCACTAAGGCTATCCACTCAGAGCGGGGAGTGCCTGCCTTCCAGGCAGGTCTCAAGTTTCCCAGTAAGGGAGCTTGGGCACCTACAGCTGGTGCTCCAGGGTTGCCATCTGAGTTGTGCTGAGGAGTTCCATCTGGACGGGTTGGTTCCTGTTTCTACACTGAAGAGATACACCCAGAGACTCAGTCACAGCAAAGACTGGACCAAGACACCAGGCCTCTCCTGGCTCCATTTGAAGCAAGAGATGGGAAGGCGCCAATACAAGAATTCCTCCAACAACCTGAAAGGCAACATGACATCACCAGAACCCAGGGATCCCGAAACAAGAAGAATTGTACACCCTACTCCAGAAGAATTAGAAGAAATCGACTCAAAAGTCAATTATTTGAAAATAATAGAAGACCTTAAACAGGAGGTGAGAAACTGCCATAAACAATTAGAGATTACAAACAAAAAAGTAGAGGAAATGAATAAATCGCTCAAAGATACCCAAGAAAACCAAGAGAAACAAGAAAAAAACAATCAAACAGGTAAGGGAAGTGGTTCAAGACCTGAAGAATGAAATGGAAGTAATGAAGAAAACACAAACCGAGGGAAGGTTGGAGATGGAAAATCTGGGTAAACGAACAGGAACTACAGAGACAAGTACTACCAACAGATTACAAGAGATAGAAGAAAGATTGTCAGACACTGAAGATACCATAGAGAAAATTAACACACTTATCAAAGAAAACAGCAAAACCAACAAATTCTCATCACAAAACATCCAGGAAATATGGGACACAATAAAAAGACCAAACCTAAGAAAAATTGGCATAGAAGAAGGAGAAGAAGTACAGCTCAATGGTTCAGAAAATATATTTAATAAAATTATAGAAGAAAACTTTCCCATCCTAAAGAAAGATATTCCTTTGAAGGTTCAAAAAGCATACAGAACACCGAATAGACTGGACCAAAAAAAAACATCTCCTCACCATATAATAATCAGAACACAAAACATCCAGAATAAAGAAAGAATATTAAGAGCTGCAAAGGAAAAAGGTCAAGTTACTTATAAAGGTAAACCTATCAGACTTACACCTGACTACTCTATGGAAACCATGAAAGCCAGAAGGTCCTGGATAGATGTACTGCAGAAGCTAAGAGAACATGGATGCAAGCCCAGACTATATACCCAGCCAAGCTATCGTTCACTATAAATGGAGAAAACAAAATTTTCCAGGATAAAAACAAATTTAAACAATACGTAGCCACAAATCCAGCCTTACAGAAGGTAAGAGAAGGAAAATCACAAACCAAGGAGTCCAACAATGACCACAATAACTCAAACATCTAGAAACCCTTCACCAGTGCAACCCAAAGAAGGCAAACACACAAAATCTATGACTAAAAAACTGACTGGAGTTAACAACCACTGGTCATTATTATCACTTAATGTCAATGGACTCAACTCACCTATAAAACGGCACAGGCTAAGAGACTGGATACGCAAACAGGATCCAACATTCTGCTGTTTACAAGAAACACACCTCAACCACAAAGACAGGCACCTACTTAGAGTAAAGGGATAGGAAAAAGTTTATCAAGCAAATGGACCTAAGAAACAAGCAGGTGTGGCCATACTAATTTCTAACAAAGTTGACTTCAAACTTAAATCAATCAGAAGAGATGGAGAGGGACATTTCATATTCATAACAGGAACAATTCATCAGGATGAAGTCTCAATCCTGAATATCTATGCCCCTAATATAAAAGCACCCACGTACGTAAAAGAAACATTACTAAAACTCAAGGCTGCCATCAAACCGCACATGCTAATAGTAGGAGATTTCAACACTCCTCTTTCACCAATGGACAGGTCAATCAGACAGAAACCTAACAGAGAAATTAGAGAATTAATGGAGGTAATGAATCAATTGGACTTAATAGACATCTATAGAATATTCCACCCAAAAAGGAAAGAATACACCTTCTTCTCTGCATCTCATGGAACCTTCTCGAAAATTGACCACATCCTCGGTAACAAAGCAAACTACCACAGTTACAAAAAAATAGCCATAACCACCTGTGTCTTATCAGATCACCATGGACTAAAGTTAGAATTCAACAACAATGCTACCCCCAGAAAGCCTACAAACTCATGGAAACTGAACAGTCAACTATTGACCCACACCTGGATCAAAGAAGAAATAAAGAAAGAAATTAAAGTCTTCCTTGAATTCAATGAAAATAAAGAAACAACATACTCAAACTTATGGGACACTTTGAAAGCTGTCCTAAGGGGAAAGTTCATAGCCCTTAGTGCCCACTTAAAGAAAACAGAGAAAGCATACATTGGAGACTTAACAGCCCACCTGAAAGCTCTAGAAAAAAAAGAAGCAGACTCACCTAGGAGGAGTAGAAGACTGGAAATAGTCAAATTGAGGGCGGAAATCAACAAAATAGAAACACAGAAAACAATCCAAAGAATCAATGAAACAAAAAGCTGGTTCCTGGAAAAAATCAACAAAATTGATAAACCCCTATCCAAACTAATCAAATGGCAGAGAGAGAATTTGCAAATTAATAAGATCAGAAATGAAAAGGGGGACATAACCACAGACATAGAGGAAATTCAGAGAATCATTAGATCTTACTACAAAAGCCTGTATGCCACAAAACTGGAAAATGTAAAAGAAAGGGACACTTTTTTAGATAAATACCATATACCAAGGTTAAATCAAGACCAGGCGAACAATCTAAATAGACCTGTCAGTCGTGAAGAATTAGAAGCTGTTATCAAAAACCTCCCTACCAAAAAAAGCCCAGGACCAGACGGTTTCAATGCGGAATTCTACCAGAATTTCCAAGAAGACCTAATACCTATACTCCTTAAGGTATTTCACAATATAGAAACAGAAGAGTCATTGCCAAATTCCTTTTATGAAGCTACAGTAACTCTGATACCAAAACCACACAAAGACTCAACCAAGAAAGAGAATTACAGGCCAATCTCACTCATGAACATCGACGCAAAAATCCTCAACAAAATACTGGCAAACCGTATCCAAGAACACATTAGAAAAATTATCCATTTTGATCAAGTAGGCTTCATCCCAGAGATGCAAGGCTGGTTCAACATACGAAAATCTATCAATGTAATCCATCATATAAATAAACTGAAAGAAAAAAACCATATGATCATTTCATTAGATGCTGAAAAAGCTTTTGACAAAATTCAACATCCCTTTATGATAAAAGTCTTGGAGAGATTAGGGATTCAAGGGTCATACCTAAATATAATAAAAGCTATTTACAGCAAACCGACAGCTAACATCAAACTAAACGGAGAGAAACTCAAAGCCATCCCACTTAAATCAGGAACACGACAAGGCTGTCCACTCTCTCCATACCTCTTCAATATAGTGCTTGAAGTTTTAGCAATAGCAATAAGACAACACAAGGGGATCAAGGGGATTCGAATTGGAAAGGAAGAAGTTAAACTTTCGTTATTTGCAGATGATATGATAGTGTACATAAGCGACCCCCAAAACTCCACCAAAGAACTCCTACAGCTGATAAACACCTTTAGTAATGTGGCTGGATACAAGATCAACTCCAAAAAATCAGTCGCCCTCCTATACACAAAGGATATGGAAGCAGAGAGGGAATTCAGAGAAGCATAACCTTTCACGATAGCCACAAACAGCATAAAATATCTCGGGGTAACGCTAACCAAAGAAGTGAAGGATCTATTTGACAAGAACTTTAAGGCATTGAAGAAAGAAACTGAAGAGGATACCAGAAAATGGAAGGAATTCCCTTGCTCGTGGATTGGGAGGATCAACATAGTAAAAATGGCAATCCTACCAAAGGCAATTTATAGATTCAATGCAATCCCCATCAAGATCCCATTAAAATTCTTCACTGATCTTGAAAGGACAATAATCAACTTTATATGGAATAACAAAAAACCCAGGATAGCCAAAACAATCTTATACAATAAAGGAACTTCTGGAGGCATTACCATCCCTGACTTTAAACTCTATTACAGAGCTACAGTAATGAAAACAGGGTGGTATTGGCATAAAAATAGAGAAGTCGACCAATGGAATCGTATAGAAGACCCGGATTTTAACCCACAAACCTATGAACACCTCATTTTCGATAAAGGTGCTAAAAGTATACAATGGAAGAAAGAAAGCATCTTCAACAAATGGTGCTGGCACAACTGGATGTCAACCTGTAGAAGAATGAAAATAGACCCATATCTATCACCATGCACAAAACTCAAGTCCAAATGGATCAAAGACCTCAATATCAATCTGAACACACTGAACCTGATAGAAGAGAAAGTGGGAAGTACCCTACAACAGATGGGCACAGGCGATCGCTTCCTAGGTATAACCCCAGCAGCACAGACATTAAGGGCAACATTGAATAAATGGTACCTACTGAAACTGAGAAGCTTCTGTAAAGCAAAAGACACTGTCACTAAAACAAAAAGGGAACCCACTGACTGGGAGAAGATCTTCACCAACCCCGCAACAGACAAAGGTCTGATCTCCAAAATATATAAAGAACTCAAGAAACTAGACTTTAAAATGCTAATTAACCCAATTAAAAAATGGGGCACTGATCTGAAGAGAGAATTCTCAACAGAAGAAGTTCAAATGGCCAAAAGGCACTTAAGGTCATGCTCAGCCTCCTTAGCGATCAGGGAAATGCAAATCAAAACAACATTGAGATATCACCTTACACCTGTCAGAATGGCTAAAATCAAAAACACCAATGATAGCCTTTGCTGGAGAGGCTGTGGAGAAAGGGGTACCCTCATCCATTGCTGGTGGGAGTGCAGACTTGTGCACCCACTTTGGAGAGCAGTGTGGCGGTTTCTCAGGAAAATTGGGATCAACATACCCATGGACCCAGCAATGCCACTCTTGGGAATATACCCACGAGATGCCCGATCATATGACAAGGACATTTGTTCAACTATGTTCATAGCAGCATTGTTTGTAATAGCCAGAACCTGGAAACAACCTAGATGCCCTTCAATGGAAGAATGGATGAAGAAAGGATGGAATATATATACATTAGAATACTACTCAGCGGTAAAAAACAATGACTTCGCGAAGTTTGCATGCAAATGGATGGAAATAGAAAACACTATCCTGAGTGAGGTAACCCAGACCCAAAAGGATGAACATGGGATGTACTCACTCATAATTGGTTTCTAGAGATAAATAAAGAAACTTCATCTGGCGATGGATGGAGATAGAGACAAAGACCCACACTGGAGCACTGGACTGAGCTCCCAAAGTCCCAATGAGGAGCAGAAGGAGGGAGAATATGAGCAAAGAAGTCAGGACCACAAGGGGTGCGCCCACCCGTGGAGACAGTGGGGCTGATTCTTTGGGAGCTCACCAAGGCCAGCTGGACTCTGACTGAAATAGCATGGGATAAAACCGGACTCTCTGAATTTGGCGGACAATGAGGGCTGCTGAGAAGCCGAGGACCATGGCACCGGGTTTTGATCCTACTTCATGCTCTGGCTTTGTGGGAGCCTACCCAGTTTGGATGTTCACCTTCCTAGACCAGGATTGAGGGGGGAGGACTTTGGACTTTCCTCAGGGCAGGGAACCCTGACTGCTCTTCAGGCTGGAGAGGGAGGGGGAGGAGTGGGGGGAGGAGAGGAGGAGAGGGAGGAGTGGGAGGGAAATGGGAGGCGGGGAGGAGGCAGAAATTGTTTTTTTTTCCAATAAAAAAAAAAGTAACAAACACTTTTGAAAACAAGTTTATTGCTATTTTTTGCATATGTTTGTGCCAGAGTGAGAATGTCTTCCATATGTATACAAGTAACACAAAAAAGAGGGGTTCAGAGGCCCTGGATCTGAAATGGTAGCGTTATGAGCTCACAATTTAAGTATAGGTATCTGAACTCAGGTCACCTCCAAAATGAATATGTGCTGAGCCACCTGTCAACATCCAAATACCTTTTATCCAATAAACCAAAAGTCTCTTACAGATTAACAACAAGAGCAACAAAACCTCAATAAATAAAAAAGTAAATAAATGATCCTTGGACACATGATGCATCAATATTGAGATGATGTGTATGTTAAATTTGCACCATAACAGAATACAGTACAATGACAATTCCCAACAATTTATAACAAAAAAAAAACTAATTACAAAGCTACATTTGTATTGGAAGCACACAGAGTAATCAATGGGATTATGAAAAAATAATACACAGGCTGACATAATATAACTTCTTTGTGGGTGGTGGTGGAGGAACACACCTTAAATTCCAGCACTCAGAAGGAAGAGACAGGAGGATCTCTGTGAGTTTGAAGCCAGTCTGGTATACAGAGCCAGTCCCAGGACAGGCTCAAAAACTACAGAAAAACCCTGTCTCGGGGAGAAAATATTACCACAAAGCTGATCAATCAAGAATGTGTATGAAGCCGGGCAGTGGTGGCGCACGCCTTTAATCCCAGCACTTGGGAGGCAGAGGCAGGCGGATCTCTGAGAGTTCGAGACCAGCCTGGTCTACAAAGCTAGCTCCAGGACAGGCTCCAAAGCCACAGAGAAATCCTGTCTCGAAAAACCAAAAAAAAAAAAAAAAGAATGTGTATGATATTTGGGAAAGAATAAAGAGAAAGTCAAGAACAAAGGCAGGAAAATATAGTCAGCTATTAATCAAAAGACCAAAGGAAATTTAGTCAGGAAACGTGTGATCTTGACCAATGTTATCCAGCTACCTATGATACTATGTGTATAGAGTTTAAATAAATAAAGACTTCACAATTTTCACAAAATTAACTCAAAGAGATCCTTAAACTGTTGTTTCTGACCCTACGACTACTGGTATTTCTTCCAGAGAGACCCCATGCTCTAGATCCCTCTCTGCAAAGAGATAATCTCCTGCTATGGTTCTGCAGTCCTTTAGACCTCCTTGTGTTTTCAGGTAAACCCAGACCCACTGATGCCCAATCCCAAAATAATACAGAATAATTTTTGATTCCTGTCACATGGATTATAGCACAAGATACAGACTTTGCCCTATCTACCTGCCCAACACCATACACACCTAACAAACCTCTGCAGCTTAGAAACTCCCTTTGTCCTGTGGAACTAAACATCCATGAATCACACAATTGCAGCTCGTGGTAGCAGAAAGTTAGAAACAATTAAATCATGCATTGCTAAATCTACATCACTGTAGTTCTACCAGCTTTTAAACAACTTGAAACATGTATAAGACAAACTTGAAAGTAGACTGCTATATTCAGAACTTCTAGAAACCAGATTATCAGTTTTCAAATCTGTCTTCCCACTGTAGAACAAAAGCATGACTCTGTGTGAGATCACAAGCATACTATCCTAACATGCCAGTGCTGCAGGGTCTCCCTCTCCCCAGTGTTGTTCTTTTTTAAAAATACTGCAAGATCCCCGAGGCAGTAGGCAGCAGAAATGCTGTAGGTCCCAAATGGTGGTAGCGGGCCATGTGGCGGCAGACAGCAGACTCTGGGAGCAGCCAGTCCCAGGCAGAAATGGCTGCCGATCCCAGAGCGGTGGCCTGAGTGGTGGTGGCGGGCCATGTGGCGGCAGACAGCGGGCCCTGGGAGCAGCGAGTCCCAGGCAGAGACAGCTGGTCTCAGAGCAATGGCTGGTCCCAGGCAGGGAGACACATGGCGGGCGGGCAGAAGACAGAAACATGGACTCGACAGGCAGGGTGAGGTTGAATGTTTATTCAGGGGGTTATGGAGGAGGAAGGGGGGGGGACAAAGAGAGAGGGAGAGGGAGAGAGAGAGAGAGAGAGAAGAGGAGAAAGAGACAGAGAAGGGGGGAAGCAGAGAAGTGGAGAGAGAGGCAGAAG
This sequence comes from Microtus obscurus, assembly GCA_963919715.1. Classification (NCBI taxonomy): domain Eukaryota; kingdom Metazoa; phylum Chordata; class Mammalia; order Rodentia; family Cricetidae; genus Microtus; species Microtus obscurus. Next base: position 79,585 of record CAWTZC010000020.1, on the reverse strand, counting down.
CGAAGCTGCCTCTCCGAGAGGAAGATGGAAAAGAGAGCGAACTCAGGCCGGAAGCTGAAGATCAGCCTGCCTCAGCGGATGGGGAGGGAGTGGGCGTGGCTTGTCTCTTAAAGGGACCAATACCATAACACCCAGGAAATCCATACAGAGGGAGGCTCAGAGGACAAGGAGCACTGCCCAGGTCATTACATAGAGCAATAGAACCACAGTCTGGCACATGGTCCATCCAAATCCCAGCAGAAATGACAGATCAACAGACCTTCTCTGAACACCCTACACTCACTATGGTAGAGCTTGTGGTCTTCCTTACAACTCATTACAACAAAAGTAGAGAAGAATCCTGGAAAGAACCTGCCAGTCACCTGCCACTATTATTCCTGATTGCTAAGACTTTCCAGAGTCCCTCACTGGCTAAGGCCACTCTGATGGGCATCAGAATATTATCAGCTCTCCTAATGGGTGATTAGAGATAAAATGACTCAGACAGCACAGTACTTCCTGCTCTGTCCTCCCAGCCCAGCAGACAGGGCCTAAGTCCAGAAAGTTTGTATTTCAGTACACATTCTTCCACTTTGCTAGACCATATCCTGTTCCTCATCCAGAGCACATGATCCTTTGGATGCACATTCCATTACACACTCAATGCGCAATGCAGCCAACCCATCGCCTCATACCTGGAAAATCCTGTGGCAAATACAAGTCACAATTACAACTGTTGTTAAAGAAAAACAGGGCATGAATTAGAAGATATTTAGGGGTCATAGTAAGGCTTGGGGACAGGAAAGAGAATGTGGATATGATATAGTTATAATCTCAAAAAATTATTTTGAAAAGTTGAAACAGGATATAAGGTCATGTGCTTCAGAAACAAGGGATTTATATTAGAGCACATCAAACACTTCTCAAACCCTTCTGTCTCAAGGTGTATATTTAAAACCAGTAAAATAACATTCCTGTTAGGCAGGGCCAAATTTTACTCAAATCTATTTTGGTTGAACTGCTGTAACTAAGGCAATTTGGTTTCATGATAAGTTCAGTTCTTTATCCAGATTCTTGATTGCCCAATATGTGGAAATCAAAAAATGACCATCAGGACATTGGTGGAGAACCTAAAATTGATTGCCTGGTTCTGCATTGCTAATCTGAACTACTGTTGATATAGGAACGTTCTCAGCCACTGTCCTGTCTCTCCCTTTCTGCACTGTGAATCTACCAGCTTCAAGCCTGACCTATGTACTCACCCTCTTCATCTATAATCATACACTGAAAGTCAGAGAGACTGGAGGTCTCTCATTAGCTGGTTTATTTTTCCTTCCCACTGACCAGTCAAGATCCAGTCCTGAAGAAGTTGAAGGACTATCTACCCAGCACTGGGCAGCAGAAACAGGAATAGGTTTTCAAAGCAATTCTCAAGTGTGAGGCAACAATATTACAAGCTCATAATCTCCCCCACTCTCAACAAAGATCAGAGGCCAAAGTCCACTACCAAGGTCACCATGAAGAACAACAGAACCTGTCTGACTCATGGTTCATCCCTGTCCAAGCAGCTCTGACAGCTCAGCCAACCTGCTCTTCCTGGTCTGGGGACAGTCGCTCCTACATTCACCATGGCATGGCTTCTGGTCCTCCTTACAGCTCCTGAGAGCAAAACAAGAGAATCCTGGAGAGAACCTGTAAACTACCTCTGGTGCTCCTGATTGCCAACCAGAGTCCCTCTAGGACCACCCAGCTGGGCTTCAAGACATTAGTAGTTTCCCCACTGGGCGAGCAGAGATAGAATGTCTCAGAAAGCAAACATCCTCCAGGTTTGTCCTTCCACACTATAGGCAGACAAGAACCTAATCTGGGAAATTTGTAGTTTAATGAAATCTTCCATTCTCCCAGAGCACTTCCAGTTCCTCCTCCAAGGCACCAGGTGCTGTGTGTGGTCTGTGGACCCATGAAATTGCCAGACAGGACATTTATGGAACATCTAAAATTGATCACCTCAGTACTCACAGCTAATGTCATCTACCATCACAGCAGGAAAGCTTTTACCCTCCTTCTTGCCCATCCTTTGTCCGTTGTGACTACACTGGCTTTACAGTTGGTCAGTGAACTCAATTCTTACATGGCTCCCACTTCACTGGTAATTTCACAATGAAATCTACAGAAATTGGAGGATACTCATTCACTGATCTATTTCTCCTTCACACAGACCAGTCAAGGTCCAGCCTGGTAGGAATTGCAGGTCTGTCTTTCCAGCACTAGGTAGCAAAGGTAGGATTAGGTGTTCACAGCAATTCTCAGTTACATAGTATGATGCAAACCTGAGCTATAAGAGACATTAATCTAAACCAGTTGTTCTCAATCTTCCTAGTGCTGTGTCTCTTTAATGCAGTTACTCTTGATGTAGTGATCTCCCCACCTATAAAATTATTTATACTACTTCATAACTATTTTTTGCTACTGTTATTTATTATAATATAAATATCTCTACTTTCTGATGATTTTAAGCCAGTGCTGTGATAGGTTCATTTGATTCCCCAAAAGAATCATGCCCCACCACGTCGAGAATCACAGCTATAAACGAATATAAATAGATGAATAAATAAACAGCACTTAAAAATAGAATAAAATTCAAAAACTAGGAAACATTGGAAAATAGAAACAAAGAGATTATAGCACTTATGCCATTGGAGAAAATGAAATCTAAAATATGATAACCAATAATTGATTACTTAAAATGATAAAAATGATTGAAATCTTAGTTATACTGACTTTGAAACAGAGTAGGCACTTCCCTGGTAGAGAGAATGCCATTAATAATTTGTCCCATGTAAAATGTTAGCTGCTGAGTGCTGTAAACTCACACATGGAGATACAGCCAATGGCCTGTGTCTCCAACATCTGAGCTGACTTCACTGTGTCAACCAGGATTGCACATATCTGCATGGGAGAGTTCACTAATTGGAAACTAAATACTTAAGAGTTCAAGCTCTCCTCCCTAAACTGTACAGCCACAGTGTCTGTCTTCATTCGAAGGAAGGAATTAATGTATGATGGGAATTACACAAAAAGTCACTCACTGTGCCCCATCACTGTGTCCTTCTTTGTAATGGACAACCCTGAAGCCCATGGCCTTAAACTTCAGCCTAAGACCTAGATATTTTCCAGTATGTTTTTTTTGTTTTGTTTTTTTTTTTTTTTTTGTTTTGTTTTTTTTGTTTTTTCGAGAGAGGGTTTCTCTGTAGCTTTAGAGCCTGTCCTGGAACTAACTCTTGTAGACCAGGCTGGCTTCGAACTCACAAAGATCCGCCTGTCTCTGCCTCCCAAGTGCTGGGATTAAAGGCGTGTGCCACCACCGCCCGGCTCCAGTGTGTTTACCGCCTCAAACACAGTACACTGTTCCTACTCTTCAGGTCTGAAGGGAGAAGCCATGCTCCACATGCAAATCCTTTTATTGTTACTGCAATGGACAGTCCCACTGTATGACTCAAACTGGCAATTTCAGAGCTCCGGTGGTGCAGCATACTTGTAATCTAAGAATGTAAGATGGTTAGCCAAGAGGATAGCAAGGGCAATGCCCTGTGGGGCTACGGACAATATTCAAGTCCACCTCAATCAGCACAGGGGACACTGAGTCACAACTGCTTTCCTAAGAGCTGAAAAATTCATCTGTTCTAGAATTGTTATACTCTCCTGGCACACAAGGTTGTGACCCCATAATGGCCTCAGAGGAGCAGGTCAGAGGCCTTTGATGGAGAAGTGGGTCTTCTGGCTGGTTGTAAATCATGGTTGTCTCATTTGTTATAGGAATGTACCTTAATGGCTGATTAATCCTGCTGAACATTTGCACCTCATGATACTAATCTCTAACAGGCATGGTGTGCATGCTACTCATCTTTGGATATTTGGGATGCAGCCCTCACTCACTTAAATTCTACTTTGTGTGACTTTATGTCTCCTAAGAACCAATAAATCCTTATACCATTAATTCTATTATCAACTATACTTGTCTACATCACAGTTTAGTAGTGGAGCGCTACTCTACACGTGATAAACCGTTTACAAGTCGCACGAAATTAACTACAGACGGATCCCAAACCTAAATGTTAAAAGTACAGAACTTCTGAAGACCCAGGAGAGACCAGGAGTCTCCGCGTTTGGCGAATGTGATCTCACTCCACATGTGACGATATAAACAGGACAGACACCACCATCTGCGGCTCCCGACGCTCTGTCTGTCCGATGGCTCCCACCCACCACAGGGGCCTTGAGCCTCAGCGGCCGCTCCCCCTAGTTTAGGGACAGTGGCCCCTCGCTCGCCAAGCCGGCTCCCATCTGTGTAGAGCAACCCCTCACTCACCATGGTGCAGCCGCCAAGCTGACAGACTCACTGCCCACAGAAGAGCCCCAGAAGCAGTGCGTGAGGGAGCTGAACCGCAAAGGAAGTCTGCTCAGGGAAGAGCCCTCCCATCTGACTGGCGGGTCTGTTGGAGGCTCTGATTGGCTGGTGAGGTCTGAGTGACGGGACCAGGTGAGCACTGTGGTCCAGGACTGGCTTCTAATCTAAAAACAGACTTGCCCCAGATTGGCTGGAAATTTAAGCCAAATTCAACAGCAAGTCTCTTGCTAATGTAAATCAATGGGTTCGGTTTTAAAAGGAAGCATACAATTTCAGAAAATTAAGTAACGTTAAACTAAAGAACCTTGCATTAAAAAAAGAAATGAACTGGTTGGTGGAGGCACAGGGCTGTAACCCCAAAACTCCACAAGAAGGCAGGCAGGTCTCTGTGCCTTCAAGGCCAGACAGCTAGCAATGCTACACAGAGAAACCCTGTCTCGAGAAAAAAAATCAAAACAATATTTGAGAATCTGCTTTTGAGCTTCTGCTGGTGAGTATTTATTTATCTGACATATGTGGGTGGTGGGGAAGGGATTTCTAAAAGAAATGGTCTGTGTCCTGAAGGGGCTGCAGGATCTGAGAATGAAATCCAATGGCTGCCAGGAGCAGTGAACTGGGCTGTGGCTTCAGGTCCCTGGAGGAGGAGGGTAGCTAGCGTTGACCTTGCCAATAGGCCCTAGATGAATGTTAATGTCTTGGCCTGAAGTTCCACAAAAGGGGAAGAAGAGAGACCCTTGCATATCTAAATGCCTGACTTTGGGGAAAGGACTTGTGGGAAGCAGGCAGCACTTGAAACTAAGGTTTCTTGTCTTATTCTAGACCTGTTCCCAGAAGAATGTTTTCTTCCAAAAGGGAAGATCATGATGTCTTACTCTTTCCCCAGAATACCTTCCTACCTACCGTTCTCCTTCTGTACTGATTCTTAACTCTAACTGAACTCTTCCACTGTAAATAAATAAAGTAAGCAAATATGTGTTCAAAAGTATGATCGAACGGATGAACAAACCAACAAACAAGCAAATAAAGAAAAAGTTCAGAGTTGTTTATTGGCTTTTGTTTTCATAATGAAAACTATTGACATGTGACCTAGAAAGTGTGTGGAGAATAACGTCATACTCAACTACCTCTCTCTTCTTTCTCTGTCTGTCTGTCTGTCTCTCTCTCTCTCTCTCTCATACACACACACAGAAACACTTGCATAAAATTTAAAATTAAACTAAATATACAATAAAAGGAAGCAAAACACCTTTACTATCATCATCTCATCACTCAGGAGGCAGAGTGAGCTCTGTGAACCCTAAAAGTCATTTTTTCCTGGCAGGGCTATGTAAAGAGATGCCTCATGTCAATATACAAACTAACTAAGAAACGCGGAAGAAGAGTGCTGGCTGGTGGGGGGAGGTGTACATGACTTATACAGGAGGGGTTTCATGGGATTAAAATGGAAAGTCTTGTTCTACACGGGCTGCACAGGAAGCCTTCCTTGGTCTTACCAAGGTTCAGAGAGCCATCCGACACAGAGAGGTAGAAAATGGGACACGTCCTGGTGATTCTCAATGGAGGCCTAGGACCTTGTTGTAAAGCAGAGAGGTGGAGGGGGGCACCTATGTGGTGGGCACAGAGGAGCTGGGATGACCACAGTGGTATTAGCACATTTGTTCCTGTCTTGGGTTGTGCCATGTCAGTCAGTCAAGCTGATGCCCACCTGCAGAGAAGAGGAGAGATCCTGTTGGGTGGTGTGGTGGTAGCACATTCCTTTAATATCAGCATGTGGGAGTTCCAGAACTGGTTCCGAGGCTACAGCTAAGAGTCTGGTTTCCTGTGCTCACTCCCCCACAAAGATTTGGGTTTGTGTGCTCCTGAGACCTACCCCAATTTAATAGTGCTATTGCCCTATCATAAAGGACGATAGGGCATGACACGCATGCTTGATATCACACACATACACTGCCTATGTGGCTGCCTGCCTCTGTGAACCCTGTGAGAGTGCCTGTGCCTTCAGAAGACAGAAGATGGAGGGGGTTCTGCTGCAATTAGAGTTATGGATGGCTGCCAGCTCTCTCTTGGCTGCTGTGAGGATGGTCTGACAGTAACTCACCAAAGACAGAGACACGCCAGACAGGAGTTTTTGGTAGAAAACTAAACTGAACTGAATGGAGTAGAAACAATTTTAGTGTTTTCAGAGTATTGTCTGAGGAACCTTCTACTTAAATGAAAGAAAATCAAATCCTTTCAAATGTCCAGATGTCCTCTGAGGGGGATGAATGGGTGACAGAAAAGAAAAGAAGATAAGAGGGTTTTAGTTGTTCCAAAATCTGCAGGGACAAAATTTCCCCTTATATGGTGAACTGGAGAATAGCAAGAGTTCCTGCTGCATTGTGTCTAGTTTTTCCCACTTGAGGCTGGATGGTGTCAGCTATAAGATTTTCATCTTTTATGATCATGTGAGAGTCTAGTTTTTTTTAATTTGATAGATGGACACATGTTCCCTTTAGTTCTATTAGCTGTACAGCTTTGACCATGAAAACAGGTTGTATTTCATCAAAGAATTTCTCTGCATTTTATATTTCATTTTTGATATCTATTAAGTGCCATTAGTTGTTTCTTGGGATTTCATGAGCACTTTCCTAATTCTTTTGTTTCTGTGTCTTGTTTTGTTTTTTGAGGCAGGGTTTCTCTATGTAATGGCCTTGGAACTTGCTTAGTAGGTGAGGCAGGCCTTGAACTCACTGATATTCTCCTGCATCAGCATCTCAAGTGCTAGAATTACAAGAATTATGTCACCCCTGCTTGGCTTTTCCTAATTCTTTTTATTGGTTGTGGTGGTGTGGTTTTTTTGTTTTGTTTTTTTGTTTTGTTTTGTTTTGTCTGTTTTGTTTTGTTTTGTCTGTTTTGTTTTTGGAGACAGGATAAAATTACCTAGTGTGAGCGAGAAGGAGACACAGATGCCAACACATCCACTTAGGAGTTTATTAGAGGGCAGTGTGCACAGGCCTGGAGATCGAGGTCCAGACAGAGAGCATGGTGCATCCAGTTTTTAAAAGCTGCCCTGCACATATGCACAGGGGGTTGGCGGGACTACATCACACTGATGATGCAGATGGTGGATGACTCACATGTGTGCACAAGGGTTTAGCTGAGTCATACGTGGATATAACCATGCATGCGCGCATATGGGTCACATGGGGCCCTTTGTGCATGAGGGCCTGTCCTCACATGCTTGCTTTTAGAACAGGGAAGTACAGTCTTATCCATGGCTGAATAATTACATTCCACCCTTAAGTTTATTACTAAAATTTGGGGAGTTTGGGGAGTCTTAATGGATGGTGATGTGGTGCCATAAGGTCTCTCATGACTGCTTCATGCTGACTTTGTCAGTGTTGAGGTGTTGAGATGCTTGACCATATCCTGGGGTGGCTGATTGCTGTTGTATTTTCTGGGCTCTGAGGAACTGGCTGGCTGACAGCTTGAACCTCTCAAGATGCTGGAAAGGCAGAAAATTATGTCTGGAAAAAAAATCAGTGATTAGGGCCTTTTCTGACTACAGTGTGGAAGGGCAAGGATTCGAAGGACTGTGTGGTCTGACTCTTTTGATCTGTACTCCCCCAGTGGCATTGCTGCTATTGTCCTGAAGTCCAGCTCGGTGGTCCTAAGTGATGAGGACATCTGGGGAGGTTTGGCCATTAGGAGCACTAGCGGGAGGTTGCTTACAGCTTCTTTTGATGATTCTCCTCTTGTTGTGCTGGGGGCAGGGGCTGAAGTCCATAGGCCAGTCCATGGTGAATGTGGGGGCCACTGTCCTCAGACCAGAAAGAGTATGTTGACTGAGCTATCAGAATCAGGGCTACATGGACTCAGATACCCCATGAGCCAGACTGAGGTTCTGTTGATCTCTGTGATGACATGAGCAGTGGCTCTGGACCTCTGAGCTTCCTTGAGTGTGGATTCCTTGGAAAGAGGGAGGTTCTGCCATCCTGGCCTGGGAGACTATGAGCTTGTAATATCACTGTCCAGTGTCCACATGGAAGCATTGCTTTCTTTTGTTGTGCCATAAGAAAACAGATTGGAAAACTGAAGATCTGGGTCGTAGAACTTCTGAATATTCCATTCCAAATTCAGGTTTGCTTAACACATGTGTCAGATAGTTTAGAAACTTGTAGAAAGGAGATGATGGACATCATCCTTCAGCAATACATGATAAGAATGTTTTCAACTTTCTGCTACTGCCAGCCACCATGGTGTGATTCAGTGAAGCTCAGTTCCAAGGGACAAGATGAGTTGCTGATCTGTAGAGGTATCTCGGGTTTGCATTGGGTTGGACAGGTGAATAGCACAGATGCCACAACTTGTGATATTATCGATGTGGCAGGAAGCAGACACGAAATTATTCTTCAACATTTTGTGATTGGGCATCATCGGGGCTTGGTTTGCCTGAAATCACAAACGGGCAGGAGGAGGAGTACAGCCATGTTAGGGTCTGCAGGAGAGCACCTCCATTTGCAGGGAGGACTCCAGAGCATGGGGCCTCTCTGGAAGAAATATCAGTAGCTGGAGTTTCAAAACATGAATAGTTTCAGTGTCATTTTGAATTAATTTTGATGAAGTTGTGAAATCTATCTTTATTAATTTCTGTACACACATAGAATCATAAGTAGCTGTGTAGACAGAAGTTTCTGTCCCACCCAGTTCCACAGTCATTCAGTCCCAAAGAAACAAACAGAGGTTAAATTAATTACAAACTGTTTGGCCAGTACAAGCAGTAGAGATAAATTCTGGTCCTACGGCCAATGTCCCCATAATCTGCCCTGGTCATACAACTGTCACCCACATTGAGTGGGCCTGTTTTGGTCCTATGTTGGATTGCAGTTCATGGGCTCCCATTAGCTCAGGTAAGCTGTTTCAGTGGGTCTCTCCATCATGGTCTTGACCTATTTGCTCAGCAGCATTTATAATCAAATGTGTTTTAGCAGCTGTTGCTCCTTCCTCAGCAGTCAACTCCAAGACAACAATTCAAAGACAACACAGTAACATACAGGATCCAGATTCTCTGTGTATTTTCCATGTTTATGTAGCTTTTTTATTTATTTATTTTATTTTTATTTTTAAATGTTTGGTTTTTGAGACAAGATCTCTGTGTGTATCTTTGGCTGTGCTGGTTACACACTCTGTAAACCAGGATGACCTTGAATTCAAAGATCTACCTGCCTCAGCCTCCCAAGTTCTGGGATTAAAGGTCTCTGTCACCACACCCAACTACTCTATTTCTGCTTAAGTACTTTATCTTTTTTCTTTTCTCTCCCAAGCCAACATATATTTTTAAACACACTGTAAATCATTTAGAGGATTCTTTTCCCTCTGAATCTGTCTTTACTGTATATTTCTGTATTATTCCAAACAGATGAGTCTTCAATCTGCTAAGTGAAATGGTTAGGATCAATGCTGTGGCTTTGACAACAGGCTCCTCCACATTGCTTAGCTTCCTGAGAATCTAGCTTCATGGCACAGGTACAAGTGGGATCCACATGTAATGTCACAACTCTGTGGAGTTCTTAGTTCCATGCCTCCCCCAAGAAGCCTGATGCTGGCTGCTCGTAAGCACCATTTAAGTGTTTGGAGGCAGAGCCTCTTAAAAGAGCTGTGGAGGTTTTTGTCACTAATGCTGAGTCGAGAAGCCTATCAAAGGAGCAGAGCATACTGGAGAAAAGGCAATTACCAAGAAGCTGGGCTTGACTTTGTTCTCATATGTTTAGAATTCTTTTTCTATACCTTTCTCAGGCTTTAAGTGGAAATTATTGCCAAACATGAGTGCCGTTTATAGATGGAAATTTCTATCCTGCATGTTCCTGCAGCCATTCAGTCCCAAAGAAACACAGAGGTTTATATTAATTATGAACTGTTTGGTCTCTTAGCTTCAGGCTTATTATTTTTTATTGATATTTATTGATTTTTACATTTTTTTCTACTCCCCTCCCTGCCTCTCCCCTCCCCACCTCAACCCTCCACCAAGGTACCTATGCTCCCAATTTACTCAGGAGATATTGTCTTTTTTCTACTTTCTACTTCCCATGTAGATTAGATCAATGCAAATCTCTCTTAGTGTCCTCATTGTTGTCTAAGTTCTCTGGGATTGTGGTTTGTAGGTTTGCTTTCTTTGCTTTATGTTTAAAAGCCACCTATGAGTGAGCATATGTGATAATTGTCTTTCTGTGTCTGGGTTAACTCACTCAAAATAATGTTTTCCATTTTCTTGAAAAAAATCAAAAAGTCGCTATTTTGTTCTTCTGTGTAGTACTCCATTGGGTAAATGACCACATTTTCCTTATTCATTCTTTGATTGAGGGGCATTTAGGTTGTTTCTAGATTCTGGCTACGACAAACAAAGCTGCTATGAACATAGTTGAGCACATGTCCTTGTGGCACGATTGAGCATCCTTTGGATATAGACACAAAAGTGGTATTACTGGTGCTTGAGAAAGGTTGTTTCCTAATTTTCTGAGTAATTGCCACACTTACATCCAAAAAGGCTGTACCAGCTTGCATTCCCACCAACAATGCAGAAGTGTTCCCTTTTCCCCACAACCTCTCCAGCATAAGTTGTCATTAGTGGTTTTGATATTGGCCATTCTTACAGATGTAAGATGGAATCTCAGAGTTGTTTTGATTTGCATTTCTCTGGTGACTATGGATGTTGAACATTTCCTTAAGTGTCTTTCGGCCATTTTAGATTTCTCCATTGAGAGTACTCTTTTTAGGTCTGTCCTCCATTTTTTTTAATGCATTATGTGGTTTTTTGTTGTCTCTCTTCTTGAGTTCTGTGTATATTTTGGAGATCAGACCTCTGTCAGATGTGGTGTTAGAGAAGACTTTTTTCGCATTCTGTAGGCTGTCATTTTGTCTTGTTGACTGTGTCCTTTGCTTTACAGAGGCTTTTCATTTTCAGGAGGTCCCATTTATTAATTGTTTCTCTCAGTGTCTGTGTTGCTGGGGTTATATTTAGGAAGTGGTTCCTTGTGCCAATGTATTCAAGTGTACTTCCTACTTTCTATTCAATAATGTTTAGTGTGGCTGGCTTTATATTGAGGTCCTTGTTCCATTTGGACTTGAGTTTTGTGCATGGTGATAGATATGGGTCTATTTTCATTCTTTTTTTTTTATTGGAAAAAAAAGAAATTTCTGCCTCCTCCCTGCCTCCCATTTCCCTCCCACTCCTCTCTCTCCTCCTCCCCTCCCCCCACTCCTCCCCCTCCCTCTCCAGCCTGAAGAGCAGTCAGGGTTCCCTGCCCTGTGGAAAGTCCAAAGTCCTCCCCCCTCAATCCTGGTCTAGGAAGGTGAACATCCAAACTGGGTAGGCTCCCACAAAGCCAGAACATGAAGTAGGATCAAAACCCGGTGCCATGGTCCTTGGCTTCTCAGCAGCCCTCATTGTCCGCCAAATTCAGAGAGTCCGGGTTTATCCCATGCTTTTTCAGTCACAGTCCAGCTGGCCTTGGTGAGCTCCCAAAGAATCAGCCCCACTGTCTCCACGGGTGGGCGCACCCCTTGTGGTCCTGACTTCTTTGCTCATATTCTCCCTCCTTCTGCTCCTCATTGGGACTTTGGGAGCTCAGTCCAGTGCTCCAGTGTGGGTCTCTGTCTCTATCTCCATCCATCGCCAGATGAAGTTTCTATGGTGATATGCAAGATATTCATCAGCATGGCTATAGGATAGGGTCATTTCAGGTTCCCTATCCTCAGCTGCCCCAGGAACTAACTGGGGACATGCCCTGGGCACCTGGGAGCCCCTCTAGATCCAAGTCTCTTGCCAACCCTAAGATGGCTCCCTTAATTAAGATGTGTGCTTCTCTGCTCCCCTAACCAACCTTCCTTTATCCCAATCATCCCGTTTCCCCAAGTTCCCCCCACCCTCCCCTTCTCACATTTCTCTCCCCTTCTCCCCTTACCCCCCCTCCCACCACACCCCCAAGATCCCAATTTTTTGCCTGGCAATCTAGTCTACTTCCCATAAATAGGAGGATAGCTATATGTTTTTCTTTGGGTTCACCTTCTTATTTAGTTTCTTTAGGATATCAAATTATAGACTCACCAACCTTTATTTATCTCTAGAAACCAATTATGAGTGAGTACATCCCATGTTCATCCTTTTGGGTCTGAGTTACCTCACTCAGGATAGTGTTTTCTATTTCCATCCATTTGCATGCAAAATTCGAGAAGTCATTGTTTTTTACCGCTGAGTAGTATTCTAATGTGTATATATTCCACACTTTCTTCATCCATTCTTCCATTGAAGGGCATCTAGGTTGTTTCCAGGTTCTAGTTATTACAAATAATGCTGCTATGAACATAGTTGAACAAATGTCCTTGTCATATGATCGGACATCTCTTGGGTATATTCCCAAGGGTGGTGTTGCTGGGTCCAGGGGTAGGCTGACCAATTAAAAAATGGGGCACTGATCTGAAGAGAGAATTCTCAACAGAAGAAGTTCAAATGGCCAAAAGGCACTTAAGGTCATGCTCAGCCTCCTTAGCGATCAAGGAAATGCAAATCAAAACAACATTGAGATATTTTCATTCTTTTATATGTTGATATCCAGCTATGCCAGCAACATTTGTTAAATATGCTTTTTTATTTCGTTTGATGTTTTTTGCTTCTTTGTCAAAAATCAAGTGTTCAAAGGAGTGTGGATTAATATCTGGGTCTTCTATTCAGTTCCATTGGTCCTCCTGTCCTCATGCCAATACCAGGCTATTTTCAGTACTGAGGCTCTGGAGCAGAGTTTGAAGTCAGTTATTGTGATGCCTCCAGAAGTCCTTTTATAGTACAGGATTGTTTCAGCTCTCCTTGGTTTTTTGCTTTTCCATATGAAGTTGTGTCCTGTTTTTTCAAGGTCTGTGATGAATTTTGCTGGGATTTTGATGGACGTTGCATTGAATCTGTAGATTGCATTAGGAAAGGCTGCTATTTTCACTTTGTTAATTCTGCCTACGCAAGAGCATGGGAGATCTTTCCATTTTCTGGTGTCTTCTTCAATTTATTTCTTCAGAGTTTTAAAGTTTTTGTCATACAAGTCTTCCACTTGTTTCGTTAGAGTTACTCAGAGATATTATATGCTATTTGTGGCTATTGTGAAAGGTATTTGTTGTGTCTCTGATTTCTTTCCCAACCTTTATATCATCTGTGTACAGAAGGGCTACTGATTTTTTTTAAGTTAATCTTGTAGCCTGCTACATTACTGAAAGTTTTTATTGAAGTCCCTTGAAAACCCACACACTGAGACAATGAGATGTTCTATCAGGATCTCACCAAGGCCAGCTGGCCTGGGTCTGAAAAAGCCTGGGATAAAACCGGTCTCGCTGAACATAGCGGACAATGAGGACTACTGAGAACTCAAGAACAATGGCAATGGGTTTTTGATCCTACTGCATGTATTGGCTTTGTGGGAGCCTAGGCAGTTTGGATGCTCACCTTACTAGACCTGGATGGAGGTGGGTGGTCCTTTGACATCCCACAGGGCAGGGAACCCTGATTGCTCTTTGGGCTGATGAGGGAGAGGGACTTGATTGGGGGAGGGGAAGGAAATGGGAGGTAGCGGTGGGGAAGAGACAGAAATCTTTAATAAATAAATTAATTAATTAAAAAAAAGTCCCTTGGTAGAATTTTTGGATCGCTTATGTAAACTATCATATCATCAGCAAACAGAATTTGACTTCTTTTCTGATTTGTATTTTCTTGATCTCCTTTTGGTGTCTTATTGCTCTAGCTAAAACCTCAAGAACTATATTGAATAGATATGGAAAGAGTGGACAACCTTTTCTTGTTCCTGAATTCAGTCGAGTTGCTGAGAGTTTCTTTTCAATTAGTTTGATGTTGGCTCTTGGCTTTCTGTATATTGCCTTTATTATGTTTAGGTATTTTCTTTATATCCCTGCTACCTCCAAGACATTTCTCATGAAAGGATGTTATATTTTGTCAAAAGCTTTTTTGGCATCTAATGAGATGATCATGTGGTTTTTATTTTCAGCTTGTTTATATGGTGGATTACGTTGACAGATTTTTGTATATCAAGCCATCTCTGCATCTCTGGGGTGAAGCCGACTTGATCATGATGGATGATGGTTCCAATATGTTCTTGGATTTGATTTGCCAGTATTTTATTTAGTATTATTGCATCAATGTTCATGGCTGAGATTGGTCTGTAATTCTCTTTCTTAGTATTGTCTTTCTTTGGTTTGGGTATCAGGGTAATTGTAGACTCATAAAAAGAGTTTGGCAATGTTCCTTCTGTTTCTATTGTGTGGAATAATTTCAGGAGTATTGGTATTAGTTCTTCTTTGAAAGTCTTGTAGAATTCTGAGCTGAAACCATCTGGTCCTGGGCTTTTTTTGGTTGGGAGAATTTTGATGACTGTTTCTATTTCTTCAGCAGTTATAGGTCTCTTTAATTTGCTTATCTGGTCTTGATTTAAATTTTGGAAAGTGATATTTATTCAGAAAGTTGTCCATTTCCTTTAAGTTTTCCAATTTTGTGGAGTACAGGTTTTTGAAATATGATGTGATGATCCTCTGTATTTCCTCCATGTCTGTTGTTATGTCCCCCTTTTCATTTTTGATTTTGTTAATTTGGATATTCTCTCTCTACCTTTTGGTTAGTTTGGATAAAGATTTGTCTATTTTGTTGATTTTCTCAAAAAACCAACTATTTGTGTCATTGATTCTTTGTATTGTTTTCTTTGTTTCTATTTTGTTGATTTTAGCTCTCAATTTGATTATTTCCTGCCATCTAGTTCTTTTAGGTGAGTTTGCTTCTTTTTGTTCTAAAGTTTTCAAATATTCCATTAATTCACTAGTGTGGGATTTTTTCAGTTTCTTCATATAGGCATTGACTGCTATGAACTTTCCTCTTAACTCTGCGTTCATTTTGTACTATAAATTTGGGTGTGTTTTATGGTCGTTTTCATTGAATTTTAGGAAGACTTTAATTTCTCCCTTTATTTCTTCCTTGACCCATTGATGATTCAGGTGAGCATTGTTTAATGTCCATGTGTTTGTGGGTTTTTTTGAATTAGTATTGCTGTTGACTTCTAGTTTTAAACCATGGTGATTTGATAAGTACATTGGGTTATTCAAATTGTTTTAGTATCCATTGAGGTTTGTTTTGTTACTGAGTATGTGATCGGTTTTTGAGAAGGTTCCATGAGGTGCTGAAAAGAAGATATTCTTTTCTGTTTGGATGGAATACTCTGTAGATGTCTGTTAGGTCCATTTGAGTCATAACATCTGTTAGTTCTCTTATTTCTCTGTTCAATTTTTGTCTGACTGACCTGTCCAGTGGTGAGAGGGGAGTATTGAAGTCTCCCACTCTTAGTCTGTGGGGTTGATGTATAATTTAAGCTTTAAAAGTGTTTCGTTTACATATGAGGGTACCCTTGTACTTGGGACATAGATGTTCAGTGCTGAGATTTCCTCTTGATGGATGTTTTTCTGTGACTAATATGAAATGACCTTCTTTGTCTCTTTTGATTGATTTTAGTTTGAAGACTATTTTGTTAAATGTTAGGATAGTTACACCAGCTTGTTTCTTAAGTCCATTTGATTGGATTTTTTTTTTCCTCAACCCTTTAGTCTGAGATGATGTCTGTATTTGAGATTGAGGTGTGTTTCTTGTATGCAGAAGAAAGATGGATTCTGTTTTCATATCCAATCTGTTAACCTGTGTCTTTTTATAGGTGAGTTGAGTCCATTTCCATTAAGGGATATTAATGACCAGTGATTACTATCTCCTGTTAACTTAGTTTTCATTGTTGGCGGTGTTTATTTGGGCATTTTTTTTTCTTCTTTGGCACTTGCCTATGAGACCATCAATTGTCTGTGTTTTTGTTGATGTAGCCAACTTCCTTGGGTTGGAGTTGTCCTACTATTTTGTGTAGATCTGAGTTTATGGCTATGTATTGGTGAAATTTAGTTTAGTCATGGAATATCTTGTTTTGTTCTTCTATGGTGATTGAAAATTTTTCTGGGTATAGTAGTCTGGGCTGGCATCCATGGTCTCTTAATGTCTGTGTAATACTTGACCATGACCTTCTGGCTTTCATTGTCTCCACTGAGAAGTCAGGTGTAATTCTGATAGGTCTACCTTTATATGTTACTAGGCCTTTTTCCTTTGCAGCTCTTAATATTCTTTCTTTACTCTGTAAGGTTAGTGCTTTGATTATTATTTGGCGAGAGGACTTTTTTTGGATCCAGTCTATTTGGTGTTTGGTAAGGTTCTTGTATCTTCATAGGCATATCTTTATGTTGGGAAGTTTCCTTCTGTGATTTTGTTAAATATATTTTCTATGCTTTTGAGTTGAACTGCTTCTCTTTCTTCTATATCTATTATTTTTAGGGTTGGCCTTTTCATGGTGTCCCATATTTTCTGGATATTTTTGGTTAAGCTTTTGTTAGATTTAATGTTTTCTTTAACTGATGAGTCTATTTCCTCTATTGTATCTTCAGCACTTGAAATTCTCTCTTCCATCTCTTGTATTCTGCTGTTCATGCTTGCATTTTTGATTCCTGATCATTTTCTCATCATTTCTGTTTCTGTAATTCCCTTGGCTTGTGTTTCCTTTATTGTCTGTATCTCAGTTTTCAAGTCTTGAATAGTTTCTTTTCATATGTTTGATTTCTTTTTTTTTCTTGGTTTTCTTTAAAGGATTTGCTGATGTCTTCCAATTTTTTTTGTCTTTTGCTCCATTTCTTTAAGGGAATTTCTCATTTCCTGTTTAAGAGTTTCAAACATTCTCTTGAAGTTTGAAAAAAAAGAAAAAGAAGGTAGATATGATATAAAAATAATTACATTGGTATAGATTTTGGTTTATTGTTACTAATTTAAGATAAATTTTGTTATGTGTATATTTCTACTCTTGCTTAAGGTATTAATGTATATGCAGATCATTTAAAAGTGTAATGTATAGTTAAGAAATACAGATAGTCATCTATAATGTAGTCATGTTAGGTTTTGTAGATGTATTTAGATATATTTCAGATATATAGGAAATATTCAACCTTTCAATGACCTGCAGAATATGGTATTTAAAATGTTTTGCTAACTTAGGAATTTTCATTACAATGAGACACATCTCCTGGTAACAAAAATCTACTTCAAGAGCAAGATGGGAATCGAAGAGACTCTTTATGAAGTTTGTTAGCCATTTGGGCAAGAAAATGCTCTTGCCTGGACTACTTGATGTTATGCTATATGAACTGGACATGCACGACCCTTAGAAAAGTAACTGCTGAATTTTCCAAAAGATGGAATGGTCCTTCAGGGTTCCATCTTCACAGAAGAAACTTCCAGACATTCTATAGGATGCAGAAGAAAACAACTGACAAACTTTGCCAGTCATAACAAAACAAAATCCTTGCTTCACTGAAAAGTATTTCAGATATTATGAGCCTGTAGGCTGAAGATGGATGCCCCTACATTACAGAAGAACTTTGATTGACTGTACTGGCAGTGAGATGTCAATTCTAGAGTTTTGGAAGTTGTTTGCAATGTACTTCCTGTTTACATAGGTATTATATCCTTCTGGGGTCTTTGAAGAGTTGAAGACAGTTATAGCTTTTCTTAGTTATGATAAAAGATAAATTAGATATGAAACTTTAGACTCAAAAAGAAATATTGTAACTGTAATTCTTCTTTGATACCTGTTTTGTTATATGTAATTTTACTACATTAAAGTTAAAACCTTCCTCCTTATTTAAACAAAAGAGGGGAGATTATGTGGGATGTCCTTCTGTATTGTTGTTTCTATTGGTTAATTAATAAAGTTGTTTTGGCCAATGGATTAGCAGAGTAATGTCAGGCAAGAAATCCAAGCAGAGATATATATGGAGAGAGTAGGCAGAGTCAGAGAGATGTCAGGTAGCTGCCAAAGGAGGAAGACACTGGGACCTTACCTAAAAACCATGAGTCTCATGGTAAAATATTAAATCATAGAAATGGCTTAATTTAAGATGTAAGAGCTAGATAGGAATACACCCAAGGTATCGGCCAAGCAGTGTTGTAATTAATACAGTTTCTGTGTGATTATTTGGGTCTGTTCAGCCAGGAAATAGAACAGTCTCTGTTTACATACAGTCATCTAATGGAGCATCAACTGAGGATGTGCCCTGAGAAATTGAATAAGGCAGAAAATTAAAAAATGGTGGGCTGATTTCTTAGATGAAATATCGAATCTCCTAGATGGCTATTAACGATGGCTCATTTAGGAGTCCAGTGGGGAACAAAAACAACAAATTGGGCAGAAATAAATGAAAATCTGTGGGTTGTAGAAAAAAACAGCCCTAGGTAGTTTCACATGGCAGCCAAATGCTGAAACAGAGGCAGGAATTTTCAGGGAGATTATCACAATTAAAGAGATGGCCTTGTTCTACATTGGAGCAAGGTTAAGAATCCATCTTTCTATGCCCTTAGTTAATGGAAGGATTAGGAAAAGTGATTCCTAGTCCCAGGAAGGAATTTCCTATAAAAATCTTAAGCAACTCTGTTTGAAGGATGGCAGTTTCCATCACAACTTAGAAGCCAAATTTGGTGGAATCATTGATGTCGTACTGAGAAGGACTAACTTAACATTAGTGCAGTCATGAAAGACTACAGGCTAGGAATACTGGTACTAGGCCTCACTCTTGCATTGGTCCTGAGTTCAGCCACCAGTCAGAATTGAGACAAACAAGTACCAGACATTCCAGAAAGTTAAAAATAGCTTACATAACTAGCATATAGGTTTCAATTTCCTTGCAGCAGTGCTAGCACCAATCCCTGTTTGACAAGACTCCTGTTGCCTCTCACCTCCGAAATGAAGAGTTCACCTACCCCCATCTCCTATACTTTAATCATTGAAAATTTTTCCACAGCTGAACTTGGGGCTCTCCCTAAACCAACCTCTGTTTCAGAACAGATGGAGAGTTTAAGCTTGAGCTTGCAATCAATAAAAGCTCATGACACTAATGCTCTCTGAGCATTCTAAGTCATTGCAAATTTGTGACATTCTTCCTGCCTGTTGTATTTGCTTTGAATTTTTTTAAAGTTAATATGAGTCTTTGTCTGTTTCCCCGGACATACACCCCATGGGTGCCTGGTCCTCACAGTAGTAAAAAGATGGTCTCAGAACCTCTGAACTTGAGACAATAGATAATTATGATTTCCCCCCGTAAGTACTAGCAATTGATCTCACCTATATGAAAGATCAGCAAATGTTCTTTTCTACTGAGCCATCTCTCTTGCCCTTTGTTGAATATTTATGATCAACATTTACATTGCTTGTTTTTATCTGTCCATTTGTACCTGTTTAAACATGCAGTTCCTTTTAGTAAGATCTTATTTGTATTACAGTTTAGACAGGCACTTCGTGTTTCTCGAATATGAATGCAGAACTGGAATGAATAATACCCTTTGTAGGAACTTTAGTAAGAAACCCCTGAGTTCTTTCTATCTTTTCTGTTTGTTTGATGTTTGCATGGGAGACAGGGTCTTACAATGTACTTCTGTCTGTGTTGGAACTGATTGCATAAATGGGGCCAGTATTCAACTCAGAGGAAAACACACCTGCCTCCTCATTCTGAGTGCTAGGATTACAGACATGAGTCAGCACCCCAGCTTGCCCATCATCTTTTTGTAGTTGGTAGTTCATACAATTTCTCTGATGTGTAGTCAGTACTATTGATCTCTTTGCTTGTCTCTCTGAGTCTGTTAATAGGCATTTCTCTAACAAGGCAATATCCCATTAGAAGGTACAGAAATGACAGTTGACCCTCCTATTCAGTTTCCTTCTAAAATGACTTGGTAATTACATTAGAACTTCTGTGTCATGAAATATGTTGAGAAACACCACAATTATATGACTATATTTTCAAAGAAGTATACATTTGCAGGGTTGTCACTTTGTTTTGTACACATGTATATTTTAGAATGCAGTGACCTATGATGATGTGCATGTTGACTTCACTTGGGAAGAGTGGTCTTTGCTGAATCCTTCCCAAAAGAGTCTCTACAAAGATGTGATGCTGGAGACCTACAGGAACCTCACTGCTATAGGAAAGACTATGACTTTCCCTTCACATTTTAAAATAAGGGATGACTGTTTCTTGTTTATAGATGATCTTTTGTAATTGTAATTGAGACCAAGGAAGGATGATGTGAATAAGCTGGGATGGTTCTAAGGTTCACTGAAGATAATAACTTAAATTTTGTACATTTGCCAATAACACATTATTCACTTGCCAGTACTATATTTTAGGATGCAAATGGAAAGATCATAATTTTGAAGAACATTGTCAAAGTTCTAAAAGACACCAAAGGTAATTTTCATCTGTAAGCTAAAATAAATAGGCCTCAAGAAATTGTAAGATTTCTGGAAATTTTAAAAGAAACAACAGTGTAAATAAGGGCAACTTAAAATACACTGATGATTATTAAATTCTCACAAAACCACATACCTTGATGTCAAATAGGTAAATTTTGTTTGCAAATCATTAAGTACAGAAAGAAGATAAGGAAAGAGTGCCTCCACAGATATCACCATTTCAATTATAGCCTAATGAGAGCTGTACTGTGGAACTGCCAATCCATTTAGTTTCATACCAGTCATAGTACAAAAGATATGCACATTGAATAGGTGATACGTATATGCCCAAACCTTCTAATGAGCAAACAGTAAATGAGTAAATGAATAAAGCTCATGTTCCTCATAAACTTGTTGTGGCTTTGCTGTGTTTGGTGTGAGGAGAGGTAGTTAGAGTCAAGAGCCAAGGGGCAGTTGTTGTGCATTACCTTAATCCCTATATCATATGTCTATGAGGAACAGAAAGTCAAACTTTGTGAATGGAACATGAACACCTTTTATTTGTCATTCTTCCTTTAATAGGTATATCCTATGTCACTCTGGATACAAGTCATATAAACACAGGGATATCAAAAGAAGCAACATACCCCTCTCCTCAGAACAATTAGAAGATATATATATATATATATAAGTCCCCACTTTGAATGAACTTCTTCAATAGGTTTCAAGTTTACAAGTAAATGTTTTTCCTTCTTTTTTTGAAAATTCAGCAACAAACTCACACTGCAGAAAAGCCCTGTGAGTAGTAGGAATGTGTAAATACTTGTTTGTCCTTGTTCACTTTGCAAATGTAGTATAACTCACATTATAGGAAAATTTATGAATGCAATATATATGGTAAAGCTCTGAGTTTTCCAGTTCTCTTCAAATATGTGTTAGATCTTAAATAGAAAAAAGATGTTATAAATGTGAACCATGTGATAAAGGCTCTTACCATCATAGGTATCTTCAAAGATGCAAAGCATCGCTTAATGTAAGAGAACAATATTAATGTAATCACAGTGATAAAACCTTAAGATCTGGATCTTATTTACAATTAGACCAAATTGTAAAATAAATTCATGCAATATATTCAGTAGTGTAATGAATATGGTAAAGCTTTTACATGTGCCGATTATTGTTGCAGGAATGAAAGCAGTCATACTGGAGAGAAGCCTTCTGAATATGCTCAAATTGTTGAAGCTTATGCTTATAATAATCAGCTTCAAAGGCATGAAAGAATCCATACTAGAGAGAAACGCTATGAATGTAATCAATGTGGTAAAATTTATGTATGCAACAGAAATCTTCTAAGGCATAAAATAACACATACTGGAGAAAAACCCTATAAATGTAATCAATGTGGTAAGGCCTTTTCACATGATAGTAGTCTCCAAATGCATAAAATAATACATACTGAAGAGAAACTGTCTGAATATAATAAATGTGGTAAGGCCCTTTTACGTGACAGTAGTCTCCAAGCACATAAAAGAATACATACTGGAGAGAAACCCTATGAATGTATTCAATGTGGCAAAGCCTTTTCATTTCACAGTTATCTCACAACACATAAAAGAATACATATGGGTGTGAAAACTTACGAATGCAATCAATGTGGTAAAGCCTTTGCACAGCACAGTTGTCTTCTGATGCATAGAAGAATACATACTGGAGAAAACACTTTGAATGTAACCAATGTGGCAAAGCCTTTGCATTTCACAGTTATCTCTGAATACATAAAATAACGCATACTGGAGAGAAACCCTATGAATGTAATCAGTGTGGTAAAGCTTTTGCATTTCACAAATATCTCAAAACACATAAAAGACCACATACAGGTGAGAAACCCTGACTGTTGATTTAATCAATGTGGGAAAGCCTTTGCATATAACAGTAGACTCCGCATACACAAAAGAACACACACTGGATTGAAACTCTATGAAAGTAATCATTGTGGTAAAGGCTTTGTACATGATTTTAGTCTTTGAAATCATGAGAAAGAATCATACTACAGAAAAACCCCTACAAATGTAGTTAATGTGGTAAGGTTCTGCACTTCATAGTACTCTTTTTATGATAATAAAATTTTTAGTGTAAAACCATTCTGTTAAAGCCTGTGCATATCACAGTAGTCATTGAGGACATGATAAAACCTCATACAGAAGAGAATCTAGCTATAAAGGATTTTGGGATATCTTTAACCATCACATTTAAATTACATAAAAGAATTTTGGAGATAAAATCTGACAGTGTCAACAGTCTGTTCAAGCAGTATAATGCCTGTCTCTATTTTGTTTGTACCTGCTAACTCATATGAACAGAGCCCTACAAACTTAAATGTTAAAGTAACCCTTTCAGATTTGGGTAACCAAATAAGAACTACAGATGCAGGCATACCAACAGATTACAAGAGATTAAAGAGGGAATCTCAGGAGTTGAAGATACGATAGAAGAAATAGATTCATTGGTCAAAGAAAATGTTAAATTCAACAAAGTCTTAACACAAAACATCCAGGAAATCTCGGACACCATGAAAAGACCAAGC
Organism: Microtus obscurus; assembly: GCA_963919715.1. Taxonomy (NCBI): domain Eukaryota; kingdom Metazoa; phylum Chordata; class Mammalia; order Rodentia; family Cricetidae; genus Microtus; species Microtus obscurus. The sequence continues at coordinate 56,292 of CAWTZC010000020.1, read as the reverse complement.
CTAAGAATAATAGGAATAGAAGGAAAAGAAGCACAACTTAAAGGCACAGAAAATACATTCAACAAAATCATAAAAGAAAACTTTCTCAACCTAAGGAAGGATATGTCTATGAAGGTACAAGAAGCTTACAGAACACCAAATAGACTGGAATAGAAAAAAAAATTCCCCTTGCCATGTAATAATCAAAACACTATACAGAATAAAGAAAGAATATTAAGAGCTGTGAAGAAAAAAGGCCAAGTAATGTATAAAGGTAGACCCATCAGATTTACATCCAACTTCTCAATGGAAATTCTGAAAGCCAGAAGGTCCTGGATGGATGTGCTGCAGACACTAAGAGAACATGGATGCAATCCAAGACTACTATACTCAGCAAAGTTTTCAATCACATTAGACAGAGAAAACAAGATATTCCATGACAAAATCAGATTTAAACAATGTCTACCCACAAATTTAACCTTACAGAAAGTACTGGAAGGAAAACTCTAACCCAAAGAAGTTAGTTGCACCCACAAAAAAAAGGGAACAGATAGCCTCACACCAACAAACCCCAAAGAAGGGAAACACACAAACACTACCACAAAAAATAACAGGAGTAAACAATCACTAGTCATTAATATCTCTTAATATCTATGGACTCAATTCACCTATAAAAAGACCCTAGTAAACAGAATGTGTAGGGATGAGCCCCACCCCCCTAGTGGGTGGGCTCGCCTAGGGCAGGCTTTGACTGTTAAATAAGGTGCGCGGGCCCTTGTCTGCTTCCTGTCTCCTGTGCTCCGCGGGAACCTTGGTGTCCGTGAGTTTGTTTACATTAAAGTTATATATATATATACATATCACTATTTGTCTGAATTAATTAAATCCGCCTTCAAGAATGGATATGAAAACAAAATCCAGGGGCTGGAGAGATGGTTCAGTGGTTAAGAGTATTGCCTGCTCTTCCAAAGGTCCTGAGTTCAATTCCCAGCAACCACATGGTGGCTCACAACCATCTGTAGAGAGGTCTGGCGCCCTCTTCTGGCCTTCTGGCATACAAACAGAATATTGTATAAATAAATAAATAAATAAATAAAAAGAAAAGAAAACAGGATCCATCCTTCTATTGGATACAAGAAACACCTCAAAGACAGATATTACCTTAGAGTAAAGGGTTGAGAAAAAGATTTTCCAATCAAAAGGACCTCAGAAACAAGTGGGTGTAGCTATCCTAATATCTAACAAAATAGACTTCAAACTAAAATCAATTAAAAGGGATGGAGAAGGACACTTCATACTCATCATAGGAAAAAGATCTTGTTAGAGTCTAACTATCAAGTTCTGGTGTGCAACAAAGTAAAATACAAATAGCCTGTATTATTTTAGAGATCTCCACTATACCACTGACTCAATATATATGAAGCCTAAAATAATACATCTCTATCAAACATCTTAATAGCTAACATTAAGGAAATTGGAAAAAAAAGCCAAGTCACATTTTGGATGACTCTTTCTGCCTTTTAAGAATGTTATCTAGCCGGGCTGTGGTGGTGCATGCCTTTAATCCCAGCACTCAGGAGGCAGAGGCAGGCGGATCTCTGTGAGTTCGAGGCCAGCCTGGTCTACAAAGGGAGTTCCAGACAGGCTCCAAAGATACAGAGAAACCATGTCTCAAAAAAAAAAAGAAAAAAGAAAAAAAAGGATGTTATCTAATTTAACAACTTACAAACATATTTTTATTTCTCTCTTTTATTACATTTGTATGATTTAAATATATTATAGCATATTCTTCCCTTTCAGGAAGTATTTCCAAATCATTCCCCTCTCCATACCCACCGAACTTCAAGTTCTTTGTCAAAAATCAAACAAAAATACAAAAAAAAAAAACCAAAAAAACAAAAACGAAACCCTCCAAAACCAAGGAAATAAATAAAAACCAATACCCCCAAAGAAAACAAATAAAACCACAATATTGTAACCAAATAAAAACACACTCACCTAAAATGTAGAGTCCATCATATGTTGATTATTTATACCTAAAAATGAGGCCTGTCCTGTATATTCAGTATTCAAGAGAAATTGATTGGAGAAAAGTTGTTATCCCTCTCACAGCAGGTATTAATGACAGTTCAGTTTTTAGTCTTTATAGTAGTGTCTAGATTTTCATTTGTTAAATCAGTCATTCATTAAATTTTAAATTATAACAAGATAAAATATGAGAAGATAAAACAAAAACTATCACATCAAAGTTGGAAAAAAATTAATATTAGGCAAGGATTCCAAAAGAAGGCACACAGATCAGAGGCACACTCATTCACACATTTTGGAATTCCATAAGAATACTAAACTGGAACCCATAATATATACTTTGAGGACCTAGTAGACCCCTGTAGGCCCTGTCCATTCTGCTTCAGTCTCTGTGAATCCATAAAAGCTTAGTTCATGCTTGTTTATCGGGCTTTGTTTTCTTGGCATCCAACATTCCCTCAGGCTCATACACTATTTTCCAACTTCTCTTTCATGGGATTCCCTGAGCTCTGAGGGCTTGGATTTCATGGAGATATCCCATTTTGGGGGCTGAGTGTTCCAAGGGCTCTCACTCTCTGTGCAGTGTCTGACTGTGGGTCTCTGTATTTGTTCCCATTTGCTGTTGGAGGAAGCTTCTCTGATGATGGCTGATCAAGAAATTGATCCTTGAGTATATCAGAATATCATTAGGAGTCATTTTATCAATATGTTTCTTTCTTCTTTTAGACTGGTATTATTTTGTTTTCCAAAGGTTCCTAGACTATTGGTTGGGGGAGTGGAAGTATATGATCGAAATACATACAAGGAAACAGAGAAGTGGTGTTGCTGCACCCACGCCCTCATGTGCTTGTCCTGCAAAAATAAGAGTGTGCATACCAGGTGTGGGGTTCCACCTGGTGGAGGTAAGACTTTAATGTGTCGGAGCAGTGTCTTTTCCCATAGTTGCCTTGATCTACAAGCATGTTTCTTCTCTCAAAAAGAAACCCAATCTTAGTCAGAATGGAAAGGCACACTTGTTCTCTGGTGAGATTCATGCTCACCCCTCTACATGGCAAAAGTCCAAAGGTCCTTCAGACCAATGAATAATGCTAGGGAACCCAGGTCACTGAATATCATTGGGTAGCTCAGGCTAGTGTCTTCTGTCTAGTCCAATGGGACACTGTTCTCCAAACAGCCAGCTAAAAGTTCTGACAAGCCATGTCAGATGTCATGTTAGAAATTTAGTCATAATCTTGAATCTCACAGTCAAAATCCTGAACTAATAGGATTGTCATCGTTTATGATTGTAGAACACCAAGAAGAAACTGCCTGCCATGGTGGTGCCTACTTTTAATTGGAGAATTTGAGGAGGAGGACAGAGGCAGGCAGATATCAGGGAGAAGGACATCCTGGTCCACATAAATAGCACCAGAATAAAACACATGAAAGAAACCTGTTCCAAAATATGATTTTCAGTACTTGGCCACCAAGATGAACATGATATTGTAGATATTATATTTTCTGTCCCTTCTGCATGCAGAATGTGAGATCAAACTTTATCATACCAAGAGAACATTCATGACAAACTCAGAAACCTGAGTAACCAGGGATTCAAGAACAGAAGTGATTGGAACATTAATATAAATGTAGCCAGATGATGGTGATGCACACACCTTTTAACCCCAGCAGGCAGATCTCTGACTTCCAGTCCATCCTGGTACACAGAACTAGTTCTAGAATAGCCAAGGCTACGTGAAGAAACCCTGTCTTAGAAAAACCTGGGCAGGGAACCAAAGTGGCTGATCCTGTACTATTATTAAAACAAACAAACAAAAGGCAGGCTAAAATGTCTACATTTATTTTGTTCTAAAAAACAACTGTAGCCTTAAACTCCATTGTTATTTTACAACAGACTTTCTATTATAATATCCTATCAATTCCATGTCTTAAGAACAGTGTTATTTGAAAAGCAAAACCTTAAACTAAGCCATATACATGTATATGTCACTGGCATCTGTCAAGAGCATTTATCACAAGTTAATGCAAGCCATGGCACAATTATAACTTACTCTGAAAACTTGCTTTCATCAGCAATTTTGATTGTGTAATAACAGCTTTGATATCTCCCTATTAGCATGCATTTTCATACAATGTGTACATGCAATCTTATGATTGGATTTCAATATATGGTCACACATATCCATGGATGGTCAAATAGATGACTTTTTACTTAGATATATAGTATGATTTATAGAATATGCTGGGACTACAATTTACAATCCCAGAGAACCTAGACAACAAAGAGGACCCTAAGATAGACATACATGGATCTAATCTACAGGGGAGGTAGAAAAAAACAAGATCTTCTGAGTAAATTGGGAGCATGGGGACCATGGGGACCATAGGAGAGGGTTTAAGGGGAGGGGAGAAGGGAGGGAAGTGGAGAAATATATATACATCAATGAAAATAATTTTAAAACAGAATATATGCTGGAACACCCTTCATAACTAGATCTATTGTCCAACAAGGACTACAGAATCCTAAAAGCCTGCCTAGCTAACTGCACACAATTAGTTCATTTTCACCTCAGAACAAGTTCAACTAGACTAAAAGCTTTTTGTTGAAAGAAAATTTTACAGCTTACACAATGTGAGAGTCAGAGATGTCCATCCAAGATTACCAAGAAAAAGCATGCCAATTCTTCACTTTCTAGTCTATTAACAATGCCTCTGTGTCTCAAGGTTGTCATTGAGCACTGAGCACCACCACCACCACCTTTGCCTCCTCAATGCTGGCATCAAAATTGTAAACCACCACACGCAAACCTGAATTGGGGATCATCTTTACACATGATTCAGGGCTATGGAGAGCATATTTCTGTTCTGGGACCCCTTGATTACTTAATCAATTAGTTATATGAGTATGGGGGACACTCCTGTGTGTGTATGTGAAGGTCAGAGGACAAATACAGGTGTTTTTTCTCTTTTAACATTTGGGGTTTGTCACAGGGTCTTTCTATGTATCCCAGCATTCCTGGAACTCACTAACTATACCAGGCTGACCTGCAAATCAGAGATCTGCCTGCTTCTGCCTCCTTGGTTCTTGGATTAAGGCCTGGACACTGCATCCAGCCCAGGAGACATTTAGAGGACTGTCAGTGAACTCAGGAATACCCCTCCCACCTTTATTGATGGCACAGGACTAAGCAATCACAGTGAGACTTGCCTTGCCTTTCATGTCAATGTTACCAGTCAGTATCATTTGACAGTCATGTTCAGCAACATCCAGTTCTATCTAGTGACTGATTGCTCATCTTCTCTGATCCTTCAGCTTTCACCCTGATAGCTGACTCTGAGTTTTTATTATTAAGACCAATTAAAATTTGTGCTACATTTGGCACCCAACTTTTGGGGTATGAATTCTCCCAAAAGCCATTTGCTAGTGGTTTGCAGCCACCATCATAGGCCAGAGACACACGTGGCCAGAGTCACCAAACTACCACCTAGGTTGTCCTTTCCTCTCTCCTGGTGGGATTTCCCAGGACCCCCTTCTTGGGCTACTGCCAGATTAGGTAGCTGCCTTGAAAAAAAACTTTTACTGTTCTACACAGTAGCAGTCAGCTTCACATCTTCATCATCATTGTCAGCAGATTTGTTAAGAAAATTGAAATTCTTAAAGGGAGGAGTTACTTAAATGAGATAATTTTTCCCACATTAAAAATGGGAAACACAATTACAATTGGTCTCTGTATGGTTATACAATGCATGATTTAAAAATGGAACAATTAAATAAAGGGATAATCAACATAACTAGAATTGATGTGCTGTTAGTTATCATTGCAATAATCCTTGTTATCAGTTTGAGAATTCTTGATTTATCTCTTAAAAAGTTGTTTGGTATGTGTGACAAGATATAGGGCTTAGAAAAAGTAAATGAAACAGATCATAGGGATATTCAAATCCAGACAGAGGAATTTAAAGGAGAACCAATTTCAGCATTGCATTATAAGGTTAGAGAAAAATAGCCTAAGGTTTCCAAACAACCCACCTGAATATATCTGCTAAACTTACAGGAATTGCCAAGTGATAGATATTCCTAAGGCTCTAGAAGAGATGATTAGACTCCTGCAGCAATGTTAAATTTAAGGAGATTCAAGGAAGAGATAGTCTCATATGGCATGCATTCACTACTTGTGATGTAAATGTTAAACTTGTGGTCAACTTATAATAAAAATAGAATTATTGCTCAAGACTGGAGAGACTTGGTTCCAGAAGTCTTGGAGACTGATCCACAATGGAGGACCTGGTAAAAAGAAGAGGCTAAGACAATTGTATAATGTATTAGAGCTGGAAATATGGAAATATCCCAAGATCAACTTCTTGGAGAAGGAGATTATGCTAATATAAAAAGGCAAATCCCTATAAGATGGCCAAATCCTGACTTTATGCTGTGCAGCAGCCTTGATTGCTTGAGATAGAACTGAAGAAGTAGGAAAGAAGATTGAGTCATTTACTAAAGTCATACAAGCCCAAACCTTCACTGATTTATTACAAAGATTGACATCAGCAGTAAATAGAATGATACCAAATTCAGAAGCTAAAAAATAATAATTAAATCTCTAGCTTTTGAAAATGCTAATTCTCAATGAAAACAGATAAAAAAAGCAAGATCAGCCCTTTGGAGGAATAGATCTGAGATACAATCAATATTGAATATCTTGATCATGATGATGCTTGCATAGAAGAGGTGATTTCCAGAGGTTTGAAGAAAAATCAAAATGTCAAGTGATGAGGTGAGCAGGTCTGCTTTTCATCCCACCCGGCTCCTGCATGGCTAGCTTTACACCTGAAATAACAACACACAAATTGTATTCATTTAAACCCTGCTTGGCCCATTAGCTCTAGCCACTTACTGGCTAATTCTCACATCTTGATTAACCCATTTCTAATAATCTGTGTAGCACCACGAGGTGGTGGCTTACCAGAAAGATTCTAACCGACAACCATCTTGGGCCGGAGCTTCATCACGTCTGCCTCACTGCCTTCTTCTTCCCAGCATTCTGTTCTGTCTTCCCCCTCCTACCTATGTTCTGACCTGTCAGGCCAAGCAGTTTTCTTTATTAATTAACCAACCAAAGCATCAGATAGATAGAAGACCCACCTACATCACAAGGTCATCTTAAAAGGGATCATAAACAGGATGTTCCTAGGAACAATGTTTTTTTTCTAAACAATCCCTTCAGAACACCTCTCCCTCTGGATTATGCAGAAGGTGTGGCAAAAGCTGAAATTGGACTAATGAATGTAGATCAACAAGGGACAGTCAAGGTAACCCATTGCTGTCTGGAAACTCCATGAGGGGCCTCTCGCAGGCCCCTGTGCCAAATCAGATTTAGTTGTTTCCTGCCATCATGAAGAAAACTCTTTTCCAAAACAATTTAAGAACCTAATGTCTATTGAAAGAAACCATACTGCTCTGGATGATAGAACAGCTATAAAAGAAAGAACAACAGTTTCAAGAAAAACCAATTACACGTAGTTTTTCAAACTTCTGTTAAAGAACAAAGACCAAAATCAAAAATATGAATAAATGATATCGTTACTGGATGTCTGGTAGACACAGGTGTGGATGTAATAATACTTGCACCAGAATCTTGGCATCCAGATTGAACCCTTCAGGAGGTAAATGTTTTTAGGAATTGAAACTTTATCTCAGGTAAAGCAGAGTGTGAGATGGTTTGAATGTATTGGGCCAGAAGAAAACAGAGTAAAATACTTTAGAAAGGATGTTTGAAGAAGTAAAGAAAGTCTTGCCTAAATGGGGATTACAAACTGCTCCTGAAAAGATTCAAAGAGGAGATTCTGTTAATTACCTAGGTTACAGAATAGGTTTACAGAAAATGAGAACACAAAGGGCACAAATTAGGAGAGACAGGTTACAGACTCTTAATGACTTTCAAAGATCGTTAGGAGACATTTCCAGTCTACAACCAGCTTTTGGAATAACATTTGATCTAATAGTTCCTTTAAACAAAACCTTAGATGGTGATAACGATTTGAATAGTCCCAGAGAATTAACAGCTGAAGCAGAAAAGGAACTGACAATGGTTGAGGAAAAATTACAGGAGGCACATGTGGATAGGGTGAACCCAAATTTTAGTTGTATCCTAGTCATATTGCCTTCCAGAATTTCTCCTACAGGGATTTTAATGCAGAGGGAAGATATTATTTTAGAATGGATATTTATACCACATAAACCAAGTAAAAAATTAAAAACTTATGTGGAAAACATCTCTAAAATAATTATAAAATGTAAACTGAGACATCATCAACTAGCAGGTATCGACCAAGCTGAAATTATAGTGCCTTTTAGTACTGATGAAATAAAAACATTATGGGAAGACAATGAACCATGGAAAAGAGCTTGTGCTAATTTTTTTTGGAAAAAAAAGTCTATCCCAAAAGTGATAGACTAAACCTCATAAAGAGAACTTCTAGATTTTTTCCTTGAATTGTACATGATGCACCAATAACTGGACTCAGAATTTCATAAAAAACATCAAGTCAATAGTAAAGGTTTAAAGAAAGAGTTTTCTATTACATGGCATCAAGCTAAGGAGATTATAAAGAGGTGTCCTAGTTGTTCTTTCTATACTCAAACACCATTGCTTGCAGGGAGTAACTCAAAGGGTACTCAAAGGAATGAAATCTGGCAGATGGATGTGTTCTACTTTATGGAATTTGGTAAATTAAAATATGTACACCACACCATAGACACGTATTCAGGTTTTCAATGGGCAACTGCCCTGAGTTCAGAAAAAGCTGGTTCAGTAATTACACATTTATTGGAAGTTATGGCCATCATGGGTATCCTGCACAAATAAAGACAGACAATCAATGGTCCAGCATATGTATATATGAAAATGAAACACTTTTTTGCTTATTATAATATAAAACACATTACACGTATAGCAAATAATCCTACAGGCCAGGCAGGTATAGAAATTTCAAATTATACTATAAAGGATATGCTGAACAAACAGAAAAGAACAGAAAATACCCCCAGAAATAGATTACATAATGCTTTATTGACCTTGAATTTTCTTAATGCTATTGAGAAAGAACAATAGTAGCAGAGAGGCATTGGATAATGGAAAAAAACTTCTGAACTGAATCAACCAGTATATTTTCAAGGATGTGTTAACTTCACAATGGAAACCAGGAGATGTACTACATTGGGGAAGGGGTTTTGCTCTTGTTTCCACAGGAGATGAACAAATGTGGATACCATCAAATTTGATAAAGATTTGCTTTGAAAAGGAGAAACCTATAGAAACAGAGAAATGACAGCTCATCCACACTGGTGATAACCATACAGGTGGTAAGAAAAGCATTTAGGATGGGGGCAGGGTCATGTTCTTCTCATTGCAGGAAAATACTCATCTTCACAAATTCAAGAAACCCCTGATGATAGAATGATGATAGGTAGAAAAATAACTACCCAATAGGGATCATCAAAAAAATCAAATATAGTTTATAAGTACAAATGATACAATGCTTACATATATATATATATATATATATATATATATATATGCATTTATATGTTTATGAGTATATAGAGCTGGTTTTGGAGTTGGGCAATGGCTCTGTCCTTCTTTAAATCCAAGCATGTTGGGCTGGAGAGATGGCTCAGAGGTTAAGAGGACTGACTGCTCTTCCAGAGGTCCTGAGTTCAATTCCCAGCAACCACATGGTGGCTCACAACCATCTGTAATGAGATCTGGTGCCCTCCTCTGGCATGCGGGCATACATCGAGGCAGAATGTTGTATACATAATAAATAAATAAATCTTTAAAAAAAATAAATCCAAGCATGTTGTTAAAAGAAAAAACCCAGAGTTACTATCTCATGTCAAGAGCCATTTGCTGTGGGACAGAAAGAAAAAAGAATTTAGAAAACATCTTTGTTTTTCTTCATATGTATTTTTGTCTTTATCATATTTTTCATTGAATATATATGTCTGTATGTCTATATAAATACTGTTCAAGTTTTCCACAATGAACAATGAATTTTCCTGCAGTAATTTTTGAAGTTTCCAGGAAGCAGATGGGGCCCCATAACAACAACTCCACCTGGTTGATATGATGTCATGAGACTGATAGTTCTACTACAAGACCTGTTTTGGGTACCAGCTACACAAGATGATTCCAACTTGGTTAGCTGAAATGGTGCACATCTTTTACAACATTCTGGCCAGACCTCCACAAAATACTCAGAGACTATTTGCAATCTTACCAGACATTAATCTTGAAATTTAATCATCATTTTACTTTTACAGGATCCCCCAGAAAGAATGCCACCCCATTCCACAGCTGGAAGTAATTCTAGAGACGATGTCCCCTCTTCCAGTAAAGTTTTCCCTCGGGTTTAGGGACATCACTTAGGGATTGATTATAATTAGTATACAATTGAGGGTTGGGGGAGGAATTTTATAAGCTTAGGGATCTTTTTGAAAACAAGGGGGGAAAATTGGATGATGGGATAATAGATTGGTATTTGTGAGTCATTGTTTATAGATAATTACATTGGCATAGATTTTTGTATATGGATACAAAATTATTGTATGCATCCATGCTTCTACCTCTGTTTAAAACATTTTTATGTATCGATATATTGTATTGATATATATATATATATATATATTTACCATATTGCAGTGTACATTTCTACCTCTGATTAAGATACTTATATATTGTTTATGTATTGATATATATAGTTACCATATTGCAATGTATTCCTGTACATTGTTTACATTTGGAGGTTACTGTCCTCATTTTTGCACAGCTGTTTATTCTCTTAGTCTTTAAGTTAGATAGGTATTAAGAGTTGTAAATCAATAATCATATATGTTTGTCATGTTTATAGTTAGACTAATTAGGTTCTTTAGATACTTTGAGATTATATTCTGTATAAATAATCTTCAACCTCTTCAATGAGCTGTAGAAAATGGCATTTAATCTAACTTAGAGTTCTGTGGTACTGAGACACAATCACTTCTGGCAACACCGATCTATTCCTAAGAGATTGTTGAGCACCAAAGACACTCGACCTGGAGCTTGTCTTCTTGGCAAAACCGGCCTCTGGGCAAGGAACTGCCAATACCTCAACTTCTGACAAAATACACAGTATCCAGAAATGAATAAGCAGAACTGTCAAATCTTGCCAAGACAGGGTAAGATGGTTTTGAAAAATTTCTTGCCTGTTAAAAATAATCTGTCAGTTATTCTAGGCCTTAGTCAAAGTTGGTTGCTTCAACGCTGCAAACATAACTTTGGGGGATTGCCTATGGAGCCAGTTGTCTCTGTGATTTGTTGCATGTTTTGGAAGTTGTTTCATTGCACTTCCTAATTACTCAGGAAACATGCCTAGCTTTCTTTTATTTCTTTAACTATGGGAATGTTATCAGAAACATTCAAGAGTCCTAGTTTCAGATATCTATGGTTCCAGGCATGACCATTCACTGTCTACAGCAATCTCAAAAAACTTAGCAAGTAAATAAGTAAATTATAAACAAGTAAATGAATACTCAAACAAACAAATGGAAGCCAGTTGTCCTGGTGCACTCTTTTAATATTAGCAGAGACAGACAGATTTATGTAAATTGGATGCCATACTGGTCTAGGCAGTTATTTCCAGTACTATACAGAGAGATCCTGAACAAAGAACTAAATGAATAAAACAAATCATAAAAGTGATACAAATAGATAAACAAACAAATAAATATAGACATGAGTATAGAGGCTGGAGAGATGACTCAGAGGTTAAGAGCACTGACTGCTCTCCAGAGGACTCATTAAATTCCCAGTACTCACACGGTATCTCACAGGTTAAGAGCACTGACTGCTCTCCAGAGGATCCATATTAAATTCCCAGTACCCACATGGGATCTCACACCTATGTATAACTCCAGTTCCAGGGGACCTGACACTCTCACACAGATAGATTATATATGCAGGCAAAACAGCCATGGACATAAAAATAAATAAATGTAAAAAATAAAAAACAAACATAATTGACTTGGAATTTGAAATAAAATAACAACAAAAAAAAAAAAACAAGGGAAAGCAGTGCTGTGGATCTGGTTTATGGCCTAAGGTGCCTGGAACCCTGGGCTCTGTCCCCAGTTCTGCATAAATTGGGAAGGCTGGTCTGTGCCTGTCATCCCAATACTCAGGATCTGGAAAGTGGAGGAAAAGTCCCCACCCTTGTGAGTTGGAAAATGACCCTTGCATTGGATATGTTTTTTCACTGTTGAGAATAGAAGCCAGTCTGGAAGCCTCATAACAACCCCAGCCCTGATTTCCTTTGTTTTACTAGTTAGTTAGTTGTTTAGCTGTTTGTTTGGTTCTTAGTTTTTCAAGACAGGGTCTCTCGTGTCATCCTGGCTGTCCTGGAACTAGCTCTTTAGATCTTCAATTCACAGAGATCAGCCTGCCTCTGCCTCCTGCCAGAGACAGCAAGGCATACCCCCTTCCACTCACAGTACCTGAGATGCAGGAAGCAATTCCCTCCAGGCAACCCAGTGGCAGCTCAATAAGCATGTTGCTTCAGGACCAAGGAGAGAACACCTATGTGCCCTGAGGACTGCTTCTACAGTGTCTGTGTACACATTTGGCAATGTTATAGATGATTCTGGATATAGCGATTCTACTGGTGTTCTTTTTCCTGCCACACCAGTGACTTCTGAAAATATGGATGTGCTGTACAATAATATGAATCTTCCTGATTTGATAGATCAGGCAGGCACTGAAAACTGTAAAGCAGGTCGTGGGGAAAAAGCTGACTTTGAGGAAATTTGGGGAAAATGCAGAAATTGTTCTTTGCCTGATTATAAAATTTGGCAAAAGAATTGTACTGAAACAGAAAGGAACTTGGCTATGATGAATAGCGTTTCTGAAGAACCTAGGGTTTGGGGGCTAACTGCCTAGTGGCCTTATAAGTCAAAATGATATGTATTGGAATTGTGAGGAAGAACAATGGGAAAGGCACAACAGTGGAGTAAAACCCACTGAAATATGCTTCTGTAAACCACAAGTAGTTAGCCTCTGAGGTGAAAGCCTCAGAAGTTGTTTTGTGACTAACTCAGCCAAGAGTATAGTGGCTGGTATGGACTTGGGAACCGGAAAAGTGTGATGATGAATGATGATTTTCTGATTTCAAAGAATCTTTGTATTTCTTGTGAACTGCTTTGCCCATATAATGACAAGAAAAGAAGAATCAACTTCCTTGTGTAAAATTTACAATGAAAGATTGAGGTTTGAAACTTGGGGTAGAAAAAGAACTTGCCCTGCAGCTGATAGCCTGTTGGCTTGCATCAGAACCCTGTGTTTGTGTCCTCACTTCACCTTCCAGATCCCAGATTCAAGACACATTCTCTGCTGAGGTTGGTCCCCAGCAGCCTGCCCAATGCTGGAATTAAAGATTAAAGTGTACATCACCACTATCTGTTAATTTTACTTACTTTCTTTTTTTTTCCTTTTCTATTATGTCTGCCAACTCCAGAGAATCCAAAGCCTCTGGCCTCCCTACACAACTAAAAATAATTAAAATTAAGATAATTTACTTGGTATTAATAAAGAAAAAATGAATAAACAACAAAGGGAACCTGGGCTTGGGATGTTATGAAGCTTCAGGTGTTGGATTGGAAAGCTGAACTAGTTTAGGGCTCTGATCTCAGCAGTGTGTATGGACACTGGGTACACTACAGTACAGAGAACAAAGCAAGTTCTGGTGGTCTTTGGGACTTGGGGTGGCATGAGAAAAGGCCTGAATGCTCAATGCAAAGTGAGTCTTTCTCTTCTCTTTTTTAACAAATAAATTTTATTAAAATATCATCAAATGGCACTGTAGTTCCAGATCTTCAGGAAAGTTTCATTTCTTAAAATATGACTGAAATGCCACTACATTAAATGTAATTAAAAAATAAATCGTAAAAAAATTAAATTTTTTTTAAAGTGGGGAGCCTGAATGACACAGAGCTTCTGTTGCTGGACCCACACTCACACAGGGTTTGGATGCCACCTGCCCCCACCTCATGCCTGCAATATTATACACAAATATGCAGGAGCCCACTCTTCCACTAACGCAGGCACGCAGGAAAAACAAAGAATCAGGCCTGGAGAGATGGACTGATTGCTCTTCCTTTAGTTTCCAGAAAGTACATGGTGGTATCTGGTGCCCTCTTCTGGTAAAAGGGTATACATGCAGATAGAGCACTCGTACATAAAATAAAAGCTTAAATCTCTTTTGTTTTTGTTTTCAAGACAGGGTTTCCCTGTGTAGCAGCTCTGGCTGTCTTGGAACTCATTCTGTAGACCCGGCTGGCCTCCAACTCACAGAGATCTGCCTGCCTCTGCCTACTGAGTGCTGGGATTAAAGTAATGCATCACCACACTCAGCCTACATAAATCTTTTTTAAAATAAAGAATCAACCAAATCAGAAGGCAGTAACCTGTAATTTCCACATAAAATTGGGCATTTTCTGCAATCCACCAAATCCTAAGAGAGTTCAGTGAATATTAAGACAGAGACAGGGCACTGCGGGCTCTTTGTGTAAAGAGCAGAGAGTTCGATTGAACCACAATTTGCCAGAGTATGCTGCTTGAAAAATCACGATTATTGGAGGTTGAATAAAGCAATCATTTTCTAAAAGAGGAACTGTTACTCCTTTCTGCCTGTCTGTCTCTCTCTCTCTCTCTCTCTCTCTCTATCTCTCTGTGTGTGTGTGTGTGTGTGTGTGTTTGTGTGTCTGTCTGTACGTATGTATGTATGTATGTATGTCTGAGTACAGGAGTATGCATTCCTAAACTGTGTTTAAAGATTATGAAAAACACTGAGGACACATCTAATAAACAGAGAATCATATTTAACCACAGTTTGCAAGAACATTTTATTAGCCCCAATGCTGCTGAAAAAAAAATCAAGAAAAATTCCAATCCACAGGGGTGAAAGTGGGGCTGATCCCACTCTTTCCAGCTGCTAAGTGCTGCAGTTACAGGAATGGGGCAGCACAACCAGTTGTGCAGTACTGAGAGGGTAGAACCTAGGGCCTCCCTCTCCCCTCATAAATCAGCTCCCCACTACTGCTGTCTTGGTCCCTGACCCTATCCTTAACCATTTTAACCCTATCTCTAAACTATAACCCTCTGCCTAAAGCACTGTCTTAAACCCCTCCTACTTCCTACCACTTGTACCTGCTTCCCTTTGGCTTATGATTCTCAACGTCCAAATTCCATGTGGGTTGCCTCACCTACTTGGCATTGCTTCTCCCCTTTAAGGCCTCTTCAAAAAGGTCTCTAAGGCTGAAGGGTTCAGGACATTGTGCTTGTCCAACGTCCATCTACTGCTGGCTTGGTCTTCCACTTACACACTCACAAGTTAGATGGTTCCTCCCTCACTACCTCAGAAAGTGTTTTATGAACAAAAATAAAATGAAATAATGAAACCGAACAAAAACAAAAACAGAATGCACAGGCAGCAGGGTGAGCCCTTCTTGGAAGTTGTGACTGACTTGACAAGTTGTGCAGTTGATGTTGTTCCACTAGCATGCACGTGTCTGAGGAAGAGAGCACACATGCAGCTCTGTGCTCCATGCTCCGTGACCAAATGCACCTAAGCAGAGGACTGTTGAAATTGGGGCGCCGGGGTTTGCGTCCCCACACCCCGGGCCGCCTGGCTAGCTTATGCCCGAAATAACAACACACAAACTGTATTCATTTAATCACTGCCTGGCCCATTAGTTCCAGCCTCTTATTGGCTAGCTCTTGCACCTGGACTAGCCCATTTCTGATAAAGTGTGTTACACCCCAAGGTGCGCTTACCGGGAAGATTCTAGCCTACATCCATCTTGAGTCGGAGCTTCATAGCGTGCGTGCCTCAGAGAGCCGGGCCATCCTGTCCGCCCGCTGGACAGGAGGCTGCTGTCTCTGAGCGGAGCTGCGTGCTTCTCCTGAGCTCACTTCCTCTTCCTGTCCGTATACTATTCTGTTTACTCCTCCCACCTATATTTTAACCTATTAGGGCCGGCCAAGCAGTTTCTTTATTTTAACCAATGAAATCAACAGATTCATATATGACACTCCCACATCAGAGGACTGGGAAGGAAAGGGCACAGGAAAGGAGAAGGAGGCAGATAGATGGCAAGGAGCCAGAGGGAGGAAATGCTAGGAGGAAAGTGGAGAAACGGAGGAAGGGGATAGGGGAAAAGGCAGGGAAAGAAGAGGAGGCAGGAGGAGGGGTGAAATGGCACTGTCAGTTGTTGGGGCAGGAACTTGAGCTTAGGATAAGACAAATTACCCCAAATGTGCATCAGTACATATTAGTCCAATTTACCAACGTCGAATGCCAGTCAGATAGTTAGAAGTTACCTGGCAGAGCCAACTTCATCTTTTATATCATCTTAATGCTACAAACTTACAAAAAGAGTACTGCTGAACCCCTGAGGAAGAAGAGCTCCCTGGGGGTGAGTGGAGGACCTCTCAGCGGCTTTACCTCCAGGTGCACCTGAGGTAAAACACAAGTGACCTTGGCTCAGCCCAGAGCATTCCCCAACCCAGGTTTGGAAATGGAGGAAAGATGACTCCTGTCCCTGTCTGACCACAGGGACCCTAGCTGGTCAGCCTCTGGGGAAATAAGTGGAGCCAAGGTCTTTCCCACATCCTAAGAGAGATGGCAGGCACTAGCCCATCTGCTCTCTAGCTGCTGAGGCTTTGTCATCAGTGAAGACTCTCCCTGTCACTCCATCAGTCCCAGAGGGAGAGGTGCAAACCTGCCACCGAGCTAAAACCCCAATCCTAACCATCCTCAAATACTCAGTTGTTACAGCAATATCCACTAAAAACATTTTCCCCACATTGATTCAGGAACTTCTTTCAAAATGCAGCTGGTGTGCTTTTATTGGTTAATGAATAAAGAAGCTGCTTGGGCCTATAGCAGGGCAGAATAGAGCAAGGTAGGAGTTCCAAGCAGAGATAGAGGAGAAAGAAAGGTGGATTCAGAGAGACACCTTGTAGCTGCCTAAGGAGAAAGACACCAGCCACCAGCCAGAATCTTACAAGTAGGCCATAGCCACATGGTGGTACACAGAATAATAGAAATGGGTTAATTTAAGATGTAAGTTAGCTAGGAGTATGCCTAAGCTATTGGCCAAACAGTGCTGTAAATAATATACTTTCTGTGTCATTATTCAGGTCTGGGTGCCCAGGAAACACACGAGCAGTCTCCACCTACATACAACAATGTATACAAATATGAATTCAAGACTATGATTTACCGATCTTTTATTCATGTCAATGATATTTCTTATTAGTATACTTGTTTGGTTCTTTTGAGACAGGGCTGCAGTACATCCTCTAGACTTACCTGGACTCAGTCTTCCAGCCTGTGATACACGAGGGCTTGGAATGTGGCATGTGGGGCCACAGCGAACTGTTTATTAGTGTACCTAATGCAGTTCTATAGTAAGCTCTAAAATTTTTTAGTGTAAGATTTTTCCATTTATTTTTAGAAATATGCTTTGGTTATTCTCAGACTTTTGCATTTCCACACAAATTTTATATTAGCTTGTTCATTTAAATACAAAATGCCTCTGAATCTAAAAGTTAATTTGTGGAATACATGTTAACAATACTGAGGTTTCCGTTCTGATCATGACTTCTTTCTGCATTATAATAGGTTTTATAATTTCTTTAAATTTATCTGTCTTACTGGGGGAGGGAGAGTGACATAGTATTCAATGTGGAATTGTGGTAATTGGGTATGTCCATGATGTGTGTCCAGGCACTGAATTCTCAAGCAAGCTCCTTTAGCCACTAGACTACCTCACTGGCCCTTTGCTCTATAATTTCATTTAACATTGCTTTAGTTTTCAACCTTGTCCACACATATATCATTAATAAAAAACTGAATAAATTTGTATCATTATAAATGGAAGCACACAGTTCTGATTTAACTTAAGATTTTTGGAGCTTATGATTAGAGAGGAACTTTGGGAGAAAAAATTTTGTTACCAAACACAGTTTTCTTGATTATAAAATTTAAACAGTCTTTGAGGAGAATTTGGAAAGAGTGAGACAATGTGTTTTGTTTTGTTGAAACAGGGTCTCACCATGTAGTCCTAGCTGTCCTGGATTTCACTGTGTAGACCATACTAGCCAAAGAAATCCACCTCCCTCAGCTTCCAGAGTGCTGATATTAAAGATTTGCACCGCCGGGCGGTGGTGGCGCACGCCTTTAATCCCAGCAATCGGGAGGCAGAGGCAGGCGGATCTCTGGGAGTTCGAGGCCAGCCTGGTCTACAAGAGCTAGTGCCAGGACAGGCACCAAAGCTAACAGAGAAACCCTGTCTCGAAAAACCAAAAAAAAAAAAAAAAATATTTGCACCATCATCCCTAGTAACAAATTAAACAGTTTTAAGGTATTGTGTTGGGTGGTGGGGAGAAAGTGCCTGCATTTAAGTGCCAGAACTGTAATTATAGGTGGTTGTGAACTACCATGTAGGTACTGGGAGTGGAACCTGAGGCTTCTATAAGAGCCACAAGCAATCTTAATCTCTGAGCCATCTCGCTAGCCCAAGCATAGTTTTAAAAACAAACAAACAATGTGTAGGTTAACTGCTATTAATCCTTCACATATTTTCTTAAGTTTGGGGCAATGGACACCTATTTATTGTGCATTTATTTATAAATATGTTAGTTTATGTCATAACAACAACCAATCATGCTTTTTCCCCACTATACATGGCAGTATCAATCTTTCCATTATTAGACTTGTTGTGTATATAATTTTAATGTCTGCATAATATTCTATTACATAAATATATAATAATCAAAATGTTGATGAATGTTTTTATTTCATAAATTATCAACTACTATAAGCACCAGCTGAACGATCATTAAATGTTTACCTCTTTTTGTGTTATTTTTGCTTTCTTGAGGGTTAGGGAATATGTGCCATGTTGCTACTTTCCTGCTACCATTTAGAGTCTGGGTACGAAACTCAGATCATCAGGATTAGCAGAAAGTGACCCTACCACTAGCCCCCTCACCATTGACTGCACTTCCAGGTCTTGAGGGCAAAGCTAGCATTGTTCACTGCTCAGATGAAGATCCCTACTAATGGCCAGGCACTGTTTTAGTATTCCATACATTACAGTCAGTCCACATAATAACCTTCTATAGAGTTTCAACTGTATGATTGAGTTAAATAGTGCCACATGTTATCAGAACGATGCCCTGTTCTCTGTGGTTCTCAAGTTTGATTCTACCCATCATTCCTAAATTTCCCCAAGATACCGAGGACTCCATCTTCTAACACTCATATGTCCACTGACAACCAAATACTGAAGATTTCTTCTAACACTCATATGTCAGCTGACAACCAAAAACCGAACATTACCTATAGTATAAAATGGCAAATGACAGTGAGTACCTGGTGTTGACTGAAATAAATGGATTAAAACTGAAAAAATAAATCAACTTCTGGGAGGAACAGTATTGTAGTGGTAAGATCAGATCATTGCAATGGAAACACATGTACTATAGAAACTGTGGGAGCATTCAGTGAGGGGGAGGCAGGGGACATTCTTAAAAATAGTGCTGGAAGTCAGCTTGCAACCCTACACAGCCAGACAATGGTTTTACACTGAGCTATATTTCCAGCAGAGGATATTTATAAATACAAAATAAGAATTACATCAAATCTTTTGAAAGACTGATTCTTGACCACAATGTCAGCCAGAGTTGACCAGACAGTTGCTGGACAGATGGACTGTTTCTAACTATGCAGCAGCCATTCTGCAAGCTTGTGGACCTGGTACTGTTTTGTGACATTTTCTACCAGGTAAATATGCATCAGGACTCTTCCTTCATAAGCTCTCAACTTAATTATTTTGCTTGGATTGATCTAAACAACTTCATTTTGAGTTTCTTTAAAATATTTATTCATTTATTATATTATGTTATACAATATTCTGTCTGTGTATATGCCTGCAGGCCAGAAGATGGCACCAGACCTTATTACAGATGGTTGTGAGCCACCATGTGGTTGCCAGGAATTGAACTCAGGACCTTTGGAAGAGCAGGCAATGCTCTTAACCACTGAGCCATCTCTCCAGCCCTTCATTTTGAGTTTTTGACAACTTTTACAGTACACACACAGGATACACATGTTGGGAGTACATTCACAAAAACCAGGAATGATAAACACAGAGGGCTCTTTTCAAGAGAAAAAAAAATATAACCTGAGTTTACACCCAGGCTGGGCATGGAAGTGACTAACGGTCAGGTGATCTGCATTATCTGTAGATCCAGACCATACAAAGTTTTCACAAGCAGGACCAGAGGTAGTTAACAGTCTACATGACCTTTGCACTATTTCTATGCCCAGGATTTTCCCAAAGTTCCCACACCATACCAGATCCCTCCCTAGGCTCCTAAGGTAATGCAGGTAAATTTGCCAGTGGTGGCACATGCCTTTAATCCCAGCACTTGGAAAACAGAGGTGGATATCTGAGTTTGAACCCAGCCTGATCTACAGAGAAAGTTCCAGGACAGCCATGTCAACACAAAGAAGCCCTGTCTCAACAAAACAAAACAAAACAAAACAAAACAAAACGGTAATAAATGTGGCCTGTCTCTAGAATCAATCTTCTCGAAAGAACTGACATGTACGTTAAGTTAAGTTTGGATATAATTATGCCTTCTTGTGCAAGGAGATTGTATTACACAGGGAAATTTTCCCCAAAATTGTACTGTGCTTGAATGTGCTTACAGTAAACTGCTGTAAAGTGCTGAGGGTCTGACTTCAGAAATTTGAACAAGTATCAGCTAAGTCATGTTGACCAGATTTCCTTCTTGCCTCTTGAATACCATTCCTCTGACAACCAGAACATTTACAGCGACCCCCTGGAAGACATAAGGAAACAGAATGAATAAGACAGAAAATTAAAACAGATCTTGAATATATTTTGGGTCATGGACTTTCCAAAATATCTGAAGACTGAGGTCTCCTCCCTAGGAAGGAAGATCTTTGTACAAACAAAACAATTTTGGATACATTATTAAAAGTTGTTAACAGGTCTCAGAAATCAAAACATGGTATTTATCAGTTTAGGTCCTATTTTATGTTAAAGGAAAGCACATTGAGTAAACCACAGCAGGTGTAAATTAAATGAGACATTAAAGTGAACAATAATGTTATTACAGGTAGTAATTATGAAGGACTTTAAATCCGGGCATGATGACAAATACATGTGATCCCAGCACTTGGGAGGCTAAGGAAGGATGAGGGCCACAGGTTCTGGGCCAGGTAGACCACAGCTCCACCCATTTGTTATATGTATTCTAAGCTATGTATTTACTCATGTTGATTAACCATGACCACTCAAGTTAAACACTACCACCAGTTCTAATGTACAGAGGAAACAGTCCATTTGTTAGGCACTGAGAAGACAGACAAGTCATTACACTTGACCACTACACTTTTCTTCATAAAGGACTTCCTCTGAAAGGACTATTTCCTGAAGTAGCTATATTTCCCTCAGGGCACACTTGATCTCAACACTGCCTAGGTTTCTGGTCCAAATCATGAGGGAAGGGTGACTCTGCTGCATCTGATGCCTAACATTCTCTCAGCTCTCTTTATCCAGAGAGGTTTTATGTCTAAATTTTCAGTAGTTGTTACTACCACATCTTAAGTGGAATCCTAACCAATGCCTCAAATCATTTAGAATTGACAGTAAGATTTGCAAGAAGGTACTCCTCTTGCTTTAGAATAGAGATTAAAATAACATTTCAAATTTTTATGTCTTAAGTAATCTCGATGAAACTCTTTCATGCTAAAGATACAGCCCAGTGATAGTTTGTCTAGCATTTCCAGGCTTTGGGTCCAATCTCTGGCATCAAACAAAATAAAACCCACACTCAAAATACTATGATCTAACAAATAAATTTTGTTCATTTATCTACATACTTTATATTCTTTCCAGTCAATGTTTGACCTATGCAAGTATATTAAAATGGATTACTTGAAGTATAAAAAATGTTTCTTGGTTTTACTTTATATGCATTCTACTTGTTAGCCAAAATGTTCATATAAGATGTAAAAAAACATGCTAAAGTTTATTCAGTATTCCATAAGACAAGTAAATTAAGTTACAGTGACATACAAACTTGATGGAATATTATTTCCTATCACTTGGAGCAATAACTATTAACTTGTATTTTATTATCAGGAACAACTCATTTATTATTTATTATTACTATTTATTATCAGTGACATACTCATTTATCTGCTTCTGAAGGGAATGATGAAGTTGTATTACATCTCAACTTCTTTAAGCTTTCTTAGATTTAAGGCTTGGTCAAGAATGCTTCCAGGTCAATACATTTAGTAGGAATTTTACAAAGAATAAAACCTGATTTGTATGCTTGAATAAAATTTGTTTTGCCCCCATCAAAGCAACAGAGTGCTAATAAGATTGTAAGCATATCTACAAGACCCAATTTGCACAGCTTCTCTTCAGCCATTCTACTCATGGTGAGAGATGCTCTGTATTGCATCAGTAGGTTCTTTCTATGGCACAATTTGCCTGGTTAGCAACCCTGTCCCACACTGGTAGCATGAGAAGAACTGCCTTCAGCTTGAGCTATCTGGTGGATCATGAATAGCGAGTGCCAGCTACAGATAATGTCACTCTGGCTACACTTACGAGTCTCCTGTCCAGTGTGAACTCACTGGTGCTTAGTGAGGTCATTCTTGAGGATAAATGCCTTACCAGACTGACAACAGTCAAATGCTTTCTCTCCAGTATGAATTCTCCAATGTAAAGAACCAAATTACATTAGTACATTACCACCACTTTATTTCTAACATTTGGAAAGCAGAGGCATATGGATCTCTGTAAATTCAAGGCCAGCCTGGACTACAGAGCTAGTTCCAGGATAGCCGAGGCTAAACAAAGAAACCCTTTCTTGAAAAGTCAAAAAAAAAAGTTAGCTTTCTATGATGTATGCATCTATAATTCAGACACACTGGAGACAAGGTGGGCATCTCTCTGATGTCTAGAAGAGCCTAGTCTATACAATGAGTTCCAGGCCACCCAGAGTTACAGAGTAAGAGTATTCTTGAAAATAAAAACCACAGAAAACAGGAGCACATCATTAATAACAAAACATTGTAAACATTACCTTTTTGTATTGTGACTAATTAAGAACAGTGATGAAGATATAAGGCAATTAATTCATCCTTGGGATCCTAACAGGTTTAGATAAAAAGCAAGATATATGCACAACAAAGTAATATAACTAAGTCCTATAATTAAAGTTTTCCAATCTCTAAAACCCTCCCCCAACCTCAGCTCCTGCCTCTCCTCCAAGGAGACAAGAGGAGAAAATGTTTCTTCAGTACAGATAGTCTCATCAGCAGTCAGTCTTTTCCCAAAATGAAAATTATCAAAGAAATAAGAATTTAGTGGTGTCCACTGCCTAGGTAAACATGAACTTAGATCAGCCAATCACACCTTACTGAGATTAATGACATGTTCATGGGGCTGAATAGAAGGCTCAGAACTTAAAACACTGGCTGTTAATCCACAGGGCCTGACTTTTGATTCCCAGCACCCAAAAGACAGCTCACAACTGCCTGTACCTCCAGTCATAGGGAATCAGACAGCATCTTCCAGTCAGTACTGGTTCCTGAAATGCCATTGGTATACTCACTGGCAAAACTTGCACATTTGAATTAAATTTTACTCTTTTCTAAGATAATAGCCACATGAAGAAAACCCTTTTTAACAATATATAATCATATGCATATCTGTGTTTCCACCATTTATATATCTGATTCCCTAGGAGGTCAGAAGAATGCACCAGATCTCCAGGACCAGGAAATACAAGTAGTTCTGAAGAATCAGATATAAGTGCCAGAATTAAACTTTGGTATCCAAGAGGAGCAGCACTACTGAGCCAACTCTCCAGGTCATAATAATGCTGAAGATGAAGGTGAGTTACTATTCCTTCTGTCTCCTATCACTTGAAGGTGAGGAAAGTCTCCTCTTGTTGGTTGTCAAATCATTCATTGGATTTCTATACCTCACCACATTGCTTCTCAGTTTCATTGTTAACACAGTTCTCTCGATGTAAGATAACAAAAGCTTTTGTTGAAACCAGTCAGAGTCCAGCCACATTATATTAGGAAAAGTTCCAAAATTTGAGATGAGATTGTATTTTTGGAATTTCTGACACAGGGTATGTCCACAAAGCCATAGCTGCAATGGAATTCACTATGGGCACCGACATGGCCACAGTCTCAGACATTGGCCCAACACAATCCTGCGAGTGCTGGAATTTTAGCCATGCACCTCTAGGTTCATTTGAGGTATGTTTTTACATGACTTAGCATTGAATCAGAGAATAAAAGGATAAAGTATGGCTTAAAAGGGACCATCATTGTTCCGATGAACAGTAATATTTCTTGAAATTCTATAATTGAAATGTGCAACCATCTAATATGTGCTCAATAATTGGGCTATTTTCTTTGCTTTATTAACTTTATGCATGTAAGAATGTTTGAACTGTGTGTCTGTGTATACACCTGTGCCATGTGTATGTAGCACCGAGAAGACAACTCACAGGTATCTTTTTCTTCCCCATGTGAGTTTAATGATGAAACTTAGGAATTCATTTGACTACAAGTGACCTCAACTGCACTCATCCATGATTAAAAATCATTTATGTATGTAGGAGTGTGCATATGCCACTGCCCAAGTTTAGAAAGAAAAGAAAAAACCTGTAGGAGCAATATGGATCACCCAGAGATAGAACACAGGTCACCAGGCTTATCAGCAACCAATTTTAATGAATGAGGCAATTCTTTGGCATTATATCAAGGTTTTTGAGAAAGTGTTATAAACAGATGTTTAGTGCCCAGGTTAAACAAATTAAAAAGATGCATAATCATATAAATATTTTCCTATGCAAAGAGGATTTGTTATTCAAATTATACTGTGTTTCTCTATCCTCATATGAAATTAAGTTTACAATCTGAAAAAAAAGATAAGAGTTTATTATTACAATATTCCTAATAATCTTATTTTAGGACCAGTGAAATAGCTCCATGGGAAAGGTCTGTGGTGTGCAAGGATGGAAAGCTAACCTTGATCATCATATTAAGAGGACCAAAAGTAGAAACTGCAAAGTTGTCCTCTGGTCTCCACATATCTGCATTGGTCCTACAAACAGATAATCACATTGCACACACACACAAACACACACACACACCATAAATCTTTGTTACAAAATAAATCTTAGTGCCATTACATTCCCTGACATCTCTGGATAATTTCCTTAGAAGGCACTTCTTCAAGCTAAAATGCCAATGGGTAATTAATGGGGATGAGGGAAGCATGGATCACCAATATATATGTACACACACATAAAACATCAAGCTACGGTATGAGATACACAGTTGAATGATGATTATCCTACTTTATTAAATCTCTACCAGATAAACAAAAACACTGTTTTTGAATACACACGAGATCATAAATGTTTCTTACATTCTCTTCTATTAAGCATTTTAACATTGTGAAATTGTGTTGACAGACAGCAAATGTTGGGAGTACATCATCTACACACAGACTTCTACTCAGGAGGTAGACACATGAGGATCATGAGTTCAAATGTATCCCTGAATCATTACTAACATCTAAGCAAAACTGAATAAGAGGGCTGGAGAGATGGCTCAGAGGTTAAGAGCATTGCCTGCTCTTCCAAAGGTCCTGAGTTCAATTCCCAGCAACCACATGGTGGCTCACAACCATCTGTAATGAGGTCTGGTGCCCTCTTCTGGCCTGCAGGCATACAGACAGAATATTGTATACATGATAGATAAATAAATAAATAAATAAATGTTTTTTAAAAAAAACTGAATAAGAAACAAGAAAATCTCAAGGGAATTTGGGAAGTTGTAAAAATATGAAAAATAAAGCCAGGAGCAACAACCCACCACCATTTCATAGACACTCTTACTTGAAAAGTATGATCACACACTGCCTGATATTTAAAGAGACAATGGACCACTTAGATTATGGGGATACCATTCTACACAGTATAGTAGAAAAATAACTATCAATAAGTAAAAACACAATAGATTAACAAAAATCACAGAAGAAATATAAGGACCACAAAATAAACTTCACTAATAGGATTTGTCACGCATTGAGCACACTTTAGTATCTACATCTAATGTTTCAATACAGAAACTACAATGCAGTGATCTGTACTATCAGTCTTCAGTGAACACGGTAAGTAATTTCCTTCCATCAAGGCTATGATGAAAAATAAATAAAACATTTTTTTCTTGAAGCTGAAGACAACTGTGATGTCTAAAGTCTTTATAAAATCATTTTCAGGGAAACAGTTTTCTTCAGTATGAGTTTATCCCTATTTCCTGACTTTGGATTGAAACAAATAGGCTTTAAAATATTTAGAGCACTAGAAAAATGGCTGGGCAGTAAAGAAATGTTCACTCCCAGGACCAAGGTCTGATATTTGACAACTTCCTGTAATTTCTATTATAAAATCCTAGGATCTAATATTATCAGAAACCAGCATGCACATTCACAGACCCACAGACACACTGAAACCACATAATCACAATCAAAACAACTCTTTAAACATTTTCACTCATGAAAGTTTCTCTCTTGTAAGAATTCATTCCTATAATTCAGGTGTTAATGCAGCTAATGGCTTAGAGAGTTTTTCCTCATCATGAAGCAATCAGGCAGGCTCGAAGGATGAGCAATCAAGACTTCTAAGTTAATGGAATCATTTGGTAAGACTTATAAAATGCTGTCCTGCTGAAGGAAATAAGTCACTGGGAGTAGGCATTTCTAGTTTAACCTCTCTGCTTCATGCTATAGGTTAAGGATTTGACTTCTTAGCTTCCTGTTTTAGCTGTCAAGTTAGACACTTGTAGCCATGATTCTTTTTTTTCTTTTTTTTTTTTTTTTTGAGAATGTGTAGCTTTGAAATCTGTCCTAGGACTAGCTCTTGTAGACCAGGCTGAGCTCAAACTCAGAGAATCACCTGCCTCTGCCTCCTGGGTGTGGGATTAAAAGTATTCACCACCACTACCCAGCTGTGGTGTCACTCATTTTCATGGTGATTCTGTATCCCACTGGAACCAAAGACCAAATTAATTTTTATAAGATGACCTATACATAATATCATGACAACAGAAAAGGAACTAATATAAATCAATAAAGTTTCATACCTGAATCAGTGATTCCATTTAATTGAAGAGAAATATGAAATCTAAAGGATTACATTATTTCAATTCATAGTGCAAGTGTTACAGCTCTAAAGGGAAAGTTTTCCTGACAGACAGAAGAGTCAGGGTTTACCTACAACTATGAAAGGAAGGTAGTCTATCTACAGCTCTGTGGAGAAAGATAC
Source organism: Microtus obscurus (assembly GCA_963919715.1). Lineage (NCBI taxonomy): Eukaryota > Metazoa > Chordata > Mammalia > Rodentia > Cricetidae > Microtus > Microtus obscurus. Next base: position 28,789 of record CAWTZC010000020.1, on the reverse strand, counting down.
AGAGATTTGATGTGGGAGTCCCCTCTGTGTGCTGTGATTACCATTAATGAATTAAAAAACTGCCTTGGCCTGTTGATAGGCAGAACTTAAGAAGGCAGGGAAAACCGAACTGAATGCTGGGAGGAAGGGCACAGTAAGAGAGATGCCATGGAGCTGCCAGATACACATACTGGGATTTTTACCCAGAAAGTCGCAGCCACATGGCCATTCAGATGAATAGAAATGGAATAAATTAATATGTAAGAGTTAGCCAATAAGAAGTCAGAGCTAATGGGCGAAGCAGTGATTTAATTAATACAGTATTTGTGTTGTTATTTAGATCTAAGCTAGCTGGGTGGCTGGGAACCAAACAAGCCACCTCCCTACAACACTGCTTATCAGAAGTCACATTATACCTACAATTCTGCAGGGAAGGTATCCTGTGATGTGGGATTCCCCTCCGTATCCTGTGAACATGTTTTATTGCCATTGATTAATAAAGAAGTTGCTTTGGCCTACAACAGGGCAGAATATAGTCAGGCTGGATGAGATATATGGAGAGAGTAGGTGGAGTAAAAGAGATGCAGTGTAGTTGTTGAAGCAGAAAGGGGCCAGAAGAGAACCTTACTGATAACCCCCAACCTTGTGGTGAGATGAACAGAAATGGGTTAATTTAAGATGTAAGAATTGGACAATAAGAGTCTTGAGATAACAGGCCAAACAGTGTTGTAATTAATATATTTTCTGTGTGACTATTTGGGTCTAGATGGCTACAGAAACTGCTTGAGCAGGCTCCAACTACAATCTTGGATATCTACAGGTGATAGGAAAGCTACCCTGACTGTTATTAAGTCAGGGTATACCTGAAACTGGAGTAAAGGTATCCTGTTATAGCCCTGAAGAGAAAGATACCCTCACTGTCATGTCAGGACATACCTACAGCTGGGAAAGTATACTGGATACCTATAGGTATAAAGAGAAAGGAATCCCGATTGTTGAAAAGTCTAGCTATAACTGAAGCTGTGGAGGGAAGGTAGCCTGATACCTAGGGCTCTGAAGAAAAAGGTACACTGATTGTCAGGAGTAAAGCCATACCTACAGTTGTGAAGGGAAAGTGTATTGGATACCTAAAACTATGAGGTGAAAAGGTATTCTTGTGGAGCCCCAAACCATGAACCCATTTCCTTCTTATCTGAAAGTCAGAGTTTGAGGTTGCTCAAAATTGTTAACAGGTGTGGCTACACACCCTGACCTAAAGTCTGGTTGCTTTGTGTTTTGGACTTTAAGAGAGTCCATACTAGCCGGGCAGTGGTGGCGCACGCCTTTAATCCCAGCACTCGGGAGGCAGAGGCAGGCGGATCTCTGTGAGTTCGAGACCAGCCAGATCTACACGAGCTAGTTCCAGGACAGGCTCCAAGGCTCCAAAACCACAGAGAAACCCTGTCTCGAAAAAAAAAAAAAAAAAAAAAAAAACAAGAGAGCCCATACTGGTAAATCCACTCCCCCTTGAGCAAAGGTGAACAAATCCAGACATACTTCTGCTACTTCTTTTGAATTAAGAGTTTGACCTAGGGAATGACTGCCTTTAGGATACTTGGTCTAGGGAGGCTTCACTGCCTGAATAACAAAATGTTCTTCTCAATGAATGAGGACTTGATGGCTCAAAGTATTGAAGCAAGTAAATGTTCTAGTTGTCTTTTGCATTATGTTAAAGCAGTCTTTTGTTCTGCCCCCTGAAGTATTGGGGCAGGAGAGAGGGCTCGGTGATCAAGAGCACTACCGGCTCATCTGAGTTAAATTCCCAGCAACCACATGGTGGGTTACATCCATCTGTAATGAGATCTGGTGCCTTTTTCTGGCCTGCAGGCATGCATGTACACAGAATACTGTATGCACAATAAATAAATCTTTTTTTAAAAAAGTATATGAAAAATTATACACAGGCAGATTTACAGTATTCACTGGAACTCCCTCCTGGTACTATGCTATGCTTCTGTTTTATTATTTTCATTCTAATCCCCATGCTCCTACCCTGGTAAGTGGTATATTTGTCAAAGATGGTCCCTGACTGTAGCGAGCTGTGTGAAGCCACACCTGATGGAGATGTATAATCAACTCCTATGGCTAAAGTCTGACTTATGCTATGATCACGCAATGATTATCAGCTGCTTGCATATGTGTGGACCTATGGGCGGTGCCCACCTACCAATCCAGGTTTGGTTGTCCATGCCTACTTAATGGCTGGGAGATGTTTGCTGGGAGGAGAAATAGAGGGAAAGAGGGAGAAGGAGAGAGAGTGAGTGTGTGAGAGAGAGAAGGAAAGAGAGGGGAGAGAGAGAGACAGAGACAGAGAAAGTGAATAAAGTCCTGCAATAAACTGCAGTGAAAAGAGCTCCGGTGTGTCGCGCATCGTCCTTGCTGGATGAGGTATGGCGTGAAACCATGATGACTATTGGGAAGTCCAGCTATAAACGATGCTGTGTTCCAGTCCGAATTGTTCCCCTAAAAGATGTAGCAATACTGCTACCCTATAAAATAAAGCCATCACAGCTGGGACATCTTCACTCTGCTATGAGAGCTTCAAAGCAGAGACATCCATTGCTGCTCTGTTCCAATTCACTAAGGGAGTTTCCTAGCAGAGTTGTCCAGTTGCTTCTCTGTTCCACCCGATTAGGGAGTTTCCTAAAAGTGATGTCAATTTTTTTCTCAGCTTCAGCCCAATTTGTTACTTAGCAGCTTCACTGGAGTTGATGGGAAACTGTTGCAGTCTCTGGTGAAGAGTTGCTACTTCTGCTCTGCTCCTTTAAAGGGGTTTGCCAGGAGAGGTGAGCAAAGCTTCTCTGTTCAAATACACTACAAAGTTTCTGATCACTCCCAGAGAAAGGTCTTCACCCAAAACTCATTCAAGAAATTTATTTGGAAGGGAAGAATCAGGAGAAGGACTGCCTCTGCCAGGGCAGAAATGGGCAGATGCCAACTGAACATGTACAGAACTTATATCAGAATGCTTAGGGGTAGAGATTTCCCAGGGAGAAGATTCTCAGGGTGGGAATTGTTTAGATGTCAATCCATGACCTTGAACAAAGCAGAGGTTGGCTGGATTTCATGCTCAGGTGTTGGTAGATCTGAAGCTTAGGGATTAGCTTGTTTTGTGCTAATTAGGTAGTCAAGGGTAGAATTATTTTTGGATCTTGTTTCAGGGCCAAAGTGTGTTCTTTCACTGGCCCCTTATAACCTTTTGAGACTGTTTTCAGGGTCAGGTGTTTCTTTTATTGGCTTCTGGATTCAGGAACAAAGTGTGTTTCTTGGTCTTAGAGTCAGGATGTATTTCTCTGGCTCCAGTTTCAGAGTCAAAATTATATATTTCACTGGCTACGGTTTCAGGGTCAGGATGTGTTTCTTTGGCTGGCCCATTTACCCTACACATAGGGCATGATAAATCCATAAATTCATTTTACCATGAGTTTTTAAGTACAAATAGTATAAAAAGGACATCATAATGCTAGAAAAGATAGTTAACACTATCTAATTTATTTTGACAGAAGAAATAGTCTTGTGTTGTAGGCAGAAGATTCTTGTTCATTCCTGGCTGTCCAGACTCAAAATAATCACACAGAAACTATACTAATTAACAGTACTTGGCCTATTGGCTTAGGATTCTTATTAACTAATACTGACATCTTAAATTACCCCATTCCTATTATTTTGTATTTTATCACAAGACTTGTGATTTACCAGTAAGGTTCCAGGGCATCTGTCTCCTTCAGCAGATACATGGAGTCTGACTCCACTTTCTTTTCTCCTATGTCTCTGCTTGAAATTCCTGCCTTGCTCTATTCTGCCCTGCTATAGGACCAAAGCAGCTTCATATTAAACAGCATACAGAAGGGAAACTCAAATCACTGTGTAGGTGATTATAAGTGTTTTGACTGAAGATCTTACCAAATACTTTATAATAAGAAGTCCTCAGTATCTTTTTCAGCTAGTCAATGTCTATTGTAATATACAAAGATTTTAACAGATTGTTGCACACAAAAAGTTTTATTTCTATATAAAGTACAAAACTTTATCATACTGAATACATTCAGAGAGTTTCTATGCAGTATGATTTTTCTCATAACTTAGATTATTCATACATGCAAATGTTTTACCAAACTGATGACATTCATAGAGTTTATCTTCACTGAGTGATCTTTTATGCACTTGAAGAGTTCTGTCAAGTGCAAAGGCTTTACCACACTCATTACATTCATAGAGTTTATCTCCAGCATGTGTTAGTTCATGTCTTTAAAGCCTTTAGCACAATAATTGCATACGTAATGTTTCTATCCAGTATGGGTTCTCCTATGTTTTCAGAGATCACTGTTCATGCAAAGGCTTTACCACATTGATTATATTCATAGGGTTTCTCTCCAGTATGTGTTCTTTCATGTGTTTGGAGACTACTGTGACAAAGGCTTTACCACACTGATTACTTTTGTAGGGTTTTCTCTCCAACATGGCTACTTTCATGATGTTGTAGATGAATGTGCTGTGCAAAGGCTTCACCATACTGATTACATTCATAGGGTTTCTTTACAGTATGGGTTCGTTTATGTCTTTGGAGATTACTTTGATCTACAAAGGCTTTACCACACTGATTACATTCATACAGTTTTTCTCCAGTATGGGTTCTTTTATGCTTTCGGAGAGTACTGGGATATGCAAAGGCTTTGCCACACTGATTACATTCATAGAGTTTCTCTCCATTATGGGTTCTTTCATGATCTTGGAGACTCCTTGATCTTGCGAAAGTTTTACCGCACTGATTACATTCATAGGGTTTCTCTCCAGTATGGGTTCTTTTATGCTTTCGGAGAGTACTGTGATCTGCAAAGGCTTTACCACACTGATTACATTCATAAGGTTTCTCTCCAGTATGGCTTCTTTCATGAGTTTGAAGATTGGCTTGCTGTGCGAAGGCTTTACCACACTGATCACATAGATAGGGTTTCTCTCCACTATGGCTTCTTTCATGATTTTGGAGACTATAGGAATATGTGAAAGCTTTACCACACTGATTACATTTATAGGGTTTCTCCCCAGTATGGGTTCTTTCATGAATTTGAAGATGGCCTTGCTGTGCGAAGGCTTTACCACAGTGATTACATTCATAGGGTTTCTCCCCCCGTATGGGTTCTTTCATGAGTTTGAAGATGGCCTTGCCGTGCGAAGGCTTTACCACACTGAGTACATTCATAGGGTTTCTCTCCAGTATGGGTTCTTTCGTGCATTTGGAGATTACTCTGACACACAAAGGCTTTACCACACTGATTACATTCATAAGGCTTATCTCCAGTATGTAATCTTTTATGTTTTTGAAGAATACTGGGAAATGCAAAGGCTTTACCACACTGATTACATTCATAGGGCTTCTCTCCAGTATGTGTTCTTTTATGCATTTGAAAAGTACTGGGAAGTGCAAAGGCTTTACCACACTGATTACATTCATAAGGCTTCTTTCCAGTATGTGTTCTTTTATGCATTTGAAGAGTACGGTTACATGCAAAGGTTTTACAACACTTATTACATTCATAGGGTTTCTCTCCAGTGTATGATCTTTTATGCATTTGAAGATGACTGTGATATGAAAAAGCTTTTCCATACTCATTTTCTTCATAGGGTTTAAATCTCGTGTGTGTTTTTTCATGCCTGTGAAGACGACATGCAAAGGCTTTAAGACATTGAGTATATGCAGAAATTTGGACTTTTTTCATGCCTACAATGATAATGGTACATGTGAAAGCATTACTACATTTAATACATTGTTGAATATTTTTATCTGTATAAATTAATTTTACAATTTAGTCCATATTAAAGAAGAATTATATGTTAAAGTTTTATCACCATGTTTACAATCTTGTTTTTCCCCTTCATTAAGGCTTGCTTTTCATCTTTGAGGATAACTGAGAACAGCCTTTATTATATGGTTTACATTTCCAGAGTCTTTTTTCTGTATGAGACTTTTTACGTATTTGAAGTGAACTGAAAAAACTCAGAGTTTTACTACTCTTATTGCATTCATAATGTTTCCTATACTGTGAGTGAAATTACATTTGCTAAGTGTACTAGAACAAACAGAAGCTTTTACACAGTCCTAGTACTCATGGTGCTTTTCTGAAATGTGAGCTTGTTGATATATTAACAATGAGACTAGGAAAACAATGACTTGTATACCTGTACATTCAACAAGTATACTCAACATGGGGACTGCTATATATCTTCTATTTGTTCTAAGAGAGAGGTATGTTATATTTCTTCACTTCACTATGCTCATGTGGCTTGTATCCAGAGGAACATATGATACACTTAATAAAGGAAGAATAACAAATATCAAGCTTCCACATTGAGTTCACAGTTTGACTTTCTGTCCTCATAGACTTTTGGTATCTGGATTGAGGCCTCCACAACAGCTGCCCCTTGATTTGTGATTCTAACTTCCCCCTCACTAAACTTAACACAGTCACAGTATATGGGATAAACTATCTTTTCTATGGAATATTAATGTAATAGAGAGTTTCAGAGATATACTTATCATGTTTTCAACATGTATATGTTTTATAATATGAATAATATGAAATAAATGCACTGACAATTTTACAGTATAGCTCTTATTGTATTATGATTGAAATGGAAATATAGGTTAAGGCATCATTTCCTTACTTCTTTCTTAAAAGAATGACTTGCAAGTGCAGTTCACCTATCTGAAATTAAAATACATGATTTTGTGAAAATTTTAATAATCATCAGTGCACTTTATTACATTGTTGTTTTGGTTGAAAACATATAGGATACATTATAAATTCTTCAGGGGTACATTGTATGAGCTTATACATGGAAATTACCTTTCATGTCTTCTAGAACTTTGACAATGTTCTTCAATATTATGGTCTTCCCAATTATATCCTAAAATATAGTGACAGAAAAATATATGATATATATTAAAAATTGTAAAAAATTTAGTTACCATATAAGCAAAACTTAAAACCATGCCTGATTTCTTTACCCATTCTTCTTTCTCAATCATATTACAAAAGAGCATCATTAACCAATGAACACTTGTCCCCTTATTTGAAACATGAGAGATAATTCAGTCTTACCTATAGTAGTTAGGTTTCTGTAGGTCTCTACCATCACATCTTTGTAGAGACTCTTCTGGGAAGGATTCAGCAAAGTCCATTCTTCCCAAGTGAAGTCAACATGCACGTCATCATAGGTCACTGCATTCTAAAATATCCCATACATGTGTACAACAGAAAGTATGATTTGACAACACTGTAAATGTGTACTTTTTTGTCACTATAATCATAGAATTCTGGTGCTCCCCATACTTATTCCATGACATAGACATCATAATTTAATCACCAAGTCACGTTAGAAGCAAACTGATCCTGAAGTTCACCCTTGTCATTTCTGAACCATTTGAATAGGATATCACCTTGCAAGAGAAATGCCTACTACCCAAAAATGAAAGATACATAAACAGATAAACAGTACAGAGTACAGATAAGAGAAATTGTATGAATGATTAATTTCTGACTACAAAAAAAGAAACGTAAGATGAAAAAATTAGATGCATTGAATCATTCCTCTAATCCTTTACTCAGAAGGCCGAGGCATGAATATTTATCTGCCTCTGAGTTGAATACCAGCCTAGTCCATGCAATCACTTCTAGGGCAGCCAGAAATACATGTTAAATACCTTTTTCACATGATAAAAATCAATCAAACAAACATAAAAGTTAGGAATAACTCACAGGTTTTTGCTGACGTTTCTACAAAAGTTAGGCATTCACATCAACTCTTTATTCATCTACGAGAAACCTGAAGTGCCCCAATATAAACTGCAACATAAATAAGAGTTGACTAAAAGGCACTGTGTGTTTAAAAAGTTACAAATAGACAAATGAAAACAATAGCAATTAATATGCTGATTACAAATAATCAACAAAATAGGAAAGATGGCTCAACAGTAAAGAGTCCTCCTGGTCTTGCGTACCAATGCCTTCCATGGGGGATAATAACTATGCATTACTCCAAGTTCAATGTTTTTAGTACCATCTTTTGATCAATGTAAGGAAGGACCAGGTACTCACATGGTGCATATCCTTGTATACAGGTAAATACTCTTTTTAAGATAAAAATTCAAAACAAACAAAACAGGCAGAAAGAAGGTTATGCACCTGCAATCCAATGACTCAGAAAGCACAGGTAGTAATAATGTCATGAATACATGCCATCCAGAGAAAGATAATGATACCCTCTGTAAAATTTAAAATTTAAGATATGGGTGAAGTACACTAGCTTGATAAGAACAATATAAAAACAGAGAAGTCAGGAATGCTGGCCCACCTTTAATCTCAGCACTATGAAGTCAGAGTTAAGAGGTACTCTGAGTTTGAAGCCAAACTGGTATATAGAGCTACTTTCAGGACAGCTAGGGCTACACAGACAAACCATGTCTTCAAAAATAAATCAACAAAAATAAAAACAGTAGGCTATCAAACCACCTTAGCACCAAATAGCAGCTAGTTCTACTAAACCTTATGTGATTTAGTGATAGAGTTTATGATGATGGGGAAGTAATGACAGAAAGCTGACTGATTAGTATCAACCACAACACAGTAGGCACAAAGAACAGAAAATGGGTTAAGGCTATAAAAACTCATATTGTGGGATTCCGATCTGTATGTTGTGATTATCATCGGTTAATAAAGAAACTGCTTTGGGCCTATAACAGAGCTATAGGACAACTCTTAGGTGGGTTGGAAAAACTAAGCTGAATGCTGGGAGAAAGAAGGCAGAGTCAGAGAGAAGTCATGGAGCCCTGCAGAAGACAGATGCTGAGAACTTTATCTTGTAAGTTATACTCACATTGCAATACACAGGTTAATAGAAATTGATTAAATTAACATGTAAGAGTTAGCCAATAAGTAGCTAGAGCCAACGAGCTAAGCAGTGATTTAATTAATACAGATTCTGTGTGATTGTTTTCGGGCTGAGCAGCCGGGAACTAACAAGCACATTCCCATAATAAACACGACCACGCAGCCAACTAAAATCCACTTACAATCTTAGAGAGCTTGGAAAGGAATTCTAGACACTAAAAAATAACGTTTAGCTACATTTCTCTCCCCAAATGGGCTTTGCTTGCTGGTGACATGCTTTGGCACCTTTAAGAGAGGTTTTCCTGATTTGGAGGTAGCAGAAAAAAGCTGCACCATTTTGAAATGCCGGCTTTCTGGGCTGTGCTGTCAGCATGAACTCTGACTCTTTCTGGAGGACCAGTTATAGGGTCTGTGAGAGGACTGCTAATGGCAACTTAGACCCCATGAATGCCTGAAAATGGGGCAATGTACATGGCTCTCGGAGGCAGCAAATGTGCCTCTGCCATGTTGGACTGTGTGGAGCAAGCAGGCAGGACATATTTTCTCTACCAATGGTACAGCTTAAGTTCATAAGAAGTGCTTAGCATTTTCAGAAATACACTCCTGAACAGGAAAGAATTACAGATACACAATAGTACAATTTCATACATAAAAGACCTCTAAATGAGACAGAGTGTGTTTAAAAAATGTACATAGAGCTGGGAGAGAAAAGGAAAATAATACAAAGTTATAAAAAGATGTAAATGGCTTATAAAAATGAAACGAAGTCTTTAAAGAGACAGACAACAGACTGTCATAAATTAAAAGAGTAAAGAAAATAAAATAAATATTAAAAAGTAATAGAATAAAAATAAATAACCCAAGTAAAGATGGACTATATACAGAGTGTCTGGATTATGTATATTATTTTGTTTTCTTTGAATTTTTGAATGAGAAAATAAAAACATTTTCAAACCAAATGCAGAATAATAAATTTTTTCAAAGAAACAGCATATGATTTGTATTACACACCTAAAGCAACTTGTTTTGCTCTAATTGATTTATGAATCACAAGGATTTTGAAAAAGTTTATCTCCACATTTTGTATATGTTTATGTGTGAGAAAGAATGTCTCCCATGTGTATACAAGTGACATTTAAGAAAAGAAGATGTCAGATCCCCTGAATCTGGAGTATGAGGTGGTTCAGAGCCTCCCAAATTGGATATTGGGATACATAGAGGTCTAATAATTTCAAGTCACTGAAAAACTCTTAAAATATAGACTGGCATAAGATGAGCAACACTTCAGCTATATCACTCTGGTTATCTATGGGGAAAACGCTTTGTAAATTTATAAAGCTACTATCAAAATCAAAATAGCAGTTCCTCAGAAAATTGGGAATAGATCTACTGCAGGATATTGTTGTACCAGTCTTGGGCATATACCCACAGATGATCCATCCTATACTTAGTTTTTTTACTCTTTGGCTCTTTTGGAAGCCCACCATCCAGTTCCCAAATAAATCACATGGAGTATTATTCTTACCTATGAATGCCCAACCTTGGCTTGGTTCTTGTCAGCTTAATTTAAATTATTCTATCGACTTTTTGCCTTTGGGGTTTTATCTTTATTCTATATACCTTTCTTTACTTCCTACTCTGTGGCTAACTGTGAAGTGGGGTGGCTAGTCCCTGACATTCTCTTCTTCCTCTTCTTGGTCCTCAATCCTTCTCTCTTTCTCCTTTTATTTATTCTCTCTGCCTGGCATCCCAACCTATCCCTCTCCTGCCTAGCTATTGGCCATTCAGATCTTTATTAGACCAATCAGGTGTTTTACGCAGGCAAAGTAACACAGCTACACAGAGTTAAAAATGCAATATAAAGGAATGCAACACACTCTTGCATCATTAAAAAAACGTTCCACAGCATAAATGGATGTGAAACATCTTCAGTTAATGTTCCACAACATTTACCCTTTTGTCTAAATAAAATATAAAAGGTTATAACTTTTAACTTTCTCCACAGCTTCCATTTTTGTTTCATTAGCATTAAAAAATTAAACTACTGTGCAATTTATATCTAGGGGTCTTGATTACTCCTTTCTGTTTATTAAGCATAAATTTTAGGGGAACAGATGCAACATTAACTAATTAATCTTTATCAATAAAAATTGGGAGTCAGATATCAGGAATAAAAACCTAAAAGATCAAACAAACTGGAAAAGCCACCAGTGAATCTTTCTCTTCCATTCCCCTATCCAAAAAAGACCAAGATCCTCTCTCAGCCCAACCTTACTACTTCTTGTCTCCTATCTATCCACTTCCTCCAAACCTCTATGATGATGGAGGAGGGTCATCTGTCTATCTGTTGCTTTCATTGGTTAATTAATAAAGAAAGGTCAGAACATAGGTGGGTGGAGTAGGCAGAACAGAATGCTGGGAAGAAGGGAAGTGAGGCAGACGCTAGAGCTCTCCTCTCCAAAATGGACGCAGATTAAGATCTCTCCCAATAAGCCACCACCTTGTGGTGCTACATAGATTATTAGGAATCGGTTAATCAAGATGTGAGAATTAACCAGTAAGAGACTAGAACTAACGGGCCAGGCAGCATTTAAAAGAATGCAATTTGGCTGGGTGGTGGTGGCACACGCCTTTAATCCCAAAACTCAGGAGGCAGAGGCAGGAGGATCTCTGTGAGTTCAAGGCCAGCCTGGTCTACAAGAGCTAGTTCCAGGACGGGAACCAAAAACTACAGAGAAACCCTGTCTCGAAAATCAAAAAAAAAAATACAATTTGTGTGTTATTTTGTGTGTAAAGCTAGCAATGTGGGTGGCCAGGCGCGGGGAAGGAAGCCAACCACCTCTTTTACACTATGACATTGTTTGGTCAGCAAATAGCTAAGCTCTGTTCTCTGACCCCAAACATTCTTTTTATCTAAATATGATCAAAATATCAAACAACACACTGCAACCTCTCATATATCTCACTCTTGCTACTTCCACACCCCTATGCACTTCTCCATGGCAGATGTCCCATAGCTTGGGTATCTCAACATCCTGTGGTCTGAAATGTGACCCAGCTTCATCTCCACCACTTCCTGTAATGAACTCTCACAATCTCTTCTTCACTGGGGCTCTGACTCTGCCAAACATAGATGGGCAAAATACTGATGACCTGATCACAAAAAAAGAATCCATGACCTTTATATTTTGCATCTTTCTTGTTTTCTGAATCAGTATGACATAGGTAATCCTGACAAGATTTGATGGACCCTACCAAGCTTGGACCAAATTTGCTGCAAGTTCTATATGATGTTGCTCCTGGGACAAGGAATTACTTTGTGTACTCCTTCCAAGAATTAAGGGCTTAGTTAGATGCAGTCTTACATATGGAGCATGTTCCTAGGCTTCAAATGTACAGCCAGGCTCTTCCCTTTAATGGTGCTAAAATAGTTGACAAACTCTGCATTCTTTTAACCACTGGACTGCCATCTGAAACTACCTAGTATTGTTTTTCTTAACAAAACACACTTTTCTGATGTGTGATGTCCCTCTGAATGCTGAAAATATGTGTTGCTTTCTTTGGTTGATGAATAAAGCAGTTTTAGCCTATGACAGGGCAGAATATAGCTAGCTAGGAAATCCAAACAGATACAGAGAGAAGAAGGTGAAGTCAAGGAAACTCCAAGAGCTGCAGGTGGAACAAGATGTGAGGTAACAAGTCATGAATCAGGTAGCAAATATATACAAAATATTGGTTAATTTAATTGTAAGAGTTAGCTAGTATTAGTCTGAGTCATTGGCCAAATATTTATAATTAATATAAGCCTCTGAATGGTTATTTGGGAGCTGGAAGATGGGAGGGAAAACTTGCAGCTACACTCGTCATCTCTTTCTTCTTGTTTTTTTCACTGTAGACCTGAATGAGTCATCAGTAATAACCATCCAATAGAAGCAGTATTTCGCATAGGAAATCAGTTTATACCCCTGTAATTCTGCCTAAGGTCTTTTTCAGGACAAGGAGAGAATAAGAAAGATTAGGACAAAAATATCACACAAATGATCTATAGATAATTTTTTCATGAAGTCTTCTAAGCACCTGTGCTTGTGTACCAAGCTAAGATCACCTGATGGTGCCACAAGGAATGAAGTCAGACTTGGGCTAGAAAGGCCACAACAAGACAAGGCTATGACTGTTTTATTGAGGACACTCAGACTTTGTATTTATCAAATATAGAAGATAATGGCAATTTCTAGGATCAATACTCTTGTAGCTTCCAGGATGTTGTGAAATTCCCCTCTGTATGCTGTGAATATGTTTTATTCCCATTGGTTAATACAAAAAAAAAAACTGTTTGGGCCTATGGCAGCACAGAATAGAACAAGGTGAGAATTCCAAGCAGAGATAGAGGAGAAAAGAAGGCAGAGTCAGGGAGATGACATGTAGCCACTGAAGGAGACAAATGCTGGAAGGAACCTTACTGGCAGGCCACAGCCATGTGGCAATACACAGATTGATAAAAATGGCTTAATTTAAGATGGGAAAATTACTTAATAAGAAGTCTAAGCCATTGGATATGCAGTCTTATAATTAATACAATTTCTGTATAATTATTACAAGTCTGGACATTTGGGTAATGAACAAGCAATCTCTGTCTACACCAAGATATAATGATGTTTACAAGCTATACAGCATACACAAGATTAATGTCTAAGTTCAATTGTCCTGTTAAGCATTCATGATTCCTTGACTTCGAAGGGATCATACAAAGAAGCAGAAATCAGCCTGAATGCTTACTGCCTGAGGGAATGAAACAGTTTGTCAGGAACTGGGAGGTATACTGTGACCAAGGAACCATGGACTTTACCTGAAAAACCTACAATACAGGTCTCTCAAGCCAGTTAGGCTGGGCCAAATGCATGGTTCCCTGAAGAGCCTACTGCCCACTAAAATCCTATGACCTTGACCTCCACTACCTGTCATTACTCTCAACATTCCCATCTTCTAGGTCCTACAAGACCAGCTGATTAAGATCTTTGTCCAGTTTTCTGATATCTTCAGCATTCTTCTCAGAGTCAACATTCCCAGGTCCTTTGCAGCAACAAAATCCCCTTTGAGTCCCATTTTTGTTCTTTCTTCTCTGTTGCTGTTATTACATTATGCAATCAAAAGCAACTCAAGTAATGAACATGCTTATTTGGTTGTTAACCCTATTTCACAATTCCTCCTTATGACATCTTAGGATAGATAATAAAGCTAATAAGTAAAGGCAAAATATGTGGAACCATTGTTTTCGGGATTTCCCTCTTGCTTTGTCTCTGTCTTATGCTCAGCTAGTTCTCCTATCAGAGCTGCCTGTTCAGAGATATTGCCAACACAGTGGAAGAGTCTTCCTATAACAATCAAAATCAACACAATCTCTCTCAGATACCTTAATTAGGTATTCTGATCTAGGCATACTCTCAACTGGTATTTTCTCAGATCACTCTAAGCAATGTCATGCTGATAGCTGAGGCTAATTAGAAGAAAGAGACAATAATATAAAAGAAGTTTTTAAATGTGATTAGTACATTGCCTTTCGATCTTTAAGCAGCAAAAACACAAACATGAAGACAGATATGCCAGGAAATGGAAAGAGGCAAACATCTAAGATAAAGAAGAGAAAACTAAAAGTGTCTCTCCACAGAAACTTCCCAAACCAACAAACACTCAAGGAACTCATAAGATGAGAAACCTGAAAACAAAATTGGTGAAACCATTATTTTCCAGAAAATGAGTAATATACTTAAAGAACGATTAATAAAATCAATAACATAGAAGGGTAGCACTGACAAACAAAACACAAAGACACAATATGGTCCTTTAAATAAAAACTACAAGATTCTAACCAAAATCAAACTCTAAGAAATCACTGACCAGCGCTCATCCTATACACTTCAGTTCTTTTTCTTATACCAATAGATAATAGCCGGTTGAGGAAGGTTGTTCCACCAAAATTGGAAAGATTCACTTGAAACCGTCTCATGTCTTAACTTTGTAGAAAATAATTTTGACTACTAAAAAACATCTCACTATCTATATGAAGAAAAGTATGTCTGTTAGGATCACCTAGACACCATTTTGCTCCCCCTGATTGATTGCCTGTACGTCTGCAATCAAAGTGCGGAAATGAAATCATTTTAAAACAAAATGCAAGATGACTGATTTTTTTTTTAAAGAATCAATGCACACCTAAAGCAACTTGTTTTACTCTAATTGCTTTATAAGTAACACTTTTGAAAACAAGTTTATTGCTATTTTTTGCATATGTTTGTGCCAGAGTGAGAATGTCTTCCATATGTATACAAGTAACACAAAAAAGAGGGGTTCAGAGGTCCTGGATATGAAATGGTAGAGTTATGAGCTTCACAATTTATGTATAGGTATCTGAACTCAGGTCACCTCCAAAATGAATATGTCCTGAGCCACCTGTCAACATCCAAATAACCTTTATCCAATAAACCAAAGTCTCTCACAGATTAACAACAAGAGCAACAAAACCTAAATAAATAAAGAAGTAAATAAATGATCCTTGGAAACATGATGCATCAATATTGAGAGGATGGCGCCGGGCGGTGGTGGCGCACGCCTTTAATCCCAGCACTCGGGAGGCAGAGGCAGGCGGATCTCTGTGAGTTCGAGACCAGCCTGGTCTACAGAGCTAGTTCCAGGACAGGCTCCAAAGCCACAGAGAAACCCTGTCTCGAAAAATCAAAAAAAAAAAAATTGAGAGGATGTGTATGTTAAATTTGCACTATAAATGAATACAGTACAATGACAATTCCCAACAATTTATAACAGAAAAAAACTGATTACAAAGCTACATTCGTATTGGAAGCACTCAGAGTAATCAATGGGATTATGAAAAATTGTACACAGGCGCTGACAATATATAACTTCTTTGTGGGTAAGTGGTGGAGGAACACACCTTAAATTCCAACACTCTGAAGGAAGAGACAGGAGGATCTCTGAGTTTGAAGCCAGTCTGGTCTACAGAGCCAGTCCCAGGACAGGCTCCAAAGCTACAGAAAAACCCTGTCTCGGGGAGAAATATTACCACAAAGCTGGTCAATCAAGAATGTGTATGATGGCCGGGCGGTGGTGGCGCACGCCTTTAATCCCAGCACTCGGGAGGCAGAGACAGGCGGATCTCTGTGAGTTCTAGGCCAGCCTGGTCTATAAGAGCTAGTGCCAGGACAGGAACCAAAGCTACAGAGAAACCCTGTCTCAAACACTAAAAAAAAAAAAAAGTGTATGATATTTGGGAAAGAATAAAGAGAATGGAGAGAAAGTCAAGAACAAAGGCGGGAAAATATAGTCAGCTATTAATCAAAAGACCAAATGAAATTTAGTCAGGAATTGTGTGATCTTGACCAATGTTATCCAGCTACCTATGATACTATGTGTATAGAAATTAAATAAATAAAGACTTCACAATTTTCACAAAATTACCTCAAAGTGATCCTTAAGCTGTTGTTTCTGACCCTATAGCTACTGGTATTTCTTCCAGAGAGACCCCATGCTCAAGATCCCTCTCTACAAAGAGATAATCTCCTGCTATGGTTCTGCAGTCCTTTACACCTCCTTGTGTTTTCAGGTAAACCCAGACCCACTGATGCCCAATCCCAAAACAATATAGAATAATTTTTGCTTCCCGTCACATGGATTATAGCACAAGTTATAGACTTTGCCCTATCTACCTGCCCAACACCATACATACCTAACAAACCTCTGCAGCATAGAAACTCCCTTTGTCCGGTGGTACTAAACATCCATGAATCACACCATTGCAGCTCGTGGTAGCAGAAAGTTAGAAACAATTAAATCATGCATTGCTAAATCTACATCACTGTAGTTCTACCAGCTTTTAAACAACTTGAAACATGTATAAGACAAACTTGAAAGTAGACTGCAATATTCAGAACTTCTAGAAACCAGATTATCAGTTTTCAAATCTGTCTTCCCACTGTAGACCCAAAGTATGACTCTGTGTGTAGAGTGGACAGTGAGATTACAAGCATAATATCCTACCATGCCAGTGCTGCAGAGTCTCCATCTCCCCAGGAAATCCATACAGAGGGAGGCTCAGAGGACAAGGAGCACTGCCCAGGTCATTACATAGAGCAATAGAACCACAGTCTGGCACATGGTCCATCCAAATCCCAGCAGAAATGACAGATCAATAGACCATCTCTGAACACCCTACACTCACTATGGCATAGCTTGTGGTCTTCCTTACAGCTCATTACAACAAAAGTAGAGAAGAATCCTGGAAAGAACCTGCCAGTCACCTGCCACTATTATTCCTGATTGCTAAGACTTTCCAGAGTCCCTCACTGGCTAAGGCCACTCTGATGGGCATCAGAATATTATCAGCTCTCCTAATGGGTGATTAGAGATAAAATGACTCAGACAGCACAGTACTTCCTGCTCTGCCCTTCCAGCCCAGTAGACAGGGTCTAAGTCCAGAAAGTTTGTATTTCAGTACACATTCATCCACTTTCCTAGACCATACCCTGTTCCTCATCCAGAGCACATGATCCTTTGTATGCACATTCCATTACACACTCAATATGCAGAGCAGACAACCCATCACCTCATACCTGGGAAATCCTGCAGCCAACACAAGTCACAATTACAACTGTTGTTAAAGAAAAACAGGGCATGAATTAGAAGATATTAAGGGGTCATAGTAAGGCTTGGGGACAGGAAAGAGAATGTGGATGGATATGATATAGTTATAATCTCAAAAAATTATTTTGAAAAGTTGACACAGGATATAAGACCATGTGCTTCAGAAACAAGGGACTTCTCAAACCCTTCTGTCTCAAGGTGTATTTTTAAAACCAGTAAAATAACATTCCTGTTAGGCAGGGCCACATTTTACTCAAATCTATTTTGGTTGAACTGCTGTAACTATAGCAATTTGGTTGCATGATAAGTTCAGTTCTTTATCCAGATTCTTGATTGCCCAATATGTGGAAATCAAAAAATGACCATCAGGACATTGGTGGAGAACCTAAAATTGATTGCCTGGTTCTGCATTGCTAATCTCAACTGCTGTTGATATAGGAAAGTTCTCAGCCACTGTCCTGTCTCTCCCTTTCTGCACTGTGAATCTACTAGCTTCAAGCCTGACCTATGTACTCACCCTCTTCATCTATAATCATACACTGAAAGTCAGAGAGACTGGAGGTCTCTCATTAGCTGGTTTATTTTTCCTTCTCACTGACCAGTCAAGATCCAGTCCTGAAGAAGTTGAAGGACTATCTACCCAGCACTGGGCAGCAGAGACAGGAATAGGTTTTCAAAGCAATTCTCAGTTACACAGTGTGAGGCAACAATATTACAAGCTCATAGTCTCCCCCACTCTCGACAAAGATCAGAGGCCCAAGGCCACTACCAAGGTCACCATGAAGAACAACAGAACCTGTCTGACTCGTGGTTCATCCCTGTCCAAGCAGCTCTGACAGCTCATGATGTGGGAGTGTCATATATCAATCTATTGATTTCATTGGATAAGCAATAAATAAACTGCTTGGCCCAATTGGTTAGAACATAGGTGGGAGGAGTAAACAGAATAGTATGCGGACAGGAAGAGGAAGTGAGCTCAGAGAACGCACGCAGCTCTGCTCAGAGACAGCAGCCTCCTGTCTAGAGGGCAGACAGGATGGCCCAGCTCTCTGAGGCACGCAAGCGATGAAGCTCCGACTCAAGATGGATGTAGGCTAGAATCTTCCCGGTAAGCGCACCTTGGGGTGCAACACACTTTATAAGAAATGGGCTAGTCCAGGTGCGAGAGTTAACCAAGAAGAGACTAGAAATAATGGGCCAAGCAGTCTTTAAATGAATATAGTTTGTGTGTTGTTATTTCGGGCATAAGCTAGCCAGGCGACTGGGGTGTTGGGGTCGCAAAATCCAGGCGCCCCAATTTCAACAAGCTCAGCCAACCTGCTCTTCCTGGTCTGGGGACAGTCGCTCCTACATTCACCATGGCATGGCTTATGGTCGTACTTAAGCTCCTGAGAGCAAAACAAGAGAATCCTGGAGCCGGGCGATGGTGGCGCACGCCTTTAATCCCAGTGCTCGGGGAGGCAGAGGCAGGCGGATCTCTGTGAGTTCGAGACCAGCCTGGTCTACGGAGCTAGTTCCAGGACAGGCTCCAAAGCCACAGAGAAACCCTGTCTCGAAAAAAAATAAACAAATAAACAAACAAACAAAAAAAAACAAGAGAATCCTGGAAAGAACCTGTAAACCACCTCTGGTGCTCCTAATTGCCAACCAGAGTCCCTCTAGGACCACCCTGCTGGGCTTCAAGACATTAGCAGTTACCCCACTGGGCGAGCAGAGATAGAATGTCTCAGAAAGCAAACATCCTCCAGGTTTGTCCTTCCACACTATAGGCAGACAAGACCCTAATCTGTGAAATTTGTAGTTTAATAAAATCTTCCCTTCTCCCAGAGCACTCCCTGTTCCTCCTCCAAGGCACTGGGTCCTGTGTGTGGTCTGTGGACCCATGAAATGGCCAGACAGGACATTTATGGAACATCTAAAATTGATCACCTCACTACACACAGCTAATGTCAACTACCGTCACAGCAGGAAAGCTTTTACCCTCCTTCTTGCCCATCCTTTGTCTGTTGTGACTACACTGGCTTTACAGTTAGTCAGTGAACTCAATTCTTACATGGCTCCCACTTCACTTGTAAATTCACAATGAAATCTACAGAAATTGGAGGGTACTCATTCACTGATCTATTTCTCCTTCACACAGACCAGTCAAGGTCCAGCCTGGTAGGAGTTGCAGGACTGTCTTTCCAGCACTAGGTAGCAGAGGCAGGATTGGGTGTTCACAGCAATTCTCAGTTACATAGCAGGATGCAAACCTCAGCTACAGGAGACATTAATCTAAACCAGTTGTTCTCAATCTTCCTAGTGCTGTGCCTCTTTAATACAATTACTCTTGATGTAGTGATCTCCCCACCTATAAAATTATTTATACTACTTCATAACTATATTTTTGCTACTGTTATTAATTATAATATAAATATCTCTACTTTCTGATGATTTTAAGCCAGTGCTGTGATAGGTTCATTTGATTCCCCAAAAGAATCATGCCACAGCAGGTTGAGAATCACAGCTATAAACTGATATCAATAAATAGATGAATAAATAAACAGCACTTAAAAATAGAATGAAATTCAAAAACTGGGAAACACTGGAAAATAGAAACAAAGAGATTATAGCAGTCATGCCATTGAAGAAAATGAAATCTAAAATATGATAGCCAATAATTGATTCCCTTTTTTTTTTTTTTTTGGATTTTTCGAGACAGGATTTCTCCGTGGCTTTTGGTTCCTGTCCTGGAACTAGCTCTTCTAGACCAGGCTGGTCTCGAACTCACATAGATCCTCCTGCCTCTGCCTCCCGAGTGCTGAGATTAAAGGCGTACGCAATAATAATTGATTTCTTAAAATGATAAAAATGATTGAACTCTTAGTTATACTGACTTTGAAACAGAGTAGGCACTTCCCTGGTAGGGAGAATGCCATTAATAAGAGAATGCATGACTTTGTCCCATGTAAAATGTTAGCTGCTGAGTGCTGTAAGCTGACACATGGAGTTACAGCCAATGACCTGTGTCTCAAACATCTGAGCTAATTAACTGTGTCAACCAGGATTGAACATATCTGCATGGGAGAGTTCACTAATTGGAAACTCCCTCACTTAAATTCTACTTTGTGGCCGGGCGGTGGTGGCGCACGCCTTTAATCCCAGCACTCGGGAGGCAGAGGCAGGCGGATCTCTGGGAGTTCGAGGCCTGCCTGGTCTACAAGAGCTAGTTCCGGGACAGGCACCAAAGCTACAGAGAAACCCTGTCTCAAAAAAAAAAAAAAAATTCTACTTTGTGTGACTTTATGTCTCCTAAGAACCAGTAAATCCTTATACCATTAATTCTATTATCAACTATACTTGTCTACATCACAGTTTAGTAGTGGAGCGCTACTCTACACGCGATAAACCGTTTACAAGTCCCACGAAATTAACTACAGACGGATCCCAAACCTAAATGTTAAAAGTGCAGAACTTCTGAAGACCCAGGAGAGACCAGGAGTCTCCGCGTTTGGCGAATGTGGAGATCTCACTCCACACGCGACGATATAAACACGACAGACACCACCATCTGCGGCTCCCGACGCTCTGTGTGTCCGCTGGTTCCCACCCACCACAGGGGCCTCGAGCCTCAGCGGCCGCTCCCCCTAGTTTAGGGACAGCGGCTCCTCCCTCGCCAAGCCCGGCCACTGCTCCCATCTGTGTAGAGCAATCCCTCACTCACCATGGTGCAGCCGCCAAGCTGACAGACTCTCAGCCCACAGTAGAGCCCCAGACGCAGTGCTTGAGGGAGCTGAACCGGAACGGAAGTCCGGCTCCCGGAAGAACCCTCTCATCTGACAGGAGAGTCAGCTGGATGCTCTGATTGGCTGGTGAAGTCTGAGTGACGGGACCAGGTTAGCAGAAAGGACTTGGCACCGTGGTCCAGGACTGGCTTCTAATCTAAAGACAGACTTGCCCCAGATTGACTGGAAATTTACGCCAAATTCAACAGCAAGTCTCTTGTTAATGTAAATAAGTGGGTTCGGTTTTAAAAGGAAGCATACAATTTCAGGAAATTAACTAAAATTAAACTAAATAACCTGGCATTAAAAAAAAAAAAAAAAGAAAGAAATGGGCGGGGCGGGGGAGTCCCGCCGCGTAGGCGGAGGACGGGCGGTGTTGCGATGGCGGCTCCGCGGAAAATATCAAAAATGTTTCAAATTCCTGTGCAGAATCTTGACAGCATCAGGAAGGTGCGGAAGAGGGTGGAAGGCATCTTGGTGGATATTGGACTTGACAGCTGCAAGGAGCTGCTGAAGGATCTTAAAGGCTTTGAACCAGGAGAGAAGTACTTTTATAATACATCATGGAGCGATGTCTCCCTTTGGGAACCTTCTGGAAAGAAAGCGAGATACCGAACGAAGCCGTACTGCTGTACTCTCTGTAGGTACTCAACAAAGGTGCTCGCTTCCCTAAAAAATCACATGCATCGTTACCATGAAGACGAGGCTGACCAGGAGCTGATGATCCCCTGCCCCAACTGCCCGTTTTCTTCTCAGCCCAGGATTGTGGGCAAGCACTTCAGGATGTTTCATGCGCCTGCGCGGAAAGTCCAGAAGTACACGGTGAACATTCTGGGTGAAGCGAAGACATTAAGAGTGATGTGATAAGCTTCACATGTTTAAAATGTAACTTTTCCAACACCTTGTACTACAATATGAAGAAGCATGTGCTGGTGGCCCATTTTCATTACTTAATCAACTCCTACTTTGGTTTTCGAACCGAGGAAACAGAGCAACCAAAAACAAGTGACCCTGCTTCTGTGGATAAAACCCTGTCATTTGACAAATACTACTATAAAAAATGCAACGCTATTGCCAGCAGTCAGGATGCCCTGATGTATCACATTTTGACATCAGATGTACACAGGGACTTGGAGAACAAGCTGCGGTCTGTGATTTCAGAACACATCAAGAGGACTGGGTTTCTGAAGCAAAAGCATATTGCTCCAAAACCAGTGACCCACTTGGCCTTACCTCCAAATAGCAGTGCTTCGAGCATTGCAGCCCCTCCGTCTTGCTTCCACCTTACTTTGCCACCGAACAGTCAAAGTCCTGGCACTGTGCAGCCAGTGACTGTGGCCCCAGGCACTTCTGGAAGCCTCACACACTCCCCCACCCACCACTGCCCAGTCTCATGTAGCTCTGGTCTCCAGCCCTTTGCCTGTATGCCAGAATAGCCTCACCCTGAAACCGTCAGCTCCCCCTCCTGTCTTTATCTCTCACAGTGTTCCACTTAATCAGCCTGGGAGTACTTCTGTGCTGCCCGTGAATAAGTCTGTTAGAGCAAGCATCCTTCCCATGAATCAAGCTGTACGCCCTGGAGTTTTACCCCTCACTCAGCCCATGGGGTCTATAAGTAGACCTGTGGGACACATAAACAGACCTGTTGGACCTGGTGTCTTACCTGTGAGTCCCTCTGTCAACTCAGGGGCTCTGCAGTCTGCTTCTCCAGGGGGGATTTCTGTAGGTCGGGCAGTTCCATCAGGAGTCCTTCCTGCCGGCCAGGTGGCCCCTGCTGGAGTGATCCCTGGGCAAACAGCCACTTCTGGTGTCCTTCCGACTGGCCAAGTGGTCCAGTCATCAGTTCTCCCTGTTGGCCAGACACCTCCATCTCGAGTTCTCCCTCCTGGCCAGACAGTGCCCTTGAGGGTTCTCCCTGCAGGCCAGGTGGTATCACCCGGGCTGCTTTCATCAAACCAGACTGTCCCCTCAGCTGTTGTCCCTGTGAATCAGGTGTAAGCTCTGGTGTTCTTCAGCTCAGTCAGTCAGTAACACCAGGAGTCCTTCCTGTGAGCCCACCCGTGAGGCCTGGTGTCCTGCAGCTCAGTCCATCTGTCAGCACTAACATCTTGCCTGTGAGCCAGCCAGTGAGAGCGGGAACCTCACAAAACACTACTTTCCTCACTTCAGGCTCTATTCTCAGACAGCTCATTCCGACTGGGAAGCAGGTGAATGGAATTCCCACCTACACACTGGCCCCAGTGTCTGTCACTCTGCCTATGTCCTCTGGTGGAGGCCTTGCAACTGTCGCACCACCACCCCAGGTGCCAATGCAGTTCTTGCCCTCAAGCTCAGACACACAGATGGCTAGCTCCCGGCCCAGCCTGCCCTCCCCACAGGTGCTAGTGAGCCCTGCCCCTAGTGTGTTTGTTCAGGCTACCTCACCTGTAGCAGATGCAAATCAGGCACTCAGACAGGCCAAGCAGTGGAAAATATGCCCGGTTTGCAATGAGCTTTTCCCTTCCAATGTCTACCAGATTCACATGGAAATGGCTCACAAGCAGAGTGAGTCTCAGCTCTGCCGGGTTTGCAATGAGCTCTTTCCTGCTAATGTCTACCAGGTGCACATGGAAATGGCTCACAATCAGAGTGAGTCCAAGTCTGGTGAGAAACTTGAACCTGAAAAGCTTGCTGCATGTGCCCCGTTTCTGAAGTGGATGAGAGAGAAGACAGTTCACTGCCTCTCCTGTAAGTGCCTGGTCTTGCAGGGGGAGCTGATGCACCATTTGCTCATGCATGGCTTGGGATGCCTGTTTTGTCCGTGCACTTTCCATGATGTCCAGGGCCTTGTGGAGCACAGCAGGACTAAGCACCTGGGCAAGAAGAGACTGTCTTTGGATTATAGTAACAGAGGTTTCCAGCTGGACCTGGATGCCAGTGGGAACTTGCTCTTCCCCCATCTTGATTTCATCACCATACTGCCATGAGGTATACCTGGCTATCCTTGCTGGAATACACTCCAAGTCACTGGTACCTGTGTATGTTAAGGTGAGGCCTCAGCCCAAGGTTTCACCAAAGTTGCCTAGCAAACAGAAGCTGGCCTGCCCATTTTCTTTTGGCACATTTGTGACTGCTGATGCCTATGAGCTCCATCTGAAGGAGAGGCACCATGTCATGCCCACAGTCCATACAATGCTCAGGTCTCCAGCCTTTAAGTGCATCCACTGCTGTGGGGTCTACACTGGAAATATGACCTTAGGAGCCATTGCTGTCCATTTGCTCCGTTGTAGAAGTGCTCCCAAGGACAGCAGCTCAGACCTGCAGGGCCAGCCAGGTTTTATTGAGAGCAGTGAACTGCTGTTGGTTAATGGGGAAGTGATCCCTGACTCTACCTTTGCTGTAAAGAGAAAGCTGTCAGAAGGACACCTGGGGGCGGAAGACCAGAGGGATGGGGACAAGCCCCAGCTCACTCTAGACACTGATGCAGTCCCAGGTCCAGAGAGAGGACTGATTGCTGTGCCTTTGAAGAGACAGAAGAATGAGAGCAGGACAGAGGGGTCAGGGGCCAGTGATGACTCTCTGCAGGTGTTAGCATTGGATCCTACCAAGTATGGAGGCCGCTCCTACGAGGACAAAAAAAAAAAAAAAAAAAAAAAAAACAGTTTCTTAGAGATTATTTCCACAAGAGGCCATATCCGAGTAGAAAAGAAGTGGAACTATTGACTTCACTCTTGTGGGTGTGGAAAATCGATGTGGCTTCATTTTTTGGGAAAAGAGGGTATATTTGCATGAAAGCAATAAAAACTCATAAGCCCTCTGTACTTCTAGGTTTTGATATGTCTGAACTAAAAAATGTCAAACATAGTCTGAACTTCGAGTGTGAATCACAGGATCTGTAGAAGACTAGGTCTGAAGTTTGGCTGACTTTGGATGCCTCCCCCCCCCCCCCCACCAGCTTTATTCTCAGTGTTTGAGGCTCTTCAAGGGGTTCCAGGTGCTCAGAAAGCCCAAGAAGGAAGCACACCCTTCCGCAGTAGGACAGCTCCCTGCAGTTTGGTTTGCGACTGTTTCAGTTTCTCCGGTCATGTATATGTAAATTAAATCTTTGGTAATCCGTGCACGCCTTGTTTTCCCAGGAGTGTCAGTGTCAATAATAGTAACAGCCTGGAATCTACAAATACTTATTTTTTTCATTTTATGAAATTTCTGCTTGTTTGAGAATACTTGATTAATAGAAATAAAAGCATTGCCCAGCCTTAGTCTACAGACAGCAGCTAACGTCCATGTTGAGAGGCGTGAGTGCTCTGATGTCTGTAGTCCCTAAGGACATACTTTTAAGCATTAACTTCTGCTGATTCTGTGAATGCTGTTTGCTTAAGAGTACAAATTGAACTACAGCTTTTTAGGTTTTCCCTGACAGGTATTTTTTTAAATACCATAATTCATGAAACAAATGTTTCCATTTATTAAAAATATCCTGAGCCTGAAGTCTGGTGTGTAGTGAATCATCAAGTGTTGCTTTATAAATAAAGTTTCTGTAGGAACAGAAATGCTATACGGTGCAAATTGTCCTTTGCTGTGGCAAGTCATTGCTCCATTCAAAGGTAAGACGAGTCTTTAGTGCCTTAGGGTAACTGAAAACGCTGAGAGTGCAGCCACCCTAGGGACTGCTGGTTAGCTGGTAGGAAGGAAGGACCAGACACGTGGGATTCCTGCTCTTGCATTTAGACACAACTTGGGGCAGAGTACAGATTTCAGGCATAAGGTGACAGGCAGACCAGGAGCTCTGTCTTCAGTTAGAATACCTCAGGGTAGAAGCATTAAGAGGTGGAGGGAGAAACAGGCTTTCCTCTGGCCCAGGTGTTCAGATGGATGGGATGGTGGACTGATGAACCTCCACAGTCCTGTGGATGCCAAATTTGCTTTCTCACATGATATGAAGTAATGTAAAGCACGAGAAGTGGTAATGAGGACCAGCCAGCTCTGGTCAGAATCATCCCTCTGATGCCCAACAAACACGGATGATGCCTCTGGGAAGCAATGCAGTGTTGCTATGTAGAGTTTTAAAAATAGAATACTTGCATGTAATTGCTCTATTGTACATTTCAAGGCAGTTGTCTGTGATTATTTGTGTACTCTGTTGTAAATTCAGAGCTTGTTGAACTTTTTTTTTTATTATTTCCAGAGTGTCTATTTTTAATTAAAATTTGTTAAGCCACGGGGAAAAAAAAGAAATGAACTGGTTGGTGGAGGCATAAGGCTGTAACCCCAAAACTCCACAAGAAGGTAGGCAGGTCTCTGTGTGTTCAAGACCAGACAGCTAGCAATGCTACACAAAGAAACTCTGTTTCAAGAAAAAAAAAATCAAAAAAATTTTTGAGAAGCTGCTTTTGAGCTTCTGCTGGTGAGTATTTATTTATCTGACATATGTGGCTGGTGGGAAAGGGATTTCTTTTTTTTTTTTCACATTTTATTTATTTATTTAAGATTTCTGTCTTTTCCCCACCGCCTCCCATTTCCCTCCCCCTCCCCCAGTCAAGTCCCCCTCCCTCTTCAGCCCAAAGAGCTATCAGGGTTCCCTGCCCTGTGGGAAGTTCATGGACCACCCACCTCCATTCAGGTCTAGTAAGGTGAGCATCCAAACTGCCTAGGCTCCCACAAAGCCAATACGTGCAGTAGGATCAAAAAGGGAAAGGGATTTCTAAAAGAATGGTCTGTGCCCTGAAGAGGCTGCAGGATCTGAGAATGAATTCCAATGGCTGCCAGCAGCAGTGAACTGGGCTGTGGCTTCAGGTTCCTGGAGGAGGAGGGTAGCTAGCATTGACCTTGCAAATTGCCTCAGTCAAGTGTTAAAGTCAGGGCCTGAAGTTCCTCAGAAGGGAATGAATGGAGACCCTTGTTTACCTAAAAGCCTGACTTTGGGGATAGGACATGTGGGAAGCAGGCAGCACTTGAAACTAAGGTTTCTTGTCTTAGTCTTGCCTTTGGGACCTGTTTCCCTCAGAATGCTCCCTCTCAATAGGGAAGATCATGGCGGACATCTTACTCTTTCCCCAGGATAACTTCCTACCTACCATTCTGATGGATCATTCTTTTTTTTTTTTTTTTTTTTTTTTTTGGTTTTTCGAGACAGGGTTTCTCTGTAGCTTTGGAGCCTGTCCTGGAACTCCCTTTGTAGACCAGGCTGGTCTCGAACTCACAGAGGGTTAGGACTCGGGAGGCAGAGGCAGGCGGATCTCTGTGAGTTCGAGGCCAGCCTGGTCTACAGAGCTAGTTCCAGGACAGGCTCCAAAGCCACAGAGAAACCCTGTCTCGAAAAAACCAAAAAAAAAAAAAAAAAAAAAACGTGCGCCACCACCGCCCGGCTCTGATGGATCATTCTGTACTGATTTCTAACCCTAACTGAACTCTTTTTTTTTTTAATTTATTTATTTATTAAAGATTTCTGCCTCTCCCCGCCACCGCCTCCCATTTCCCTCCCCCTCTCCCAATCAAATCCCCCTCCCTCATCAGCCCAAAGAGCCATCAGGGTTCCCTGCCCTGTGGGAAGTCCAAGGACCTCCCACCTCCTTCCAGGTCTAGATAGGTGAGCATCCAAACTGCCTAGGCTCCCACAAAGCCAGTACTTGCTGTAGGATCAAAACCCAGTGCCATTGATCTTGAGCCTAACAGAACTATTCCACTGTAAATAAATAAAGCAAATACGCGAATAGATGAATGAAGGAACTAACGAACAAACCAACAAACAATCAAAGAAAAAGTCCAGATGAAAGACCTCCGAAAGGAGTGTCTTCCCTCTAAGGAGACCCTTTCCCAAGGAACAGCGAGACCACTTACGCGGATGCAAACAGCAAGAGGTTTATTCAAATACCAAGTACTTGGGGCCACACAGTCTCTCAGGACCTGTGCGCGCCCTCAGGCCAGAACTAAGGGTTTATATATATGGTCCTAGAGCAAAAAGCGCGGGAACAAAAGCGAGAAGCGTAGTTACAGGGTTTCTATTGGATGATTCGAACGAGACCCAGGTGGTACCGGGGTGAAATTGGGGGCACGTTCCCAGGCATGCATACATCAGATAACTGTTTGATCCCGTTTCTTCTCAGGGTCACAAATTCCTCTTAGGGGTCTCAGTTCCTCCCATGCACAAATGCATGTCATAAATACGTCAGAGGTTTTGATATATCCTTGTCTCCCCTGCACAGATGCATGCCATAAATTTGTCTCAGAGGTCCTGATATATCCTTATCTCCCCTGCAGCCAGGCACCCTGACCTCACTTTACACTGACATTTGTTCGTAGAGGGCCTTGTGCAATGTTAGAGCAGTTAGGCTGGGATTCTCCATAGGGGAATTGTTTCCTTTGTAAACTGCTGATATTTTAAGTTTGACATAAGTGTCAACCATAGGCATCCTGCTTTCCTAGGAAAGCAGGATGTTCTCATGAGAGCTTGCTTGCCTAAAGTTGAACTCTGTAACCAGTACCAGCCTT